>CM049568.1:33296097-33939686 GCA_027123335.1 Amphiprion clarkii
TTTTATTATCTAATACAGTAAAATTCATACATTTTTGAGCATAGCTTCAGTCTTCAGCGAGATTTCTATTGTATTTGTGTCTTGTTTGCCTTGAGAGATGTGTGAAGTGTCCATATGGGTCATCTTGGAAGGCAATAAAGAACAAAATTTCAAAACTTGGGAAACAAAACCAAACCCAAACCAAGCCTGTATCTAAACACCCGGAGAGACCAGTGAGAAATGTGAGTGAATGTTTTGTTTTTAATGTAGACAGTCTCACTCCAAAGTACGTCATAGCTACGTTGCTCCACAGTTCAAAAGTGTATTTGTTTCACAATAAAAGCTGCAAAACTGTGAGGAGCCAGTGCTTTTTTGGAGCTATTCTTTTGTATTGGTCTGCGTTAATGTGATGTGTGAGTTTTACTCACTTTATATGTGAAAAAAGTCACATGGTATTTTCCTTTTCAACATACACAGACATAAAAAAAAACTAACATAAAGAAGAACAAAACCCATATACAAACAACAACCCTTCAATACATTACACAAATAAGGTCTAGTTTGTCACATATTTAATAAAGTGTCCCCAAACTTCCTCATATTGTCTTTGCCTCTGCTTTAATATATACCTCTATATCCTCTCCACTGGCAGGTTCAACATCATTTGTTCCACCCAGTTTGTTATTGCTGGTCTTTGCCTCACCACCTTTTTGGCGTTTAAGTGCTGAGGCTCATTAATATTTGTTCATTTTTATGATGTTCTTTTGAATACACACCAAGTAGAAACTATTAAGGATGCAATGAAAGTCTTTTTGAAATATTCTTCTCACATGTAGCTCTGACCTCTTCCCAAAATGTTTTAATCTTTCTGCACAGTGTTCCTTTAACCTCTGCGCGTTTAGTGCATTTATCTGGTATGTTTCTATTGAACTGGATTAGTTTTCCAGACTCTTCCTTCCAAGCACTGTTTTGTGTCATTTTCATAAAATTTACTTTTTTTTCATGCTACAAAAAGCTTTTATTTAAGTTTACGGGCCTTTCACACAGAACAAAAGGCACTGCTGCACTCTGAACCCCAACATTTCAGATACCTTGTGCAAAGAAAGTGCTAATCAGCCTTTCAGAGAAGTCAGAGTTCAAATTAGTTCGCCTTTAACTGCCGTGATAAGTACCTGCAAGGCCAGTAGTACCGAGTAACATGGTGCAGAAAGAAAAATGGAAGAAAAGCTGGTAGTATATTATATGACAAGTTGTTTTTTTTTTTTTTCAAAGTTATTTCTTTTTTAGTTTGTTATATAGGACAGTGGACAGAAGGAGACACAGGAAAGTGGGAAGGACCTGCAGCAAAGGGCCATGGGCTGGATTCGAACCCACAACCGTTGCGTCTGGGATTATAGCCCCTGTTTATGGGTTACCTGCTTAACCAGTGGAGCCCACAACTTTGCTTTTCTAATGAGACTTCAGGAAGAAGGCCTAACCCTGGTTTCTATCTAAGCAGACATGCCAGGTTTATGTGTCCCCTACCTCTACAGACATACTATAGTTTCTTACTTGAGGTAATTAAGTTGAGGTCTATTTTTCAACAGAATGTTTTACTGACTTGGTGACATAGTCCTTCCAAACATTTTGAAACTCTGCTTATTTTGCTTTGTCCTTTGCAAGACTTTTAAACCCAGTTTTGAAGGCAGCCCAAACCACACTGTGCATGAAAAAAGCCACTAGGCACCAGAACTAAGTTTCTGCATTTAGGAAATGCTCATGGTTGGGTTAAAACACACCTGGGCAAATGCTACACACAAAGCTCACCCCAAGATCAGCCTCTAAACCAGTGGTTACTAACTGGCGGACCAGATCTGGACCCAGACGCCGTCTTCTACAGACCCGGACCTGTAACCAGTAAATTGTAATGGGATTTTAAATTTGACGGGTCGCTTCTATTTTACCGGTGCAGCTTTTCCTGTGTTTACTTCATTGGTTATCAGCTCAGGAAACATACAGACCAATTACATACGAGTTCTGCCATCCCACGTGACGCTACTCAGACGATGAAGCCTCTGCATTGCAGGCGCTAAACATCGCAGCTCTGCGTTCAGAAAACAGCTGAGAGATGAGGGACAGACTAGTGGAGGACAGACAAAAAAGGAAAATAAATAAAGCGACACTGAGAGGGAAATAGCCCAGCACACGCTGACCATGTTTGGCTCAACATACAGCCGCGATGCAGCCTTCTCAACTATGAACATAATCAAACTAAATATCTTTTCAGGCTCACCAGTGAGAACCTCCAGATGTGTTTGAGAACGACCCTGACACCATTCAGACCACAACTCAAAACACTGGCAGGGCAAGCTACAGCTCAGTTCTCCCATGAAGCAGTAGGGGATGTAAGGGAAATGATTATAAGACAGGGGAAAAATGTAAAAGTGTTTACATTTTTTGAGATTTAGATATTGTTAAAGATGTATATAAACTGGTTCAGGTTGTTTAGTCATTATTTTTTCAAGTTCTGCACTTCATTTTAAGATGTACAGTTAAATCAAAAGTTATTTATTAATAAATATTGTAAAAATGCTTTTGAACCGTGCTGAATTTATTTGATTTGACAGTCAGTTATTGATTACATGCACATGCTAATAAAACTGCTAGGTTCCATCATCATATATCACACTAATTAAAGTTAGACATGATGATGTTCTGGACCTTTGCTTTAATACATTTTCTCTGACTGGACCTCTTTGAATTTTAGCTGAATACCCACGTTCTAAACCATGTTCTAAACCATTTTACAGTCTTTTGTTTTTAAAATAAGTGCAGCTATTGCACATTCTTCTGTGAGATTGGGCTGAGTAATAAGTGATATTTCCAGTATCAACATTTGTCTGGGAACCATTCCTTGTGTCTTCTATTGATTCCTTTTACTTAATGCTCGCCTTGCGCTGCTTTGCCTGCAGACAATCAAATCTGGCTGAGAGAAAGTCAGAAATCTAAATGGAAAAGCCATTTAAACATGCCCTGCCAACACGGTCGCCCCGAGGCTCCACATCTTCACATCAGCGATGTAGAAGGCAGCAGCCGTCTCAAAGTAAATATAGTATGAAAGACAGAAATCTCATTATCCGTCCAACTATCCAATTTTTAAATCGTTCTGATTAAGATGGATCATATTAGTGATATGAAATAGATATGATTAAATATACTGTGGTCCTTTTGTCCTTCAGACAGTAAGAATCTGACCAGTTTCTATTTATATGCGCTCTATTTTTAGCCACAATGGTGCCACAGAAACTGACAAATTGAAAAGCGCCGCACGTGACAGACTCAGCCTCCACACTTCACTGCCTCCTCTCCCTCGTGTGCATCTTCCTTGCATCTTTCCTCATCCATCTCATTCAGGAGTTTGTTTTTCTCCTCTGCCTCCCTCAAATTATGTTGCGCTCATTTTATCTCGCCATGCTTCCTTTACCTGCCCTCTCATTCAAACCTTCCCTCCTTCCCCCTCTCTGCCTCTCTTTTCCTTCCATTCAGTGGTGAAACACCGACTACACAGTCACGTTTTGCTCCATACTTTGACAAACCCCTGAAGGCGAGCCATTTCAGGATATTTCACAGCAGAGCAACACACCAACTCTGTCACTCTCATGGATGTGGGCACACACACAAACACACACACACACTCTTTTATGCTTCACATGTGAATTCCTAACCTGCCACTACTGATAGGGTTTTACCACACCAGGATGTTTTTGTGTGCCGTTTGCGAATAAGCCAAGCAGCAACAAAAGCGAGCATGGGATTTGCTGAAGGCAAGAAACAGCACAATTCATATAGATTCATAAATGTATGAATGCAAGGGAGCTAAAAATAATGCCACTTTTATTTATTTAGTTTCTCTCTCTCTCTCTCTCTCTCTCCCTCTGTCTCCCCCTCCGCCTCCTTTTTCTCCCGCTCTCCCACACCCGAAATCATTCAGCTCATGCTTCGGCTTCGCTCTCCGAGGACATGTGCTAAAAATAAAGGTGTTTCCCGTTCACGTTCCAGAATTATTTCCCTCAGCCTCTAAACCTCTCTCGCCCTCCCCTCCCCGTCTTCTTCCTCGCACGCACCGCCTTCCTTCTCCTGCAGTCATCTTGTCAGATGGATGCACACGGCCGTTTAAGTTGGCTGCTTAATTTATTCTGCCACATGGACAGAAAGTAGTGCCCCTTGTCTAAACACACACACACACACACACGCACACACACACGCACACACACATATATAAAGTCAATTCAATTTGCCATTTGTTAGGAGCTATTTGTGTTGTAGGTCCACAACAGCAGTAGCTAGTCTGGCTCGGTAACATATGCTACGCGGTGATTTGCTCATTTGTGAGACAGACACACAGTTGTTTTTATGGGGGAAAAGAAAAAGCAACATCCACCCTGCGTCCTTGAAATTTGTTTTGAGGAAAACATAACTGCTGCATGGATCATATAAAATTTTCTTCTTGCATGAAAGTCACACCAAGGTGGTTTAAGTGGATGCAGACTGTATAAAATGCAGACAAAATAGGGATCATTGCTCACATCTTGAGTTGTCTAGACCTTTGAATCCGTCCACTCCACCAAGTCGGCTGATTAGTCTGGCATCAGGACGTGAAACAGAGGTTGGAAAAGAGATCGATTTAATCAGCGCTGCAGGAGGACTAACGATTTGTCCATCAGCGCCATGGGCAGGACTAACGTCGCTGCCAAGCTGCTGTCAAGCAACGTATGCACTGGAACCAAGGAGGAGTCTGAACAATCAAAGAAGGAAGAGGAGGAGCATTTGGGCTCCTGAATAATATTCTTGAATTTCGATGAACAAATTGATTTTGCATGTCAGTATCACCTGATAATCAAAACTTTTTTTACTTCACAGTTACAGCAATAGAATATCAGCATCCCTGCTCATCAGCGTCGACTTAAAATGAAGTTAGAGGTAGGCAGACACGTTGGTCTCTAATGATTGAGAGATTGAGAAAAATGAATCTTCCGAAGTCACGATAAACATGCTGTGTCCTGCGTGCGGTTGGGTTTGGGCAATACAACCACCTACAACTGAAAAGACTGTATTATCAGGTAAATCTTAATAAAGTAACCAACTAGCTAGTCAGTGTTTTTGACTTCTTCAGACTTTAACCAAATACAATCGTTTCATTAACTTAAACTGCAACTCTGTGTCCCAAATATTGCATTCCTATACAACTAAACTGCATTCTCAATTACGTTCCACGTTATATTTGTTTAAGGTGAATCACAAAGTCATCTCAGCCAAACAGTCATATATTAGATGAGGTGGGATCATCATCCTGATAACCCAGGAAATAGTAGGAAAGATTCAAACATCTTGTGAAAATGTTGTATTTTAACCCAAACTGTTCTATTTTCTCAAACCTAAGTTTTGCATTTCCTTTGGAAATCAAAGTCTGGAGGAGCCTGGAGAGCCACAGGATCCGGTGTGAAGTTTCCACAGTCAGTAATGATTTGGGTGCCATGTGATCTGCTGGTGTTGGTCCACTTTGTATAATCAAGTCCAAAGTCAATGCAGCCACCTACCGGACTTTTTGGAGATGCAGATTTTGTCCTCCAGCAGGACCTGGCATCTCACCACACTGCCAAAACCCCTCAGAAATGGTTCACAGACCATAGCATTACAGTGCTAGATTGGCCAACTCACTAGATCTAAACCTTGTAGAAAATCTGTAGCATGTTGTCAAGAGGAAACTGGACCCAGCAATAAAGAAGAGAAGGTCACTATGGGCATCCATTACCCCTCAGCAGTGCCACAGGCTGATGGCCTCCATGCCACACTGTACTGCTGCAGTAATTCAAGCAAAGTGAGCCCTGACCAAGTATTGACAGAACATCCATGAACATACTTTTCAAAGTAGGGAAATTTCTGCAATATAAATCCTTTAAAATTAACCTTTGTTGATTCTCTGAAACATTCTAATATTTTTAGATTGATTTGGCAGGGTTTCATGAGCTATAAACTGTTATCATCAAAGTTAAAACAAATAATGGATCGCAATATTTATGTTGATGTGTGCTGAGCCAAGAATATAAATATTTTTCACTTTGAGCAATGTCTGGTAAAAAACATATTGACCTTTTTCCACCATATTCTAATCACATGACATGCACTGGTATTTATTCCTGTTAAAATGTCAAAGTGTTTTTGGTACCTAAGCCTCATTAAACAGCAAGAGAAATCTAAAAAGCTTCTTACATCTTTTTACATCACAGGTGAAAAAATAAGTTTGTTTTAAAGTCAGATCATGTTTATTTCAGAATGTGAATACAGTTTAGTTTGTATAGAAACATACTTTTTGGGAGGCATGGTTACAGAGTGAGTGTTCATCTGAACAAACAGGCAAATACGCCACAGGATTTAGTTCCTTTGCTTTGGAATCATCACATTAACACGTGTTATTTCCCTCATTCTCCAGCTCTGTCTCTGCCTACATAAGCTATTCTGCCACATGGAAAAAAGGTAGTGTTGATTATCTAAATGAACACATGTATTAATAACGTCAATTCAGTTTGTGATTTGTTAAAAGCTGTTTGTGTTTACAACAACCTAACAGTAGTGGCATTTTGACACTATATATATATATGAAGAAAAATGCAATAAACATCTGCATCATTGCATCTAAATGACTGAAACAGTTCCACTGAGGCTGTTGACATGTCAGCTCCTAATGTCTGGTTGTCATAGTGATGCACCACCGTTACAGGCACACAAGCGTTCCTGCAGAGCAGCTCAAAATACCGGCTATCAGAGCATCGGTGGAACATTTTTGAAAAAGCTAACATCAGACTGTCTTTGGATATCGAGCTGGTGGTGGGAAGGGGCTGGTCATGAAAAAAAAAGTACTGAAGGGTGCCTTTAGGCAGCGAAGTTAACTGTCACAATGCAGTTGCCAAAGAAACCCAACATCTCTGTGTGTTCTAGATTAAGAGAACTAAATAATGACAACTCTAAATAACTGGGAACAGATTTACTGTCTGTCCAGATACTGAAGTGCAGCATCGGTACTCCTTTTGTTAAAGCAGCAATTTCAATCTGCAAAATTAGCATCTGATTTACTAAGGCAGGAGTTAATTACACAGCCGGCTACTGCAGCTGTGTCCGTATTAAAAGGTTTCATCAACTAATGCAGAAGGAGTCATTTATCACCTGGATATGGGAATGATAAAGACATAGCAACATGTAAAAACATTTCCTATGAAAAATTATGACTCACAGGAGTGCAGTGGCCATAGTGGATTAGTAGAAGCTCAGTGAAGGCAAAGCTCAGCGACCAAAAAACTAAACTACAGCTTCCTGTTCACTCTTTGATCAGAAGTATAAAACAGTCACTGTGCGTCTTGAGTCATCTTGACTCTTCTTCTATCTTAGAAGCTAATTTATATGTGAACTAATGCAGTGAAGATCTGCTGCTTCCTTCTTTTTGTGATGCACTCAACCATTTTTCTGCTGTCAGGGTGATTTTAATTAAGTAGGTTAATTGAATTTTTTCATTCCTGCCACAACCAGCTTTAAAATACCTCCATATTTGCTGCTACATCTTGCTCTAGGAGAATTTTTAATGTAAAACTTACCTTCGCAAATTGCATGAACCACAATAAATCTAGAAAAGTAGCAAAAGCATACTCAACTGAATTTACTGTGTATTTGTAATAGTAGTAGGATCTCTTACATATGCAGTGTGAAGAGAGGTGCACACATCTCATCTTTTTCCTCAATATACTCTACAGTGCCGTGAAAAAAATATTTGTATATTTGTGGCACTTAAATGTTTCAGATCATCAAACTAATGTTAATATTGGACAAAGATAATTCAAGAAAACACAAAATGCATTTTTTTAGATAATGATTTTATATTTTGAAGGAATAATGCTGTCCAGTCCATCTTGCCCTATGTGCAAAAGTAATTGCCCCCTTAGCTACCAATCTACCAAATGACCAAACTCATTTGTCAGCTGGGTTCAGTTTCACCATCCACTCTCACATATGATTACTGCCAGGCTTGTTGAATCTAAACATCACTAAATAGAACCTGTCTGGCATTGTGAAGTAGCTAAAGGGTCTGAAAAAGCAGCACATGATGCCACGTTCTAAAGAGATTCAAGAACCAATGCAAAACAAAGTCATTGATATTTATCAGTCTGGAGGGTTACAAAGCCATTGCTGAGGCTCTGGGACTCCAGAGAACCACAGTGAGAGACATTATCCACAGATGGAGAAACATGGAACAGTGGTGAACCTTCCCAGGAGTGGATCAGCGACCAACGTTTCTGCAAGAGGGTCCACATCTAATCCAGGAGGTCACAAAAAAACCCAGATGAATATCTAAAGATCTGCAGACTTCACTGGCCTCAGTTAAGGTCCATCTACATGATTCTACAATAAGGAAGACTCTGGGAGAAAATGGATCCATGGGAGAGTTGCAAGGATCAAATCACTATTAACCAAAAAGAACATAAAGGTTCATCTGGTATTTGTAAAAAAAAAAATATCTGGATGAGCTCCAAGACTTCTGGGATAACATCCTGTGGACTGATGAGTCAAAGGTGGAACTTTCTGGAAGACATGGTTCTGTTACATCTGGTGTAAAGCTAATACTGCATTCCACTAGAAGAACATGATACCAGCAGTGAAACATGGTGGTGGTAGTGTGATGGTTGGAAGACCTGGACGACTTGTCATCACTGATGGAGCCATGAATTCTGCTCTCTATCAGAAAATCCTCCTGGAGAAAATCCACCATCAGTTCATGACCAAAAGCTCAACACTAATGGTTTATGTAGTGAGACAAAGACCCAAAGCACACAAACAAGTCCACCTCTGAGTGGCTCAGAAAGAACTAAATGAAAGTTCTGGCGTGGCCGAGTCAAAGCCTAGGCTTGAATTCAATTAAGATTCTGTGACAAGACCATTAAAGGGCAGTAATTATGACATTAAAAGTAAAGTTTTCTCCTTTATGTCTGTCTGTAGACATATACATTTTCTCTTTGCCTTTTCCTTCTTTCTGTTATTCACTTTCTCTCACCTTCTCTCTGACTTCATCTGTTAAATGACATCACAAAGCTAGCGTAATTGAAATAATTTGTATTCCTCATAGCAATGTTAGATAAACAGCATCTAACATGTGTCACTGTATTTGTCTGAATAAAGTATAACTTCAGATGCGTGCTCAGGTTCAATTCCAGTCAATTATTCTCATTTATTATACTGTAATGTTGCTCCTTTATACCGTGCTGTTCAAACCAATTTCCAAGAATAATAAGAAAGACATTTATGATTTAAATATCACTGTATGCTCAAGTTGGCTCAGTATTCTAAGACTACTAGCCATAGCCAAACAGTCAAGGTACAGATTCCTCTGATCTCACCAACTATCATCTAGTTTGAAATAGCTATTTACTTTCAAAGCTGTTTCTTCAAGGATTGTCTCTCTGCAACTCATTGACATCCTGGGTTTTTCTTTAAAGATTTCACTGAAGACCAAAACTGATAGTGTCGGTGTTGCAAGCTTTTAATTTTATGTTTGTCCCAGCAAGGATTTGTGCTCCTTGACCTTTGTGCAGTTTTGGACATCTTTGACCAACTGAAGCTTCTTATTGACAGACTGAAGGTTGAGTTTGTGCCTCAGCTGAAAGATCTGCAGACCTCCCTGGCCTCAGTTAAGGTCCGTCTACATGATTCTACAATAAGGAAGACTCTGGGAGAAAATGGATCCATGGGAGAGTTGCAAGGATCAAATCACTACTGACCAAAAAGAACATAAAGGTTCATCTGGTATTTACAAAGAAATATCTGGATGAGCTCCAAGACTTTTGGGATAACATCCTGTGGACTGATGAGTCAGAGGTGGAACTTTGTGGAAGACATGGGTCCGTTACATCTGGTGTCAATCTAATACTGCATTCAACAAGAAGAACATGGTACCAGCAGTGAAACATGGTGGTGGTAGTGTGATGGTTGGAGGACCTGGACGACTTGTCATCACTGATGGAGCCATGAATTCTGCTCTCTATCAGAAAATCGTCCTGGAGAATATCCACCATCAGTTCATGACCTAAAGCTCAATGCTAATGGTTTATGCAGCAAGACAATGATCCAAAGCACAATACACACATCCATCCAAAGCACAATGCATCGCAAAGTCAGCTGGAGTCTATCCCAGCTGACTTAGGCCAGTCTATCGCAGGGCTACATATAGAGACACAGACAATTTAGAATCACCAATTAACCTGAGCATATTTTTGGACTGTGGGAGGAAGCCGGAGTACCTGGAGAAAACCCACACATGCACAGGGAGAAAATGCAAACTCCATGCAGAAAGATGCTAGGAAGGCCAGGACGTGAACCAGGGATCTTCCAGCTGCAAAGCGAAAGCGTTAACCGGAAAACCATCCAATGTGGTCAAATTAAAACTATTCTGCAGAGAAGAATGGACCAGAATTCCTCCATGGAGAAGTAAAAGACTGATCACAAGCTGAAACAAACATTTAACTGCAGTTGTTGCTGCCAAGGGACCAACCAGTTATTAGATTCAAGGGGGGCAATTACTTTTTCACAGGGATGATATAGGTTTTCAATAAATCTTTAACGACGTCATTATTTAAAAACTGCATTTTGTGTTTTGTGGGTTATCTCTGTCTAATATTCAATAAATAAAAACATTAGTTTAATGATCTGGAACATTGTGTGAGAAATATGAAAAAATAGAAGATTTCAAATACTTTTTCACAGCATCTTTCTAACTTTATACCAGCTAAGTGAATCTTTGTGCTTTGGGATTTGTTCCATTTACATGTTCTTACATGTGGCTTCCCTCTGCTGTTTGAGACCTATGTTTGCTGTTTCCATTTGCTGCTTCTACAACCTGAACATTCCCTGCTGGAAAACTGCAGGAGATTTATTATATATAAAAAGATTTATTGTTGTATTGTTTAATAAAGACTGCACAACAAGATATGAACATTATTTTTCCGTGGATCCGTTTTAAATATTGTAGTGAGCAAAGATAAAGGAGGCAGCAGCCACAGTGAACTGAGATGCAGTCAGCATGCTGGGACTGTAGTCTGTGTGAATCAGCACACCAACAGCTTCAAAGTGTGCCTTTTAGCCATGTCATATCGCAAGGCCATTGGCTCTTTGCTACCCACACCATCAGCAGTGGGGAAAAACATCCTTTGGCACACAGTCGTTTCACAACATGCTCAGACTTCTTCACATTTTGCACAGTTTATACTGCTGTGAATCCCATTTCGTGAGACTAAAATCTCCATTTTTTTCCCCCATCAAACTACAATCAATTAAAAGCAAGAACAGAAATCTCGAATTGGGCTTTTGATTGGACAGTGAGAGACTCCAGCTTTGTCTCAGTTCTGTGTTCTCTGTTGCTCTGAGAAGTTAACTGTTTCCCCAGTCTCAGGTCGCTGCAGGTTGTTTTCAAGTATCTTTTTGTATTTGGGCACATTCTCCTTTCAGCTTCCATAGCATGATGCTGCCACTGCCATGCTTCACAGCAGGGACAGTATTAGTCAGATCATGGACAGGCTTGGAGTTCTGCCCAGGGAGTTCAGATTTTGACTCATCACATCCGAGAATCTTTTTCCTCATGCTCTCAGAGCCTTTTAAATGTAGTTTGGCAAGCTCCAAGCGAACTGTCATATGTCATTTACTTAAGAGTGGCTTCCTCTACCATAAAGGGCTGATTGATGGTGGGCTGCTGAGATGGTCAGTGAGATAGATGAGATAAGATGAGATGGACATACTTGCTCGGTTACTCAGTTTGGGCGGACAGCCAGCTCTAGGAGGAGTCCTGGTGGTTTCGGACTTCTTCCATTTCACAATTACTGACTTCACTCTTCTCCTGAGAACACTCAAAGCTTTAAAAATGGTTTGACACCTTTGCCCTGATCTATTGCTATTCTATTTTATTATGTCTGTTTATGGAGAGTTTCTTGGACCTTGTGGCTCAGCTTGTGTCTTGACATAGAATGAATTGTGAGATCTGATGTTTACAGTTGTCTACCTTTCTGTTCAGTCTCTTTAGTTTAGCATAGATGGACTAAAACCAGGTTCTGGACACATCTCATGAATTATTATAGCAAGCATTGACCACATCTGGCCACAACCTGGAGTGCCACAGTAAAGAGTCAGAATGGGTTTTTTCAGTTTCAGTTTTAATTTTTGTTAAATTTACAACACTTTGTCATTGTGGGGTATTGAATGCATTGATGGTACAAACAAAAGAAGATAATTGTATTCACAGCATAATAAAGTGTGCAAAAATGTAAATTTATGTGACATGCTTTCTTATTTCTAGTAAATATTTCATGAGAATGTCTATGAGAACAACTCATAGTGAAACCATTTAACAAATGCTAAAAACTGCTTTATCCTAAAACTTCATCAAAGAGTTATTCTCTTTCATAAGAACTGAATTTCATACTTACAGACATTCTGTTTATGTTATTTTCTCTTTGCTGTAGCTTTAGACCAGGTAGACCTTTGATAACTTGGACAGAGAGCAGAGGAAATCCATGTTGTTGTCACAGTCCTCTAAGTGTGCTGAGGCATGTTTGCTTCTGGTAGCAAAGTAGCAACACAGTAACCTGACAACAGTGTTAGCTTGGAGCTAATGGAAAATCTGTGTAATTGCAAAGCTGATACCCATGAGGAGAAAATTGGTGTTGTGAACGGTGGAACTGCATGAGGAGAAAATGGGAGTTCATGTTTTACATCCACATATGTTCTGCATGATGCATTTCAGGTGGTCACTGAGTTTGTCCTGCTGAAAATATGGCACAATTCAACTGAAAGCTGCTCAACAGGCGCCATTTTGGACAACTAGCTGTGTTAGGCTAGTTTTCTGTAACTCAGATATTGTTATTACTGCTAATTTTAATGATATTAATCTCACATTTTACCTGTCATTTATGTATCCATCAAATAAAAGGTTTGCTTTCCAATTTAAAATGATTTTTGTTGGAAATTATTATTCATCCACTGCTTCTTCTGCTATTTCCTGTTTATAGTAGTGTGCATTTGTAAATTATAATGGGCTATATGACGTTTGGATAACAAGGATTATATGTCAATAAATGTCTGAGTTTAAGTGTTCATAAACATATGCCAATACAAATAATTGCAACTGTAAGTGCATCACAAATGCTGTTTACATAAAACTAGAAGTATTATATGCAAAATGTACCTAAAGTATCAAAAGTAAAAGTGACCATGACTGAAATATTATCACTCTGTTTCATCAAACTACCATTTTACTGTTGTATTATGAGGTAAAAAATAAAGAAGAGAAAATGGCTTTGCTACACAACTTTGTGTTCTTTCCTGTGAAATATAATTTATTCAGCATGGAAAGCTTCAAAATTCATTTTCAAATTTCCACCTGGAATGGCAGCTTCTCCTTTAAGCCACTTTGTTAAACTCGTGGACAGCACTGCCAAAACAACTGGTGCAGTTGCCAGAGGAGACTGTATTGTTCCAGTCTTAGGGAACTGTCAGGCTTTGCTGTGAGTCAAGCAGCTCTCTGAATGAACAGATATCTCCGTCAGAATTCATAATCTGAAGCATAACTGCAGATGTCAAATTAATGTCACGGAGTAAAGAACAAAGTGACCCTGAAATGTAGTCAAGTGTAAGTATTAAGAAGCACAAAATGGAAAATCTCCAATAAAACATTTTTACTTAAGTGCAGAAACTTGAGTTAATGTTCTGTGGATTGACCACTGGTAAGATGTTTTGTCATCTATTTTTGCATTTAATGTAAGATTAGATTAAAGAGAAGGGTAAGAAATGGGGCCTGCACAGTGTTTGGTAGTTAACATTTTCGCCTTGCAGCTAACGATCTCCAATTCGCATCCTGGTCTTCCTGGGATCTTTCTGTATATTCTCCCTGTGCATGTGTGGGTTTTTTCAGGTACTTTGGCTTCCTCTCACAGTACAAAAACATGCTAAGGTTAATTGGTGATTATAAATTGTCTGTAGGTGTGAATGCAAGAGTGATTGTTTGTCTGTACAGAGGTCCTCGACTTACGTCGGAGTTCTGTTCCTACGGCCTGACGTAAATGGATTTTCACCGTAAGTTAGAACTCCATCAGAAGAGTCTGACTTGCGTTTGGGAGCCACAATGAAGGGCGAAAAGTTAGCGAATGTAGCACAACCCAAGGTGGCATACAACTGGCAAATGTAAACAAAGCCGTCTTATAGCGCCGCGTGACAATGTACTTGTCCGCCCTACTCGCCAACTAGTTCCACGTAACCAGTTCCGACGTAACGACAAAACGCCATACGTCATAAACCGAGGACCCGCCCATAACCACTGACAAAATGCCATAGGTCGAGGATGCTGTAAACTCAAGACCTCCTGTATATGTATCCCTGTGATAAACTGGTGACCTGTCCAGGGTGTCCCCTGCCTTCGCCCTAACACAGCTGGGATAGACTCCAGCCCCACCATGACTCTAATGAGGATTAAGTGGTGTATAGATCTTGGATGGATAGATGGATGGATGGATGGATGGATGGATGGTAAGGAATGGACAAGCTATGAAGAGATATTTAATCTTAAGCACACAAAAGTCTTTCAGATCGCTATTCCTTGTGGTGTTGACTTCATATGCAACATCCTTTAGCATCCCTAATGTCAAGCAACAAAGCTCATGTCACAGTAGTACAACAGGCCTCTTTGGTGGACACTGAAGGTGTTTCATTCCTCCACAGAGCTGCAGGAGCACCTTGGATATGGTTTTATGTGTTTAGTCAGTCGCCTGTACAGCATTTAATGCACAAATGGTCTCTGGCTCTTTGACGTAGGAGGATGTTTTGGGATTTTGGGAACAGCAGTCTTGCAAGTGCATCCCATCTTTCACAAACACCGACATGGCATGGGAAAAAATGAAACAGACAGCACTCAGCAAGAACATAGAAGATCAATGAGTGAGTACAGCCTTCTCTTATCAAGGTCTTCTGTCATCTCACACACTTGCTGAGGATGTTTTCAGGAGGCTTTGGGGAACAACATGCTGTCAGTTAGAGTTAAGTAAAAACAGCTTTTGAGCTTTTAATTCTGTGAAAAAAAAGCAGTTAGCAATTTTAAACTGATATCAGTGAAAGGTAGGGGGTTTATATTTGTGTGTGTATCATTGATGCATGCTGATATCAGCAGCATCATCAGTGGCTGAAAAGCTTTAAAATGAAACATTGGCATGGACCCAAAATGAACACTGACGGGCAGACAACACCTGTCAGCTTGTTTAAAATGTTACATGGAAGAAAAAAAAAGACTATGAACTGTTCCATGTAAATGGGTGTAGTTGTTGTGTTTTGCCTAGTGAATGTGTGCATTTATGTGTCGTGTCTGCACCTGTGATAACAATAAGAGTAGACATAATTACATGTTAATTCTACTACAGGAGATACCTGATGTTTTCTGCAATCAGGTGGGGAAAAATGTGTGAATTTATGGGTACTGGCATCGGAAATGATATGTGCAAAAAAAGTCAATGTTGTACATCCCCAGTGTGTGTGTGTGTGTATGTATGTGTGTGTGTGTGTGTATGTGTGTGTGTGTGTGTGTTAAATTATGATACCAGACTTCTGCTTCTATCAGGGAAGAGACATAAATACAGCATATGACAACATTTAATGAATGTATTTTCAAAATTTTTTCAAGCAGAGTTATTTTTGAAGTATAAGGTCTTATGTAGGATAAGAGTCAGAACCAGGATACTAATGTGCACAGTAACAAAGTCAATGACATACAGCAGGGATGTTGTTCATGTACTGCCTCAACATTTATGTATTTTTTCGACATATATTTTTTTTTATATTTACACGGCAAGGGGATAACTCAACCTTCTTCCTTAATAGATTGCATGGTATTGTGATCAAGATTATTACACTGAAAATTAATGTAAATTTAAAATAATTTCTACATCTTGACAACTTGTTTTGATTATAAAGTAAAATACTACATTGTTCAGTTCCAGATACCTGAGACTATATGTTTTCTACCTTGGTAGGGACACAGTGATCTGTAAGATGAAATGCCCAAATGATAATCTAAGGCATAATATTGTTGAAATTGCACTTATTTTCCTTAAGAAATTTCAGGTTGTTCATATTGTTTTGTAAAAAGATAGTTCATTAAATGCAGAGGTGGGTAGAGTAGCCAAAAACTGTACTCAAGTAAGAGTAAAAAAGTACTTGGTGAAAAGAGTACTGAGTAACTGTTTGATTGTAATGTCTGATTTATTTTTTACAAATGATGTGATCAGACAGACAAAAATGTAAAATAATGTGCAAATTCTGGTATTTCCACATAATAAAATTAAAAAATAGCAAAAATAAACATCTTTACAAAATGACAAGTTAAGGCACAAGAAACACAAATTTCCAAATCTCAGTTTTTCACAGCATAAAGCTTTTGAAACAAATACCTGTAGAAAGGTAACGTTTGTATGTTTGAAGAGTGCAAACTACTTCCAGTGACAAGATCTACTGTATGCTCATAGACTGTATGTGCATGCTGTATTTCACATTGGGAGTTGTGGTTATTTATAGGTTATTATGCTCTGGTTTTACTGGTCTGGCCCACCTGAGATCGAATTGGGCTGAATGTGGCCCCTAAACTAGGATGAGTTTGACACTCCTGGTATACAGTATCAAGGTGTAGTTGCTAGAGGTGAATTTTACCCTCAAATGCAAGAAAATAATCAATTCCCATTGCAGATTAAAATAACTCAATTGCATGCCGGCGTCAGTAGTAACAAAGATGTCTAATCATGCCACTGAGGACATCAAACCAATCATCCAGTGGGAGCTTACTGACAACAGTAATATAATCAGTTTTTCCTTGTGAGCCTGTTTAACTTTTCCTTCAGTTTCTTTTAACGCCAACATCTTTGTATGGCTCCTCAGTGTCGTCGGTCGATGTGGCTCCAAGTGATTGTCTCCTCCTCCAGTTAAATGTGTGAATTTTGATCAGTCATTCATTTTTTACCAGCGGGTGGCAACTGTGAGACGCTACTTCCAGCCTGTGAATGTGCTCATTAGCATACCATTTAGTGTGACTGCATCCTAGCACCAGGGTAGTCCGCTGTCTGTAAAAACAACCTTGGGTGCTGACCTTTTTTCTTTTTCTTTTTTTTTTGGTGCGCTACACAATCTATTATTCACTGATTCATTATTTTCTTCTCTGACTCATTAATGTCAGACAGTGAGATGAAGTAAGGATATTCTGCAGAGGACACTCATGATTCTCACACAGACTCGCTGATCTCCTTACATTAAGAAACAAATTAGTTTTCACGCTTTATGTGCCCTAGTTGTTTGGTGTTGCGTGTCTGTTAAGTCCCTTGAGAAGTATTAAAAGTTTATTTGGACAAACTGCAATGACCCACAAAAATTATTGAACAAGAATGAAACATAATATTTGAAGTACGTTCTAGTGTATTATACTGCAGGTTTGTGATATGAAGGCCATGCAGGACATTAAAAATGACCAGCTTGTGATCAGTCTTTTACATCATGGAGGAATTCAGGTCCACTCTTCTCTGCAGAATAGTTTGAATTCAGTCACATTAGATGGTTTTCCAGCATGAACTGTCCTTTTAAAGTCTTGTCACAGAATCTCAGTTAGATTCAAGTCCAGACTTTGACTCAGCCACTCCAGAACCTTCATTTAGTTCTTTTTGAGCCACTCAGAGGTGGACTTGTTTGTGTGCTTTGGGTCTTTGTCTTGCTGCATAAACCATTTGTGTTGAGCTTTGAGATAAATTAGTTATAACTAAAACATATCCAGCAATAAACAGGTTAATTAAAGGAATGGGGACAAAGAAAACAGAGGCAGGGTTTGATATGTGAAATTTTTGATATTTAGTGGTAAATTTTATCAATTATGCCTCAGTAAACCAGCTGCGGTTCAGCAGTGTTAGTAGTGATAATATGAAAAAAAAAGTATAGTTCAAACACTTTCTCAGTTCTTTCTTGGGGTGAACATGAGAATTTACACAAAATGAATATATTTTAGCTGATTAATTATGACTTACTCCACCAAGGAATGCGGCAGGGTTATGTGACAATCGACGTGCATTTGTCTGTTAATCTGTGAATCTGTCTGTGCAACATCACTCAAAAACGGACTAACGGATTTGGAGGAAATTTTCAGGGAAGGTCAGAAACAACACAAGGACCATGTGATTAGATTTTGGGAGTGATGCAGCTTATAGTCTGGATCCATGGATTTGTTAAAGATTTCAGTATCATTGGGAGATAGCAGCACAGCGTCACTGTAACTATGACAACAAGTGAACACTACATCAGCTGCCTGTTGACAATAACATGATTGTGATCCTACTACAAATTGACCTGCGGACTTATCTGGATTTATCTTTCGGAAATGATACAAGGAACAATCGATTAAATTGTGGGGGTGTTTCTGAGTCCCATCGATTCCCGCTGCCCGCTACATATTTACATAATGTACACATAGAGTACATAACACCCGCCTGTGCTCAGCACAAGGTCATTTTTTTATTCACGATTTCATCCGTTGGAAATAATACAATGACTGAGCAGTACTGCGCTCTCTGAGTGCTTTTCTTGATAGAGTTGTTTTTCTCCAGTTCGGCCAGTTACTACCACAGTCAATTATAAATTCTATAAAATGGATTAATAGCAGTTAATTAATTTAGAAATTACAATAATATATAAAGCAAACCACAATGGGAAAACCTTTGTTACACTGGTATACTGTGCATTTTAATTGCTGCCAAAATTAAATGAAGTCTTCTAAAGATAGTAAACTCTGGTACATGTTAACTATGACCACAACCTGAATCTAATAAATACATAAGCAAATACAGATAACTGATTTTATTTTATATTCGACCAAATTGTTTGAGTTTCACACAGAAAGGTAATAAAAAAAAAAAGAAGCTGAATAACAACCGTGAGGGAAAAGGGTGATGTCCTATGATCACAGCGAATTCTCAAAGCACTCTGACTACGCCGGACCCTTCATAAAATGTATTCGTTGTCTAAATGAAAATATCTTATCTTGCCTTTTTAATACTTAAATGGAAAATGAGGTGAAAATTTGCATACGCACACCAGAGAATGCACAATGACTTAAGAGGTGCAGTGAATGTAGTCTCATTGTTTCCCAGATTAGATTCTTCTGCCCCCGACGTGTGTCTTCAAAGGCCAAGCAGAGCAGCACTCACAAACCATTTTCACATTTTCGTCTTCGTTTTAACAAAGAAAATAGCTGAAGAAATGGGTCAAAATCCAGAGCCACAGACAGGAAATTACACATTTATTGGAGTCTAACTGTCGACTTTTTATCTAGAAGTGTGTTTAAGGGGTTCTTCAAAGTTGAGGCTTTTGAGAGGGTGGAAATCTTGTGGCTGAACTCCGAGACTGTCTCACTAGTTCTAATGTAAGCTGCAGTACCAGCAAAGTAAACAATCCAAACATAAAAACACATTTATATGATCTCTGCATCACCAATGAAATAAATGTGGGGTTTCTATGGCAACATGATGCATCCGGTGTGTGATACTGTAACTACACGGCTTCGTTCAGTGGTTTTAGTAACATACAGATCAAGTTGTTTGCAGACAAAACATTTTCCATCAGATGATAAATAGTTGTCAACAAATTATGTGGTTCAAGGGAAACAGCTGTTACAGTTCAGTTACAGCTGATCTGAATCCGAAACTCTGAACAAACCTGGACCAGATTAGCGCCACAGTATCAGTTACCATGGAGATCTAACCAGGTAAAAAGTGAGCCACCTTCGTGATACTGAAAAACTCTGTCTTTAGGCTCAACATGCCTGCTAGACCACAGCACAGAACTAAAGGATGATTCACGCTCACTTGAACCAGCCCTAACTAGAAACTTTTTCTGAAGGGAAGGTTTTCAGAGTCTGGTTTCCAAACACATACTGGAAGCTACTTCCACAGGAGATGACCCTGATAGCTCTCTAAAAACTCCTGGAAACACAAGGAACCCTGCAATCTGAGAGCAAAGTGCTCCATTGGGATAATATGATGCAAAACATGGTCTTTAGTATGGAAGAGAGGCTGGTCATTAAGAGCTTTGTAAGTGAGGAGAAGGATTTTAAATTATTTTCTGGATTTCACAGGGAGTCACTGGGGAAAAACTAATACGAGAGCAATAGGATCTCTGCATGCAGCATTTTGGATCAACTGGGGGCTTTTAAAGGAGTTATTCGGGTGTCTTGATAATAATATAAATATATATAATCAGCCATACCACTCCAAGAAGAGAGCTCTATTTCAACAAAAATACCAAGCTGAGAAACTTTCCAGTGATACAAGAGCCCAGTTTACCTCATTTTTTTTAAACATTTAGTCCTTAAATCTAGGCAGTATCCCACTGTGAAACACTGTGTCTTTTCTCAGTAGCTTCAATGCATGATTATCGCTTTTTGTACAACTTAAATTTACTATTTAACTTTAGTTGAAGAGACAGAAAGTCAGCATCTACCAGTTCATCATTTATGTAAATTAGTAAATAAAGAAGTGTTTTTTTTCACTGCAGTGTAAAGATAGTTAAAACTAGTTAAGGAATGATCAGAAAAAGGACTTTTAAAGGAGTCTTGATAATAAATAATTGGAATAGTCCAGTCAAGAACTAGCATGTATACATGAGCTAATCTTTTAGCATCAATGTGAGACATGATTTTCCTAATTTTGACAATACTGAGCAGATAAAAGAAGGGACTTTATTTATGTGTGAGTTAAAGGACACCTAGTCAAACTATACGCCGAGGTTCCCCACAGTAATGCTAGAAGACACCCAGAGTAACTTTAGTTCAGGACGGTAAGTTTCTCAGACGTCTAGGAACAAATATTATAACTCAGTTTAATTTTGACATAGAAAATGACAGGTCTTCAAGGCCTTTGTGTCCTTACGATGTGCTTGAACAGTTTCATGAACTTTTTCCTCTGACAATTTTATTTGTCTAGAAGGTCTTTACGTTATTATTACTGAGATTTATCATTCAATAAATAAAAGCAGTGAGCGAAGATGGCTACAGTGAAAAGTCCTGCAAGAAGCTTCACCAAGGACAAAAACAAGTGTGTGCTGATATTTGTGCACTTATTCACTGTGAAAATCCTCTTAGCAAATCTTAAATGACTTATCCATCTTATGCCAACTTATTGAAATGTCGAGGCACAAAATGGTTGCAGCACCATCATGCTTTGTCTGGTGTGTAACACATGTTGGAAAACTACAAGTATTATACCATTTACACATTTATACACTAAGTGCAAGAGCCAGGAGTTGGTGGGTTTGGTTTAGCAAACAGACAGAACAAGCCAAAAAAGTTCCACCTACCTATATATCTATGTAAATAACCAATAGGAGAGAGTGGGGTAAGATGAGCCTGTGGGTTAGCTAAGCCACCCAGAAAACCGTGGAAGAAACTGGTCATGTGAGCAAATATTTTTGAAGAGGTATCCATTCTACTCTCCCAGTGAAGAGAAGGAGCACATGGAGGAAAAGGGAAGCGCATTTTAGTTAACAAAACTTTTTTTAGCTGTTCAAAGTAAAGTTTTCATGATTATGGTTTTATGAGTGTTGTGTCTGAACACTTATTGAGACGTCGGAAACTATTTCACACGTGTTAGTGCATTAGTGAGCTACAATGTGAGGCTAAACTGTTAGCATGAAGTTAGCTCTAAACTGCCCGGAAGTAGCACTTTTGTTAAAACGGCGGCAGTAGGGGTGGGGGTGGGGCGGCATTTTGATTTTGAGACCAGTGGAAGACAGCCAGGGCTTCAACTTCTCTTAAGGATTTGGACAGAGCTGTAGGAGAAGTAAAGAATGGAAGTCCATATGTCAGGTGACAGATGAAGATCAACAGAATGACTTTTAAGCTATTCATGGACAAAAAACAAACAAACAAAAAAGGATAGGTAACCAGAACAGGGTTCAACAGAACATGATATGCCCACCAGGTCTTGGATGAACAAACAGACACAGATCTTGCATTATAACAACCTCTCAAGTAAAAACTGGATAATTTTGGTGAACTCTGAGATGCTTTACATATCAGTTTTACAATCAACTTATTCAAACATTACACAGTGTGTTACTTATTGTTGGACTGTTTCCCCCTATTTGCTTCCTGTTACAATCTCCATTCAATGAATGCATTTCAATAAATCTAGTTATTAGTCAAAACATGTGGAAGCTAAAATCTGACATTTAAACCTCATCTCCCATGAGGACTTGAACCAGTTGTCCCATAATGCACTGCAGTGATGATGCCGGTGATCCCATTGCATGCTTTGGTGCACCTGTCCAAGGAGAAACATTAAATCTTCTTCACTGTCCAATCTTCTTTTCAATTGCACTTCTTTTTCAATTGTCTGCCACACCACTTCTGAAAAATCACCAGTCACCCCTAGACAGCTCGGTATTTAATTTACTTCTGCTATGACAAGACGCCGGGCCGTCGCCTCCAGATTAACATTTGTCTGTTCTAACATTAGCTATAAAGACCTACGATCTCATCAGTAATAATTAGAGCTGTAATTTGTATTAGATTTTATCTGTGATAATTAAGCCGATCACCAGCAATTTGCCAGCTACCTCTTTCAGGGATATCATTTATTACCTAGTGACATCCTAGATGGACATGGTTACGTTCAAATTAATTAAATCACTGTCACCGAGTACCTTGGAGTCTTGAGTAGAGCCAGACCATTTGGGCACCACCTTCAGGATTATGTCATTTGTATAAATAACCCTCAGTGTGCTCGTGTAAGATTTTAGATGTGCTGTATTTCTTAGTTGTGAAATTATGTTCCTGCTTGTGATTTATTTTACTGCATTGCTGTTGCCATGGTCAGTGCATTTTGCTCTGCAACAGTAGACTACAAAACTAATGCTCACTGTCATAAGCTGGCAATGTTTGCTGACAAATTTTGCTTCCAAAGGTGAATTTATGTATGTTACGGGCAGCTCAGGTGTTGTGAAGTACACAACTTGCACCTCTTAAAAAAACATAATGAGGACTGTGGGAGCAATGAACACCACACAAGAACTGATTAGCTGTGTTCTCTCTGATTTGTGCGATGTGTTATTAATAATTAGGCCAACATAAGCACGCTGAAGTACAGTTCAATTATCTAACATCTAACAAACTCACCTCCCCCATAAATGCTTTGTTCTGTATAATTATGTCTCTTTATTACTCTGAATGAAAAATGGCACACATGGCTGAACAGCAATAGAAAGAAACACTAAAATAAGTGTTACCTGGGTGTGATTCTAGTTTTATGAAAACTACCCTAACTGTAAACCATAAAGTAAATTATAGAACTTAACTGCAAATGTGAAAATCAGAGGTGTCATCAACAGGTGAAAGGTTAAATATAATCCCTGCTTGCTGTGTCTACCTTGCACTAAGTGCGTGAAACACATTTAGAACAAGGATTAGACTAGTTTGGTTGCATTCAGTCAATGTCATCGAAACTATAATGATGAAACCGAGGAGGGCTAATCTGCGTCTTCATTAATACAATACGGCTCACAGTCGTGGAAGGGGGAAAATTGGAGACAACAAAGAAACCAAACAAAGAAAAGTGAAATCAACAGAGCAAACTGAAATCAAAGTGATTCAGTTCACACCTCATATCTCACAGGGGATTAAGAGGAATTCTGAGAAAGACCCGTTTGTTGTTGGCGTAGCAACAATGGTTTCCTTGACTATACCAGTTGCTTTCAAGAGTCTGAGCTAGGTATCATGGGGTTGTAATTAAATGCCTGACTAGTCTTTTTTTCCCTCAGTCTCTCAGTTTTCTAACTGTATTTTTTTTGTGCCAGTTCTGTGATCAAGTTCATAATTTGGAGTTCTTTTACCGGAGCCCTTCATATGATAATCCAGATGAAAACAGATGTGGTGGAACATCTTTGTGTAAAGCTCTTCAGACTATTACTAAATTAAAGCTTCTTGGGGTTATTTAAAGGTATTTCCCCTCATCTAGACCAGGCAGGGCCTCTTGAAGTGATTCTTTAATCAACACATTACCATATGAAATGGTACAGAGTGGTGGTTTCAGTAATACCACAAACATCCAAGTCCACACATCACTGAGGGGTAGAATATCATTAGTGCTATCTCCTGCTGAGGTCTGCAGATTATTCACAGTCCTACCCCCTGAGACACTGCAGCTCTGAGCCCCCCATGGAGTCTGGAGCACCGGGGACCTCTTGCCCATCCAAAGCTATAATTGAGACACATAGAAATACATATAATCAGCTGTGTTGCTCCAAGAGGAGAGGTTTTATTTCCACAAAAATACCAAGGTGAGAAACTTTGCAGCAAGAAAAGAGCCCAATTTCTTTCATTTTCTAACATTTATTCCTTGATTTAGTGTAAAACACCAAGTGTTTTGGAATTTAAAAGAATCAACTCATCTTTTATCAGTAACTTATGTAACTGGGTGGAAAATTAAATGCTGTTTACACAAAACGCCACCAGAGGGCACTCTCATTTTTTTTTTTTTTTTTGGGGGGGGGGGCTAACCCCTTGTGACAACACGAGATTTTGGGGCTCCACTAGAGACCGCGAAAATCAGGAAATTCTCTTTCCTTCCTGAGTGCAATGGGCCGTTTCTCAATATGCGTTCTTGTCCATACTTTCGTTCTCCCGTAATCGTGAAACATCATCAGTCGGAGACCAAGTACTGTTCCAATTCATAGAACGCATCTGACCGAGAACGGAAGTAATACCTGGAAGTGTCCTCGTTCCGTCCACATTTCTCGAGACTGCATCGGGCCAGACTTGTGCGAACTTGGGGCAGCCAAATAACCCATAATGCATCTCAGGCCAACCAGCGGTCAAAGGCCGAGGAGGAAACTTTCAGAGCTAACAGAAGTTTTTTTGGGAATACTACTGTTATTATGATACAAAATGTAGTTTTCAGATTATTTCAGGAAAGTAGTTCAGACATCTTGTTAATAAAGAAGTGGAATAATCCAATCAAGAACGAGCATGCATACATGTGATAATCATTTGGCATCAATCTGAAACAAGATGTTTCTAATTTGGACACTATTGAGCAAATGAAAGAAGAAATTTGCTTTATGTGTGAGTTAAAGGACACCTGGTTAAAATTCACACTGAGGTTGTGTACCTTCTTGGCCATCCAGGAGCTTCAATAGAAATCAACTGGACTTCTCTTCGAGGTTCTTGAGGACATTTCACCTTCATTCAAGAGGCTTCTTCCATTCTAACAGACTAATTGTGAGTTACAGAATATATAGTCCCTCCGGGTCACATGGGTAATGGCCCATTAACGACCCAGCCAATGGTGAAATGTTGAGTCACTCCTGACTTGGCGGATTCACATCCTTTGTTGTGTAAACAAGCAACTCCACCACTATGGCTGCTGCTTGTTGGTGGACCACCTGATTTCACAACAATTCCCACCATTTGTCATGAGTTCTGGTCATCAATTGTTTCCATTAGCCACGTGACCTGGAGTGACTATGTATTCTGTAACTCCCCATCAGTCAGTTAGAACTGAAGAAACCTCTTGGATGAAGATCAAACGTCTTGAAGAACCTATGAGATGTCCAGTTGATTTCTACTAAAGCTTCTACGATTAACAATGAGGTTCCTCACAGTAAAACTGGAAGACATCTAGAGTAACTTTAGTTAAGGACTGTGAGTTTCTCAGATGTTAAGGGCCAAATATCATGCCAGTCACTCAGTCAATTGTATCCGACGAAATTGGTGACATGAATAACGTTCTTCCTCCAGGTCCCTCTGTCCAACATCCAAAATCATCATGTATTTCTAGTAGCAGAGATACTGCGATGACTTGCCAAGATTATCACAGGAACAGTTCCCCACTGAAGGGGGCAGAGTTTCCTAACCGTTGACTTTTGACAGTTCATCCCCTTAACAAACAGGCATCAGTGACTGAAACAGCTGTCTATTGATGTTCACCCACCAATGCTAGCACCATTCCTGCTTCCTGAATGGATCTTCGCATAACCCTGACAGGACATCAAGGCCTTTGGGTCTTTAAGACGTGCTTGAACAGTTTCAACATAGCTTTGTAGATAAAAATCGGTTCCTGTGGAACACCAAGACTCACTGTTGTGTGGGGTCTCTCTGATAACAATGACTTTAACCAACCCAACACAGTTTTGTTAACCCCATTGACATCTTCCAGTCTCTGCAGTAAAATGTTGTAATCAGTGTTGTCAAATGCAGCTCTGAGATCCAGCAGGACGAGTATAGAAAGAAGTCCGTTGTCTGAGGCTAAAAGAAGATTGTTGATGACTTGAACTAATGCTCTGCTACGATGTCTGGTATGAAAGATAATAAAGAAGCAGCTTTGTTTTTGCTTTATAGTGCAAAGATAGTTAATATTATTTTAGACATGATTAGAAAAGAATAACATCGGACAGATATATCTTTCCGAAATAGCCTTGCTTAAGCGCTTAGAACCCGATTATACAAGACAGACTTTCCTATTTATCTTTACATTATGTTGTGTTTCACTTTTCATGTTAGAAGAGAAAAGATTTTAGGATGAGGACCAACCACTGTGCATGTCCAATGTAACGCGGTTTTGATTAGTTGATTCTAATCTTGAAAGGTGACTGGAGAAAAAAGTTCTTCACACCAACAAGGCAGAACATATCGATAAACATTAGTTGTTATTTTATACATTATTCTGCAGTTCTGCACATAAATGTTTTTTCTCAATGCCTTTCCTGATAATTTATATCATGAAATTCTAAGATTCATTAGAAACAGTGAAGCTTTCAAACCTCATTGTTCCTTGTACATCCAGGTTGGATTTTGTCTCCCATAGATTGAAGTATTGGATCCTATTCATCTACAAAGCCATTCTTAGGTTACAGCCACCTTATTTATATTAGTACAGGAATGCTCTTTGTTCCAGTGAGTTATACTTTTAATTTACCTGTCGACCCACTTTCTGCTCATTTGATTGGAATTTGAAGCTTCGTTTGAATGACAATAGCTCAGGAACTATTAAAGATAAAGCCTGGAATTTTCACAGTTATTTCATATCATGCCTGTGACTCAAATTCTGATATGAAATGAAAAAATATGGCCATATTAAAAGATATATATTTATATTTGAAAGATTACTTTGGTGCGGCTTGTCAAACTTGCTCAATTAGTTACGGAAGCTCAACAAAAATAACTTATTTTAATGTTTGTGGGCAGGTATTTCATATCAAAAAGTATTTTTTATGTTTAGTTTTGTATTATTGTGACATGTAACTACATAAGGCTAAGAAAATGTCACTAGTTGACTGCATTATCAGGTTTTCTTTGTTTTGGGGTTTGTTTGTTTTTTAGCTTTTTTCAGCTTAATTTTTTGGTCATATTTCAAGTCTAATTTGATGTGTGTCTAATTTAGTAGATTCTGAATGTTTTGAAGAAGCATGTTTTGAAGAACTGATTCTTTGAGTTGAAGCTGATGCTCTCTTTAGCCTCTTTAATGGATGCATTGCTACATTATTGGTTTAAACATAAAGACAGCTGCATTAGTTTTATTCTCAGTGCAGCAGTTTCTCTTTCCCACGTGCAGCTGTGAGCCTTTATAACAGCTCGATCAAAGAATCGACCCGGAGGACACTGACAGCGAGTCACTTAGACTCTCCAGATTCAATGCAAATGATTGAGATAAACGTCTTGTAGAAATAAACACCAGGAAAGATTGGCATAAATTACAACAGCTAATTAAAATTTTAATTAGTAAAAAGTCTCAAATTTCCCCATAAGCCTCATAAGAGCAATAACTTGTTTAAAAAAAAAAAAAAAATCAACTTAAAGATGTTTGAAAGTAAATTATTTGTCTCCAAAGTCGCCCAAATTACCTAACAATGATTTTAATTCAGCTCAATTCAGGAATTTTCAAACAAACACATGCAGTTTAGTGATATTATATCATAAAACTTGACAAATATCTTATTTTATGAAACCAAAACGATATATTTTCTTGGTATTAACTTAGCCACCTTGGATATGACACAGCATGAAATTCTATTCTTTCTTTCTTAAAAATCTGTGATTTTACACAATTTTTACTTTACATTTTACAGTTTTTGTCGATCTTTTTAAAATGCAGAAAAACATCAATGCAATTGCAAAACTAAACAATGAATCTACGTCTAATATAAAATAACATTACAAACCCAAAAAACAGGCCTAAAATTTTAATTTTTAAGACATTTTTTGACATTAAAATACTTAAATGTATTGCAAATTCATAAAAATTTCATATATATATATATACATGAAACTGATTTTAAAAAAAAATCACATTTAATGGTGTGGAAATGCTTCTGAATGTAGATACGGTTAGTGAAATTAACAGAAAAAGAAGGATTGGTTCTGTAATTTTAGATGTGTTTGTTAAATGAAAAATACATTATGACAGTATAGACGTATAGATGGTTAGATGTAAATTTGCATGTAAAAACTCATATTGCACATGATATGATCTAAAATTAACAGTAGATTTTGTTTTGAAACAGTATTTAGGCCTTTTTACCCACCTTTAACTAATAACGATGCTCTTCTATTTTTATTACAGTATTATAATGCAATATATTCTATTGTTTGTAAGTATTGTTAAGTATTTTCATTCTTTTTGCACATATAAAAAGCCTTCATTACCATTAAGAGGCCAACAAAATGCATCGTCTCATGTAAAATTAAATCCTACACTACAATTTAGTTCTGGAAAATGACTGTCATTCTATGAGATGGTTATTTTTTGTTCTTTTATGCTGTGTACTCATCTTTTTCTGTTTAAAAGTAGCAAAAAAATTGAAAAAGAAGCCAGAGTCTCCTGGTTCTTGCTTGGAGTATTTTGGGCAATTTTTGCTGCAAAACTCCTCTAGACATGTGAGATTCTTGGGCTCTTTGGAGCTCCTTACACAGATTTTCAGGTCAGGAGACGGTGAGGGCCACAGTCAGATCTACAGCTTGAGCTGTAGAAGCTTTTATTTTCAGACGGAGCGATGCTTTCTTCCTGAATTTGTTGGCAGCATCATACTTTCTGCAGACATAACTTTGCTCACAGCGGCCATAATTTAATTTCATCAGTCAACAGGATTCCTTTCCAAAATGCACCAGGCTGCTTTTGATGTTCTTTTACAAATTTATCTTGTTCTGAGGATGCAGCAAGAAGTTTTTCTTCTGATGATTCTTCAGTGAAAGTCGTATTTGTACAGCCATCTCTGCATTATTACTCCAGAATCTGAAAAATCTTCCTGAAGGTCTTTTTGGAGGTTTTCATTTGCCTTCTCCCACAAAGCTTTTTTTGTCTTCCAGACCTCAGCATAACCTTCTTACAGACTTCTCCTGCTTTGTGGGCATTGATTAGTTTCACTTTCAGAGTGTTCAGAAGCTTCTTAGATACACCCACAGATACTGATTTTTGGGACAAGATTTGAGGAATCGGGTTGTTTATTTTGAAAGTTGCATCACCTGATCTTTCCTACTGAAGACTTTGAACAACTCAGAGACTCAACAATCTAATTAAGGTGTGTGACCTTGGTAAAAAAAATAATAATAATTAAAAAATCATCTGAGAGTTCAAGTCTCTTTTGCACGGTGCTTATTTCTTTCTTTTAACTGTAAAACTGCACAAAAAGAAAAATGACTCACTAATTGTGTCTACATGAATTTTTCATTTAGACCTTTTGGAGATCAGTTTATACACTGCCTGTCCAAAAGAAGTTGTTACTTGGATATAATTAAGCAAATAGGTAAGAGCCTTCCATTGGATAATTACTGCAGTAATAAATACATTTCAGCTGCAACAACTTATTTAACCTGAGCTGATGTAGTGATGAGCTTCTCATTTCTTAAACAACCATGTTGGAAGACATATCCTGTGGTCATGGAAAGGATGTTAATCTGTCTCAGAAGGGTCAATTTATTGGTCTGCATCAAGCAAAGAAAAAAATTAACGAGATTTCTAAAACTACTAAAATCAGGCTAAGAACCGTCCAATGCATCGTTAAATCCTGAAGGATAGTGGAGAACCCTCATCTTCAAGGAACAAATGTGGTCGGAACAAACTCATGACCCTAGGAAATCAACACTTTAATAGTGAAAATAAGAGCATTTCCACACACAATGTGAAGGGAGCTCAAGAGATTGGGATTAAACAGTAACTCTAAGAAAACCACTGATCAGTGAGGCTAGTCAGAGAAAAAGGCTTCTGTTTGGTAGGTAGCAAAAAGATTGGACTCTGGAGCAATGCAAGAAGGTCATGTGGTCTGATGAGTCCAGATTTACCCTGTTCCAAAAGTGATTGGTGCAAGAGAGGCGGATGAAGTAATGCACTCATCATGGCTAATGCCTACCAGCCTGTGGGGGTTAGGGTTATGATCTGGGGTTGGTCAGGTTCAGCAACGTTATGTCCCCAAAGAATGAGGTCAGCTGACTACCTGAATATACTGAATGACCAGGTCTTTCGATCAATGAAGTTTTTATTTCCCTGATGGCATGGACATGTTCTAAGATTACGATGCCAGGATTCATGGGGCTCACATTGTGAATGAGTGGATCAGGGAGCATGAGACAACATTTTCACACATGGATTGGCCTCCCTCCATTGAGACCAATCAGACCTCAGCCCCACTAATAATCTTTGGGATGCGCTGGAGAAGACTGTGCACAGCGGTCCGACTCTCCCATCATCAATATAAGATCTTGGCAGAAAATGAATGCAACTCTGGGCAGAAATAAATGCCGTGACATTGCAGAAGCTTATCAAAATGCCATGGCGAATGTGTGTCATTCTCAGAGCTAAAGGTAGTCCAATGAAATATTAGAGTGTGCAACTTTTTTTTGGATGGGCAGTGTATTATTCTTACTTAGCTGTTGACAGTAACAGAAGTTTTTTATTTTATTTGTTTTTACAAAATTTTTCCCTTCCATTGTATCTTGGTTTTGATACTTTTGAAAATCATATTAATGACTTCAATTATCTTTATTTTCTGGTTAAATAAAAAAAAAATCTAATAAGACTTAGCTGTCACTCATTTATATTAGGCTTCCACACAGTGTCAAACAATAGCAATGTCTTAGTGGAGAACAGTTATTTGCAGCATACTTTAGAGCTGCAAAACACAGTTTAATTAGTTTTTGCATGAACTTTCTTATGCATCTATCACACATATTTATCACTCTCATTACAGAGTAATGCACAACACATTAGCATACAGCAAAATTCATATTCGCAGGGCGGAGTTGAGAGAAATTAACACTTAAATGAAGTTTCTCAAAGGTTTTGCTAAACAATCTAAAAGTACGCAAAAGAAACAGGTGGGGAAATCAATAACAGCTTGTTATCCTACGGAAAATAGGAGAAAATTGAGGACTGCCTTTTCTCTCGTTGGAGATTGTATTAGATGTATCCATCAGATGAGAGGATTTATAAAATGGAAATTGGCCTCAGCTGCAAGCGGAGCTACCCAAGGATACAGCAGGGGAGGTCATCTCCTGCTCTGCACTTCCACACACACGCACAAGCTTTTAACACCAATTCCATCACCGTTTCACCCGCAGTCTGCCTCCACTATTAAAGGGCGGTTCCCAGGAGGAGTCCTGCAGGAGGTCAAGGATATCACCGGTCGTAATCTCTCAGGACCAAAATGATACGATTCCAGTTAACTGTCTCCAGCCAATAATAATAACTGCAATGAACTTAAAATATTGAGTTGTGTGTGTCCGGCTTTCTCCCCTCAGTGGCGTCCACCGTGTCTGACTCCGGCACTGTGAGGCGATGAGATCCACTAATAGGGTGAGTTGGATATTGATGGAGGTCACACAGTAAAGACAGTAAAGTGGTTTGGTACAGTCAGAACTCGAGGGAAAAAAGACACTAAAATGAAGTGAGACTGCTCAACCTGCTCAGTCCAGTGTGGACCAGCTCTAAATCAAGCTAGTGGGTGTGAACATCAGGCCAATATACCGTAGATAAGGCAGGACAATGTCACTTATAGTGCCTATATACATTATATGGTTACAGGCTCGAGGTCACCTATGGAGTTGATTAAAGAGTGTCTTTTATGGTCATTTCACTTACTGGCAATGCTCAGGATATTTTTTTTCAAGTGTTAGAGGAAAAAACTGGGTGAGGTTTGTTCAATGTGACTGCAGATGGAGAAGAACATGTTCATAAATTGATATTTTACTAGATAAAAAGAAAGGTAGGTTAAAATGTTAATAAAATCATATATGAATGATATTGCAGATAATTAAGTCTTTAAAGGAGCAAGTGTCGAAGATTCAAGGTTTTTATTTGCATTTATGTGCAAACAGGCAGTCTCGGAATTCTTAGGAATTCAAATTTATTGGAAATGGCGACGCAACCACGAAACGCCGTAGGTCAAGCACGTCGTAAACTGAGGACCTACTGTATTAGGAATTCTTGTGCAGGGCTCTCTTGGAGTTGAGTGAAAATAAAACTAAACAAACACCTAATCAAAATAGGAAGTACAAATCAAAACACTCAAGAGTAATAATAGATAAAATATAAAAACATGTTAAATATATATAGAATATATAGAATATAATTGCGTTGAGCAGAGAGATGCAGATTCCTCATGATGAGGAAGCTACAGTGGTCGTTAAAAATGTTAAAAATACAAACTTCCTAAAGCCAGCGTTTGGTTCATGTGTTCAGAGTGGAAGATCGCTCCTACGAGATTTGAAGACCTCAGTCTAAACAAATGGAAATACAATTATTCTTATTTTTACAAGATTATACACCAATGAAAACATACATTGCCGTTCACAAGTTTGGGGTCACCCAGACAATTTCATGTTTTCCATGAAAGCTCACATGTTTAAGGACATTTCTAAGTGACCCCAAACTTCCAAACAGTAGTGCACCTTTGAATATACACTATATTGCCAAAAGTATTCGCTCACCTGCCTTGACTCGTATATGAACGTAAGTGACATCCCATTCCTAATCCATAGGGTTCAATATGACGTCGGTCCACCCTTTGCAGCTAGAACAGCTTTAACTCTTCTGGGAAGGCTGTCCACAAGGTTTAGGAGTGTGTTTATGGGAATTTTTGACCATTCTTCCAGAAGTGCATTTGTGAGGTCACACACTGATGTTGGACCAGAAGGCCTGGCTCTCAGTCTCTGCTCTAATTCATCCCAAAGGTGTTCTATCGGGTTGAGGTCAGGACTCTGTGCAGGCCAGTCAAGTTCATCCACACCAGACTCTGTCATCCATGTCTTTATGGACCTTGCTTTGTGCACTGGTGCACAGTCATGTTGGAAGAGGAAGGACCAGCTCCAAACTGTTCCCACAAAGTTGGGAGCATGGAATTGTCCAAAATGTCTTGGTATGCTGAAGCATTCAGAGTTCCTTTCACTGGAGTCCAGCTCCTGAAAAACAACCCCACACCATAATCCCCCCCTCCACCAAACTTTACACTTGGCACAATGCAGTCCGACAAGTATGGTTCTCCTGGCAACCACCAAACCCAGACTGGTCCATCAGATTGCCAGATGAAGAAGTGCAATTGGTCACTCCAGAGAACGCGTCTCCACTGCTCTATAGTCCAGTGGCGGCGTGCTTTACACCACTGCATCTGACGCTTTGCATTGCACTTGGTGATGTATGGCTTGGATGCAGCTGCTCGGCCATGGAAACCCATTCCATGAAGCTCTCTGCTGAAGCGCTGTTCTTGAGCTAATCTGAAGGCCACATGAAGTTTGAAGGTCTGTCGCCATTGACTCTGCAGAAAGTTGGCGACCTCTTGGCACTATGTGCCTCAGCATCAGTTTACGTGGCCTACCACTTGGTGGCTGAGTTGCTGTCATTTCCACACACTTTCACTTTCTGATAATACAGCTGACAGTTGACTGTGGAATATTTAGGACCGAGGAAATGTCATGATTGGATTTGTTGCACAGGTGGCATCCTATCACAGTTCCACGCTGGAATTCACTGAGCTCCTGAGAGCGAGCCATTCTTTCACAAATGTTTGTAGAAGCAGTCTGCATGCCTAGGTGCTTGATTTTATACACCTGTGGCCATGGAAGTGATTGGAACACCTGATTCTGATTACTTGGATGGGTGAGCGAATACTTTTGGCAATATAGTGTATATTATATTCCATTTCTTCCAATCCTCAACACTGAACCTTTACAACTGTAGAGTTGTTCTCAACCAAATGTGATAGTTTTCTGCAGTGTATAAGCCACAAACTGTGTGAATCAAGTCTGCAGCAGTTATCTTAAGTCGTTCTTTGCACACCAAATGGGGAAAAGGAAATTCTTTAGATAACCAACCTTCTACCACAGGACTTCAGAGATGCAGTTTCCCAATAATTTCACCTGTAGAAAAATAAAACGATAATCGTAAGATAAATGAGTTCATTGGCTATTAATTTCAAAGAGAAAGGCTGAAGAAAATGACATTTTCTCATACATTCTATTCATCTACAGTGGGAGTTCAGTAGGCGGGAGTCCTCTTGGCTGGGAGTTGATTGTTGAGCAAAAATAAAACGTATCCAATGACCAAATTCCAAATATGCAAATTGTGCATTACATATAAATAAATCTAACAGCTTGACAAGAAAACAGAACTGAGTACCAATCAAAAGAAGTCTCGGACAAATTTAGAATCTTTATTATTGAAACATTTCCACAAGAAATACATAAATGTGAACTTCAGAGAAAAGTAGGAATGTCACCAGTGGGTGTACTACATTTGGAAAGAAAACACAACGGCAAAGCAAAGTTCAAACACAATTAGTAGAAGAGACCTTCTCTTCCACACAATGATTCTTTTGCATTTAACACATATGAAGGGTTAGAAGCAGAGCGGTCTAACCCACAAAAAGTCTGACTGAGTTTTATATAATTTCTGTAATTTTTTAGTATCTAGATTTTAGTGGCTAAGTGGTCTAACCCACAATCCAAATATAGCATTACAGTGGCACTACGAACGTTAGAACATTCTTGAAAACACAAAACATTAAACCCATTTTTTCTCAAAAACTACAAAAAGTGGGTTAGATCACTCTGTTTCCAAACCCATCATAATAGAAAGAGATAAATTTTGGTTTCACAAACAGCCAGCAGAAGACTTGACAACGAACAGCTGTCCAGGAGTCCATTTAACACAATGGCAAAGGTTAGCAAAGCCAATTAGAGCACAAACCATACACTGCACGTCCAAAAAAAAGTTGCACACTCTAATATTTCATTGGACCGCCTGTAGCCCTGAGAATGACACAAGTTCATCGTGGCATCGTTTCGATAAGCTTCTGCAATGTCACAACATTTATTTCTCTCCAGAGTTGCATTAATTTTCTACCAAGATCTTATATTGATGATGGGACAGTCGGACCGCTGCGCAAAGTCTTCTCCAGAACATCCCAAAGATTCTCAAAGGGGCTGAGGTCTGGACTCTGTGGAGGCCAATCCATGTGTGAAAATGATGTCTCATGCTCCCTGAGCCACCCATTCACAATGTGAGCACCATGAATCCTGGCATTGTCATCTTGGAACATGTCCATGCCATCACTGATAGAAAGACCTGGTCATTCAGGATATTCAGGTAGTCAGCTGACATAATTCTTGGGAACATAACGTTGCTGAACCTGACCAACCACAGATCACAACCATAACCCCCATTGGCTTGTAGGCACTAGACATGATGGGAGCATTACTTCATCTGCCTCTCTTGCACCAATCGCTTCTTCCACCTTACTGTGATGCCCCAATCACTTTTGGAACAGGGTAAATCTGGACTCATCAGACCACATGACCTTCTTCCATTGCTCCAGAGTCCAATCTTTTTGCTACCTACCAAACAGAAGCCTTTTTCTCTGACTAGCCTCACTGATCAGTGGTTTTCTTAGAGTTACTGTTTAATCCCAATCTCTTGAGCTCCCTTCACATTGTGTGTGGAAATGCTCTTACTTTCACTATTAAACATAACCGTGTGTTTTACTGGTGATTTCCTACGATCATCTAAGAATTTGTTCCAGCCACATTTGTGATGGTTCACCACTATGCTTCATGTTTTAATAATGTGTTGGATGGTTCTTAGCCCAATTTTAGTAGTTTCAGAAATCTCCTTAGTTGTTTTCTTTACTTGATGCAGGTCAGTAATTTGAATCTTCTGAGACAGATTAACATCCATTCCATGATCACAAGATTTGTCTTCCAACACGGCTGTTTAAGAAATGAGAAGCTCCTCACTGCATCAGCTAGGGTTCAATAAGTTGTTGCCTGCTGAAACATATTCATCACTGCAGTAATTATCCAATGGAAGGCTCTTACCTATTTGCTTAGTTAAATCCAGGTGGCAACTTTTCTTTTGGACAGGCAGTGTATAAGAAAAGACAACTCTAGAGTCACCTGAAGTCGCATTTCCCTTCTTTGAAAAGTCTTTCTGATCTTTACCCTTCAGCTGTTTCGTGTCTTGTTCAAAAGGACATTTTATTGGAAATCTCAGTAAACAAACATGCAAAAGAGGAATAAAAATGGAAATCCTGCTGGCTCATTTGAATGAAATGTTTGCACGTCTTCCTCCCATCCCCGACGAAAACACCTCGCAAACGGGTTAAGAGCATCTTGTTGTGAAGCACGGAGATATGGGATCCCAGAATCAGTCATTTATAAGGGCTGACTGTGATCTCATAGTAGGGGGTGTCGAGAAACATGGAGGTATGAGATCCCGGAATCAGCCACAAGGGTGAGACTCTGACAGAATAACAGCTAAATAAGGGAACATTGTGATATTATAACCTGTGATGTATAACTGATTCATGCTATAACCTAATGAGTATGTTAAAACTAACTCAAATACCTATTCTTATAATCTTTGTTTAAGAAGTAACTAAGTTAGAACAGCAACTCACTGTGAAAAGTGATGTTTTTGGTTACCAGGGAAACTGATGTTTTTGATAGATATGACAAATATGAGGAACTAATGCTTTATGAAATGGAAATGCTTTTAAGAGTTTTGATTCCTATGAAACTGAGATGTTTTAGAAAGAGTTTTGATTACTGTTAAAACTAAGGTTTTTAACTTTGTAATGAAGTAAGAAGTCAAGACCTAAGGTGAACTGAGGTCAAGTGTTCACGGTAAAGGTTATTAACCTCGAAATACACGTCAGGGGTTTTTGTAAGTCTGACATCTGTTTCCTGACCGGAGGCCTGCTCTGAGCTTCGGATGGAGCAGATACATTAATAGAGAAGTGAGACTGAGTGGAAGGGTCCAAACAGTCCAAACAGTTAGTTTCAGTTCCTCAAACATGGAGGGGTCGTAGGATGAGTTGGGGGGGGCTGGTGGAACGGTCCAGAATAGATGGTTTCAGTTCCTCCAGAGCACGCAGAGGCCACGAGGTCAGTGGATGGAAGCAGTGCACGAATGAGGAGGGCGATGGATGCTGTCATCACTTATGTTAATTAAGGGTGCAGTTCTTGCATATGCAAAAGGTTCAGTTGTTGTATAAATTACACTGGATCGAGACACAAGTGGGGAGAGTTACGAGGTAGTCACTGGATGCAGGCCAGGCAGCAATGTTCTGGGCATGGGGGATTTTACCACGTAACTTGGAAGGGAATTCAACACGATCTGTAAAGGAATAACTTTTCCACTGGGAATATGGATTTAAGGACTGCTCTTTCTGCGCTGTTGAAGGATTACACTGGCTGAAGGAACATTACTGAACTCTATTATTTCCCAAGGATTATCACCAGAGTGGATTACAAAAGTTTTTATGGGGCCAAACAACGTAAAGGATACAAGCAGATCTACATCGGGACTGAACTCTCTTTCCACCTCCTCCCTGGAGCAGAGCCCAGCGGGGCTTTGGTCTTCAGGTGAGCAGCCGGTGTGGCCACACCGTCTGCTCTCCCCCTCCAAATTACATAGTCTGGGTGATTATTACTCTTCTTAGATAAAAGCATAGTTCCAGTTAGGAGTCATATTAGAGGATTATTATGAGAATGTTTTAATGTTTATTTGGTTGTCTGATGATTTATGAGCTATTGCTTTGCCCTTGCTAAAACTATAATAAAACATTTATCCTGCATTTAAAGTTAACAGATTGGAAATTCTATTTATTTTTATCATGATGATGAATTAACCCTATACAACTTCTCAGTTTGTAAAAAGTCAGCTTATTGTGTGCATTACATCTAAAACTGGTTCTGTCGGATTACCTAGTCGTTGGGGCCAGGTGAGGCCTTTTTTAAACTTATCCTTGGGGTTATCCGTGCCTTAACCTCTAAATTTAAACCTAGCAACTTACCAAGTGCAGAATCCGTTGAGAGAAAAGCTGCCGTTAACAGACGTGACTGGTAATTAATTTGACCATTCGAAAGTGGCTACTCAGTTGAGTTAGTTATCAGAGGAAGCAGGATAGGCGTCTGGATGAAGGCAGTTAGAAGCTAGGCGAATTTTCTCGTTTACCAGCTTAAACGTTCCTCAGATCTCATCTGGGTTGACCCATATGGGCTACGGGAACCGGACCCGTTAGATGGAGAGCTGGTCCAGTGATCCTCTGATAATTGAATAATTAATTCGATTAATTTAGGGGGTTACTGGCCCTTAGGGTTCAACAATCTCAAGGTCAGGAAAAAGAGCAACGTCTGTAGCGCTGCCTCTGCCAGTCTTTTGCGTTGCCATGAAAACAGAAGCCGTAATCTCATTATAGGTGATGTAAAGCAGTGATGCATAGCAAGCAGGCATGCAACAACCTTGTAAACACATGCTTGAATACTGCTCACACATGTAGACACAAACACACACACACACATTCACAATGAACCCAGTCACTGTGAGTTGGCAATTTGCAGTCTGCTAACAATGTTAACGAAGAATTACTTATTTTCATTATAATGACCTCTGTTGGGTCATCAAGCTCTTGATCTAAGCAGTAAATTGCACATAATGGCAGATAATAAAACCAGGAATCACATGCCAGTAAATTATACAGCGATGAGCTTATCACAGGTCAAGCAGTGACTGAAGTATTTTTGTTATTGTTCTCATTCATCCCCTAATTTTTTATGTACATACTTGTAGATAGCTGTAAGGATGTTCACTTTTTACTGAGGAAATTAGCTTTTATCATGCCAGTTGGAGAAGAAGAGGCTGTACTTATGAGGTTTGGGTAGTGGAGCAGTTTTCCTTTCATCTGTCAGCAACCATTAAGCAGCACCAGAACACTGACTAGCTAAACAAGGTTGGCACTCAGTACTCCCTTTTCGCTCTATGCAAATTGATCCCTTTGATGTTGAACCAACAGCACAGTGAAGGACAGAGCGAGGAAGAGGAGACGCGAGAGGGAGGGGGAAAAGCAGGATGACGAGATGGGCTTGTTTTTTAATCAGCAACTGGTTCTAATGAGGACCTGTGTCAGCAAAACAACACGGCGGTACTGCTACCTGACCCGAGCCGACTCGCAAAATAATATTCATAACCCAGAAATTTGATATAAACGGCTGCGAGACTTTGTTGTTGCTGCTGTTGTTATTCTTCATCGTTATGTTGTTTTGGGTTTTGCCTGAAAATCAGACAAGGGCCACAGTCCAGAGGAGCTTCAGAGAGATTCTGTAGAACTGTGGAATATTTCCACAAATCTGAAACCGTGTAATGAGCTCACTTGAAAACTTTTGTCGATGGAATAACTAATCTGTTTTTTTTTCCCCTTCTTGTCGAGAGAAAGAAGTCAGAAATGCCATTACAAGTGAACATCCTCACAGCTGTGGGTCTTGCTGTAGATGAAATTTTCTAAAATTGTCTCTTCCTAACTTCCCTCCTTTTTCGGGGAGTTATGCATGCTGTACAAGAGCCATTAAATTGAATCTATAAGGTTACTTGTGTATATTATTAAATGGTATTCCCATTAGGCAGCTGTAATTGTAATGACAGGGGGGCAAATCTCTCTCACACACACACACACACGCACACACACGCACTTTCAGCTACTATACACACACTATTATCTTACCCTATCAGGTAATAATTGGTGGCAGCTTTTTAAATTAAAATTCAGAGCGATGTGAATGAAAGCTGCTACTGTGGATGCAGCCGATACACTGTAAGTTATTGCAGTTTAATTGAAGAATTAATGAAAGGAGGACTCAATTTTCTCCAAGTTAAGATGCCGGATGTATCAGTGGGAAACAGCTGGGGAATATTCACATCAGGTAACTATCACCTGCTGAATTAAACAGCATGATTACAACAGATGTGATGAATTGTTCAACAGTGTCTGCCAAATACGTCATGTTACATTACATAGATACACTTTGTTAGTGCAGCACGACATGCCGAGATCAAAATCACTTTCGTTTCATTTAGATGTGAGCTGAATTCACATCACATCAATTTATTCAGGTGTCACTGAAGCAATCCGACAGTTACATTCCTCTATTTCAGCAAACTCTCTCATCTGCTCATCATCTTTTATGGAGATGCCCAATTAGACAAATGGATTGAAAGAATCTTTAACCGAATGACAAAACATACTTGAAGTTCAATTATCGGCTGCTTCCGTTTGCATGACAACCAGTCTGAGACATATGAACTGTATGAATGTATCACTCATCCTCATCTTTGTATGCAAAGCACAGAACTGTTCTATAATTGCAGGGTGGAACTCCTCGGAGGAAATGGTTTAATGTCTCTAATTAACATTATGACAAAAACGAAGCAAAATGCTAATTACCAAAGTGGTACGTTGACTTAGAAAATCCTAATTAAACAATCAGGCACTTAGTCATCATTACATTTGCTGCATAATAAACTCCGGTGTCAGCACTGTCATCCAGCTAAACAGACACAGCTGAAGTCTGGTGTTAATGAACACAATTTAGAGGCCGGTAAAGATTCCAAAACACTAGAAAACACGAAAAATGTAGAAAACATATTCACTAATTTGCCTCAGAAACACTCTAAATACAATGCTGCTGCAATATACTGTACCTATGTAACACACATACATACCACTGTGTGTAACTGTGACTCAATTACAGACATATTTCAAGGAAATGATTGAACATTAGTGCCATTTCCTGTGGCCCTTACTGGAGGAAGCTCGTAATGTGACAGTGTCTCAGCCACAACAGATATATTTAGCATCTTTTGTCCACTTCACAATGGGAGGCGTCTGATGAATACAGCAGCAAACATTTACTCAGTAAATGAATAATAGTAAGCTCTTGTATGCAGCCCTTTGACATTAGCAAAGTTCTATAAAGACAATGTATTTCACATTCACACACACTCAAACACCACTGACAGCTTGGGCTTTGGTGCACACGGATAGCTTAGCAGGCAACTTGGTCTACCACTTGAGCCTTGGCTGCCTGCATATTCTGTAATTTAATTGTAATTAAATTGGCAATATAAATTACTCAATCATATTAATGTTACCACATCTTCTCCATGGTTGCCACTGGAAGGTCCACACTGAAACAGATTTCTTGTGCAGAGACACACCCTCCCAGTGTCTCTGGACATTGTGTAAGCATATTAAGCACCAAGATTCAAGATTTGTTGTGTGACAACCACTGGATCAAAACGCACCAAAACAGTGACCCTTCAACCTATTCTTTTTGGGAAGGTGAAGACATTGCAGAGAGCCAAATCTGGTATTTTGTGCAGGTGGGGAGCAATGATCATATTGGTGCAGTGTGTTTTCAACATGCCATGAGCAGGGTCATGGTTGTTGCAATGGTGGACCCAACATAGATCATGCATTAGCGCAGGGCTCCAGACTGCAACCACAGTGGTGCCTGTGCGAGTTATGAACGCCGTCAACTGCAAGGTGAATGGGTGAAAGTGAAGCTTGAATTTCACTGGAAATGTCGGCCCAGTTCTTCTCCAATTCAGCTTTCAGTTCGGTTATAGTCAAAGGTCCCCCGGGATCCGCTACCAGTGTTAGTTGTGTAATCCATTTGTAAGGTCCACTTCCACCACGTTTTTCTGTTTTGCTGAGGTTGTTTAGTTTTTGCCTGAGCCAGTCAGCTTCGAACCACAAATCCAATCAAGTTTTACAAGTTCCAGTCGTTGGGAAATGTTTGGAGCTGCTCCCCATGCGTCTGCCTCAACCAAGTGCCATATCTGGAATCTGATTCGTGTGCCAGTTAAAATTTCACGTGGTCGCATTCGTGCGAGTGAATGATGATCATTTAGCTGTTTTATGGTCGCTTTAACTAGCAACCGGCAGCTACTGCGTTAGCTGTAGTGGTGGACGACTGGTTTGCTCTTTTCCATGAGCACATGTGGACAAAATCCCTGTTTCATTGTGGACACTTTCTCTTTCTTTTCAAGTCAATTTTTCCTCACACAATTGTTAGAGCACACCGCAGCCACCTGGCAGCATCTACCCTAGCCTGCACTATCAGACATTCAGGGAACACTGATAAATATAGTGTCAGTTGATAAGCAAATGTTCAACTGGTGAGGTGCGACCAGCTGACAATGCCACCATTTGCAACTCCACTACATCCCAAGCCAAAGGGAAAATATGTTAAACGCACATATTTGCCATATTTGTCAGTTTCTTTCACTATTCTTTTGTGTGATTCACTTCTACGTTAGAGCTACCAATTCCTCAGGCATCTTACAGGACGTTACATTAGAGCTAAATTTTGAAAGTCTGTTAATGAACAACAAATTGAGTTTTTAGTCTTGGCTAATGTGGCTCTTCCACTGTGATAACTGCTGTAGCCACAGACCTGTAAAAATCCTAGTCAGGAAGGTTGGGTCAACCAGAGCCTGCTGACTTTGTTCATGGTGAAATTTCAACCTGTAAGGGATTACAAAATGCATAACACAGGTCCCAATGTTGATTGCAAAATGTCATGTGGAATCCACAAGCGTAACTGCATGTACATGACCGTGCTCTGCTCTCTTTGCACACAGCAGGAACAAACTGAGGGGGTTAGAAGCAGAGTGGCCTAACCCACAAAAAGTCCAAACTGAATTTTATATCATTTCTATAATATTTTATGGTCTAGATTTTAGCGGCAAAGCGGTCTAACCCAAAACCCAAATATAGTGTTACAGTAGTGCTTCGAATGTTAGACCATTCTTGAAAACACAAAACTTTGAACCCATTTTTGTCAAAAACTACAGAAAATGGGTTACACCATTCTCCTTTCAAACCCTTTAATTGTAACCTTTTTGTTGCATTTGTATTACTGAAAGTCTGACCTTTATATGGCCTGTGTATAATCTGCAGTTAATCACTTTCAAGGGCTGCCGATCTGTTTTATAGAAATCTCTACCTCAAATGAAAGAGCCCTCTTCGTGAGCAAATTGGTACACATATCACCCTATTTTCTAAATTCAAAATGTCAACAATATGTTGATTTTAACAGTGTGGTTTGAAAAGCTTCTAAGTGGAACAACATAGTCCGAGCTGCCAACAGTGTGTAATTTTGTTTTAGAGGGTTAGGCACTGATGGTTCTAACAGCCTCCGTTTGGACGTGTTCCCACTGGCAGGTCAGCCATTTGTGTTTTTATTGGCTGGAACTGTCACAAAGTCAACCCAAAGCAGCTGCAGATTGTCTGTGCCATATCTCTGGGCAGCAACTAACATCACAGCAAGTTCATTTGCATTTCCTGAGAGGCTATTTGTGCTGCAGCTGACTGTCTCAATTAAAGACAGTTTGTGGAATGGCAGGGATGGAATCAAACATTTCACACAGTGATTGGGACATCCCCAGCACTCGGTGGCTCACTCGCACTCAAATGAACAAACAAATGTGTACACTTCCAGTCTTTAAAAAACTCTTAAACATTTGCCTCATCCTAAATAAATTCAGCAACAAATTAGGTTTTTCAGGTTACTTTTAGAAATCCTCAAAATGTAAGCTTAGAGGACATCGACATTCACTGTTGCTTATTTCTACTCTCCAAATCCACTGAATTAGCACTCGATTTATGTTCTCACCTATGGTCATGAGCTCTAGGCAGTGCCCAAATGAATGACATTTTCAAATACAGGCGCTCACCAGCAGGGAATGAGTGAGAAGCTCCGACTTCCTGGAGTGGCTCAGAGCAGAACTGCTGCTCTTTTGCACTGAAAGGAGCCAGTTGACGGTAGTTTGGGGCGTCTAATTAAGATGGCCCCTGGATGCCTTTGTGTCGGGGTATTCCAGGCACGTCCAACTGAGAGGAGAACCCAGGGCAGAGCCAGAACACGCTGAAGGGATTATATGTCCCATCTGGCCGGGGAACAGCTTAGGATCCCCTGAAGGAGTCGCAGTAAGTAGCCAGGAAAAGGGCATCTGTGTTATTTTTCTTATGCGGGTAGCAATGTGACCTGAGCCTGAACAAGTGGAAGAAAAGGGAAGGATAGATGGAGTAAATGTCCTATTAATCACCTTGTCCATGGATTCACAAGCATGGAGTGGACAGCATTAATGAACAAGAAAAGCACTCAGAGAGCGCAGTACTCCTCCAAGGCTGCTCAGTCGTATAATTTCCGACGGCTGAAGTCTTGAAAAAATTTGTGGCAGAAATCACGGTACCACAAAATGTGGCCATTTAATAGAGATGTACCCACAAACAAAATGAACGAACAAACGAAAATTTCATCTAAATTCGTTAGTCCGTTTTTGAGTAATGTTGCGAACAGACAGACAAACATACGGCAATCGTCATATAACTCTGCTGTTCCTTGGTGGAGCATAAGACAGATTTCTTTAACTAAGGTATTGGTCAATATATGACACAAACTTGAGCATAAGAAAAAGCCTGTTTTCTCAGGAAGTGCTCAGTTTCTAGTGTGACATTGGTACTTCTTGGCAGGAATAGTCTTGGATTTTTGTCTTTACAAAACATGTTACGTTGGTTGTCAGAAGCTCCTGAACTTAACAACAAAAACTTAGCAGCTTAAAAATATTTGATTAAAATAACTCACGACACTGTTTATGGGAGAATCTCTGTTGTTGACTGTCTAAAAATAAAAAAAATCTATTATTGTTAAAAATGTCCGGTTCTCAAACACATGACAACCACTGGTTTTTAGTGATAATCTTACCAAAAAAAACAAAACAAAAACCTGATTTAAGCTAAATGCAGACTTTCCAGTGACAAGTAATCCTATCTACAAATTTCATTCTTTCCTCCCACCAGTTTCAAACAATGGCCCCGGGCTTCCCAACACATCTGACTTCATGTGCAAACAGAACCGAGGCCAAACACAAGCTATCAGCCATCAGCTTTCAGACACTGAAAGGCTTCACTTGCTGTGCCATGTTTGAACACAGAACCCAGCGATACGAGCTGCCAAAATTCTAACTCCATTGTGACTGAAATAATGGGTTATGGTGGCATCCTGGGGCTCTGCCGACTATTCTGAGCCTCTGGGAGCACATTGGTGCTGACTGCTTCTGCTCAACAATTATTCGCATCTCTTAAAAAAAAAAAAGTCCATGTTTACAGCATTTGAAGCTAACTCTAATGGGAGCTAAAAGCACACAACTTAATCATTAGGCTAATGCATCGAGCACAAAGGGATGTTACTGCTGCGACACTTTCTGCGGAGGAAGAATATGCAGAACTTTAATGAGCACGCCACAGAACCATGTGTGTAGATTTTCATAAGCCATCTACTAATGCAAAGCTCTTCCTCAGCTGTGAGGTGGAAACAAAACCGGCTTTGAAGCTCTGAGCCGTCTGCTCACAAAAGATGCTTCTTAGTACAACTGCAAAACCTGTATTAGGTCTCACACCTGTTCCGTCGTCAGCCTCTACGTCTCCTGTTTGTTCTTTGAAAACCACATACACAAGACATCATACGAAATGCAAAATGGAATAGTTACAATCACAACCGAGGAGCTGGAAATACACAAACATCACATTGTTTGACCTAAGATGGGATGAATGTTTACACTGATGACTGCCAATTACCGCACTGTGTTGAAAGTGAAAGGCTGACACCTACACAATGCCGGCCACTGTCCGTGGTAATAGCAGTTAGGTACATGTTGTACAGACACAGATGTGCTGGGACAATAGCATCAGATGACATATGGAGGTGTTAACGTGAGTTTTCAGTACAAAAACAGAGAGAGAGAAAAAACAGAGCAGAGACACATCCTGTGAAAAAGACATATGGCTTCTTTATTCTATCATCTGTCTCTGCAAAAAAAAAAAATAAAAAATCTGTTATCCTTAGTTTCTTGAGGAACATTTTACACAAATCATTACCCTAGTTGCAAAAAAAAAGTTTCTTTTCTAATTTCTCAAAGGCTACGCAAATCAAACAGGAAGTTTTGCTGACGCTCATGACAGCAGCGAGCCACTATGCTGTACTTTCAGATCATTCACGAGTGCTTTGAATCCACATGAATCTCAATAGTCAATATTCAGAATAAGAACATGGCCCCCCTCCCTTCCTGACTTCCCTTGGGCTTTGCCTTTGATGTGTGATTGACAGGTTCAATAATTAGAATAGTTAGCATAGCGACTCGCCGGGCCTCACTGTAATGTTGAACGGCGCTGCACAACAAATAGCAATGGAGACGCTCGTGTGTTTAAATTCAGATTTCACCATAAACATTCCTGCCCTTTTACGAGTGTGTAAAGGACAGGGTCAGACACAAAGGAGGGGGTCACCACTGTGCTGCACAAAGTCAAGGTGATTTAGGTTTTATGGATCGTTTTGCTCTGCAGTCACTTTGGAGTGGCAACTCTTCCGACCACAGGGGCAGCCAGCCACACCACAAGGTCAACAGCGGTCATTTGGGTTGTGATGTTGGGCAAAAAACATAAATAGTCGAAAAAAATGTGATTAATGTGACAAATAAATGCCCCAGCATTTTACTTATACACTATGGGCTTTTTGTATTTTGTCTGTGACACATAAATCTTTTTGTACTTTGTGTCATGGGTTACAAGTATTATGGGGGAAATCTATGAAGTGTCAAAGACAAATATCTGATGCTCCAGTTTTAAAAAAGTAAGTCAACATTCACAGAAAGGATTATTGTCCAAAAATGACGACGGACCATGGGCGTTTATCAAAACAACAAAAGTTTGATAAGATAAGAAAAAATAAGATATGATGATAAGAAAATATACACTACAATACAGTAAAGTAAGATAAAATACAATGAGACAAAATACAATACAATAAGAAAAGATAAAATAAGATATAATACTATAAGAAAAAATATGATACAATAAGACGCGATAAGATAAAATACAAAACAATAAGACACTACCGGTCAAAAATTTTAAAACGCCCCAAATTTTCCTGTTTTTTTTTTTTTTTGTTGAAATTCAAGTAGTTCAAGTCCAGTGAATGGCTTGAAATGGTACAAAGGTAAGTGGTGAAGTGCCAGAGGTTAAAAAAAAGGTAAGGTTCCCCATAACTGAAAAATAATGTACATTTCAGAATACAAAAAGGCCTTTTTCAGGAATCAAGAAATGGGTTAACAACTTAAAGCTGTTCTGCAGCAATGGAGGTTGATCAAGCCTTGAAGTTGGTGCTACCAAGTCCTGCAGGTGTCCCAACTTTTCTTGATTACTTAAGACCCCTCTGTCTGCATAAAAGTAGAGTTGGAACACACTGTGGCACCCTACCCTTGAGAGCATTATGTGAACAGTGCTGTACTGCAGAAAGTAGCGTGTTGCTATAGTGTTGCTACAAATATGGCAAGGAAAAGTCAGTTAATAATAGAAGAGAGACAGACCAACATAACATTTAAAATGTAGGTCATTCCTACAGAGAAGTTGTGAAGAAAGTCAAGGTGTCAGTGAGTACAGTTTTCCTCACCATCAAAAGGCCCTCAAAACTGGGGGAAACTCTGACAGGAAGAGATCTGGAAGACCTAACGCCACAACAGAATCAGAAGACAAGTTTTTGAGAGTCAACAGCTTGGTGATAGGTGGCTCACAGAACAACAGCTTCAATTACAGCTTAATAGTGGTCGTAGTAAGAAGTCTCAGTTTCAACTGTGAAGAGAAGACTTGGAGTTGCAGGTTTGACAGGTGGAGTTGCAGCAAGAAAGCCATTGCTAAGACGTCAGAATGAGAAAAAGAGGCTTGCCTGGGCCATGAAATACCACCAATGGACTAATGAAGAATGGAAGAAGGTAATATCACTCCCTCCAAGATTTCGCGGGCGTTTTTTGAGATTGTTGTGGCCGAAAATGCTTGAGTTTGTGGTAGCATTTCTAAAAAAAAATTGCGATGTAAGTTGTTATGTTTGAAGCTTATTTGTTGCGATGAAATTGCGGGAGACAGTGACAATTGCTGAAAAGTTGCATTTTTTTTCAGTTTTTAGAACATGTTTCAACATTGTAATTGACAATATTTATTCCAAAATTAATTCTTTAACACTCCAACCCATTTACACAAGCTGGCATACCATGGTGGGAAATTAGCAGCAGCCAGATACTGGCTTAACATGAAGTGGTTGGTAGATTTAAGGCACAAAATGAAAATTCACTATTTAATGAATCACATTTGGACATATCTGTCAGTGGCTTAAAAAGTTAATTTCACTTCCTGGCACACACATGTTCACACATGTGCTCACGGCGCGCAGTATTCCACCAAGACTGTTCATTACCTGACCTTGCACTGAACACAGGTGTGTGTTATGCATGTGTACATACCGAATCGCGTGACCTAAATCTGTAGCGGGCGGCGGGAATTGATGGGACTCAGAAACACCCCGACAATTTAAACAATTGTTCCTTGTATCATTTCCGATACGTCCACAGTGGTGGATTTGTAGTAGGATCGCAATGATGTGATTGTCAGCAGGCCGCTGAGGTAGCATTCACTTGTTGCCATGGCTATCGTGCCGCTATCAGACGCCGTGCCGCTATCTCAATAGGAAATCCTTAACAAATCCGTGGGTCCAGACTATAAGCCGCATCACTGCCAAAATCAAATCACCTGGTCCTTGTGTCATTTCTGACCTTCCCTGAAGATTTCATCCAAATCCGTTTGTCCGTTTTTGAGTAATGTTGCTAACAGAGGAATGATTCATGACTGTCACATAACTCCACCGTGTTCCTTTGCGGAGAAATGAATCTAACTTACCTTCATTCTTTCAGTGCTCCAACAGATCTGGATGCAACAATTTCCATCAAAATGGCAACATCATGAATTCCTGGAGGGACTGTAATATGGACTGATGAATCAAAATTTGAAATCTTTGGTTCATCATGCAGGATTTTTGTACATCGTCGAGTAGACCAAATGGTTCCTCAGTGTGACATCAACAGTCAAACATGGAGGAGGAAGTGTGACGGTCTGGGGCTGTTTTGCTGGATCCAGGGTCTGTGACTTGTACAGAGTGAGAGGTACCCTGAACCAAAACAGCTACCACAGCATTCTGCAGCACCATGCAGTACCCTCTGGTATGTTCCTAGTCGGTCAGGAGTTCATCCAAGCAAGATAATGACCCAAAACATAAGTCCAAGCTATGCCAGATCTACCTTAGGAAAAAAGAACAAGATGCTAAGCCTAGAAACATGGAGTGGCAGCACAGTGTCCAGACTTAAACCCCATGGAGCTGGTTTGGGATGAACTGGACAGAAGAGTGAAAGCAAAGCAACCTATAAGTGCCACGCATTTATGGGAACTTCTGCAACAGAGTTGGAAAGAACTTTCTGAAGAATATTTGATTTCCACTGTGGAAAGAATGTCACGAGTGGGTTCCGCTGTTATATCTGTCAAAGGTGGTACTTTGATGAGTCAAAATTTTAGAGTATGTTTTGGTTTCTAAATTCATTTTTTTTACTTCATTTCTTTATTTGTTTTATGCTTTCATATCACAGTACAAGACATTAACATGCACAATTTACAATAAAAAAGTGAAAAATTGGGGTGTTCTAAAACTTTTGACTGGTAGTGTGTGTTCTAGTACATGTATACCTACGCAGTGTATGTTCTCATACATGTAGAAAAAATAGCTGCATTATATCTAGTTTCTCATCCCCTCCGCCAAATCTGGAAACAGTTCTATGAGGGTGCAATGGATTCATCAACAATCCTTCCATCATCTCTACCACCAGTATGTTTCTGAAAGGCACTTGTACCTCTGACACTGAGCAGTATACATATAGTACCATCAGCTCTTTGGTACCCGCTGAAGGTTGATTCAGTCTGCTGATGGACAGATCATGAAAACACTGAAGTTTTCCCAAAGTATGAAGCTGATAACTGTTCCCTTTGCACCGAACCATGTCTTAGTATAAGATTGGTCTAAACAGATGCCGTGGCTTAACTCTCGTCCTGTCAGCTGAAGTATAAAGTCAACTACAGTGTCCGACATGTCGTACCCTTGTAAGCCAAGGACAAAACATGATCACGCTGCAGCTGTTGTTCTCATCCTTTCCATCCCAGTCAGCTTTGCATGTTCTGTATCCCCTGAATTCTCTCCTCATCCTGTGTGGTTCATGAAGCACTTCACGCTATAGCAGTTGCAATGACCACTTATCCTTCTCAAAGTCATAGATGGTATGAGTCAGCAGACTAATGTCAATGTGGGACAGACGGCGACTGCATCGAGAGCATGCTAGGTGTTTTTTAAAAGCATGACGGTCCGTGCAAGGTCAAACGGCAGAGGTAGGAAACTGTAAGGTAAGCATGTCAATATCCGTCACGTGTGCACGACCGTGTTTGGTTGCGCTGACAAAGACGGTTTTGCGTCCTTTATTTTTTGTTCCTGAAGAGCACCGGTGTCAATAAAATTCACAGGTTTCAAAGGTTTCGATCAACAATATTGTGTCAAACGGCACATATTGTCCCATATACACCGAGCAAAAAATAATTATATGACAACTAAAGTGGGCTAAGCTCATCTGCAGAACTAATATGTTTTCAGTGATCATATTCCACTTAAGATAAAGCAGCACAAATTATCACATAAATGAGTAATTTGCACTCATTTCAGAATTCAGATTTAGTTGAGCCAAATAGACTGGCTAATGTATTCAAACAAATTCTAGGCATAAGATATCTCATGGCTCCAGGGCTCTGGCACAGGACTTGGTATGGATCTACTTCTGACAGGATGCCCTTGTGTTTGAATGGTTGTGTGTGTGTGTGTGTGTGTGTGTGTGTGTGTGCGTGCGTGCGTGCGTGCGTGCGTGCGTGCGTGCGTGCGTGCGTGCGTGCGTGCGTGCGTGCGTGCGTGTGTGTGTGGGCATGCATGTGGATACAATGGGCCAAAGTGAAACCCAGAACAGATAGAAACTTGGCTCCAGTTCTCTGCCCTGCTGTGCCGGACTCCGCAGTCTTTGAAGTTATAGCTATAGCTCTCCATGCTGTCAGGAAGATTTGAAAATACAATACAGTCTAGTTTTTTCATATTTACTGACTATTTGAGAAATGTCATACGTGGCACTGTGCATATAAGAAAAGACGCAGAAAACTCAATCTTTATTCGACACAAATAGAAATAAACATTGATTTTTAAAAAAAGCTTCTACTAGGAAACTTCTTTCAAACTGTCTTTCAAAATACTTGTTAATAGAAATTAACAATCTGTTTTTTAAACACAGGGCATGCAATTGTTCCCTTTAAACACTGACTGTAAATCTCAGTATATTGACTATATATTAATTTATAAAAACAATAAAGAGAAATATTCCGGCGCAGGGCAAGATGGAGAAACACAATAACAAGAGGACATCATTGTGCCTTATTTTTACACTGTACCAGGGGAGATGTGCTCCTGCTGTTGGGAAAAAAGCAATGCAAGAAAAATAAACTTTCATTTGGTCAACTATTAGCAGGCCTGTCATGCTAAAAGAGTCAGAGAGTACAAAATATATATGAATTTTTATCAATTAAAATCTGATTTTTAAATATCATGACTAAATTAAGACAACAAATTTTGATTTTCATTTTTAAAAAACACTTACTGAGGCACCTTTTCTATCTGTGCTGGAATTATGGTGACATTTTCTATGTGTGTACATCAACAGCAGCTCCTAAGCCTTCAGACACTGTTTATCCCTCTGCATTAAGATTTAATATTGGTGAGAATTATGATACACTGTGAGCTGTACGCTGAGGTTGGGAGGCCTCATAGACACTCGCTTTTACTACTCCACCAAGGAGGCGGAGCCTTGGTAGAGTTATGTGATGATTGGCATTGGTTTGTCTGTCTGTTTGTCTGTTAGCAACATTACTCAAAAACTGACAAACGGATTTGGATGAAATTTTCAGGGAAGGTCAGAAATGACACTAAGACCAAGTGATTAGATTTTGGTAGTGAAGCAGCTTATTGTCTGGATCCATGGATTTGTTATATTCATCCAGATTTCTGTATCATTGTGAGCGTCACTGTAACTATGACAACAAGTGAACACTATGTCAGTTTCCTGTTGATGATCATATTATTGCAATCCTACCACAAATCGACCACTGCGGACTTATTGGGACAAGAACAATTGATTAAATTGTGGGGGTGTTTCCGAGTCCCATCAATTCCCGCTGCCCGCTACATATTTAGGTCACGCAATTTGGTATCCATGCATAATGTACACATGCATAACACACACCTGTGCTCAGCACAAGATTATTTTGTTTGTGGGTACATCTATATTAAATGGCCACATTCTATAGTACTGTGATTTCAGCCACGACTTTGTCAAGATTTTAGCTGTCAGAAATGACACGACTGAGCAGGCTAGATGAAGTACTGTGCTCTCTGAGTGCTTTTCTTGTTTATTTATAAAGCCTTTCTTGTTTATTGTACCCCCTTATATGACATTATTACTGTCTTTTATTGTGTGCTCTTAATAATTGGATTACGCTGCAGATGCCGGCTGTTGCTCCTGAGCTTAAAATCCAGTTTCACTCACCTACAAACTGGAAAAATATGCAGCACAGTCTGAAGCTTGACTCATTTTTATCCTCGGGGCAGCTCAGGTTTTTCATTTCATGTTATTTTACTTCCAGCTGCTTTTGTTTGTTAGCTGCTTTTAAATGCTCTAATTAATGTTGTTTCGTTAATGACATTGCCTTTTAATATTTTCATTGTTTTTGGTATCTAAGTTTCTTATTTGTGTGCCTAGATCTTTTACTTTTGCACTTGACAGCATTGCACATGAGGCCTCCATAACTCAGTTTGCACTCCCAGAAAATACCATGAATGACGAGGACAACTGACAACTGATGATGTTTTATGTTAAAGTTATCTGCAGTACACAACTGAAAGCAAATGCAATTTAACCATATTACTGATCTGATGGATCATCTGATGCAGATGTCTGCAAATTTGCAACCAAAATGGTGTGTACACACAAAGATTTATGCAAAGGCTTTCTTTTCTTTAGAAACATAAAGCCTTGTGTATGTGTAGATGTGTTTCATGTACTTCAAACTGGGCACACATGCACAAACCTTATCTCCACTCCTGCAGCTCATCATGAAAGGATGCAGACGAGCCCTTAATCACTGATTCGCATATTATTGTTTCTGTCTGTCTCTAAATAAACCCATAAGTGAAAACAACTATGAAGAAGAAGCGTGGAGATTTTCCCATTTGTGGCGCATTGTCATGGTTCTTCAAGCAAAGTGGCTGTCAAAGTATGTGACCTTCAAGCAAGTCCACGGGCAATTTATACCATTATCATATGATTAATTCATCAAACATTAAGCATATACCTGTAAATCACCATCAGCAGTGACATGTGCTGTGTTTAACACAAAGACAGTCTTGACAAAGCACTTTACATTTAAAGAGACACATTACAGATCCACAATTTACTGCACACAATTCACTCTCCCCAAGTCATGATCCTGGAAATGCCAAACTCTGCGTATAATCCTTTGATATTAAGATTCATCACTGAATATTGGACATGAACACTGGTTTTTAATGACTTTAAAACAGAGCTACAGTTTGACATTCCTTTTAAACTTCCCGGACCTGATTCCAGCAGTTTGTCACTCAGTGCTCGTGTGAATTGTGTAATAAATGCAGTAATGTGTGTGCAACAGAAGACTGTGATTTCCATGTGTGCTCATAAATTGTCTAAGTACAACCACCTAAACCCTGAAAATTTCATCCAAATCCGTTATTCCGTTTTTGAGTAATGTTGCTAACAGACAGACAGACAAATTGTCACGTAACTCCGCCGCATTCCTTGGTGGAATAATAAAAGCTTCTATTCTATTCTAATTCTAGTATTAAACTTGAATTTAGCCATTTTATTGATTGCATGAAAAGGAAACATTTGCGAAATTACAAGATTTGTGAAAACAATTTTCTTAAAAGAAATACAAACGTTAAGGTTTTCAAAGGTACAGGTTTTCATGTTATTTTGCAAGAAACAAACTGACAATATATTTTTTTGAGGATTTATTGATTTTTGGCTATTTGAAAAATATGCAAAGACAGCTATATAAAAAAAATCTGTAAACATCTTTTAAACCTTTTTTTTCTTTTCGTTTTCCCCACATTTGAATCTGGTTGATAATACATTGTGTTAAACGCGTCTGCTGCAGAAGTGTTTCATTCGTTTATTCTGTTGGACGGTTTTAAAGTGGAACTGTTAATGTGGTATCTTGAAAATGTACCCTCGTTATGTGCCAGAAACATTTAGATAAGCAGGAAAAACAACCTTACACTTTTGTCCATAGATTACACCACAGAAAACACCAAGTTCCTTCCACAGATACATTATTAACACATTTGTTTGTGCTAATGAGCAGGCAGCAAAGATCATCAACAGCAAACCAGCAAACAACAATTCTCTGAAACCTCTGGCATCACCTTTTATAAGATAGAAGTTTTCAAGACTTTTACTCAGAACTGTAAAATGGATTCTAATCAGAGCTGCTGAGAGGCTGATTTAACAACACAAGGTCACGCTTTCTGTGAAGCTGCAAAACCTCTTTAAAAGCAGCCGTCACCGTGATGAGGAACCATCACTCAGGCAGAATGATCAGAAAGCACTTCATACTTTTTGTCATTAACCTGAGAACTCGCACTGTGGATTTACAAAGTGGCCAAACACCTGCCTAAAGCTCAGTCACGCCATCGATTGCGAGGTTGTGATGTTGAAATTGTCTCATTTTTCACTCTTAACACGTCCGCTGGTGTAACAGTTACTGAGTGGACATAAAAAGCCTGGCACCTAATATCATCCTTGATGTATGTTACACTAAAACTGGGGAAGCAGTGGGTTGACACTTGCTTCTAACTCACAAAACGGAGCAGGGAGCAGATGTCACAGGAAGTACAGCTCGACGGGAAATTGAAAAAGATGGAGGAGGTGACTGGTGGTATCCGGAGAGATTTTCTGCTGAGAAGACATAAGTATATGGACTCCATTTTAAAGATTCAATACACATTAGACTCAATGTATAAAAGATGTAAATGAACTCTGAATATGCACTTCCTCTCTTTTCATTGCAAACCATTGTATACATGCAACATTATAACGTTAAACACCACCGTTCAAAAGTTGGGGGTCACTTAGAAAAGTCCTTATTCTTGAAAGAAAAGCATTTTTTCCAGTGAAAATAACATTAAATGAATCAGAAATACAGTCTAGATATTGTTAATGTGGTAAATGACTATTCTAGCTGGAAACAGCTGATTTTTAATGGAATATCTACATAGAGGTACAGAGGAACATTTCCAGCAAGTATCACTCCTGCGTGCTAATGGTACATTATGTTAGCTAATCATGTTGAAAGACAAATTGATGATTAAAAAACCCTTGTGCAGAAGCGTCTCACTGACAGCGTGTGTTGTGTCAGCCGGCAGATTTTGACAGCCGGCATTTTTGGCACGCAGTAGAGTCGCCAGATTCGCCGGGCCAACCACGCCCACGCCGTAATGGCATGTCGTGGTGAGCCCAACGGACCCGACCATCCCACCAGGCATGCCGCAAACCCCATACGCTGGATTAAGGAGGCTATGGAGATCAGGAGATGGGCGGAGAGGGCCATGAACAGGGACGAGGGGTCTTCATGCTCTCCCACACCTGGGACGCTCCAGAGGAAATAGGGCGGCGGAGGTTGCGGCATGCCTGATGGTCCGTTGGGCTCAACACAACATGCCATTACGGCGTGGGCGTGGTTGGCCCGGCGAATCTGGCGACTCTACTGGGCGTGCCGAAAATGCCGGCTGTCAAAATCTGCCGGCTGACATGTCACATGCTTCTGAAGAAGGCGAGAGCTTTAGTCGAAACTGTCAAGAAGGTAATCAATATCTATCTAATCATGCTATGTCTGAACAAAAGAACTCAAAACTAACATGAATTCTGCTCTCTACCAGAAAATCCCGAAGGAGGATGTTTGGCCATCAGTTCGTGACCTCAAGCTGAAGCACAACTGGGTTCTACAGCAGGATGACGACAATCCAAAACACACCAGCCACTCTACTTCTGAATGGCTTTAAAAAAAAGCAAAATGAAGGTTTTGGAGTGGCCTAGTCAAAGTCTGGACTTGAATCCGATTTCAATGCTGTGGCATGCCTTTAAAAAGGCCATTCATGCTCGAAAACCCTCCAGTGTTGCTGGATTAACAATTCTGCAAAGGAGAGTGAACCAAAATATCTCCACAGAGATCTGAAAGACTCATTGCCAGTTACAGAAAATGCTTGATTTCAGTTGTTGCTGCTGAAGGAGGCCCAACCAGTTAATAGTTTTAGGGGGCAATTACTTTGTCACACAGGGCCAGGTAGCTTTGAATAGTTTTTTTTCCTTAATAAATAAAGTCATCATTTAAAAACTGCATTTTGTGTTTACTCATGTTATCTTTGTCTGATATTTACATTTGTTTGATGACCTTAAATATTAAAGTGTGGAAAATATGCAAAAAAAATATGAATTTGAGAAGGGTCAAATACTTTTTTCACAGCACTGTATTTGCCTGATGAAGTTCTTGGACCGAAACGTTGCTTTAATAAATGCATATTTGCATGAGTTGGACAGTGTGCGTGATTTTTTGTACATTTTAAAATGCAACAGGTTCATCAGGTTTTTTTGGGGGTTTTTTTGTCTGCATTTGTTCTCATTGTTTAACTCCACAAAGGGGGAGTCAACATTGTATGAGATCAATGCATATTTTAGTCTTGCAGCCAAATATTTTAATAGGTTTTTTTTAAGCAGTCGCCCCTTTTTTATGGATCGCTAAATAACTTTCTTCCCAAGACACGCTTTCACTAGATGCACAAGGTTCAGCAAAATGCCAACGTTCAGTAATAATAGAACAGCTGCAAAGTTGCAGTCTTGTGTTGCCAGGCTACAGGAGCTGCTAATGCTGTCAGAAAGTGGAGAGGACAGTAGTGGTTCCTGCATAGATAGAATACTGATGCACAAAGGTACTGGACTCAATAAACATTACAGTCTCTAAATCTTTACAGGCAAGGTGTTGCAGATCTCTCTTAGTGACGTTCTGTTCTTCTTTTACTTTCCTGTTTGTTTTTATTCCTCTCATATTGTGTGCTGAACAGAGGTGAAGTTAACGGCGGGTGTGTCACAGTTCCAATTCTTTTTTCTTTTTTCTTTTGCAGTCATATCGAAAGGTTAATTACCACGATTGTTCAGATTATTGCTTCACTTGCAATTTGGCATTACTGTTAATTATTTGTGGGTGTAGAAAGGCCCAATAAACACTGGAGGACATTTTAATTATTTCATTTATTATATTGTAATGTTATTTGGGGTTACTATGTGGATAATTGTGTTTCCCTGCTCCAACAAAGCTTCATCATCTCTTTGTAAGTAGAAAAACCGTAATTCCGGACCAGGAATATGAACCATGATTATAACCTCGACAAAGTAATTAGATAAAATGACTAATGAACAATGTGGTTGCCTGCTGCTTGCTGCTTGGTCTACTGCAGCTTGAAATTTTCAGTTTTCTGCAGGTCAAACACATGCATGGACTGGATGGAATATTTAAAGCCATACTTCAGTCTCCCGCTGTGTACCTACCTGCTATGATGGTGGCCACATCAGATTATGGACACCAGTAGCACCTAATTTACTTTCTCATGTATCCTGCATACATCTAGGGTTACATATTGAATTACAGGGGTAACCAATTTATACTTCCATTTCATCTTTATTCAATAATCACATACTATATACAATATAAGTGAGTACACCTCTGTTCATATCACGTAGATGTCAAACGATTCTAAATTGTATTATCTCTCAGTAACTGCATTAGAAGCTGAATAGAGTCTTTGCTCAGATGTCAAATTAAAAAACACCAGTTTAAACTTACTATATTAAAATATAGACTCCATAGTAGGAATTCTGTAATATCACTACTACACCTTTCATTACTTACAATGTAAGCAGCTTGTTTTTGCAGGAGAGTTGTGTTGCTGTACCGAACAGAGCACCTTCTGTTAGATTCCAGTTGAGCAACATACTAGACCAGGTCATAGTTTGAGACAGTATTTTAGTTTATACACAAGAATATATAGTATCAACTATAAATGTCATCTTCCCGACACCTTTTTCACGCAGATAGTAGCATGATGTCATCCAGTGTGCTTCACTGTCCGGACTATGCGTTCATTATAATAGTCCTGATCAGGTTCACGTCAAATATACAGGATAAGATCGGAGTCAAACAAAGTTATCTTGTGCTATTTGTGTCCTCCCCGTTATTCATGTTTTGTTTTTTCTCTCTTAAGATATTTTAGTTCCATTGATTGAGCCCCTGTGCCAAGTCTGAGGCACTTGATCATCTGGCTGTACAAATAGTACCCTGTCCGTGGGGTCATCTTAGGAGAGCGACCACTGCAGCCCTGATTAGCGGTACCATTGGTTCATTTGGTTTTTATAGGTTTTTAGTTGGTAACTGATCTTCCTAAATCCTTTTTTATCTTCAATCAGAGGTCCCAGGTATATCAAATTTTCTTTCAGTGATCACAGGTTTTTTAATGCGTGTGTAAGTAATTACTGGTCTATTCACTTCTATTGCATTGAGGTTTTCTTTTAGAGTTTCTGCTAGGAATGTCCTTAATATTTTTAGTCTGCAGTCTGATCCTAGATAACACACATTTCTAGTACATTAAAGTTATTAATCAATCCAGTTTGTTGCCAACTGAATAAAATGCATTCAGAAAAAAAAAAACGCACTTCTGCAGCCGTGCTGTTCTTTAATGTTGTGTAAGCGGTCTCTTTGTTGCAAACTCCTGGTAATGACAAGGAGGATAAATATTGTGGCTCCACAAGCTACAAAAAATGGAAAAAAAACCTGAATTCTCTACATGCATGTTAGAGAATGTATTGTAAATGAGCTGCTGTGCCTGATTACTAGATTGAGCCTTTTAGAGAGCAGTGTGGAAGTTTAACTAGCAACAGGCCACTATGATAAAGACTTCTGTGATGCTTAATGCTCTCCGGCCAAAGCTCATGCATTTATAACAAACTGTCTCTGAACAACATCTGTGTGATAATGGACTTAAACAATGGATTGAGCTTAAGTTTATGCCATCATACCAATCAGTTAAAAAAAATGCCGAGATTGCCTCAAAGACATCCATAATTTCTACTTTTGGGGTCTTTCTAAAAAGAGAAAATGCACTTTAAAAAGTCCTATTACTGTTTCATAAGCGACATTGCACAGGTTTGTATACACTTCTGTTTTATACTGGCTGCAAGTATAGTCTCTATATCAATATGCGACTTTGTATGTTGGAATTGTGTTGTACAAGTTTGATTCTTCACGTACACTGATGACTTTTCTGTAACTCACATCCTAAACTTAAACTTTCTGCACAGCTTTAAAGATGAGGATGAATGTGGCTGCAGTGTTTGTGAATTTTGCTTTGATGTATTAAAGTGCAGCCAACACAAATTAAGTCATATCTCCAATGTATTAACAGACATAATGAATCATCAGGTTTAGTCATGAAACATCTGCTACACTTCCTCACGCACACGCACGCACGCACGCACGCACGCACGCACACACACACACACAGCTACCATTACATAATGTGTTAGGTAACAAGCACCATCAGCCTCTTTTTTTTCATAATGTCACTGCCAGTTTTCCCCAAATTACTACAGACATTGTTATCCTAATTTAACTTTTTCTTAAATAATCAGCTCCTTTCTACCTAAAACACAGTATTCAGTTACCTGAAATTCACCTCTTTAAAATTACATGGTCTTGACTGATCTGCAGTGCAAAGCTGTGCCAGATGTGGTGAGATAAGCAGAGCTGCAGCCGCCCATTTATTTTCTATGAGAAACGGAGAATCACTCAAGGCAAGCATGATGGGATTTCTAATGACACAGTAGGATGGTGCAGGCAGGAAAAGTTTAATTGAATGAACTGTGACCCCTGTGAAAATTGCTGCCAGGCAACCAATTACACCTGAGACTGGACATATATTTTAATCCCCCCACCAAAGAAAATTAGTTGTGAGTCGACCATAACAATAATCTAAATGATTTTTAAAATGCATTCCAGCGGTTTGGTAAGACCATTTAGACCGATCTTCATTTATAAATGCTTTGTCTAAACATGCATTATTTTTTTCAGTTGTACTCATTCCACAGACATGGAGTTTTGAGACATTCTTGAGGCAAATATTTCCTGTAGGATGAGCGCTGGTAGAAATAAGTCTATAACATGTACCGTTCTTAATGGTCAGTGGTAAACGGGCTACATTTATATAGCTACTTTTTACATTAGTGGTACTCAAAGTGCTTTAAATGTTCCTCATTCACACACCAATAGTGACAGAACTTCCATGCAACTTAGCACCCAATGACACTTCGGCATATGGAGGGGCCGGGGATCGAACCATCAACCTTGTGGACAACCCGCTCTCTGTACTCTTTTTGCAGGAACCATTATGCATTTATTGTTTGTCAGTTTTCTGTCACTTCAAACTCCTCCCTAAGATCCAGATGTTTAACATGTAATCTGAAACTCTGATGAGGTCAAACTTTAAACCGAATGATCAATAGTTAACTCCAATGAGAGTGCGGCCTGATTATAAAATATAAGGTGTGGAAATAACACACTTGACTGACAACAAAAATCAATAAGAATCGAATTAGCTGAAGGCTTTAAATATCTGCGTGGTCTGTGTGTGTCTGACTTGTAAAAGATCAAAGTGTGCTGACAGGTGGTCATTATATCAATGATGTTTTTGTCCGTGTGCATACCATGTTGGATGAGGTCAGTGGATCATCCAGTGCATGGGAGCTCAAGGGCCTGGCCCACTAATGCCCCTGGTGAATTCCAGCTGTCCAAACATGATGTCACACACCTTTGCTCTGATGTTGGATCCGCACGCATCCAGGATTTTTCCTGACTGGATTCCTCTTCACTGACCCTTCACTCCTGAGTGTAACGCTGTATGGAGTCTCTCTGAAGGGGGAGAGTGTAAAAGCAGGTTAACTGTGGAACACACCCTTCACTCACCCTCTTACTATGAGCAAGAAACATCTGTTACCATGAATACTAATGGACACCATAAACCGATCAGCCACAACATTAAAACCGCTGACAGGTGAAGAGAATAACATCGATCATGTTGGTTCTATGTGGTGTTCTGGAAAACCTTGGATTTTGGCATCTGTGTTGATGAGACTTAGACACCCAAATAAACATTGTCCCAGAACAAGCACACTCCTTCATGTAAATGGAAATCCTAAATGTTACTGGTCTACCCCTGCAGGAAAATGCACCCCACTACATCGCAAAAACATCAGGGAACATCTTGATGAACATGACATTCACCCAAGATGTTGATTTGACCTCCAAACTTCCTAGACCCCATTCTGCTCAAGCATCAACAGGATGCAGTGGATCAAGTTTGATTCCCGGAGGCCCCACTGCACAACCCAGAATACCCAAAGGATCCAATGCCAACATCCTGGTCTAGACCCCATAGGACACTCTGAGAGGTCCTCTGGTCCTGGCCCAACCGTTCAGAGCATTTTTAGGTGATATATTAGGCAGGTGGTCACAATGTTATGCCTGATCGATGTAGAAGACTGGCTTATTAATGTGTTTTACCTAGTATCCTTTGCTGTCAAGAAATTTGATACACGTTTATCAACTGATGAATCAACAAGTGTAAGAAACACAATTGTATTGTAATTTAAATTGTAAAAAAACAAAAATTCCCAGCTTGAATTCATGTATTGTGCATCTCACACCTAATTTTTTGACTTAATTTCTGCATTTATTATCAGAAAATTATTTTTATTATTGTAACATATTTGGACTTTTTTCCCTAATTTTTGTACATGAATAAAGAAGTTCAGCCTGATCAGATGAATCATGAATTTTGCTTCACAGTCACACATCTGATAGAGCACCTCTGATGATTGCTGCTGTCCTTCTTCATCCTTTGTTTGTAAGGCAGCGGCGGAGCGGCTGGAGTGGAGGAATGGCAACAGGGCGTCCAGGCTTCCTCGAGATGATGGTCCGCTAGAATGGTGTTGGCGTTTCAGATGGCGAGGCTCGGCTGGCAGCAAGTGTTTCTTAGGAGGATCCCAGATGAATAGGTGGCAAAGAAAACCCAGCAGAAGGTCCGGGAACAGAAGCAGGCAGGAGTCCAAACTAAACAAAGAGGACAGGATTATTGAAAGCCAAAGAACTGTGGTGCAAACTATGAACTGTGCAAAGCACTGACTATTCATTATTCACAGTCCCATGTACCAGAGTGGTGTCTCAATATAAGGAGGAGCAGGAGGAGCTTGATTGCTTGACTCCCACCTGCACACAATCCACCAATCAGTAATTACACACACCTGCTGCAGCCTTCTACACCAGCACACACCTGACAATGAGAGAGAGAGCAGGAGAGGGAAAGAATAGAGCTGGAGGAGGAGAGAATAGAGCTGGAGGAGGAGAGAATAGAGCTGGAGGAGGAGAGAGCACTGCTGCTGACCACAGCCTCAGGCTGTGGCCATGACATAAACCCTGGAAGTGGTCAAATTTGCAGCAAGACTTTAGCCTTAAAACTCCAAGATGATCAGCACAGAGCATGATAAAGCACCCATTTCCTGTTCACCTCTTCAATAAAGCTGTTATTTCTGAGCACGTTCTGTAGAGTCAACCAGCAAAGCCTCTTTTTCTTTGTTTAGCGAACCTTCTCTGCACCACCAACAATGACTTTTCTCTTTCTATTAATGTTTAGGCAATGGCTGCTGGATTAATGAGTGCCAGATTTCATCACTTATGCTTCTGCACGTAAGGTGATCTTTAGTGGGGTTTAAAATAAGAACACTGGGTCCACGTCGGTCTTATATTATCTCTTTAACTGCAAACAAATAAGCCAAACAGCCAGCAACATGCATTAAAAAGTACTTCCACATTCTCTTGTGTTTTTGATTGATTTAACTGATGGATTGATATAATTTAAAATCTTCACCATATATGCAACTGTTCACAAAAGAATGCAACTTCAAGGTTCATGTAGGACCTATTTTGGAGATTGTGATTGTGTCAAATGGTTGTTTTCAGGTGGAGATGGGAAGTTGCATTCTTTTTTGGGGGGGGGGTAAAATTGATGCTGACATATTTGACATATTGACAAAATGTTATGACTGTTAGTTTTTGGTGGTTCATCATTAAAAAAAAAACCCACTAAGTTTGTTTCCGAACTTCAAGATTCAAGAGTTTCTATTTGTCATATGCTTATACTATATGTGCTGTGAAATGCAAGGTGACTGCTCTCAAGGCTGCGCAAGAACAGTAAGACATTATAAAAGGACAAATTGTGATACTAGTACAATACATTTGAGGGGTTTTAACTTCATAAACTTGTGAGCCTCAAATTTTAATTGGAGATGCTCCAAAAAAAAAACAAAAAACAGAAAGTTTAGTGTCACTGGGAGAAACTGAGGAAGCTCATTAAAATATGAGGATCTCTAGGGCTGCTGTTAAACAAACTTCAAGGTGAGATTTAATTATTGCATTTAAAAAAATTATTTTTTTTTTTAACCAAATGGAAAAAAATGTCATGGAAACACCTGCAGCATCTTCCTTTCTTCTCCCCTTGTAGTCACTTTCAGGATTTTTTTTGTTGAAATGTGTCAAATGGTGATGGTAATATTTATTAATATATTCTTATTATCAACAAATCCCTCCCAAAATAGCAATATATCACTCTCTGACTCAGTACTTTCTGATTTCCATCCCTGTCTGAGCCGGGCACATTCATCATAAGGTTCGGGAATTTTCCAAAGCTGCTGGGCTCAGTAGTTTTTACAAACTCAGGGGAGTAAATAGTGTGTTTATCTGGGACTATTTTCAGCCACAGATTAATGCACAGGGGTGTTCTGGCTATCGGGCATGCCCAGACCAATCCCAGCGGTCCGCCATATAGGTGAGCCGATGCACCGTCAAAAAATCCATAAAGTTTTGACCCGGCTGTCTGTCTCTCAGCATGTGTGTTCAGCCCCAGCACACGGCTCTATATGCTGTTAAGGACTGGTGTTTACTGCAGCGGTCTGATGAATGTACGGCTGACTTAGAATACTGTGACCACGCTTTTTATAATGAAGGAAACTGTCATTCACCGCCAAGGTTCAAGGTGTTTGCAGACAGCTGCCACTTATGTGAACAAGCATGACTGCTCGCTTCTGACTTTATAATCGTTCAACTTTTTCCACTCGCTCCCATGGCCTGCCATGTGACCATGGCAACTACAGCAAGGGAGAATATACGGGGCCATGCTTTAATGATATCTGAAGTGCACTGAATTATAAACGTCTTTACCAGCAAGAAACACCAGAAATATCAGCATCAAAGTCTGAACATCTAGTCTGCAATAAGCGGTTATGACCCTAATTAGCAGCTGTATTTGTTGTCACATCACCGCCTTTTGACTCTGATTTAAGCTTTAACCTGCTGAACGGCAGCCGTGGGGCACACAGTGGCGGCTGGCTGTTGCTCCATGCTGTAATAAAGTAGAAGTTGCCAGCCTGACAGCATCTTCTTGATGTGTTTTTAATCATTTTTCAATAAATGGCACGGAGAAATCATCCAAATCAGATTTGGATACAAAGTACGATCAATTACTTGTTAATTGTGGTCTTTAAATAGGATTTTATGAACTAGATTATCACCAGCTTAATCCTTAAACCTGATTTAGTCTAACTTCTGCTTTTGGAGTACATCAGTGCTTTACAGGCAAATCTTAAATGTATGATTGCTTCCTCCATTATCCAGTTAGGCAGAGCTGAGTGTGACAAGTCAGCGCCAGTGTAGACTCACCGTTTTTAGTCCACCTACCCTCACTGGCTTGAGACAGCCTTAAATGTATATATCTAAAAATATATATGACAAACCCTCCGCCTTAATGTGCAAACGGAGGTGGAGTGGATAAAACAAGTGTGTAGGCACTGGATCGGGTTCTGAGCTGCTGCTAGTCAGGAGCAGTGTAAAAGACGTGCAGTTGCTCGGGGAAGCATCCAGGAACAGCCTCATTATTCCCCCTCCTTGAACACCTGTTAGCAGCAGGGACGGCGGGTACAAAACGAAAAGTTTCATATTCATGCGCTGTGCAGGTTTCAAGGCACGTGACACATGCAGATGCTATCGTCTGTGTGGCGGAGACACGGAGCGGAATTGATAATGCGCTCATTAGAAAACGGGTGTCAGAAATCTCATTAGTTTTGACCATTTTATAATTAGACAGGCGGTTTATTATTAATCAGGCCATTAAGCATGGAAAGGCTTAGTCTTGTCCTGTGCCCCCTCCTACTCTTTATCCCGCTGCTGCTGTTCACATGTGCTTGATTGACATTGCCAGGGGTGTGACCGTATGAAAATGAGACCTCAGCGGCTCGACCTTGGCATAAGCAGAATACTAAAAGGACACATGCATGCGCGGAAATGCAACTTCTTCTGCAATGACAGGGCAGCGTTTTACTCACAGACATTACCTGCTTGTTTTAGAGGGATCGTGCTGTCATTTCAGTCACCGTCACCGTATTTTTAACCGTGAGCACGCATAAGCCGGCAGCTTTTCACCAGTCTGCCTCCTTAACTCTGTTTCAGGTCTTTACCCAGAAGGCTGCACTGTTATCCAGTCACACTGCATTATAAATTAATCCTCCTCAGCTGTCTGACCCAGAATCTTCCCCCCGCTGAGGCAGCCGGCGCTGTGCTTCCTGACCTCTGTCGTTTGTTTTATCAGTGACCATTATTAGCCCAAACCGACCCTTCAAGCACAGGGGTGGACCAGCTCCGGGTTGCTCTTCTAAACATCCATCATGAGTAATTGAGCCGCGCTCCTCTGTCGGGATGCAGATTTACTTCCACCCGTATGTTGCCCGGTCTGCTTTGCACCTCTAAAACCTCTGAATCTTTATTTTGTGTCCCTCAGCATCGCTTACTCTCCCTCTCAATCAGTTAGTCAGACAGTTTTTCCCCCCTTTGGGGCCCTTTTACAGACACCAATGCTTCTTAACTTGCATTTTTCTTTGCCACTGCTTACGCCAACATTTACGCCTGAACTGCTCAATCGATAGTTGACTTCTAAGAGAAATCTTCTGTCCTGTGACCTCTTGCTGTGAAGTTTCTGCTGCTTTGGTTGCAGCCAAAATAAACCCTGCGGAGATCAGCGCTACTTAACTTCGTACTTTTCTTTCTGAATTTAAAGTGAAATGTGAAGTCATTCTAAATCCAGATTCCTGTTTGTGTTTTTCCACGAAAACAGTGGAAATCTAATCATCAGTGAAACTAAGTTGTGGGCTTTTAAGGTTTTGCGTGCAGCACAGGGATAATCCACACCTCGTTAACATTTTCTGTTTGTTTCCTTGCTCTTTTAAGTGTTTTCCGAACTGCAATCTTCCCGTCAAGTTGTTTTTTGCTATAAAAACTACAGTGACGAACTTGCCTCTAGAACAGCCTAGTACAGTCATTTGCTTTGGAATGTAAAATACAGATGGAAATCATTTTGAACTAAGATGATCTAAGCTTTCCTTACCCAGACAGGAGCCAAGAAGTGAGATCTGCATTCTTTACTGTCTGAAGTGTTCTGTTTTTGTTTGTGTGTGAGTTTTCGACGTGAATGAAATGCCTTCAAATTGCGTATTGCGTTCAAGCAGCGAAGGCGTTACAGCACTATAAGCAGCAGATGTGTGCACTTTGTATTGAGTGTTTTTGACATCGGACTGTGTCAGCATGTCTTTTGTTTGTGCAGTTATACTGTTTTTTTTCCATACATATGAATACAAATAAACACATTGTTCGCCCCTCCAGTGGTGATTTTCATCTTTTCAGCCATTATGCACATCTCTTGAGACAGATAGCAGCATTCCCATCTGTGCATTTTCAACTTGAAACACCAAACAAGGCGAAATATTGTGAAACTAACAGGTTTTCTGCTTAGTGGAGGTGGAAAAGATGGTATAAGGAAAATAAAAAATATGCATAAAAGCTGACTGAGAGAGATTTTTCAAGTGGGCCTGGATGTCACTACTATTCTTCAGCTGGAGATAGATCAGTTCATTCATGCATCAACGTTCCACTTCACTAGATATACCAGAATATGAGGCATTAAAAGAGCAGATGTGGGTTGTACATCACCACAACATCCACAGGGTCTAGTGCAGATGATTGTTGCCCACTTTTATCTCCACTTTGGCTGATAAAAATGCTGTATGGCAAATTCTCAACAAATTCAAAATAAAATACGTAGGTAATAATCAGAGGTTCAGGTTGATTCATTCGAAAATCCCCTGTTATTTTTATTAATCTAATGTCAGACATTCACTTAAAACTCATGCAGAAGTTCAAATAAAACAATTTCTTCATCATTTAGTGTCTTGGATGTTAGTTTTGTCAGTCAAGTTTTCTCAGCATGGAGGACTTGCATTGAATTTTCTTGAAATTTTAATCTGATTGTTTACTAAAAGTCCGGCAGAATTTGCATCTCTGAGAGATCAATACAGATTGAGCTTGTTTTCAGCAGCTTGTTTATACATTTAAGAGCTCAGCGGAAGCCTGAAATAAGTGCAGCTAAATTAGACGAGTGGTTAAAGCCCCCTCATCACTTGATTGAGGAAACATAATCTAGGTTAGCGTTTCGTGAACCATCCTCCTCCTACACACACATGCACACACACGTGCGCACTCGCACAACAGACCACACACACCTCGACTATCTGGAGCTGTCAGATGAGGATTAGTGTTTGAAAGGCCGAGGCGTGGGAACCGCTTCCTCGCCCGGTATTTTCGCGCTGAAATCAGGGTCTCCTGAGGGAAATGACATCACGGTGGTTCAAAGAAAGACTGCGTTGGAACAAAGGATGTGCAGGTCAGGGATTTGCAGCAGGTTGTTCCCTGTCTGCACCCCAGAAAGTTCTAAATGGCCATGTGTGTCTGCTAATCCTAGTCAAAGAAATGTTACATCTGAGTGGACTAATGAGTCCAACATAAAGTAGCCATTATCGATTTTTAAACAAGCCAGTCTGTGTCCTCAGACACTCAGAAGTTACGTCACAATACAGTAGACTGCAGTATGAGATCTTGTTGTTATGAGAAAAGTGCCAATAAGTTGCTGATCATATATCACCCTCCCACAAATTTCAATCACTCTTTATTAGTCATTGCACACTTTCATATACAACGAAATTTCATTTGAGCTGCCCTGCCAGTGACAGCTCCGGCTGCTGCACACACCTTTCTTGAGGAAAAAAGAAAATGACATGTTGGGATCTGGGTAGGGATAGCAGAGGGCAAATTTAACACTCTTGTTAAGTTAGTTCCTCAGGAACAGCAGATGATGCTCCTTGGGCATGTTTAATTATCCAAAAATGTCAAAAAATCCTAATAAAAATCATTTAAATGTCATTATTAACTCCATTACTAACCGTTTAAATCAATATTTAGTGCCATGGTGTCATTTACCTTTCACAAATTATGGTTCAATGAAGATAATTCACTTTTTTGTTTTTTTTAAAATGCATGCTAAAAATTTGCTAATATACATTGGAAAGACCTACATATAAAATACAGTAGCTTTACATGACAATGAATTTTTGGAAATTTTATTCAAAAAAAATTTTCTTTTCATGGAATGATGTTGATAAATTAAAACAAGACACCTCTTCGGTTCAGGGTGAGTTTGCAAATATGTGAAATGAACCATTTTCATTTTATATGTTGATTACACTTCTTAAGCTAAGCAGAAGGATTTTTTGATTAGATTTTTTTCTGCTTTTAAATGGGTCAGTTTGACCCACAACGTAACAGGAGGGTTAAAGAACGACAAAAAGAGCTTAATGTATTTAAACAAGAAATCCCATATCATGAGATAAACTGCGCTGAAAGTGTTTAGTACAAACACAAATGATTGGAAAATCAATCTACTGATCACTCCCAACATTAAGACCATGAACAGATGAAGTGAGGAATATTGATTATCTCATGACAGTGACACCTGTCAAGATGTGGGAGATATTAACCTGCAAGGGAGCAGTCAATTCTTAAAGTTGACATCCTAGAAGTAGAAAAAGTGGGTTAATTAAGGATCAGAGTGACTTTGACAGCAGCAACACTGTAATGCTTGAATGACTGGATCAGCACATCCACAAAACTCAATTCAATTCAGTTTATATAGTGGAAATTCACCATATTTGCCATTTTATAGCACTTCACAAAGCAAGGTGAAGACCGTACAGATTTTAAACAGGGAAACCCAACAAATCCATGGTTTCCTTCAGACTCCTGACAGGTCTTGTGATCTGTCCCCAGTGTGCAGTGGTTAATCTCTACCAAAAGTGGTTCAAGGAGGGACAACCAGTGACCCAGTGAGAGGTTCATTGCTATCCAAGACTCACTGATGCATGTGGTTAATAAAGTCTGGCCTGTGTGGTCCAATCACACATGCAGTCCATTCTACACAAAACTGCATTCCTTTACAACTAAACTGCATTCTCCATTGTGTTCTGAGGGGAAATGGATTTTATTCCAGTTTATTTGTTCAGTTTTAACTAATACATCTTTGCCATTTGTTTTGCTTCCTTACTGCTGCTCATTTTTAACCAGCCAATCGTATATTAGATGACTTGTCGCCCTAGCAACCCAGAAAATAAAGGACATACTTTAAACATGTAGTAAAAGGATCATATTGTAACCCAACCAAGTCATGATTGTGCTTATCCTCAGCTGAGTTTCTAACATGTAAAAATGTTAAACATAGCATGATATTTTTGTAACTCTCCCTTTTGCTTCTAACACCTTCAGGTGTAATTCAGGTTCAGGAAGGAATTTTGTTAGGAATACATTTACCCCAAAAACACACAATGACAACAGACTGCACAGTTTTAGGAAAAAAATATATTGAACCCACATATAAAGTTTAGCTCATGAATGATGAAACAACGAAAACACTGCATCCGTTCACAGCTCGCAATAATCACAATTGAGTTCACCAACAGTTTCAAGGATTAAAATGTCTTTGCTCACCCACAACTGGCCGGCCAGGCAAATCCAAACCCAAACCCCTGGGGCAACAAAACAAACAAAAAAAAACATCAAGTGCACTCAGAAAAATCCTACCGCCCCCTTATAACGAATGTCCGATGAGACGGTCGGAGGCGATGGCTGATCCCAGCGTGATGGAGACGGAGATGTGGACGTGGGTGGACATCAACACAGTGGCAGATGGATAAAGATCGAAGTCCCGCTGAAGAGAATCCCCCCAAAAAAACAGCTGATACAGATGTGCAGGGCAATTACTCATACAGTCCATAATAATTGTTCATTACATTTACTTCAAAAAAGTGCATATTTATCACTCTTAAATCTTTCGGTGAATCAATGATAACCCAAGAAAACAAAAAATTCAGATTTTGTTTATGGAAGGGAAAGCATTGTCCATCCCATTTTGCCCTACATGAAAAAATAATTGCCCCCCCCCCCCAACTACCAATCTACCAAATGACCAAATTCATTCAGCATCTGGGTTCAGTTTCACCATCCACACTGTATGATTACTGCCAGGCTTGTTGAATCTAAACATCACTAAATAGAACGTGTCTGTCATTGTGAAGTAGCTAAAGGGTCTGAAAAAGCAGCACATGATGCCATGTTCTAAAGAGATTCAAGAACAGATGAGAAACAAAGTCACTGACATCCATCAGTCTGGAGGGTTACAAAGCCATTGCTGAGGCTCTGGGACTCCAGAGAACCACAGTGAGAGACATTATCCACAGATGGAGAAACATGGAACAGTGGTGAACCTTCCCAGGACTGGACCAAAGACCAACATTTGTCCAAGAGTGTCCACATCTAATCCAGGAGGTCACAAAAGAACCCGGACAAACATCTAAAGATCTGCAGACCTCCACCTCAGTTAAGGTCCGTCTACATGATTCCACAATAAGGAAGAATCTGAGAGGAAACGAATCCATGGGACAGTTGCAAGGATCAAATCACTAATGACCAAAAAGAACATAAAGGTTTGTCCAGGATTTGCAAAAACATATAAAAAAACAATTACTTTCAATAATTCTTCAATAAACCATGATATAAAAATGGCGTTTTGTGTGTTCTCTCTGTCTAATTTTTAAGAAATATGAATATTAGTTTGATGATCTGGATCATTTAAGTGTGAGAAATCTGGAAAAACAGAAGATTTCTGTCAGGGGGTAAATACTTTTGCACAGCACTGTAGTTGTTTTTGATTCATTTCCACATCAGGATTTATTCTGCATCTCTAACTTCCTACTGTTGCAGCCAGACTGCCAGGTTTGTCTACCATGAACAGCACTTACTGACTCCTGCTTGCTGTCTGTACTGCGTGGGCGCACAGAGGAAAAAAAATACTGATACTGATCTTCTTCGGTGAGCAAGGATTAGTTGGTAAATAAATAGTTCTCAGACCGTCTCAAAGCCTGCGATCCAGAGAGAAGGTGTCACAAATAAAACTATCCATGACCTTCACTTGCTTCCATCTTTCTCCTGAGGATTTTGAGAAGGTTTCCTTGCACTCCACACTGATATAAACATTCGCCACCATTTCCTTTAAGCCACATGTACTGTGACTGGATGCAGCTATGATAAAAAGCCTTCTGCTAATTTCCCCCAGCATGTCTTCTCCCTCAGCAATCTCTGCTCCTCAGATAGGCGCCTGTGATGCTCCCACTGTTCTCTGCTTGTTGCCAAATGTACTGGTCCAACGTGGCAGGCACAAGCTGTGATACATCTTCCCACACAGTGTCAGCGAGTAAAGGAAATAAAACAAAATTCTACACACACCTTTTTGGATTCATAGCACTGTGTTAATTGGACAAATCTTTGCCTTTTCTCATTTCTCTGACTGATGTGACTGACTGTAGCCAAAGTTTGTCTGGATCTATTTTCAGGTCGCTTCTAGTGAAAAGGAATATACGTTTTAGGTTTTAATAATTACTGTAAACTTAAAGGTAAAACTAAAGTACTTAGCAAAGCAAAAGAATGTTCTTAATTATGAACCACTAGCATTGTCTGCCTCTTCTTTCTGTCGGCCTTAACATTGATTTCTGCAGTGTTGTCTTTCAATTACTGGCTCTTGTTTACCTTTGAAAAGTTATCTCAACAAAGACAAAAAGAAAAGAACAGCTTCGGGATAATGCTTGTAAGCTCCTTTCAATCTTGGTGTGTCACTTATAAACAAGCGGAGAAAGAAAATGTGCGGAAAACATAGGAGGAGGAGGAGGGGGGTTGGAGAAAGTGGAAACTGGGAAAGGGACACAAGAGAGAACAGATCAAGACAAATATGCCACTAGAAAGAAAAGATCGCTTCAGAACAAGGCTGTTTGTCCGTTTTGAGTCAATCTGCCGGTATCAAGAAGACGCCAGAGAAACAGGGAAAGCCTCTCTCAAGCGTGACCTATTGATCATGCCTGGCGGCGAGTCCCTGGGTGGAGCTTAGATGACCAGTTTAGGCAGCACAAGAGGAGAAGAGCGAAGGATGGAGGATTTACCGATGGCAGACAGTGAGTCACTGGGGAAAACGTGACAACAGCTATGACTTGCAATTACGGTGGTAACCAGCCGGAGGAGTCCAAAGCGCTGAAGGGTGTTCAGAGCAGAGGAAGGGAATGAATGCGTATCTGTGGTCCACATGCAGCAAACCGGCAGACATTTACAGGCTGCAACGTGGACAGGAAGATGCGGAACAGAGATTTTCCCATGTGGCGCCGCACATCTGCTGTCAGCCTCATTAGTGTTAATGACACGTATGTGTGCAGCGGTATCTGTGCTGCTATGTGCTGTATTCAACGTTACACATTCATTTACCTTTTAGTATTGTGACAATGAAGGTTACAGCATTTCATCAAACTAATTCTCTGTGTATTAATAATAGCTGATTGCTTTACTTTCAATTTACTTTCATTTCACTTTGTTTCTTGTCGTTTAGTTTACGGTTTACACTTTGTATTTATGTTATTTTTATTTATTACTTTCATTTTATTATTTTATTAAAGTTTTACATATTTTTTATTTCATGTGTTTGTTTTTAGACACTATTCCTATTCCTAAAGACATTTTACGTTTTTTACTTTGTATTCTTTTTTTAGAATTTCTATTTAATTACTAAGTTCTCTGTAATTGTGTTTATATCACTAACCTTTGTTTATTGCACTCTGGCAAGACTATTTCCTCCAGGATGAATAAAGTTGATCTTATCTTGTCTGAGTGTAAATGTAAAATAATCAACTACCACAATTCCATGAAACAATGTTAAGGTCATGAACACTCCAGTGAACTCTAAAGCAATCTAATACAACAGAATCTGCAATAAATTCTGCTTTTATAATGCATCTGAATTTAGTTTTTCTTGACTGTAGAAAATGACAGCTGTGCTTCATCTTTGAGGTTTGTTTCATCTATGCACAATCTTGAATCTAAAATGGTTTGATCGAGTCACCAGTGCTGAGGTTCTTGACCGGTGCTCTGTGACAAGCATCGAAGTTATGTTACATCGGAACAGATTACGATGGCATGGCTCGAATGGATGCATTTCATCTACCTAAACAGCTTGTCTTTAGCATGCTATTTAACCAGACGCTACAAAGAAGAGATTTAAGGATGCCCTCAAAAAGACCTTCAAAGTCTGCAACAGACTAGTGTGGGGGAGAACGGCTCGTGATGGTGTGAAGTTCTTTGAAAGAAACAGGAGGAAGTCTGAGGAAGATGCCAGATGAAAGGCTGCTCAGGTCCTCAAACTGGGACTGCTTCCTGGGTAGATTCCTAAACAAAACTTATCTGGACTGCCATGCTCCACTAATGAGTGGATGGTGTTGGTAGACTACACTGCATTATATTTAATAGTATTTCTAATGTTTTGTTCACCCCATTAACAGACGAAGAGATTGTGTGTGCACAAAAAGTTCAATTCACAAAATTATCTTTAATGGTGACCGTATCAGGCCTCACTTGTTAAATGCAAAAATACATGAAAATCTCAGTGTAGTCAGTCATTATTTCACAGTCAAATAGAACCATTAATACAGAGCACTGTAGTTATTAGCAGTTACTGTAAATGAAAGCATAAATTACTGTTTCCAAGCTCTAAATTGCTGCTGCTGAATGAATGTAGAGGAAGCACTGGTAGGGTATACCACTAACTCAACACTCTCAATTTGCCAGATTGTGTTTGTGCTCTCTCTCATTGCATTCCAGTATTCTCCGATCTGTTTGAACTTTTCTTTTTTTCTCTCTGGGCTGTTTTTGTCAATCAATCAATCAAAAATTTACTTGTAGAGCACTTTCCAACAACATAGAAGACCAAAGTACTTTCCAGACAGAATAATAAACAAAACAATGCAATTTTTGATTACTATAAAACCATAAAACCCAGAAAAACACAAAACTAAGAAAAGCATAAAACCATAAAACCATAAAAACCATAAAACAGTCCTAGGATTCGAAAACACGTCTAAATAAATAGGTTTTCAATCTAGACTTAAAAAGCTGCAGGTTGGTAATAACGCGGCACTCGAGTGGGAGTGCATTTCAGAGTCCAGAGTTTTTGTGTCATGCTTTTGGGTCCTGATCCTGAGCCTTGACCTAGTGAGTGACAATAATGATTAAATTATGTGAATTAGCTGATCATAGGTCATTTCTAGCAGTCAAACCATTCTGCAGTGCTGACATAGGGCTGTGCAGAATGGTCTGACTTCAACCTCATCAGGCTTGATTGCAATACTTCAAAACAATCAGACTTATCAGTGCTCAGCCCAGGATGGAGCAATGGTGTCCCTGCAAAACAGTGACAGGAAAATTGGGGAAATATTTGCACACAGGGAGGCAAACACTGTTGCTAAATTGGCTAATTCACTGAAATAAAACAAGCAGGCCTTCTGCAAAAAGCTAAACTTTCCAGTGGGGTAGTTTTCTTATTGGAGGTCGGGGCTGTTTCCTGTAGTGAAGGGGATCCACTGCTTACTTCACAGCTAACCACAAAACTGTTTTACAGATTATTGACATCACATCCATGTTCACTTTCGATTTTTCTAAAATAGATCATCTGCATGTGTCATTTCCCTAATGTTATTACTGTTCCTCTATCTCAGAAATCACTTATTCTTTATTAAAATGTTTTCATTGTCGATTTGGGATAGTGGTTTTTTTTTTGTTTTTTTTTTTAATTAATTTGAATTATTTTATGATCTGCACACTCACTTGCATACGACATCTTTGGCATTCATCAGGTCTCACAAGACTGAAACTGATTATTTTTTTGTAAAGCTACCAGTTCCACAACAATATAAAACTAAGTGTAATCATTCCTGGAGCATTGGAGTGTCATACCTTCAACTGCCTTTTAAAAGCCGAGACGAGTGGACGGAAGCCGATTTTGAGGGTAAGTGTATTCCCCTTTTAATAACCTGTGTCAAGGCTCATATCAGACGCAATGTCATGAGCTAATCCTCTTCAGTTGGTTCATAAAGAAGCTCAATGAATATGCTCTTTTATGATTCCACTCAGTTGCACAGTCACCCTTGTTCAAGTACGTGTATTATAAGTCCCAGAAGCGACTGTGACATTTAGAAGGTGACTGCAATTACACAGTCATTCCACCACTGGGGAAGCTGGTGGAGGAAGCAATAACACGACCTGGTCTCTGTTTCCCAAAAGCGTCTTGAGCCTAAAATGATCTAAGACTGCGAACGAAGATCATCTCAGCCATGAAATGACGTGAGAGTGAGGGCACAGGACGGCAAAGAAGGAAGACACAAGCTCACTTGAGGCATTATTGGAGCTGGAGTCCCCAACTTTAGTTCTACAGAGGTGGGTAGTAATGAGTTACATTTACTCCGTTACATTTACTTGAGTAAGTTTTTGAAAAAAATGTACTTCTGAAAGTAGTTTTACTCTGCCATACTTCTTTTACTTGAGTAGATTTGTGAAGAAGAAACGCTACTCTTACTCCATTACACTGGGCTACACTCGACTCGTTACTTTTTTAATTTACATTAGATATGCTTTATTTTTCCGGCGTTTGAGGATGGTGGAGGTCGTTGCGTTCAGGTGTACCTGGGAAGGAGTTTTCAGATAAAGATGCACTGATCAGTAAACATGTAGGAACATCTGATTCTTGATGTCTATAAAACTGAAAACCACCATGCTGACATCTCATTTATTTTCTAATTTTAACATTTTCAACCTTGTGAGACAAAAAAGTTAAACTCAATATTTTCCTGTCGTTTTTTATGACTGTTGAAGCAGCGCATGCTTTTTGGGCTTTATTGCACACACTCGACAGCATCCTAGATGGCTGAAATATTTATGCAAATGCTTGGTGATTTATATGAAATGCATTCTTAAAGCTTTCTGAAATGGTTTCCACTAAATTGATAGAGCTGAATTCCATCTGTGTGTGTGTGTGTGTGTGTGTGTGTGTGTGTGTGTGTGTGTGTGTGTGTGTGTGTGTGTGTGTGTGTGTGTGTGTGTGTGTGTGTGTGTGTGTGTGCAGCCAGCCCTTGTTCTCGTGTCCCAGAATGTGAGAACCGCACTCAAACCAATTTCCATACTGACTGCAGTTATATTTGTGTTATTCATTAGGTCTCACATATTTCTGATCTCTGCAGGATCAGTCGCATCAGAAGTCGCATCATAAATGTGGACAATATCTTCAAGAGCTTTTTTCTTTAAATGGGCTGAAAAAACATGTGGATCTGTCTTTACAGTGCACATTATGTGGTTTTTGGGTCAGTGAACATAAAGATGCTTCAATAATGTATTTTTTTTTCATCCTGAGAATTACATTCCTTGGCTCATTTTCTTTGAAAAACATTCTAATATATAGCTTTTGGTTGAATGCAGATCAGAAATTGGTTGTCAGTTGAATTACTTACGTTTGGGTTCACACCAGACATATCCTTGTCATCCTGATTTTCAGTTTGAATTTCATTTAGCAGATGCTTTCATCCAAAGCAACGTACATTTGAGTGAAGATGAACACAAGATACCTCGCTAGGAGTCATTACTAGACAAGCGTCTTGACCGGGATTTGAACCACAGATCTCCCATACCAATGACAGGGGTGTTCATCGCTGAGCTGTCCAGCTCCTAAATTAAAAAAAAAAAAAAAAAGAGGGAGAAAAATGCTGTTTGAATGATGCACAGGGAGGGGAGAATCTGTGGCTAGGTGCATCAAAAACTAGAAATCATGATGGACTACAGAAAAACAGATTATGAAAAGATACAGCTGCAAAAGAAGAACCCTCGATTCTTTTGATATTCTACAAGTACACATAGATATTTGGATAACACTTCAATTCAATTCAATTCAATTATCTTTATTGTCCCCTGAGGGAAATTTGCTTTGCAGGTTCATTCAGAGCTGCATAACAAACACTTCTTTCTTTAGGGACTGGGCAAGGCTGAAATCAGAGGAGAGGCCACAGCCTCTGCTGCTATTGTGAGGATTCAGGAGGAGGATGCCAGTTCTCCATCTGCCCAGACCTCAGAATCTCCACCTCCAGCACATGTATGTCTTTGTGTTGTATTTATCATTCTAGACCAACATGTCGTGTTTGTCATTTAAAACGAAATAAAAAAAGAGCATGTCAGTATGTGCTGATGGATGACAAATGAAAAGAAAAGCCAACATGAAGTGTCTAGTGGTACATGTCCATAGCATCCATCAGTTCAACGCTTTCCATTCATTGTCTCCTTGAAACACCTGCATCCTGGTAGGTGTTCTGAGTTACGGGGCGTTGCCTCACCCATTATGCTACGTGTCTACAGGGGTGTTTTTACACGCAAGGCAACGCGCCGCCTCCCAACATTGCCCACTGGATAGGCATGTCACTAATGGACAGGCGCTTTACCTTCAGTCTTGTGGCGGTGTCGGACCAACATGGCAGCTTTCTCTTTTATTACAAAAACAGTTCAAGAGTATTTCTGAAAGCATTTGAGGTGCGAAATAACCTGCTGAATCTGTCTCGGTTTTAATTCAACAACGGCTATTTAGAGGTTTAATGAAAGTTTTGCAAGGCGTCGGACCTCCGCTCGATGCACCTCATTTGCATAAAGTTGAGGTCTAGGTTACTTAACGGAAAGAGGTGCAGGGAGTTGCAGGCAACGCAACGCCCCGCCGTTCGAAACGCGACGCAGCGCTACCAGAATGTAGTGCAATGGCTTTTACTTAGACAATGAATGGAAAGCGTTAAAGTAATGGATCCTGTGGACATACACCACTAGCTGCCCGCACCTCATATACATGAAGTTCAGATGTCGGTTACTTTATGCAAATTAGACGTGCTGAGTGAAGGCCCGACGTCTCACAAAACTTTTCTAAAACCTTCGTGAAACCTCTAAACTAGCCATTGCTGAACTAAAATGAGGACAGATCCAGCAGCTTATTTCTCTCCTCAAACAGTTTCAGAAATACTTTTCACTGAATTGTTTTCGTTATAAAAGAGAAAATGTGTGAATGAGTGGCCTTTTGGTCTGACGCCTCGACAGGTACCATAGTGGTATATGTCCACAGGATCCATCATTTTAACGCTTTTTATTCATCATCTACGTGAAACACCCCGCAATGCATTCTGGTAGCATTGCGTTGCCCACTAGCTGCCTGCACCTCATTTGCATAAAGTTGAGATCTCGGCTACTTTATGCTACCGAAGACGTTCCTAACCCTAACTAGCCATTGTTGAACTAAAACAAGGACAGATTCAGCAGCTTATTTATCACCTCAAATGGTTTCAGAAATACTTCTTGCTGAAATGCTTTCATAACAAAAGAGAAAGCTTGCGACTGAGCTGCCATGTTGGTCAACGCCTCTACAGGACTGAAGATAAAGTGCCTGTCATGTGACACGCTGTGACACGCCTATCAAGCATCTGATGTTGGGAAACCATTAGCTGCCAGAGAAGCTTTAATGCTTCTTTTTATTGCTTCTCAGAGTCTCTAGAACTCGACTGGAGGGATGAATGCCATTATTCCTAAAAAAAAATCCGCCATAAGTGTTGGAGTTGAGACCTGGTGACTGTAAAGAGCATAACATATGAATCACATCATTTCACACTCAACAAACTATTCATGGAAGAGGGCACTCCCATCAGAATAGAAATGTTCCATCATTGGATAAAGGCGATTATTTAGAAAGACTTTGTATTGATTTACATTGAGCCTTTGCTCTAAAGGAGAAATAGTGGTCAAAGGTTCAAGGTTTTCTTTTAATTTGTCACCCGTCTGTCTTACTATTTTCCCCATTAAATAATTTAAAATCCTGCTTCATTTATATTTGTTAGATGGATTGAGATTCTATTAAAACAGTTTTACAACAAAGAAAGAAATTTGCCTGTTTGCCGCCTCTGAAAGCAATCTCCTGTATGTGCTACCAAAATGAATAAAATATTACCATTTATTTCTAGGTACGAACCACGTATTTTTCTAAATTTCTACATCAGACAATATCCCATCATAATGGTTCTAATATTGCCTGATTCCAGACATTTTAAGGTGGGAATACGAGGTTAAGTAAGAGTTTGCATCTGTGATGAAACAGAGAATACTGAACAGTTTGTTACTGTAACCAGAGGAAAGTGTTTTCCTTAAGGTTTTTTTGCAATAAAAGTAAAGCAAGATTTACTTCTAAAATATTTTTTCACAATATATTTAGCATCATGTACACTGAACAGTATATAGATACGCTAAGGTGATTTGGCCACTGCTCGATGTTAAATTGCTTATCAATGGCGATGAAGCGGCAATGTGACACGGTTTACTGCATATGAGGAATTTGAAAATGGAACAATCACTAATTATTACATCAAGAGTGAGAATATTCTTCACCATCTCTAACCCACTCAGTCGCCCCGATTAGTTTGTATTTGGCTGCCACAGTAAGAAAAGTCTCCAGCGTGTTTACATATTTAAATGAGGCTTCTGTTGATGTTCCACTTGTGCACACTCTGTCCCATGTGATCGTTGCCGAACAGCCGATGAATCGTGATTGTGTGTTATAATACTGACTCTATTAATACACGCACGGCCCTGCAAAAGTGTGTTCAGAATTAAAGCAGAACAAATGTCGTATGTGGAACAATCGCACACAAAGGCAATGAAGAACACTGGAGGAGATTAAAAGACATAACTTTAACTATGAGCCACAGATGTCCAGTGACAAAACATTCGTGCTCATGCAGACACATGATTCTACTTCATAAATGTTCAGAGAAAAAAGAAGCTTTTGTTGGAGGATACCAGCCAGCTGGAGCTAACATCTGTACACTTGAGAGAAATAATCCCAGCCTGCAAAAGACAGTACAAAAATTTTTAAAAAGACAAACAGAAACACTTTCGATTTGTTACCTGATTAGCAATATAATTATTTGGAGGAAAATTCAAAGTGAGTTTATCTTTGTCCATACACGTTATTGCTAACTACAGCAGGAACTCGGGGATTTCACTCTGTAAATGCTGATACAACTTAAAAACTGCAATTTTGGGGTTATAGTTAGTTATTCACCTTTATTTTTCCTTTTTCTGTCCTTTCATTGGACATGTTCCCTGCTTAATTAACAGAACAATTCAACAGAACAAACAACCGTGACTACAAAATAAAGGCAACGGTTTTTCCTGCTTTTGAATAATTATTTCCATAATTAACATGACAATTAAATATGTTGACTATAGAAACAACATGTACTTTAAAAGCTAACCTGCCTAATCAATGCCATACCTGTTCCATGCAATCAATAAATCAATAAACACCAGTTTCATGCACATATTAATTATGTTTACAGCAGGTCCTTCTCAAATCACCTGACTTTCTTTTCTTATATTATAATGAATTTGGTTTCGATTAAGGAAAAATATACGACCAGGTCATTAACGCTGTTAGTACCTGTAGTACCTGTGATTTACTGAAAATTTAACTTCACCTTCACTCAGGCTGCAAACAACCTCGCCAGAGGAAGAACACTAAATATTTCATCAGCGACAGATGAATCCACACAGATCAGCCACAAAATTTAAAGATCCCTGACAGGTGGAGTGAATGAAATTGATCATGTCATGCCGGGAAACGTTGGTCGTCATGTGGATGTTGACATGTACTGCCCACCAAGTCAATAGCATGCATGAAGGTCAGTAGCATTTCCTATCAGGACATTGTGCACTGTGAAACTTCTGAGGAACAACTCGAGGAGCATGACCAAGAGCCTGAGGTGTTGACCTTAGGAGCTCTGCAGATCCAAATCCAAATATGCCTCCATAGGATGCTCCTGACAGAATTGATTCGCGAGTAGAAAATTGTCTCGTTTTATTTTTATCTTCACAGTGCACCTACTGGAGACACAAATGCAACCTAAACTCTCTATAGAGCTGAGAACAGCGTCACCAGTGCACCTTCCCATTTACCAACCATTTACCAGAGCTGTGTTAACACCTAGACTCTCCCACAGGCTTCTATTAAAGCCTCTAAAATAAAATCCTCCATCGTATCCGAGCTGCTCTAATGAGCTTGATAGTTTTCCTGGTGTTCGGAGTGTCAGTGTTACGAGGCAGGAAGCCAAAACTGACAGTAAAAGCACCATGGGATTATTTGTTCGTTGCTGTGGAAACAGTACATGCAGCCTTTCTTCACTGTCTCTCTGTACACACATTCCTTAAAGACTAATAAACTAAAACAAAGACTAAATGGGAACTATCATCCTCAGTGTCACATTCAGTAGTTTCAACACAGCAAATGTCAACTAAGAAACAAAAAAGGAAGGAGTGATGATAAAAAAAAAGGTGAAATTGTGAAATCATCTGTGGCAGGTTTATAATTTAAAGTCAAAACACAGTGAGAGGTTTCAGAGTTCAGCGTGAGACGTAGAACTGCAGATTCCAAATCCAAATAAGCCTCCGCTGGAATCACCAGAACAAGGAGCCAACCTCAAAACCTACAGGATCCAGAAGTCACACACCACTGGAGGTTCCATGCACATGATCCAACAGGTCGGAGCTGTTTTGGCACGAGACGGACCTACACAATATTGGGCAGGTGGTTTTAATGTTGTTGCCGGTTGGTGTATGTGCTAAGTGCCCTTCAAATTAGAGAACCACCATCCTTGTTGTGTCATTGTTCAGAACTTTGGTAAGACAGTCAAGCAGAACATTTTGGTCATGAAAAGAAAATACAAAACATCACGAGGGAGTAACACAATCTGGTTATTTGTGTCATCTCTCCAAGTTTGACAACAGCATTTTGTTGTTTTGCTGTTCTGTACATTATGAATAATTGTCATAGACAAGTCCTTAAGTTTTGCATGTTGGTCTGTATGTTGCCAGATTATATACTAAACACATACACTCACAATTCACACAAAAGAAACAATTTAAACTCATCTGTCAGTGTAACCTGGTGGCCCACAATCCAATTTAGGAGGCTTGTGTGCAGCTGTGTCCGATGCTAACTTAGCTGTCGTCAAAATACCACTCAACACAACAATAAGAAAGAGTGAGAAAGTCACATATGCCCATTCTATACACGTAAATACAAACATACAAAACACAAACTCAAACACAAATGCATACATTCACACACTTATAAATAGTGATGAAATGATGAACTGATCTCTTGGCCTTTCTGTTCCCACTTGCGTGCAGCTACTTCCACGTCCATGTTCTATGTCTTTGTGTCTGAGAGAAACACAACTACTTATTTCATTTGCTAAACGCCGATGGGTAAGGGTGTAAAACCTGCAGCTTGGAAAAGGTTGGAACCAGTGTGAATGTGCATTCAGGTGTAAATGTACAAAATAAAACCCACAGGAAACTCTGTGGGACACGTTCAAATAATTCATGTGCCTGATAAGACTCCTTATGCATCATTTTATAAACTAAACATGATCATCTAGTCTCTCCACCAAGGTTTAGTTACAATTCTGAACTAATGCAAGATGGAAAGTGATGGACTGACATTGACTATTGATGAAATACTGAATTTAAAATGTAGATTAGCTGCGCATATTGTGCAATACGGCTGCATATGTATACCTATGGTATGGTAATAGCATTCTTATCTATAACCTCATGGTAATATTCATTTACTTATTCTAAGTTTCAAAAGGAAATGTTTTATTTAATAAACATCATTTGTTTATACCTAGGAATCTTCCCATAGATTTAGTTGAACTCGTGCGAACACATGATTAGTTGCTGCCTGGATACAAAGCCTGTCATTTCGACTTGAGACTGCTCAGAAATATCTGCATCCTGTTTTCACCCTGTTTTAATTTACAAAGTTCTGATCATAAATGATAGTCATAAGTGACAAGTGGATGTTGATCCACTCGCTGACAGTCAAGTGGGGTCGCTGCAGTGAATGCTGGGTAAGATCCCGACATGAACTAGAAACCACTGCTCTACTAGTGTAAACCCTAGTAGTCTGAAACATTTGTTGGCAACGAGAGATGGAGTATCGTCCTGATATCGAGCACATTTCAAGACAGAAACTGGAGATTGCAATATAATTTTGCAAGTTCTGCAAGAGCCACATACTGCAAGTAGATTGTGGCTTCAATGAGTCCAGTGAGCTCCTCCAGTAAAGACAGCACAAGCTTGGAATAGCAACACAGCATAAAATTGTGTCTGAAAAACACAAAATCACAAAGTCGGTGATCATATGTGATGAGAATTAGACATAAGGATACAGTTGTCATCTCTGCACGTGAAACTGTGACACCAAAACAAGTTCCCTTCAACCTTGGCTTCACTCTGCACCAGAAGATTGGAATTTGTTTGAAGAAACACAAATAAGTCACAGTAACATGCAGACAACAGAAACAAGAGAAGAAGCTGAAATGAGCCGTCAGATCCAGGTTTATACCCTCAGTCTACATCCAGTCAGGCAGACAAGGTGCAGTCAGAGCAATGTTTATTACTCCGCCAAGGAGTTATGCGACGATCGCCGTATATTAGTCTGTCTGTCCAAGCACACCATTACTTACAAACGGAATAATGGATTTGGATGAAATTTTCAGGGAAGTTCAGAAATGACACAAGGAACAACTGATTAGATTTTGGCAGTGATGCGGCTTGTCTCGATCCACAGATTTGTTTAAGATTTCTGTATCATTGCGAGATAGCGGCACAGCATCACTGTAACTATGACAAGTGAACGCTGCGTCAGCTGGCTGCTGACGATTACGATTGCGATCCCGCTACCGATCCACTGGGACTTATCCGTCGGAAATCATACAAAGAACAATTGATTAAATTGTGGGGGTGTTTCCAAGTCCCATCAATTCCTGCCACCCGCTATATATTTAGGTCACGCGATTCGGTATCCATACATAACACACACATGCATAACACATGCCTGTGCTCAGCGCAAAGTGATTTTTTTATTCAAGATTTCATCCGTCGGAAATGATACAAAGACTGAGCAGCCTTGGCAGAGTACTGTGCTCTCTGAGTACTTTTCTTGTTACAGAATGTACTGGCTGAGCAAGACTGGGAAGTTAAAATAAGTTACATCTCCAGCTGTTGGGGGATTTTGAAATTAGACAAATGTTCTCAAGTACAAGCAATGATAAAACTGGAAAACAGGACATGTCAACTGGATTCACGCATACACTGAACAATCGTGTGTAAACTGCAGCCCAATGGAAACTTATATAGGATGACAAAGTCGAAAGTACAAGCTTCTGATTGGTTGTTAAGAAGGATGGGCTATGGTTTTTCAGACAAAGCAGGAGAGTTTAGGAAAAGTTTACATATTTAGAGAAGACAATGTAATGCTATGCAGTGAGTTCAAATCTCAAGATTTTGCTCATGTTTGTTCTTACAGCCTCTGTATTGCATAAACATTTTTCACACCAGACTCTGAAGACTGTTTGATGACTCTTTCTTGAAAACTTTTTCGAAGACTCCAACATTTGATGCAAAAGTGATTTTTTGACTACATGTTTGATAAAGTTGCCTGATCATCACTGGCCTTTAGCCGACAGACTGAGTCACAACACAGCGTGGATAGTGCATCCAGTCAGTGCCATCCTAAATGTGTCACAATTTCACTTATTTCATGTGGAATGGTGAAGTTTGGATGTCGCTGTTTTTTATTTATTTCAATCCGCGTGATGCCTCTGAAAAGAAAATCACTTGTTGATGTAAGATGGTTAGATCCACCCTTATGTACACCTCATTCTGTTCAGTACATGTCTACTTATTCTTAGATAAACAGTTTAAAACACTAGGTTGTCAGTTGTGGAAATGAATACATAACAATGAATGAATACATAATCCCTCTAGCGGGTTGTGGGTCTACTTTGGGGTCTCCTCCCAGGCAGACATACTCGGAAAACCTCCAAAGTAAGTCTCCACAGAGGCAACTGAATCAGATGTCCAAACCACCTCAACTGGTTCCTTTCAATGCAAAGGAGCAGCAGCTCTACTCCGAGTTCCCTCCAGATGTCCGAGCTTCTCACCCCATCTCTAAGGCTGAGCCCAGCCACGCTGCGGAGGAGCTCATTTCAGCCGCTTGTACCCATTATCTCATTCTTTCGGTCACTACCCAGAGCTCATGCCCATAGGTGAGGGTTGGAACGTAGATGGACTGGTAAACTGAAAGCTTTGCCATGCGACTCTGCTCCCTCTTCACCACAACAATGCGGTACAACACCTGCATTACTGCTGACGCCGTACCAAGCCACCTGTCCATCTCTCGCTCCATTTTCCCACCAGTCATGAACAAGACCCCGAGATACTTGAACTCCTTCAGTTGGGGAAGCAACTACCCCCAAAACCCGGAGGGAGCAATCCACTGGTTTCCGGCAGAGAACCGTGGCCTCGGACTTGGAGGTGCTGATCCTGATCCCTGCTGCTTCAGACTCGGCTGCAAACCACTCCAGTGTGTGCTGAAGATCACGGTCTGATTAAGCCAACAGAACCACATCATCCGAAAAAAGCAGAGATGCAATCCTGAGTTCCCCAAAGCAGACACCATCCTAACTCCGCCTATGCCTTGAGATCCTGTCCATGAACAACACAAACAGGATTGGAGACAAGGAGCAGCCCTGGCAAAGTCCAACACCCACTGGAAACGTGTCTGACTTTGTGCCGAGTAAGCGGACACAGCTCTTACTTTGGTTGTACAGGGACTGAATGGCTTGTATCAGTGAGTCCAGTGCCCCACACTATCGCAAGTACCCCCCACATAACCCTTCGGGGTACATGGTCGTAGGCCTTCTCCAGATCCACAAAGCACATGTGGACTGGCAGGTCAAACTCCCTTGACCTCCTCAGCAGCTCCACAAGGGTAAAGAGCTGGTCCATCATTCCACGACCGGGACGGAATCTGCATTGCTCCTCCTGGATCCGAGGTTCCACAATCCGTCAGAGCCTCCCTTCCAGCACCCTAGAGTAAACTTTTCCGGGGAGGCTGAGAAGTGTGAAACACCCGTAGTTGGAACACAGTCTCCAGTCCCCCTTCTTAAAGATGGGAACCACCACCCCGGTCTGCCTGCACTCCACTGAGATGTCCTTCCAAAAAGATTTAATAAGGATAGGACGAGGTAAAAACAATATATAGTGGTATGACAATAGAGAGACACCTGGGAAATAAATGAGCTTAATATCAAATATGGAGCAAATGAAAGATCTGCTGGTGTAATTCCAATCATTACCATTCAAATCAAATTCCAAGTCTCTTTTTAATGCTGTTTTTGGTCTTTCAAATAGTTTTTGTGGCGAGGGAGTGCAGCCGTTTATACCACTGGAAGCAAAGGCATGTTTTCCTCGAAGAGAAAGTTAGTCTGCAGCAAATGAGATGACATTCAACCATTTTTTGTTCTGATGTCTTACCATATTTTGACCCCAGCTGTTTCTGCAAAGCCATTTTAGTTTTATTGGATGTAACTTTGACTACAATTTAGGCAATCTCAGAGAGAGGGATGCTTTTAATCAGTCAATGAGAGCTGATCATGTATGGCGGCTTACAACAAGGTGAGAGGTGCTGAGCTCTAGAAGGGCTCATATTTCCAGACTCAAAAGATGCTACTGCTTTGCTTAAACACAAATATTTCACAACCATTCTAGTCATAATTCCTTCACATAATCCTTTCCTGTTATGAAAATGGATTTGGGAAGGCATTGTGCTCATTTCATAAAAAAGATATTTCAATGCGGCCTCTGCTGATTTGTAAAATTACTTGCCAGTTTAACTCATAAAAAGAGGGCACAGACATAACTGGCTTCTTTCTCTTCCATCTCTTTTTATACTTTCCAAGACTCACTTTCCTCAAACTTCACAAAAGAGCTCATCGCAAATAATATCATGGATGTGATTTTGAAGCCTGTATATTGTTTATTTGCTCAGTAAGTGCAGGAGGACTGGTTGTGTTCCTAATTTTAGGTTCTCACTTCATCAAAGCGCACAGATCAAAGCAGCCAGCTGTCTCATTCACCTTTAGGATCAATGTTGCTTCTCCAAGACTCTCTTCATAAAAACACTTTCTTAAATCTTACATTCCATTAAGACTCATTGAGACTCATTGATGCTGAGTGGGAACATCTGTGTCTGACTGATGCTCGGTTTTTGATTCTGTGTGTTAAGCGTAATAGAAACATTGTGGTGTGCTCTCGGTATTAGACGACTGGCTGACCTTGACGCACAAACGTACTGACTGACCGACTGTGGAGATGCGCATCTTGTATGGATTTCTGTGAGGTCCTGCGGTCTTACTGGCATGTGAGATCATGCTCAGTAAAGAGTGTCTGCTTCATCATAACTTCAGGCTTGAGCTCCCATGCTCTCAAATATAGGCTCATGCAGTCGACCCTCTCTAGTGATCAATTCGGGTCACGTCACAATGGACTGGTCCCAAAAACTGCACGTACAATACAAACAACACAGGATGTTACGTCCACATGAGGTGCAAGCATGTTATTATATACTTCCACTCTCTGAGGCCTTTCTGTGGTGCAGACAAGGAAGACTCTTGGTTGCCAATGAAATAGCCTCATTAAATCACTATTCATTTTTTGATAGATTGGTCAATATTTGTGCAATACTGCTGTGTCCCATTTGAATAGAGTAGCTGTAGAAATAGAAAATGATCTTTAAAGATGCATTTTCATATTTATTTTTTTCCACAAAGTTACTTTTGCAATGTTGAATTCTGTCTTTTTTTTTTTTTTTTTTAGATGACCATTTTGATACCCATTTTCTTCTCTACATTTTCCTACGGCATTGCTCTAAAGATCTTTCTTTTTGTTTAAAATTTCATTTTTCAAATTTCTCCTCTGATTTTTTTCTAAGGCATTGATGGATTAAAGCAGCATCAGTACATGAAACTACGACTGTGGTGTCTCCACCAAATGCAAAAATGGGGTGAAAGCAAAGTCCTCAAAGCAGCTCAGCCCTAATTATACCTAAGTGTAAGCCTTAATAGAAACTAAACAACTGTATGAAAACTAACCCCTGTCATGAATAGGGAAATTAGCCCTAGACACCAAAACAGCCTTTATAACGGAGTGCAAACACATTTATTTCTGCAGTAAAATCTGTCATTTTAACATACGGATTTATGGGAATTGACTCAGTTTTGGAGTCTGCCTCAAGCGGTCATTCAGGGAACTACAGTTTTTGGTACACTAGCCTTGGAAATAGCATGAAAAAGGATCATGTGTGAGAGTATTGTTTGAATTGGCACACTGGTCATTGTATGAACTACAGGGGATCTTAAGATATTATCTTATTATGTTATTTTTGCCATACATTTCTATTTTTTCTTGAGTCGTCATCACCAGGATCTTGCATAACATGAGTCTATTGTTGGTGTGTGATTCATACATAGGGGAAATTCATCATTAATTCATTTATAGATACAGGCTTTCATGCTATTCTTGCAGTCATCATCGAAGTGTGGAGTATGTATTATAAATAAATATAGGAAAAGCAACTTCCTTGATACCAGGTGCTATGAAACAAACAGAAGGCAACTGACCCGTTTCAGGTAAAACCAGACGGCACATTTCTTTTGTTATATTAACTGTCTTATTAATCAAAATGGCTACAAAAATTGAAAAATATTTAATAAAATGCTGAATAAAAGTCATAACTAACATTTCTAATCACTAAAAATTGTTAAAGTGATCTTTCCTGAAAGCCATGTTGTAAATCGCACATTGATAATAGTGTTTATGAAAACAAAATAAAGTTTTTTTTTCATATCTTAAATGGTAACTGACCCCAAGTCAGACTAACATACCCACAATCCCTTATGTAAGGGGTGTCAAACCTATGGCCAGCGTGCCACAACCGGCCCACCCGAGGGTCCAATCCGGCCCACAGGATGACTTGTGTAAGAATTACAGAGAATACAAAGATGAGTTAAATAACTGTATCGTTCAGTTCCAGAACGTTCAGTTCCACTTAATGTTTTGTGCCTTTGTAGATATTCTATGATCTGTAAGTTGTAATGCGCAAATGATAAAAATGAGGCATAATATTTTTGAAATTGCCCTTATTTTTCTTTCAAAATTTCAGGTTGTTCATAATGTTTTGTAAAAGGATAGTTCATTAAATGTGAAAATTTTCAGAATGTACTCTTTTGCACTAAACCAAAGGTGAACATTTGGAATTGTGGTTATTTATAGGTTGTTAGGCTCTGATATTACTGGTCTGGTGAGTGTTTTCTATTACTTATTAAAAATATAAAAGTAACTAGGTAGTTAATTCCGCCATAACCATCTGAAATCCAAGCACTGATGTTATTGATGTATGTTTTTTTCCTTTGAACTGTCTTTAGCACACCTCTAATCAAGAAAAATCTTTTTTGGGGGGGGATTTTTCAGGATTTTGTGAAAGTATTGCAAAATTGCAACAGACGGTCTTAGTGTATACAAATATTACCACTCAAAGTCCGCAGATGATTAGGCATTGGCAATTCAACAACATCAACATATGTATCTTAAATTGAATTTATGAAATTGAAAGGAACTTGAAAGTCATGAAATTGTTGAATACAACGCAGCAAAATGCAAATTAATTTAACAAGTCAAAACTGTAATTGCATTCCATGCTAGAATGCACTTCCACACAAGATAGATAGATAGATAGATAGATAGATAGATAGATAGATAGATAGATAGATAGATAGATAGATAGATAGATAGATAGATAGATAGATAGATAGATAGATAGATAGATAGATAGATAGATAGATAGATAGACACTGTATACTGCTATAGATGGCACAATTGATGAATTTACTCATGACCCAGTGATGGGGCTTTCTGTGTAAATACGTAGCACCCAATAAAGCCCAGTGTTACATTTTTGCAACATTGAAAGCAATCCCTAAAAATCACATGTATTACGCTTTTAGAAAAAATATATTAGAGTTTTCTATTACTAAACATCTTTAGGATGAAGAAAAAAAATACTACAGGTCAAATCCTTACTTGGAAAATTGTTGAAATTGTTCCAAAGCGAGAGCTGGGGGGTCAGTGGAAAACAGTCATGTTGTTTGAACTTAGAATGTGGTATGACTTACAGTATAAATACTTTCCCACCAAAAATATTGCAATTTCGTAGTTCAGAGTGTGGGGTGCTGGGATATGTAGTGTTTGTCTGCATTCAGTCAGAAAGAGATACAACTAGACAGGTTGAAATGTTGCAAATTTTGCAGCTGTGAGCCTCAGAGGGTTAAGTGCAGTATGTGGCAGTACAGTATGTTACTCGGTTTCTTTTGAGTGTTATTTAATGTAAAAGTGTTGTGATTAAAGTACTTAAACACTAACTGTGAAGAGTTCTAGATGGAAGTGAAGTGCACATTTACCTACATGTCAATTTTAATAGTCCAGTGAAACCAGACTTCTTAGGAGTTATGCATTTTACAAGAAAAGAGCCCGAGAGTTTGAGCTGTTTTGGGCGAGGTGGAGTAGTCTAAGCGGGGGTGTCCGTCTCCGCTGATGTTTTGATTTGGTGTCGAATTGAATCATGCAAGTTCTTGTGAGATCAGAAGTTGTGACGTCAGAGGAGTCAGCGGGATAATCTCAGTTATGATGTGTGAAAGTCCATCTTCGCCTAATCTTCTGCTCTGAGCGTATTTATAACTGGGGGACATAATCAGTCAGATCCACGCCTCAGTGTGCGATACAGCACTGTGCTCATTCAAAACTGGTTAGAAATGTAACACTGGCAACTCTGTGGACGCTGCATCTCAATTGCATGTTCTGCACCCAAGCACAAAGCTACAGAGTTTCCATTTAAACTGCAGTCAGTTGCAAAGACGGCACATAAAATAGCAGTGAACAGATCTGTACTTGATCATGCAAGTATGAGGAAATCACCTGAATAAAAGCGAAGCACATGATGAGATAAATCATACAAAACTAAGTCAAGGTGAAACAGAATTTAAGAAATAGCCACCATCAGACCACACTGTAGCGCAAAGGAAGACTAATGTATCAGAAACATTTAAGAAGCAGCCACATTAATCGGCATAAATGAGCTTAATGTGGCTTAACACACATTCATCACTGGAAAAAAGTCATAATTATCTTTGATTAATACCACAGATACATCAAGAGGTCAACACAATGATAATTCAGAAGTATTTAGAACTTTGTGATGCAAAACTTGATATTTTTTCCTATCAGTCTAAAATCAGTTATCTGTAATGATGAAGTAAAATCAAGTGTATTTGCAAATTCATTGAAATAAATGACTCAAATATTTCATTTCAAAGGTATCTAGACCCTGTGGAAGCAGTTACCACTCTGGGTTTTCGTGGGTAAATCTCTACAAGCTTTACACACCTGGATTTGCAGAGTTTATCCCATTTTCCTGGGCAGATCCTCTCAAGCCCCTTCAGATTTGATGGGAAGCGTCTGCGAACTGCCATCTTCAGGTCTCCACTCTCTTGTTCTGTGGGGTTTAAGTCTGTGCTGTAGCTTAGTCACTCAAGGACAGTCGGAGGCTTGTCCTGAAGAAGCCGGAGCAGCAAAGTCTCGGCTGTGTGCTTTGTATCGCCGTCATGCTCAGAGGTGAATCTTTGCCCCAGTTTCAGGTCGTTGCAGGTTTTCTCTCTGCATTTGTCTGCATTCATTCTCTTTTCAGCTCCGACCAATTTAACTGGACCTACCGCTGTGAGGCAGCCTCTTTTTATGATGCTGCCACCACTATGTTTCAGCATACCAATATTCGGAGACTCTCCCGTCTCCAGGCATCTATCTGGGCCAAAAACTCGCATTTAAATTTCATATCGAAACATTAGTCTGCAGAAAATTGGCTATTTTTACAGAAACAGCCACTTTTCCTGTATTTTCCAGACAGCAAATAATCGAAGCAGTCTTCTTGTCTGTCGTAGATTATGGTCATCTACAGAAATGCCTCTACTTTCACTCTGAAATCTTCAGTTTATCTCTCAGCCCTCAGATTCATTACCTGTGACAGCAACTCCACTCATCACTCTGCGTATTGTGTAAAGAAAAGTTGGCTGACCACCTCCAGAAGTAATGGTAAGTGTCCACAGGATCTGTCAATTTCCGTGTTGCGAGCTACATTGTGGCGCGTCTCCCCGGAGTTGAATGCAAGCTCATTTGCATAAAGTAGACTTCACTACAACTTCATGCAAATTAGATGCGAGGAGCGGAAGTCCGACACCTTGCGAAACTTCCGTAAAACCACTAAACTAGCCGTCATTGAACTAAAACAACAGATTCAGCTACTGCACAGATGATTTTTGACCTTAAATGCTTTCAGACATACTTTTCACTGAACTGTTTTCGTAACACGTTTTCAACATGGCGGCTCAGTTGCAAACTTTCTCTTTTATTATGAAAACAGTTCATCCATCCCTCCATTATCTATACACAGCAAGGCAGGTGACACCCTAGACAGGTCACCAGTCTGTCACAGGGCTACATATACAGACAAACAAGCAACTCACATTCACACCTATGGACAATATAGAATCACTAATTAATCTCAGCATGTTTTTGGACTGTGGGAGGAAGCCGGAGAACCCAGAGAAAACCCACCGATGCACAGTGAGAACATGCAAACTCCACCAAGAAAGATCCCATGCCCAGGTGAGATTGGTTTCTGTTTATCTATAAAACACTGGTCGGCAAAATGCCACAATGCATCACTTCCTTGTTAAATTCATCCCAAAACAACTCTTCAGCTCACTCAAGCGGTTAGCTAAAACTCGGAGTCCCACATGTCTAAACTGCAGATGGTAAAAATGTTTTTAGATTTTCAGCCTCACATAGTTGAAACATGTTGCAGAAAACATTAAAGCTTGGTGCAGCCGCATCTGTTGACCAGTTTAAATCCATGATCATAGACTTTACTGCTTCTGAATGTGATTGTTTTTAACTGTACTCCTTCCATTGTTGTCTCGTTGTTTGCGTCCTTTTCATCATGTTGACTGGACTCTACATCTTTGTAAATGAGGACTTGTCCTCAATGATTCAAGATTTAAATAAAGATTGAAAAGAAAGAAAGAAGGATGGCATTAGCCAAGTGATGAACGGCGCTTGGTGTTTACGAGACACAATGATTGGATTTTTGCTCAAAGAATTTAATTTTTTGTCTCATCAGACTAAAGGATGTTTTTCCTCAAACCCTCGGAGTCTTTTGAGCAAAGCGTCCGTCATGTCTGTCCAGCTGCTCTAAAGCTTTAATAGATGGAGTGTTGCTGAGGTGGTCGTTCTTCCTGCAGGTTCTTCCAGCTCTGCAGAGGAACCATTGGGTTCTCAGTCACCTCACTAATTAATGATATTGTTATTCAGTTATTCAGTTATTTCTCTACGGTCAAATCGAGTAAGACTCCTTATGGTTCTAAACTTCCTTCTTTATGCTACTGGGAACATTCAGGGCTTTAGAAATGGTTTTAAACTCCTGCCCTGATCAATGCCACATCTCATTTATATTAAAGAGGTCTACAGAGAGTTCTTTGGAATACGTGGTTTGGATTTTAGTCCTGACAGGCAGTGTGAATGTGAGACCTGATATACACAGGTGTGTGACTTTCTAATCTCTGTGTACTACCTTCAGTTTGCCACAGGTGGACTGCAGGGGTGCCTCCAGGATAGTTTTCATTCCACCAAAACACAGAGCTGAATTTCACATTTTCTCTGATGCTGCTGTTGTGTACAAGCTACTGGAAAACTGTGTGAATTTAAAATGGCTTTAGCGAAGAGAAGCTGCAGCTTATTTAAGGGAAAAAAGCTCACCTATAGGGGTCATACATGAAATACATTGCAAAAGTATTCACCCTCCTACAGAGATCTTCTATTTTTGCATATTTCTCTTACTTAAATGTTGTAGATCAGGGGTGTCAAACTTATTCTAGTTCAGGGGCCACATACAGCCAAATTTAATCTCAAGTAGGTCAGACCAGTAAAATCACAGCATAATAATAGCCTATAAATAACAACAACTTCTAATTTTTCCCCTTTGTTTTAGTGCGGAAAGGTACATTCTGAAAATGTTCACATTAATAAACTATCTTTTTACAAAACATTATGAACAATCTGAAATTTCTTAAGAGAAATAAGTGCAATTTCAACAATATTTGCCTCAGTTTATCATTTGTGCGTTCCAACTTCCAGACCACAGTCGATCTACAAAGACACAAAACATCTAGTCGCAGGTATCTGGAACTGAACCATAGAGTATTTTACTTTGTGATCAAAACAACTTGTCAAGAACTAGAAAATATTTTAAATTTACAGCTTTACAAATTTACAATTTTCAGTTGATGTCTTCTCCATATTTTTTGTGCTTTTACACTCGACAAAGTCGACCCGCGGGCCAAATTGGACCCTCTGGAGGGCTGGTTTTGGCCCACAGGCCATATGTTTGACACCCTTGTTGTAGATAATAAAACTAATATTCAGATAGAGATAAGACAGAGATAACCCACAAAAACACAAAATGCTGTTTTAAATCATAATTCATAAAAGATTTATTGAAAACCTGCATCATGCCTGTAAACAACTAATTGCCCCCCTGAACCTAACAACTGGTTGGTCTCTTGGCAGCAACAACTGCAGTTAAATGTTTGTTCCAGCTTGTGATCAGTCTTTTATATCACCATAGAGGAATTCTGGTCCACTCTTCTCTGCAGAATAGTTTTAATTCAGTCACACTGGATGGTTTTCCAGCAAGAACTGTCCTTTTTAGGTCTTGTCACAGAATCCCAATTAGGAAGTCTAGACTTTGACTCAGCCACTCCAGAACCTTAATTTAGTTCCATTTGTGTTGAGCTTTAGGTCATGAACTGATGGTGGATTTTTGTCCAGGAGGATTTTCTGACAGAGAGCAGAATTCATGGCTCCATCAGTGATGACAAGTTGTCCAGGTCCTGTGGAAGCAAAGCACTCACATTTAAAATTGACAAATATTCAAAAATAGAAGATTTCTGTAGGGGGGCAATTACTATATATATCAGAATCACGCTTTAGCTCCCAAAAGTTATGTTGTTACAGATGCATTGCATGTAAATTGCATGTAAATACTTGTTGAAGCATGTAAGATGTAACATACAATGAATAAAGGCCTTGTGTAGGGGACTTTAAACCTGGTTGGGCAGTGGCATCCCATTCAGGGTTGAAATAATTTATCACTGGTCTGTCTTTGTAAATGGCCACATCAAAGCGAGGACGTCACTAGAGCAAGGAGAAGGGGTTAAGGAGGAATTTCAGGGCAAGGCCTCGGTGTCTTCCTCGACGTGGCTTGAGGTGGTTCACTCATGGTTGCCTAAGACAAACTGAGAGGGGCAATGTTGCCATGGATGTATTTATAAAGACACACAGAGAATTCAGTCCAAAGAATGAGTGTGTTAATGTGACTTTAATATATAAATGAATGGGAAAAAAATAAGTTAAATACAAAGGTTAATTGTATACTGCCTTGTGAGAGACGAGATGACACGATGTTCAGTCTTCAATTAGAAAACATGGCATCCCCCCTTGACCCAATTATGTGTATTTTATTGAAATGCCATACCGGTTTTTTCCAGCTGAATTCGGTTGTCCAGTTGCATGAAGGTAATGACTGTGTACACAATGTTTTATTCAGACCTTTATTTGTGCAGAGGGGAAGAACTCACTGTGAGCAATGTCTTTTCATCAGGAGCTCCCTCTCTCCGGAGTCGATCCACAGATACCTTCATTATGCTGCAATTTTTGCAGGAAAAAGACCGACAAGCATGTGCCTGATAATCATACTGTTATTTTGTGATTGTGGTTGTTCATTTGTAAGATAAAAGCTCTGTGAAATGTTGCCTCTTATGGGTATGTGGTGGTAGAGTTGGAGTGAGAAATGGAGATGGGCATGAGGTTACAAAGGGCTAATTGAATTTTTGTATTTATTTAGCTAGCGTATTGTTTCATGTGCAGATGAGCCGATGCCAAACTTTTCATCATTTTAAGCCGTGATTAATGTGTTTGCGAGTAACCTCAAATGGCACATGATCTCATCTTCCACGAGTCGAGCGGCACCAATTAAGGGCGCTGTGATTTATTCTCGCCAAGGTGTGGATGGGAGTCCAAATAAACAGAGCAGACTGGCTTTCCCATCATGCACAATTAATATTTGGCCAAACGTGACTGCGAGAATAAATATTCCAGAGCAGTTTGGGTTGTTTGGTCAGGCAGTTTTGACCCATCACTTATCATCCTCTCAGTTATGTACTCCGAGGTTTTACTCGCCCGACTTATCCGTCCGAATCAAGACAAACAAACCAGAATGGATACAGTAACTTAGGCCAAAGTAATACCGCATTATTGCTGTGTTCTTTGTGTTCACACTAATTTTTCAAAGTCCAACACAGACTAGATAAGTAGACTCAACAGACAGTGGAAGAGCTGGAGGACATGAGAGCAGTTATTCTAATTCAAGCTTTGATTAAAGAAAAACAAATTGCTCATAAGGGAAAGAAAGTCGCCGGTTATTAGGACCCTGGAGCTAAACTTTTAATATCCTTCTTTGGAGAATATGTTGAGCTTTTGGACATGTGATGAAGTGAAGCAGAGTTTTTTTTAAGTCAAGTCTTGGGCATATATGGAGCTGAAGCTGCTAAACATTCAGTCCTGCTTTAACCTTGGTGAAGCTTAAGACTCAGTCCTCTTGTGCATGTCGGGTTCAGGTAATAATTACGGCACTTTGCTTCTCTTAACACCCTCAAAATGGTAATCACACACCGCTCCAGTTCAGAGCAGTTTTAAACGCCGTGCTACGCATTCTGCATGCAGTTCATGTCATTGGTTTCCTCTTTCTTTGTGCCCACTGGAAGACCCCGAGGGGTTGAGGAGGAGCTCCTGATAAGGTGCAGACTTGGAGAAATGTATAAAAGCCTTCTCTTTATTCTGTCTGTTTCTTTTCTCCACTCGAGAACTCTGAAAGGCCACTTATCTATATGATTCTGTTTGACTTGACCTGCACGGGTTCTCTGACTGACTGTGCTTTTGTAGCTACGATGGAATGGCATTTTGAACACAGTTTCATCACTGTTTGCTTTGAATATGTGCGTGTTATTTTGTGTGTCTGCATCTGCATAGTCCTGCATGTATGTTTTTTACATAAAAAATTGTGCAATATACACTACAGGCCAAAGTTTGGAAGTAATTTCACAATGTCTTTCTTAAAAACCAGTCTGAATTTTATGGATTCTGGGATGTATTTACTGCATGATCAGACTTTGCTTTCATTGATATGCACCATTTTCCTCAATTTACCTTTAGGTATACATTGATGTTACCAGACAATTGCTGAATAAATGTTAAAAGAAAATAAAGGCTTACTTTTAGGGCTGAGAAGATTTAGAAGTCACAATTTCAGTGCAAAAGTAAAAAAAAAAAAATCAGAGTTTGCATTATTCACTTAAGCTGTTTGTCTTTTGAGAATTTGCATACAAAAATCCCAACAAATCTCAACTGTGTCCATATTTTTAGCTAAGAAGCAAGAGTACAGATAGAAATACCTGATAATTATAGTAAAAATCTATTCTTATGAGTGACTCCTTATAAAACAATCATGTTTATTTTGTTGAAACTATGATAATTTGTTGTACAAATTTGATCTTTCTGCCAAATTTTTGGCCTGTAGTGTAGGTAACCTGTGCAATATTAATACTTATTGTGTTCTGTTATTAATTAAACCAAGAGTTTATCCAAGTACAGCTGAAATGATTTGTAGATGAATCAATTACACGAGCAACAAAATTATTTGACAACCATTTTTCTAGTAATTTAAGTAATTTTTCATATTCCGGCTTGACAGAAATGCTGCTTTTCCTTGCTATTTTAACAAATTTAACGTATTTATTGATAATTTCAAAGTTTGAACAAAACAAACGTTAAGACATCAATTTGGGCTCAAGGTTGTATATTGTTTGAATACAGTTCTGGAAAGATACAAAAAAAAAAAACTCCAATATGACATGACTTGAATTTATTTTGTGTCTGCATCTGCATTGTCCTGTTATTGCATTAGCAGCGTATACGCAACATGACGCACTTCACAAAATGTGTGCTCATAAAACACACGAAAAACTTGTAAAATGTTGTTTTGTTATTAATTAAACCGTTTATCCAAGTACACCTGAAATGATTAGTGGATGAATCAATTACATGAGTGACAAAATTATTTGATGACGGATTTTCTAATAATTTAAGTAATTTTTCATATTCCAGCTCCACAAAAATGCTGCTCTTCCTTGTAGTTATTTTAACAAATTTCACATATTTTTGATCATTTCAAAGTTCGGACAAAACAAGGTTTCAATTTGGGCTCAAGGTGGTATACTGTTTGAATAAAAGTTACAAAAAAAAGACCTCCAGAATGACTTGAAACTTGTCCAACATTACACAAAATTTGACAAAATGTCTTGAAGTTATTTTGTGTGTGTGCATTGTCCTGTCATTAGCAGCATGTATGCAACACAATGCATCACAGGTTACAGACAGGTGACAGATTAGAGCAGGAATATATTAATGCAGGAAAATAATGGATGCAGATGCTTCCCTGCACAGCATGTGAGGGACACTGAGTGATTTGATGAGCGTGAAAATTACATTAATCATATTATAAGACCTCCCACGGTGACCTCTTTAAAGAGAGTGTTTACTCCATTAGCACAGCTTTAGAGACGTCACTGATGCTGTTCTGGGTGTTGCCGCGACCCGATCTGTCCGTACAACACGTTTTATTTCTCTTTTTATTTGTGATTCACCTTTAGATGTAGCAGTGCAATAGAATTAATTTTAATGTTCCAGTTTTTCTAGCTTTGTTAACCTATTGGGGACATATTTAGAAAGTGGAAAATCTGTTATGTTGTCATGCAAACCTGGAAATAATCAGAAAGTTTCAGGATTTTAAAACACAAGAAGATCAGAACAGTTGTTAGCACTGTTGCTTTACAGCTAGAAGGTTCTCGGTTCGAACTTGCCACAATGCAAAGACATGCATGGTAGGCTAATCAGTGATTCTTAAGTGACTGTGAGTGCACAAGGTTGTCTGTCTTTCTGTGATGGTACTTCCCGCAGGATAAATTGTGCATGACTAATAGAAACAGAGGAATTTCTGACATAAAATGAAGAAGAGTTATTCTGTTCTACTTCTATTTGTGTGATCTGTGTTCTAAAGGTCAAATTTCTTTAGAGACTTTCGATCTTCTCATCAGAGGCTGCTTCTGATGAATATATCAGCTTGTTACAATCACGGCTGTTCCTCAAGTTTCCAGTGGAGCATAAGTAGAACAGTGATAGTGGGGGATGTGACATCAGAACTAAGTGAAAGTGCCAAATTGTTATTCTGGGCAAAGAGGGTTTTCTCAGTGTCAAATCATGACTAGACACAGGGTTTCTAAGGGGATGCTGCGTGGCACTTGGAAATACTCGGAGGAAACTGGTTCAGTTTTAGCCAAAGCACGATCGAGCAGACCAGAAGTGATGACGCCATCAGAAGATCAATACGTCAAACTTTGTTCACTTAGAGATAGAGAAGCTGCTTCATTACAGATACAGAATTTGCAAAAAAATAAATAAATCGCAAGACTCCAATCAGCAAGAGCAGTTTCAGAGGACACACGTCATCATTAGGCCTAAATACAATTGAGAAATTAAATAAATGGGTGAATATATATAAAATTCCAACCCTCTACAGTCGTCATAAACAGGGAAATCAGCTATAGAGACCAATACAGTTTTTGTACCGGGGTGAAACATATTTATTTCTGCTGTGAAGTTGCACAGATTAAGATGGAGGTTTGTGGAGACTGACTTGCTTTTGGAGCAGCCTCAAGTGGTCATTGGAAGAACTGCAGTTTGTAGCTTCATTTTCAGTCCCCTAAACCAGTGGTCCCCAACCCCCGGGCCGCAGACCGGTACTGGTCCGTGGATCAGTTGGTACTGGGCCGCATAGAAAGAATACATAACTTACATTATTTCCATTTTATCATCTGATTCTTAACGATGTTTTATTTTGGAAAATTACGGAATTCTCTACACCACATCTGTCTATGACTCACTGTTGACGCATGTGAAGAAGCTTGCCTCGGTCACATGTCTTACCTACATCCGCTACCTTCTTAAAGGGGCTGCGCCAGCCGGTAACACTTAGTGCATTACCGCTAAATTGAAACCCCCAAGCTAGCAAAATGAACAAAAAACAAACATCTTTGGAAAGTTTCTTTGCGCAGGGTAAAAGACCCAGTGAGGACACAGAAGAAGAGCCTACGATTTCAAAGAAAAACAAAGCTGCATTTAACAGACAATACCAGGAGTCCTACTTGAAATATGGATTTATTGCAACAGGTTGTTCCCACGCACCGAGCCCGCTCTGCATAATATGTGGCAACCGGCTCTCTAATGAGGCAATGAAGCCTTCAAAACTGCTTCGCCACTTGGAGACCAAGCATTCTGCATTAAAAGACAAGCCTTTGGAGTATTTTGAAAGAAAAAATCGTGAACAAGAAGGACAGAAGCAATTACTGAGGGCCGGACAGATTTCCGACATCCTATCTGTGTGAAGTGAGGTTTTCTGCAGTGACAGTAACCATAACAAAACTACGGCGCAGACTGGACATAAGCAGCACATTTCAGGTGTCATTGTCTCCCATTACTCCTTGATGGGACTGTCTCGTTGCAGAGAAACAAGCTCAGGGCTCCCACTGATTTAACGTTATGGTGAGTTGTATTTGTCACGCACTTTATATTTGTTCTTGTGGTGTATCTTATGTTGAAGGCATGTTTACCTTTTACCATTACGACCAGAGAGTGTGGGGCTTGGAGGCGGTTACTCACGTTATGATGTTGGCGCGATGTCACGAGGACGCTGCTAATAAAGTTGCATACACAGTGGATTCATGTTAATTATTATATTTAGAAAATACCAGTTTTTTTGCCGGTCATATCATTTTATTTTGTTGTATTTATCCACCACACCTTCAAAGCTGGTCCGTGAAAATATTGTCTGACATTAAACCGGTCCACAGCGCAAAAAAGGTTGGAGACCGCTGCCCTAAACTACTCCTTGGCAAAGCCTTACCAGCGTTTAAAAAGTTATAATTACTGACGAATCCAAGTTAGAGATCTGAGGCAGTAACAGTACATTTAATAAAATACTGTACTTAAATCAGTTTTTTAGCTATATGTCTTTTCTTTTAATGGCGCTGTATACTTCCACTTCACTACATTTCACAGGATCTTTTTTTTCACTTCACTACATTTGTCCAACAGTTGCAGTTACTTCATAAAATTTGCGCTCATAAAACATATGAAAAACTTGTAAAACATGTTTTGTTTTGTTTTGTGATTATTTAAACCAACAGATTATCCAAGTACAGCTGAAATGATTAGTGGACCACTTTTCTAACCATTTACGTAATTTTTCATATTCCAGCTCCACAAAAATGCAACTTTTCCTTGGTGTTGTTTTAACAAATTTAATGTATTTTTGATAATTTCACGGTTTGGACTGTTGGTTGGACAAAAACTGACTAAAAGTTTGTCTGAAATGACTTGAAATTTGACCGAAAATACTTGAAACTTGTACAAAATGATGCAAACTTTGTCCTAAGTGACAATAACTTGACTTAAAATGCAACCAAAATGATTTGAAACTTGTCCAAAATGACAATGTCAGAATGTCTAAAATGACTAAAAGACTGAAAATGGTTCAAAATGACTGAAAATTTGACTTAAAAGACTAAATTGAGTATGAAGAATATTGATATTGAATAAAAAAAATTTTAGTTCTTGAAACTGATCAGTATAATTACACTATTTATCAAATGTTTTATTGAATTTTTAGGGAAAATTAAAGAAATAAAAAAAGTGTTCACTTGTAGTCATAGTTACAATGACGCCATGCCACTATCTCGCAATGATACAGAAATCTTTAACCAGAGTTATAAATAATAGATGTGCAGAAAAGTCAGAATTAACTGTTGCATTTTTAGGCCTTTATTTTGTTATGTCAACTTACTTATGTGACATTACAGAGATTATTAAGGTAGTGTAGTTATTATTCCGCCAAGGAAAGGCGGCAGAGTTATGTGACGATCAGCATACGTTTGTCCTTCCGTCTGCGAATCTGTCTGTGCTCAACATTATTCAAAAACAGAATAACGGATTTGGATGAAATTTTCAGGGAAAGTCAGAAATGACACAAAGCCCAAGTGATTAGATTTTGGCGGTGATGCTGCTTATAGTCTGGATCCATGGATTTGTTAAAGATTTCTGTATCATTGCAAGATAGCAGCACAGCATCACCATAACTATGACAAGTGAACACTACATCAGCTGCCTGCTGACGATCACATGATTGTGATCCTACTACAAATCGACTGCTGCGGACTTATCAGAAATGATACAGTGACTGAGCTGCCTTGGCGGAGTCTGAGTGCTTTTCTGGTTTTATTGTTGTGATATTTACAAAGCGACTGAAGTGGTTTTTCTGACAGTTTTTTTTTTATCCAGTTTTCTGAATTTTTACAGTTAATCTATGATGAAAGTCACCTTTAGTTGTGGTTCTTTACACAAAGTACAAAATCAGCACCACCTTTAGCAACAAGAGCAGTAAAATCCTACTTTTTTATATGAGTAATAATTGAATGATAGAAATTTTAAGTAATTTGAAATTTTGACTCAACGCACAAATCACAATACTGCCAAAAAAGTTCAAGAAGTTTAAAAAATATATTTAAAATGAATAAAAAATTGACTTTTTAGAAAAACACTGTCTTCAAAACCACCTTAAAGTACTATCTATGAATATTATGCTTCTTTTTTAAAGGGAGAAGAAATAAAAAAGCTCAAAACATTTACTTGTCCCTCATTGTTGCTTACCCATGGCTGCTTATAATTGCAACTTAAACATGTCCAGAAACTCTTTTCTATTAATGAGAAATGAATACAAAGAGATTATTTTGGAGTCCAGGTACAAAAGGGACCACCGCACTGATTTGTGGTCGGTTTTCAAGTCTTTCCCCAGAGTAGTAAAATTGGAGTCATGACCTGCACTTCAAACAATTTAGCTGTGAGATTAAATATTGGTGGACTTCAAAGGAAGTGGAGGATTCGTGGCCGTAGTGCCTCGGGCAGCCAGCCCACCTCAAAGTAGGTGACAACCCAGCTGACGCGTTTCTATGGGAACAGTAAGATAGTCGGTTTATTTGAACCCAAAGGAATCCCATCTTTGCTGTGACAATGATATTCCGAACTGATAGTTCTGGTGTATTATCTGGTTTGTGTGATCATTGCTTCTCACTGAGCCTCATTTTCAATTTGTCCTTCCTCTTCCACTCCGCCTGATATCTCATCTGCTTCCCCTCCATCTAATCTCAGTCACTTCCTGTTCGGCTCCTCGTTCCTCTCTCGCCCTCCCTCCAAATTGGACGACGCAATCCTGATTCGAGTTTGGGTTTTCTAATGGGTTCATCTGATGCGAAAATAGGCAGAATGGGGGCCGACGGTGAAAAGGGAGAGGGGCGAGTGGGTGGTTTAACCGCATACGTGTGGGAGAGCGACTAAAAAGCAACCAATAGAGATAGCGGTGTGTCATGAAGCTCCAGCACGGTGCTCAGTCAGATCCAGGGATACTGTCACATCCCATCCTCCTCAGTGCCGGTCTCCGTGCTCTGTGGGCCGGCGAGGTCCACAAGACATCACAGAGATGTAGATATAAATACTACAGCGTCTGAGCTACACCTTCTTCTTGTGGCCCGAGGCAACCGCAGCCTCAATCCGCAGCACTCTATTGATCACAACGGGTCATTAAACTTGATTTTCTGGTTGTTTTATGCAAAAAGAAAAGAAAAAAACATCAATAACCTAAAGGATAAATTTAGGGTCTGTAGTTCACATGAACGGGTTGTTGGAAGAGATATTTTAACAAACAAGAAAGCGGTTTTGGTTGATCAAGTGAAGACGTTTAATTTTATTTTTGTTACTGATATTACCCTTTCAAGATATCCTATTATTTTTTACAGACCTTACGAATTTTAAACAGAAAACCCAACAATCCCTATGAGTCAGCAATGATGGGAAGGTACCAAAAAAAAAAATCCCAAAAATAGAGAGGGGAAATAAAAAATCCAGCAGAACCGGGTTCAGGGAAGGCGGACATCTACCTCAACCAAGTGGGCAAGGGTGGAAAAGCAGGGGGGAGGGGGCTATTCATTCATTTTCCTCATTAGTATAAGAATTTAGTAGATTAATAGGCTATCATAGGGGGTTTTCTTAATGTCTTTATCTTGTCTGTTGCACTTCCATCCAATCAAATTCCCCTTGAAGGTCACAACAGGCCGCAACTGTAAATAAAATTGCATTTTCTAATAAAATGTTCAGGAATTTCCTTTGAAAAGCTGTTGGGTACAAGGCTTACACTTCATTTGCAGCCCTTGTGACAAGATAGTGCACGGATTTGATTAAAATTAAACTCCAGTGCTCATATTAATTGTCTTATTCTTTATTAAAATGGAGATACATCTGGTTTCAGTTACGCAGACGATGCTGTTAGTGGGATAAGGTCTCTCTTTTTTTGTCCTGGATAATAATTACAAGGTAGAACAATCCCTATCCTTTCATTTTCCATTTCTACCATTTCACATTAATTCTGGGTATTAGTTCTGGGTACAGCTCTTCCTTATAAGGCTCATGGAGTCTAACCTGCAGCTGGCAGACACATGTGATCTAAGCCTACTTGTTTGTCCACGTTATTACCGTTTGGTGACTACAAAGTGAGAGTCGGGGAGGTTGCGGATAGAAATCAAACCTTATTTGGAGACGATGATGATGCATCTGAGGACTGGAGGTATTTGGAGGAAGTCCATCCAGGTCCGTCACTCTAAGAGGACATAAGATTATTGAGAAACTGTGAAGCTGCTGGTCTGAATGTAAATCAGTGTCAGGAGAGTTTTTTAATATTTAGATTTTTTTTTTTCCCCCTCAAAATGGGAGGAAATATTCTGCACTGACTTCATGCATCCGAGCTCCAATGTCCCCGAGACCGGACACGTGTTAATTAAATTTTTAAAGGAACATTGCACATTTATCATGTGTCATTCAAGTGTCGGGACACAGAAAATGTGAGGCTCACAGGCTATAAACTGTACACATGGTGAAGACAGCTGTCACTCACATCAGCACGGAGCTGCCGGGCACCGAGAAGGAAAAAAAAAAAACTGTTGATGCTGTTTGTGTTGTTGGACGCACACACATTTACACACTGTACAACACTCAGCCAACTCCTGCTTATCTCTGGTTTGCACACATTTAGAAAAGCATACACTGCTGCCTCTCTCTGGACGTCGGCTTGAACTGCACCGCACTGATACGCACCAGTCTTCAGTCCTAAATGTGACACCTTACTGTGTCCTCAGAGCACACCGAGGATATTTTGTTCTCTGTTAAGTTGCGATATATGCATTCTGCAAAAAAAAAAAAAAAAAAAATCCCTTTGGAAGTGAAATGGGGAAATCTATCATCATATTTCTCCTCAAAGTGGTTTCATTTAATTTCATCACAGAACCCTGCAGGGCATCTCGGATGAAGCTTGCTGACATTAAAGTCTCATTGAAGCCTTTCACGTTGTTTTCATTATTCCTTCGTAGTGTTTTGCATGTGTCTGGTGGATTCTGCTTCACGGTGTTGCTCATATAAGTAGCACTATAGTGTCAGTAATGTATTCTTTCTAAAATTTTGAGCTTTTGTCGTCGTCGTTCCCTCAGGGGTCTTCAAACTTTTTTGCTTGTGAACGTCTACTGGCAAGCACCTGTCACCGATTGCATTCAGAGAGTAGAGCTTTGAAGAGGTCACGGCCTCTATTTTCTCTGTTTCTTTCTGCTTATACGGTAACCTGAAAAACCAGTTTTCATTTCATAACTTGAAGTTTCACATTGAGAGGTTTCAGAGAGCAGAAAACAACATCATTTGGACTCAGTGTCCTTAAATTTATCACTGTTGTGCCAAGATTATGAATAAACAGCTCAAGTGAAGTCTTCAAAAGCAGAGAAATTCTTAGATTGAACAAAGTTTCCAACAGGGTAGATGTCTTATAACCGCTGGATTCTAAAATTCTGGCTGTGGGTCTGTCTGTGAGCTTCACCCGTTTCATCACAGTATCCAACATAGAGCTTAATGAATAGCCACAATAAGATTGTTTTGTTGATTCCTGTGCTGTTTACTGTCTTGTGACCCCTCAAACACTTGGTGCGACCTCTTTGGGGTCCTGGCCCTCAGGTTGTGCAACAGGGCTGTTTTGACATCTGAATGTGCGCACAGTCTTTGAACAGGCTGCTGTCTGACTTTTTGCAAACTTGCCTTTGCACTCCTGCCAAGTGTTATTTCTGCACTGATACAAGTGCCAGAATTTAAGTGCATTTGGGTCGTGCTGAATTACTGACTTCAGTGTGAAAATGCTGCATTTCAAATGGAAGCAACCACAAGATACCTTTGTACACGCAGAGCTTTCGAGCAGTTAAAATGATTACCTAACTGTGGTGCCTGTAAAAGAAAACAAGCTGGGCATAGAGGAGATGAGGGACCTTCAACAGACTAATGGGGTCAGTCGTGTACATCTCCAGCTTTTCCTTTTTTTTTTTTTTATCGTTAAATGATTACTTTTTCAATTTTGCTGTATAGAAAATATTTATATTCTATTTACGTTTTTATTCGAATGTTTACATCCTTCAGTTTAGGACACATTATGACCTGAATGCCAGTGAATGAATGCTTTATCATTATTATGATATAATGGAGGCATGACGACTCCGAAAAGCAATCTCATGCAATCCACCTACTCTAGTCACGCGCTAAAGCTCCTATATCTGTGCCATTTATTAGAGATCCTCAGATAAATGAACTCTTCCTGCTTCATTTGGAGCTCAGGCACCTCGACTCTATCCAGCCATTGATTAGAGATGTGTTCAATAATTCAAATAATAGCATTGGGGGGGTGAAAAAAGCATGCTATTCATCATCAGTCAAGTCATTTTGGTGTTGGGCAATGACCCTTGCAGGCACGCCTCCTAAATCACTGTATGACATAATGAATGGGGTCATTTGTAACTGTGTCATGCTATGATTACCTTCTCTTACAATGGAACCTTCTGACCTCAATACGATTCAGTGACTAAAGAGTTTTGCTCATAATCATAAACCTGAATGTACACTCGTAAGGTTTATGAGACGTAAGAAGTTTTTTTTAAAAAAAGGTCTTCTGACACCTAAAGTTGTTTTCAGCAGTGTTTAGAGTTAAGAGGAAGTGTTTTATACTATACTATAACCACAGACTGGGTAAAAACTTGTCTGTAATGATGTTTTAAACCTACATTCCTTGTCACGGCCAGAAGGAGGCACCTGTTCTGGTCTCAAACACAAGTCCAAAATGTATAGAAGTCAATGTGAAAACAACCCTAAATATTTCTTGATTTGTTATCTCTCTGAATGAATTTATGAACTCAGTCACTAGTTTAAAGACTTTTCCAATACAGCATGTTGTTGCTTATTTTCTATCATGCAGCCCCATTTAAAGGAAGTTTTAGATGTTCTCACTTCTCAGTCAAATCCAGCTCTTACTTGTCACATGCGGTTCCAAGAAGCTGAAACTGCCAAATTCCAGATCTGAGGCACTAGGTCTGAAACCTAATGATGTGCCTTAAACCTGCATTCTTTGTCACGGCCAGCAGGAGGAGCCTCATCTCATCACGAAAAGTGAAATTGTATAGACCAGGATGCAGAGTTGTAGTCTTCCACACCTCTCTGCAGTTTCCTCTCAGCTGTCACCCTCCAGTAATTCAGTTAGCTTTATTGAGACTGTGTCTGTCCCCCGACCACCAAAATTCAATAAATTAAACAATTCAAAAATAAACAAAAGACATAGTAACCATAAAAATCTAATTAAAATTAATACCACTATTTCAACTGAGCGAAGAAACAGGACAATTAAATGTGGTCTGTTAAATATTAGATCACTCTCGTCTAAATCACTGTTAGTAAATGATTTGATAGCTGATAACCAGATTGATTTGTTCTGTTTGACTGAAACCTGGTTGCAGCAGGAAGAATATGTTAGTCTAAATGAATCAACTCCTACTAGTCATACTAACTGTCATGTTCCTTGAATCACAGGCCGAGGAGGAGGAGTGGCAGCAATCTACCACTCTAGCTTAAAAATGAACCAGAGACCTAAACCTAGTTACAGTTCATTTGAAAATCTTACTCTCAGTCTCTCTCATCCAGATTTAAAAGCCCAGAAACCAGTTTTATTTGTTGTTGTATATCGTCCTCCTGCTCCTTACTCTGAGTTTTTATCTCAATTCTCAGACTTTTTATCTGATTTAGTGCTCAGCTCAGATAAAGTCATTATTGTGGGTGACTTTAACATTCATGTTGACGTGGACAGTGACAGCCTTACGGCTGCTTTTAATTCAATATTAGATTCAATAGGGTTTTCTCAACATGTAAATAAACCAACTCATTGTTTTAATCACACCCTTGACCTCGTTCTGACTTATGGCATAGAAATCAAACAGTTAAAAGTATTTCCCCGGAACCCTCTTCTTTCTGACCATTTTATGATAACATTTCAATTTACAACAACAGATTGTTTGGGAGTTAAGAATAAATATCACTACAGTAGATGTCTGTCTGACAATTCGGTGGCTAAATTTAAGAAAATAATACCCTCTCTATTTAGTTCAGCACCACTTACTGATATAATGGAAGGGAAATATTATAATTTTACCCCCACAGATGTGGATTATATTGTTAATTATGCTGCAGCCTCACTGCGTACAACACTTGATAGTGTTGCACCTGTAAAAAAGAAAGTTCTATCTCAGAGAGGACCTGCTCCTTGGTATAATTCCCAGCTGCGGACTTTAAAGCAAGCGTCCCGAAAGCTGGAAAGGAAGTGGTATTCCACTAATTTAGAAGATGTTCATGTAGCTTGGAAAAATAGTCTAGTAATTTATAAAAAAGCTCTTCGTAATGCCAGGACAACATATTATTCATCTTTAATAGAGGAAAACAAGAACAACCCCAGGTTTCTCTTCAGCACTGTAGCCAGGCTGACAAAGAGTCAGAGCTCTGTTGAACCTTGTATTCCTTTAGCTTTGAGCAGTAACGACTTCATGAGCTTCTTCACAAATAAAATTATTACGATTAGAGAAAAAATTAATCTGGCCCTTCCTACAAATGTCACAGATGCATCATCGAGTACAGATGCTTTAGAATTGGCTGTAAGACCAGATGGATATTTAGAACTAGAACTTTTCACTCCCATACATCTCTCTGAACTAATTTCAATAGTTTCTACATCCAAACCATCGACATGTCTTTTAGATCCTATCCCAACTAGACTGTTCAAGGAGGCTTTACCTTTAATTAATTCCTCAATGTTAGATCTGATTAATCTCTCTCTAGTAACAGGCTATGTACCACAGGCTTTTAAGGTTGCCGTAATCAAACCTTTACTTAAAAAGCCCACTCTAGATCCAGATGTTTTAGCCAACTATAGACCAATTTCCAACCTCCCATTTCTCTCCAAAATTCTGGAAAGAACAGTTGCTAATCAATTATGTGAACATTTACAAAGGAATAGCTTGTTTGAAGAGTTTCAGTCAGGCTTCAGAGTGCATCATAGCACAGAAACAGCTCTGGTGAAAGTTACTAATGACCTTCTCATAGCGTCAGATAATGGACTGGTCTCTATACTTATTTTATTGGACCTTAGTGCAGCATTCGATACAATCGACCACAAACTTTTATTACAATGACTAGAACATTGTATTGGCATTAAAGGGACAGCACTGGACTGGTTTAAATCCTACTTATCAGACAGGTTCCAGTTTGTGCATGTCAACAATGACTCTTCTGAGCATACTAGGGTTAATCATGGAGTTCCTCGGGGCTCTGTCTTAGGACCAATACTGTTCACATTATACATGCTTCCCTTAGGCAATATTATTAGGAAGCACTGTATTAATTTACACTGTTATGTTGACGACACTCAATTGTATTTATCTATGAAGCCAAGTGAAACTAATCAGCTAGCTAGACTGCAAGATTGTCTTAAAGACATAAAGACCTGGATGACCTATAATTTCTTACTACTAAATTCAGACAAGACTGAAGTCATTATATTTGGCCCCAAACATCTTAGAGAATTGCTTTCAAAGCATATAGTTACTCTGGATGGCATTACATTGGCCTCCAGTACTACTGTGAGGAACCTCGGTGTTATCTTTAACCAGGACATGTCCTTTAACTCACACATAAAACAAATCTGTAGGACTTCCTTTTTCCACCTGAGAAATATTGTGAAAATCAGGAACATCCTGTCTCAGAGTGATGCAGAAAAACTAGTCCATGCATTTGTTACTTCTAGGCTTGACTACTGTAATTCCTTATTATCAGGTTGTCCCAAAAGCTCTCTGAAACATCTACAGCTGATCCAAAATGCTGCAGCCAGAGTACTGACAGGAGTTAGCAAGAGAGATCATATTTCTCCTGTACTGGTTTCTCTTCATTGGCTTCCTGTTAGATCTAGAATAGAATTCAAAATCCTTCTTCTGACATATAAAGCTCTTAACAACCAATCTCCATCATATCTCAAAGACCTGATAGTACCATATTATCCTAGCAAAACTCTCCGCTCTCAGAATGCAGGCTTACTTGTTGTTCCTACAATCTCTAAAAGTAGAATGGGAGGCAGAGCCTTCAGTTATCAGGCGCCTCTCCTGTGGAACCAGCTCCCAGTTTGGGTTCAGGAGGCGGACACCCTCTCTATTTTTAAGACCAGGCTTAAAACCTTCCTTTTTGACAAAGCTTATAGTTAGGGCTGACTGGGGGACCCTGACGGGGTGAGCTGGTGTTTGCATTTGCACAACTGACTTCCCCTCTTGACGTCCCTTTAGTTTGCCCCTAGTTATGCTGCTATAGGCCTAGGCTGCTGGGGACCTCTCTGGATGCACTGAGCCCTTCTCTAACTACTAATGTATTTACTATATATACCATTGTTGCATTACATTCACTCTGTTTCTTTCTGTGTCCTTTCTCCGAGTGTCCCTGGTTCCAGAGCTGGATGCTTCAAATGTGTGGTTGCTCTCCCACCTCCAGCTGCCCATTTCCACCGATCTACTCTGCATTGCCCTTACTATATTTGATTTGCTCATATTACATATTCTTGAATTTACCACCAGCTATATATGTAGTATATTTAATGCCAGAGCTGTACACCATAGCAGTAAACTATAGTTTCCATGTTAGTTGTACTTTGCATATATCATCTGTCTTATCATGCATGTATTATACTGTGTGTTTTATGGTCCTTGTTCCCCCCCCCCCCCCCCCCCCATCTCTACCTCTGTCCCTCTACCTCTTCCCCTCTATCTCTACCTCTCTACCTCTTCTGTTCCTCTCAACCCGCCCGGCCAGTAGGCAGATGGGTCCCCCCACATTAGAGCCGGGTTCTGCTCGAGGTTTTTTTCCCTGTTAAAAGGGTGTTTTCCTTGCCACTGTCGCCTCTTGGCTTGCTCTGGGGGTCAGGCATATGGGTTCTGTAAAGTGTCTCGAGACAGTTTGACTGTAATTGGCGCTATATAAATAAAATTGAATTGAATTGAATTGAATTATAGAAGTCAATGAGAAAACAACCCTAAATATTCCTTGATTTGTTAGCTCACCAAATGAATTTATGGACTAAGTCACTAGTTTAAAGCCTTTGTCAATACAGCATGTTCTTTATTTTCTAACTTGCAGTCCCGTTTAAAGGAAAATATGTTTTAGATGTAGATGTGCTTCAGTTCTCAGTCAGACCCAGCTCTTCCTTGTCACATTCAGTTCAAAGAGGCTAAAACGGCCAAATTCCAAATATGAAACTTCAAAACGTTCGTCCACAAACCAGCAGGTGACATCATGATTGCAGCTTCCATCCATTATATATGGTTAATAGAATTAATGGAGCACAGTGTCATGGTTTTATGTGAAGCTCGACAACATACTGATATCAATAACATTGTCTTTGCTCGGCCTTGACTTAAAACTGCATAAATGTGGAAAGTGAGGAGTTTGGAAGATGTTGCTCGGTTACATTACGGAAAAATTCAGGAATTTTGGTGCTTGACAGATGATATGTCGATTATTGCTGCATTTATTTGATGATTAGTTTTCATTAGTCGTTTGTAGGTTCCTAGTGCAACACTAAAAATCTCAGAAAATATACACTGGTCAGCCACAACATTAAAACCATCAATAACTAAAGTATACAACATTGATTTATTTCGTAATAATGCAATGTTTTGCTAGGAAACCTTGGGTCCTGGTGTTCATCTGGATGGTATCCTAACATGTATCACCTAGCTAAACATTGTTCCAGACCAAGAACACTCTTTGTGGGGTGACAACAGTCCCCCAGTAAGACAATGTGCCCCACTACACCTCAAAAACTGCTCAAGAACAGCTAAAGGAACACAACCAAGATCTCAAGGCACTGACACAGCCTTCAAACTCCCTAAATCCCAATCCAGTGGAGAAATCAAAGTGATGCTTCCAAGCAAGTCCAATCCATCAAGGTCAATCCAGTGGACCCAAAAGATCTGCTAGCCTTCTGATGCCACCACCAGAGATCCTGTATCTTTGCCTCAGCATGTCAGAACTATGAAGAATGCCTACGAAAATGGTGGTTTTAATGTTGTGGCTGGTGGGTGTATTATGCAACTTAGATGTAGGGTTTTTTTTATATTACCACTGAATCCAATGACTGTACAGTGTAAAAGGGTAGCCTACACTGTTCAGTAAACTGAAAAGAAGAATCCTCTACCTTTATGACACCTGTGAGGCAGTAGATCCAAACAAAAAATTAGGCTTAAGCTTGTGCTCAAGAAAGTCTATACCAATCAGTTAAAATCCCAATCTTTGGCATTGCATCAGAACATCCAAAGTTATGGCGTTTCGGATTCCGAGAGTTTGATTTGGATTTTTCTATCTTCTTATGGTCATCTGAATGCCATTTTTTCACAAAAGACAGATTAGAAAAAGCACAGGTGTGACTTCACCATAACAAAGGTTCTGTTCTATTCAAGGCTCCCAAGTAGGTTCTGGTGGTATGGCAGGAACTGAGCAATATTAGGACCTTGAAACCATTTTTTTTTTCTTTATAGGCACCTGTGTTTTTCCTGTTGTAATATGTCAAGGTTTCCTGTGAAAAGGTCTTTGCAACTTTCAAATAAATGTGGAAAGTCACAGCATGAGCCCCATTTAGTATTGTGTCTGTAATGCTGAAATATCTGTTTCTGTTTCCTGAAGTAAAGACAAAGAACGATACACAGCAGGAGGGGAAGTATGAATGGACCATCGAGCAAACATACAGCAATAAACAAACAGATGTCGTCTGGGGTCAGTCAAGGGAAAACACTGCAGCTAGGGGTTGGAAATTAACATTCAGAGGAAATGCAGTACAAATGGAAGGCTTGTCTTTGTTGTGGTGTTTATAAATGTAATGAATATGTAAGAGTGTTATTTATAAAGCCCCGCTCTGCACCTCTGAGTTGGAGGATTCCGGATTTCATTACTGATTAATAGCACAAAATAAGTGTAAAACATAATGGAAAAGTAAAGTATGTTAAGCATTTAAATCATGTTGTTTGATCCACCATATTGTTTATTTCCTCCAGATTTGCAGCAACAGACAAAAAGCAGCAGAAATGCCACTAAACAGGTCACAAAGACTTGCACGATGTTTGTTTTTCTTTAAAAACAAAAAAAAAGTATGTGACCTTGAAAACAGTCACAAACTTCAGTTCAGCAGAGCCGTGAATCTAATTTCTGTTAGCAATCAGAAATGTGTTTCAAAATGAGCAGTCCTTCGTTCTTACTCTTTAAATTCCATAATCCTTTTTCATTTCATTCTGTTTGCAACATTTTAATTCACATTTTTTCATAAAATACTTGCACAGTTTAGTGTTAAAGTATTCTCGTTATGCCACAGAACATTTTCTATCAGAACATTATAGAGTTCATTGGAGTTTTCACAGTATGCACTGTAAATTCAGACCACAAAGGAAGATAACTGGTCGAGTGTTAGTTTGGTGAAGTTTGAGGCATCCTCTTCTCCAGTTTGATCCAGATTCCTTTCTCTGGTCGTAGGATGAGCTCTCCTACCGGACGAAGCTCCTCACGGGTCTGGCAAGCTTCAACGTTGAAGTTTCGCAGAATGGACGCCAGAACCACCTTTTCCTCCATTATAGCGAAGCGCTGACCTGGTTATAATAAAACACAAACACAGTAATGTAGGACATTGCTGCTGAAAGTCAGTATGGAAGCAGCTCTATTAGACTGCTCAGTGAAACCCTCCTGGTCTTACCTATACAGTTGCGGAGTCCGGCTGAGAAGGGGATGTAGGCATACGGAGGCCTTCCGACTGAGTTCTCGGGGAAAAACCGCTCAGGCCTGAACTCCTCAGGCTCAGGGAAGTATCGCGGGTCACGGTGGAGAGAGTAGGTGACTATGGTTACATTTGCACCTTCAGGAATCGTGAAACCCTCTACAAGTAAAACATAACTCAGTTAAGAACAACGAATGTCATGTAGGATGTTGATTCATTTCCCTGATGGATAGATTTAGCTACAGAGACGTCTAGAGGGAGGGATGGTTGAATTTAAAGATTCATCTGGTCTTTTACACATTAATTACGTCTTTACTAAAGGTCTAGAACAGGGGTGTCTAACATGCGGCCTGCGGGCCAAAACGGACCCAGCCGGAGGGTCCAATCTGGCCCACGGGACGACTTTGTAAAATGTAAAAATTACAGAGAAGACATTAACTGCAAACTGTAAATTTGTAAAACTATAAATTGAAAATAATTTCTCGACCATGACAAGTTGTCTTGATCATACAGTAAAATATTATATTGCTCATTGTTCTTTTGTAATTTTGTGTATCATTTTTATAATATGTTGTCTGACTTTTGTTGTTTGTTTATCTTTTTTTGTCTGACTTGTTTGTCTCATGTTTTTGTCGTTTCATTTCTCGTTTTTGTCATTTTGTGTTTCCTTTTTTTCTTGCTTGTTTTTTTGTCTTATTTTTGTCATTATGTGTTTTGCTTTAGTTGTGTTGTGTCGTTTTTGTCATTTTGTGGATTTTTTTGTCTCGCTTGTATTGTCTATTTTTTTGTTGTTTTGTTTCATTTTTTGTCATGTTTTGTCTCATTCGTGTCATTTGTGTAATTTTTTTGTCTTGTTTTGTCCATTTTTTGTGCTTTGTAACTTTATCCAATTTTTTGTTTCTTTTCTGTTTTGTTTCATTGTTGTTTGTCTAATTTTTTTTCATTTTGTTTCTCATTTTTGTAATATTTCGTCTTATTTTTGTTGGGTTTTTTTGTCTTTTTTTGTCTGACTTTTGTTGTTTTGATCATAAAGTAAAATACTGTATCATTCGGTTCCAGATACCTTTGACTAAAAGTTTTGTGCCTTTTGTAGATGAACTGTGATCTGTAAGTTGTAATGTGTAAAAATAAATTCAGTTTCAACCACATTATGCCTCCGTTTATCATTTGACTGAGGCAAAATGTTGTTGAAATTGAATTTATTTTTCTTAATAAATTTCAGGTTGTTCATCATGTTTTGTAAAAAGATAGTTTATTATATGTGAACATTTTTGGCACAAAAAAAGGAAAAATTTGGAGATCAAATTGGGCTGAATGTGGCCCCTGATCTAGAATAACAGTTTGCTGTCATCTGGGAAAGTCCAAGTATCATCTGTGCAAGAAGCCACGAGGATAAACATCCCATCTGATGTCGACATCTTCCCAGAACTGAGCTGCAAATCTGCACTGTGCATTTAATACTAAAAGGAGCTAAAAAATAATAACACATTTAATAATTTAAAAATCTGAATAATTCACATTTATCACAACTGGAGATTTTTTTTCTAGTGTGATGCTTGCATTTGATCACAGTGGTATATAGTGTAGTATATACTAAATATATAGTATATATTGTATATCGTTTTGAAGCTATAATATAAACTGTGTGGCTGGGGATTATTACGTCAGTGAATTACAAATACAGCAGCACATATACAAATATGCATAAACTGAAGCTTACAAGTTAATACTGAAGCTTCACTGGTGGAAGGAATCTTGCAGAAAACAAGCATAGTACGAGAAATAATATACAAAGGCCGTCTTGTATGAATATGAGTAGATAATATTGGTTTTCTGGTAAACAGAAACAATAAATGCTTAATTTGCAAACTAAACAAGGCATGTAACTTAAAAAAAAGGGTGTAAATTGTGATCAGTCTGCTTTCAGTCGTTTTGTGCAGTTATTTTTCACTAAAACTTCTAGTCTACCAAAAGCATGATGACTCTAATTCTTACCTCTACTAGAAAACATGCAAACGTCCTCATTACATAACATTGGTCTCCATATCAGTAATTTGACAGTTCTACAATTACTATAATTTCATTTAGTAGACATTTTTATCCAAAGTGACGTACATCTGAGATTAGATACAACACAAGCAAGGATCTAGTCAGGAGAAAACAACCTGGATAAGAGCCATAAAACAAGTTCAAGTGTGGTCATTTTTTTTTTCTTTTTTTTGTAGTCTGTCAAGTGCAAAGGTGTTGAGTGAAGAGCTGGGTTTTTAGTCTTTTCTTAAAGACTAAGGGGGACTCTGAAGATTGAACAGAGTTTGGTAACTCGTTCCACTTCCGGGTAAACACAGAAGAAAAGAGTCCAGCTATGCCAGGCCCTGCTGTGGTGGTTGTATCAGGCGCTGATTGTTGGCTGAGCGTAGTGAGCGGGAGGAAGTGTAGACCTGAATGAGAGAGTTCAGGTAGGAGGGAGCAGCTCTCACAATAGTTTTATATGCAAGTGTCAGAGCTTTGAATTTTATACGGGCAGCAACAGGAAGCCAGTGAAGCGATGTGAATAGCGGGGTGACCTGTCCAAACGTGCTGCTTTGACCGTACGTGTGGGGAGACCTGCCAGTAAGGAGCTGCAGTAGTCGATGCGAGACATTACGATTCCAGCTGACACCAGATTTTCAGTGTCTTTGCTCGACACATGATTACCATACAGCACCATTCACTCTGTTACGACATTGTTTTATGGCTCTTTATCGGGTTGTTTTCCCCTGACTAGATCGTTGCTTGTGTTGTATTTACTCTCAGATGTACATCACTGGATAAAAGCATCTGCTAAACTAAATTGTAGAATTGTACATTAAGTTGCTGCACGAAGCTACGTGCTGCAAATTCATGAAACTGTTTCAGTAATTTGAAGACACATAGTGAAAACTCTGGAAAAGATGGGTGTTATGAGACAAAGGAAAGTAGATTTTGAATGAAAATATGAGAGGACCTCTGGCTTCCCCTCCTGTAAGCGATACCTCCACTGTGGGGGATTAGTGATTAATAACTGTGACTCACTGAGGTGGCATTCTTCACGGATGGTGCGAGCAAAGAAAGGCACCGAGGGAAACAGCCGTAGAGTCTCTTTGATCACACATTCCAGGTATTTGAGCTTCTTCAGGTCTTCCATGGTAATAGGTCGGTCAGACGTACCTTTAAACAGAAAACAAAGCTAAAGTCTGCTTCTCCCCACGGTACGGCAACAGTGCAAACTTCTTGTTAAAGGTCATTTGGCTAAAGTATTTGATCCAATTTCATGCAAATTAACTTTCTCCCACTTTTCTATCCTTGGCACATGCTCCACTTGTCCTATCTTACACAGCAGATAAGAGCAGAATAACACTGGATGCTGCAAAGCACAGGGATTTATTATTCAGTATGCTCTAGAGCCAAGAGTCTTGAGTGTAATCACTTTTATGTACCTAGTGGGTAATAATTGACGATTATTAAAAGAACAAATTGGTTATATAACTGGGAAGAGAAAGTTAATGTAGTTAGGTTTACACTGGAGATAGAAGAATATGACTAAATTGATTTTTTTTGTGCTCAAGGGCATGTTTCGGTCCTTGAATGGGCGCAGAGTTAGCATTTAGTTTACATCATGGAAACATGCACGGAAGCCACGGCAAATCCACGCAGCACTGACAATAATTCAATTACTTTCTATGTATTTTGGCAAGGATTTTCACAGCTGTTATCCCGGCATAAGCTCCGCTTGACTTGCAAAGAGCAAATAAGTTGGAACAAAGATGAGTCAAAAGCCTTCGGGCAGGAAAATAAACAATGTCGTTAAAGTGAGAGTGAAGCAGGGCGGCTTATGTTACCCAACACCTCCTGTAGCTCTTGTTGAACTTTGCGTTGCACCTCAGGGTTAGAGCCCAGCAGATGGAGGGCCCAGTTCATAGATGCTGCTGTAGTATCATGACCCTGTAAAATAAATGCCGTCACATACTGGGAAATTTTCAAACCAACACATTCAGAAGACTTTAAAGCTGCATAGATACACTTCAGGCTAGAACATTGTCATATTATCACCCTATGTATTGAGCTTTTGAACTTTGAACAACCCTTTTCTTGTTACAGATTGATTTTTGATGTACTGTTGATATAAAGATAGTAAATAGTCCGTGGATGTCTCTGTTTCTGGAGCGTCACATCTCTGTTCTGCAGTTTCTGACCTCATGCGACCTCCAAAATGTTCATTGTTTTGTCAGTTCTCCATCAGCTGTCCTGCTATCCCCTCTCATCCCCACTCTCACCCCCAACCAGTCCAGGCAGGTGGCCTCCTTCCATGAACCTGGTTCTGCCACAATCTTTTTTTCCCCTCCTCTTTAAAGGGTTTTTTTCTGATTCCTTTCCGCCATCCTAAGTGCTTGCTCATAGGGAATTCATCTTGGAGCTTCACGTCTCTGGTTTGCAGTGTCAGTGTCACACCCGTGGCTGAGGGTGCCAGGTAGCGACAGTGCTCTCCCTCTTCCCTTTGTGTTTTGGTTTCTTTTTCTAATTAGGTGTGTGTGTGTGTGTGTGTGTGTGCACAGAGGCTGGCGGCAGAGAGAGCTGTGAACGAGCAGGTGGGGGCAGTTAATCAGCCACTTCAACTCCTCCATAAAAGCTGACGCCACTCATCATTCGTCGCCTGTCCGTGAATGTTCTCTGGCTCTTGCCTGCTCGTGTTACCCTGGATTCCTGGTTTCTGTCTTCCTGAAAATCCCCTGTGTGGTCTACCCCAGATATCTCTAGTTCTGTCACGTCAGATTTGGTTCCCTCACTCCCACACCTCCGGCATCTGTCACCTGCTTGCCGCCTCTGTTGCCAAACCACAAACTCTGGCTGATACGCCACCTCCGTCGCCAACCTCACAAAGCCGCCGCCTTTCAGCTGCTGGATTTCTGCCACAGCCACCGGCAGCCGCCACATCACCGCCGGCTGTCCACCACCACCTCCCAGTGCACTGGTCTCCACTGGAGACGTCCACACCAGCTAAGTTTTCCTACCCGAGCAATACCAGACACTGATTTAATATTTTGGCTTATGTTTTTGACCCACGGTCATAGCCTGTTAAATTAGTTGTGTCACAGTCTGTCTTCTGTTGGTTCCTTCGATTAGAGTATTCCTGCTGTGGTTTTACCATACGTGGGTCTGCTAGATGTAAGAATTCTCATTCGATCAGTATTTCTAAGGTTTTCCTGATTTATTCCTGCCTTGGGGTTACCATACGTGGGTTTGCTAATGTTACTCTTTCTGTCTTGCATTTAGTCCGCCTCTCCGCCAGGAGGAACTTAGCTGTCTTGAGAAGTAAAGGATATTTCCACGTTATAGAATAGTTCCAGTTTCCAGTTGTAGTTCTTGTGTCTTGTTCCCGCTTTGTAAAATAAAGCTTTCTAAATTGCTCCCTGGTCTGAAGTCTCATTTTCTGAGCTTGAGCCTCTGCACACCGTAACAGTCTGCCCTCTCCGACCTCCAACATGAGCATTGTTTTGCTTGTATTGTTTGTCTCTTTTACGTCTCCTCTCCCCAACCAGTTTAGGCAGATGTCCACCTTCCATGAGCCTGGTTCTCCCGGAGTTTTTTTCCCTCCCCTTTAAGGGTATTTCTTTTGGCTCCTTCCCACCGTCGCTGAGTACTTGCTCACAGGGAATCCAAAGGCAACTTTTGTTGAGTTCACTGTTCCATCCATCCATCCATTATCTATACACCGCTTAATCCTCACTAGGGTCACGGGGGGGGCTGGAGCCTATCCCAGCTGACTCGGGCGAAGGCAGGGGACACCCTAGACAGGTCGCCAGTCTGTCGCAGGGCTACACACAAAGACACACAAGCACTCACACATTCACACCTACGGGCAATTTAGAATAATCAATTAACCTTAGCATGTTTTTGGACTGTGGGAGGAAGCCGGAGTACCCGGAGAAAACCCACGCATGCACAGGGAGAAGAGTTCACTGTTCTTTGTTTAAAATTCTAAAGGTCTTTACTGTACCATGTGAAGTGCTATGAGATGGCACATGTTGTGACTGTTGTGTTGTGCTACTTGTAGTGTGAGTTATATTTCTACCAACCTCAAACATGAATGTGTCTACTTCCTCCTGAATGTCCTGACGGCTCATCCTGTTACCATGCTCATCTGTGGTCTTCAAGAGCATGTCCAGGAATGCATTTCGTTTCTTCATGCCCTCTTCTGGTTCGCTGTCTGACTCAATGTTGGACATTTTCTCTGCTTTCTCATTTATCACCTGAAGATAAATAAGGTAAAGGATATCACCCAAAATGTCCTCTTCTAACTCCAGGTGAGTAGGAACAGCTAACGGATGGACAATGGATTGAATTTTCAGTGTTTTTGGAACCACTGGTTCCATCACTCACTTTGCGTGTAAAGGAATGGAGGATCTTGAGGGTTCTGTCATGCTCCCGGCCCTCACCGAAGTAGTGGTACACAAAGTCAAACCAAAACCAGGGTTTCCTCTGTCTGCTGCTGACAATGTCGCTCATCCTGAGGATGAAAAGTTAAGATGAAGACAACAAATATGAAAGAAGTGATCAGATAACTTTCCCTCATAATTTTCTGTATTTGTGTGATGGAAAAAAATTACCAAAAAAACTCACTTGTATACGCTCTTAACGTACTCTGAATCAGAATTACTCTGCGCATCAACTTTTTTCCCCATTGCAGTTTCTGGAATGACAGGTGTGTTTAAATATCCACATAGAAATTTACATTCTAGTAAAAGGCTTTTCTTAGTCTATGATTAAACGTGTACAAAAAGAGGTAAAATGTTCATCCGTGTGTGTGTAGATTCCCAGTCCTTGAGTAAAAATTCACTGAACTTGTCTTTTAAGTTCTTGAAGATGTTTAACCCCCAATCCAAGGGGCTTTTTCAGTCTGGACTCATTAAGTTCTGGGATAGGAGGCCTTCAGGAGCTTAAAGGAGAAGTCTAGTTGCTTTTCACTGAAGATCCTAGCACTGATTTACATGTACTCACCACAGATGATGTCTAGTGCGCAGAGGGTGACATGGCTGAAGCAGTTGAATGGACCCTTCCCTGCCTGCTTCTCCAGCTTCCCCACCAGAATCTCTGCCTGCTCATTCATCACCTCCAAGAAGTCCATCAGAATGGAGAAGTGGAAGGTCGGCGTCAGCATCTTCCTCCGCTGACGCCACTTAGCCCCAGTGCTGGTCAAAGGAAGAAAACATCCACAGTGTGCTCTCATTTGAACTGTAATATTTAAGAACAGCTAGGAACAGGAAGTTTGGTTTCCACATTTAGAGGAACTTGTGTTGTTGATGGCCCTCTGTCCTTTGCCATTACTCTGCCTTCAGACCAGTACTGTATTACCATTTAGAACCACGCCTTCTTATCGCACCACCATCAGTTAACGCTTAAGAACACAAGATTTCCTGTTAAACCATACAGACTGTGGTTAACCTTGTCCCATCCTCAGGTCAAGTATTAAAAAATCATGTGAGATATATATATATATATATATATATATATATATATATATATATATATATATATATATATATATATATATATATATATATATATATATATATATATATATACAGTCATGAAATTCTGCTCCAGTAGACCCTCCATACCATCACATCATTTTTTCCAGCATCACCTTCTGCTTTGTGGTTAATAAATAATTTCAAAACATTCAGAGCGTACTTGCTTTAGCCTATAGTGTTATTATTCATTCATTCCATTATCATGATTTCTTTTTTCAAACACATTCGTCTGAGCTTGCATGCTTTACATCGAGTCTATTCTTCCTTCTTCTTTATTAATGCGGCATTCCTGATCTTTTTTCACCCCTGATAGTTGCTGACAGGATTTTTAGAGCTGAATCACAGGTTTACCTGGTGAGCAGACCAGTCCCAAGCCAAGGATGGAGAAAGTTGTAGGCATGAGCTTTTTCCATGTGAGCGGGGTTAGACACGATTGGCTAAAAAAGACAAAAACAATACGTCATAAACAATAACATTTGAAACAGAATATTAGTTTTCAGAGATTTATTTAGAATGACTCTGTAAGGAAACAAGATTAGTCTAATTGTATTCTGCAAATTCAGCTCAGGTGGAACTTATACAGATTGTAAAAGGCCCTCGAGGCACATTTGTGATCGGGCCACATAAATAAAATAACATGACTTGCAGTTACAGTCTGCAGCACTGTGTAAAAGTGCAATGACATCCTGAGGTTCAAGTCAGGCTGAATTTGGCTTAAACGCTGCAGCTCAAATGTCAAAGGTATGATCGTTTAAAATGAAAGTATTACAGCATATTTGGATGTTATAGCTGCATGTGACTAATCTAAACCCGTTACTGAGGTTACTTGTTATACTGATGAGACAGGGAATATGTGCCCACTGTTTATGTTGTGGGATTGTCAGTCATCATACCTCAACAGTTTCAGAATGAAACACAATCACAAATGGGACCATTCCAATCCAGATTTTAAACAGTGGCTTGTCATAGAAATCAGTGGCGAACCCCTGAACTTGTTTAAAGAAATCTGAAACAAAGACAAAATACAAATGCGTTGAGTGACAGGAAGTGATGCAGCCCGTGCAGCCTGCTTTCCTTTCTCACCTCCTGCGTTGCTCTTAAACTGCAGTGCGTTTCCAATGAAGGGGTACGTTCCCTCCAGCTCCGGGATGGGCTTCATCAAAAACCATTTTTGCAGGTAGCTGCTCAGCTGCTTGTAGGTGAAGTAGGTCAGAGTAGCGATGAAAATGCTGACTCCAAGCAAAGGCACAGTGTAGCTACCAAGTAATGCAGCCATCTTTATTGCAATGTGTGTGTGTTTAGGTTGTGTAGGTGCTTAAATATCAGCACCAGGCGGTACTAACGTGACATAACTATTAACAGAACTGCCTTTACTCCTCCTCCAGTGACTCCAGTCCACTCACAACTTATTGGCTGAAGAGGCTAACTGAAGTGATATCATTTATTACCATGGAGTAGATGAGGAAAAGTTATAGAATGTGATAAATGAATAAAGGAGATACATAACATGAGATATAGAAAAGAGATAAACATGAAAACGTTAATCGGAAAAATCCGAGTGAGTCATACTGGCTCAAATTTCATGTTAATTATTCACAGAGTGACCGGTGCAGGAGGAAACCTTTGTCCAACTTATTCTCTCCCTGTATTTATCAACTTCAACATCTCATCATGTCTGACTGGTTAATAAATAACAACCTTATCTTAGCGCCAATGATCAGAGCCTTTCACTACTGTGAGTCACTGAATTACTGTTGGCTGACACCAACAGTCGAAACCAGATTCCTTGTATGTAAGTAATCAGAGAAATAATACATAAATAAAAATTAATTGGTTATGTAACTTAATGATACTGTAGGTTAATGTTATTTCTTTATTTTCATGACTATTTACATTGTAGATTCTCACTGAAGGCATCAAAACTATGAATGAACACATATGGAATTATGTATTAAACAAAAAAGTGTGAAATAAGGCAAAACATGTTTTATATTTTAGATTCTTCAGAGTAGCCACCCTTTGCTTTGATTACTGCTCACTTTTGGCATTCTCTGGAATTATTAGATGTTGATGAATACAAGGAGAGTATAAGTTGGTCGAAGGTCTATATATATGTGTGTGTGTGTGTGTGTGTGTGTGTGTGTGTGTGTGTGTGTGTGTGTGTGTGTGTGTGTGTGTGTGTGTGTGTGTGTGTGTGTGTGTGTGTATAATATATATACACACACACATATATATATACTACCGTTATATAATAATATATGTGCATTATTCAATTCAATTTGCATAAATAATAATGTGAGTTTCTCATGTGCTTCTGCTGAACTTTTCTTCCTGTTAAAGGGGAGTTTTATCTTCCCACTTCCCACACAGCTGCTCAAATTTGGATTTCTTGGGTTTCTCTCTACATTACTACTTTGCATGTGAAGTGCCTCAGAATGATTCATGTTGCAAATTGGTGCTATTTAAAATTTTATTTTCTCTGCCTCAGCTGCTGCTCTTTTGTATGCACAATTTAAGTAACTGTGACGTGATTTTAATAAGACACTTTTCACTCAACCAAGAATATTAGAATTAGATTAATATATGCTTATTTTACATTTATATTGCACTATTTAGAATCCTAACTTATATCTGTATTTGTATAGTAATTATTTACTATTTATACATAAAATGTGTTACCTAAAGATCTGATGTAAAATAGGTGTTAAATGAACACACCTACGGAGTTTCTACTAAATATATTTCCGGTTTTGAAGTATATATGCCACTTGAATCAATACGTCTGGCTCAGCAAAAACAAATTAAAGTTTAGGGCTGAAACTGCAAGTTCATTTATTCATTCATTTGTTATGAATGCTATGATTTTATCCATCATCCTAGTTTGCATTTGTGGAAATAAAAAGAAGAAATGTACATATAGTGGGTATTTTTATTGGTGATTCCATTACTGTTATACCTAATATGTTTAGTTTGACTACTGTCAGGAAAAAACAACAATCCTGCCCAGTGTGCTGGTAAATAACTTGCAAGTCTGCTGAAAGTATAACTGAATCCTTAATTGATTTAAATAAATATGATACACATGGGTAATTTAAAAATGCTTTCTTATCAAAACTTCTCTCAGGAGTGGCGGGGATGCATATGGACTTAATAAAATAGTCGTGATCAAATCTTAGCTACCACTCTGCTGAGCAATATGCTGCATTTTTTTTGTAGTTTTTTTTCTTTTTGTTTTTTTGTTTGTGCATCTCACAGATTCCTTGGAACCATTTCAAGGCAACTAAATACACAGACTTTACTTTTAAATTTTTCAGTAATTTTTAAACAGAATGTCAAATGCTTACAACATAACATAACATAAGGGACTGCTTCATGGAAGTTACTTCAATGTTTACTCATTTCAAGTCAGTATATAACTTAACAAATAGTACTCAACACATTTTCCATGAGCTTACCATGTTGAAGGAGCAACACAACTGCTCTCTCCCCTGTAATTTCTTCTTATAACCACTAGATGTCAGGGCAAGAGAATTTTTAATTAGAATTAGAATTAGAATGGCTTTATTGTCATCATACAAGGTATGACGAAAATATAAAGTGTATGTATGTATTTTCTTTTTAAATCAGACTGAATGGAGTGGATTTTTCCCCCTCTGAAGTGGCCTCTGTAGTACCAAGATTACAGTGTAAAATCAACAAATTTCTTCTTGTCAGAGTAATAAATACTGCTATTACCTTTGAAATGCATGGTTTATCATTATATCTCTGCTTTAGGTTAAACTAGGGCCAACATGGTTGCTGTTTGTGTCAAATATTCTACAGCAAACATGAGTACAAACACTTCATTGCATAATTTAAAATGTGGTTGGGATAGACTTTCATTCTAGAAATGTCAGGGTGGACATTACAAATACAGCAAATGACCAAACAGCAATAAATAATGGCTGTATGGTTAGTATATAAGTAAATGAAAGAAAGTTCAAAGGTCTAGTTTAAATATTCATGTTGTTTTATTGGAGTTTGTATGTAAAGCTGCGACATCCTTCAAATGCAATATAACTCTTGCAGTATACAGGTCGTATATATGCATAATAGTCACACAGTGGGTAAAGCAATCAGCAATTAGAAGCATTTAAAAACTGTACAAACATCGGTAATTCAAGGAAAAACGGTCACTCCTGCAGTCGATTTGTCATGCCGAGTGCAATGAGGAGCTTCTGGTGAAAGGCCGGTATCCTCTCCTTGTGGACAGGCCAGTCCAGGACGCAACATGAACGCAGCATGCCTCTGCGGAGGAACAGGGAGCGAGATAACTTGTAGTCGTGCACGTCCTGCAGAAAGACCAAAACAACCGAGTCCCTGCTGGCTTCGATGACCTGGTGAAGGGCCTGGTAGACTTTAAACCTGGATAGGAGAAGATGAGGAGTTAAGGGAAGAAAGACAACATTTACAACATTTTACCAGACGTACATCCAAAGTTTTAGGCACTTTAAAGCTTCAGAATTGTATGCAATACCATTGGGACGCATTATTGGTCCTATATTCATTTTACAGAAGGACAGCATGCACAAGTCTACAGCCTGAGTCATAAAGAACTATCTTCAGCCACAAAGGCAACAAAAAGTCCTGCAAGAGATGGTATAGACACTAAAATGCCTCGTTTCCAATGTCATGGAGCCACTGTGGGATTACATGAAGAAACAGAAGCAACTCAGAGAGTCTTAGAGGAACTGTGGCATGTTCTCCAAAATACTGGAAAAACCTGCTTGAAAAACTGTGTACGAGTATACTGGAAAAACTGGTTAATCACCTGCTGCTTAAATTAGCACCTGCATTAAATACTGACTTGATAAAACCATTTATAACATTATATTTGAAAGCATCTCCACTTTACATTTAGAGTTTAAAGCTTTTGCACAGTATTGCTCATATTTACATTTTACTTGGCTTTAGTGGAATGGTCATAATGCATAACTCCAGTATTCTATATCTGACTCACCGTCTGCACCAGGGATCTTTGAGAAGACTTTCAGTGACGACAAACAAGATTTTTCTGGACTTGTTCATATTATCCATGATGGATTCGAGCTGTGGCATGCCAATAGTTGAATCTCGGTCCTCCAAACAAAACCGGCACTTTTCATTCTCCAGAGGGACCAGTCTCCTCTCCACCCAATTGGCATCCTGCTCTGAATAAATGACATAAGCATCATACTCAAATTCTCTGCCCTCTTCAACTGTGGCGTCACTATAACCTAATGTGCGATTGATCAATATAATCCAATAGAATTGAATCCTCCAGCCATGGAAGCGCACCAGAAGTGCCATGACAATTAGTGAGATGACAGCGGTGCTGCTCAGTATGTAAAGAGCCTGAAATGGGGTCATATCTTTGCAAGAGAGCGGGTAAAAATCCATGATGGAGTGGTTAAAGTAAGCTAGCGGGGTGTTGCACATATACTGGTCCTTGAGTCCTGGAACACTGGTCGTATTTGTGTTATTCAACCATGTCGTGAACCACAGGATGCTCTCACATGTGCAGTCAAATGGATTTTTGTCCATGACGAGCACGGTGAGGTTGCTCATAGGAATTTTGAACACTTCGGGCCTCACAGTTGTGATCAGGTTCTTCTGCAAACGAAAAAAACGCAGTGAGGTCAGATCATCAAACACCGAGTCCTTCAGGCTGTTTAAGAGATTGTTACTGAGGCTGAGCTCAGTGAGGTTTGTCAAACCTCTGAGAGCCTCCAGAGGAATCTCATCAAATCCGTTCGAATCCAGCTGCAAGTTTATCAGGTTTGGCGTATGTTTGAGAAAAAACACCGGCCCACCGAGGTTGGCACTCTTCCACAACCGGGCTAAGTTGTTGTGTTGGAGTTTCAGTACCTTCAGGTTCACGAGCCCCTCCAGCATGTTTTCTTTGATGTTAGCGATGTTGTTGTTGCTCAGATCCAAGATGTTAAGGTTGGTCAGGAACCTGAATGGAGACGGATCTTGGTTCAAAGCTTCGGCTTTAAGACTTTTTCCCAAAGTCAGGACTCTAAGACTGGGTACATTAACAAATGATGTAGAGCTCAGGGTAACCGACTGGTAGTTGTAGCTCATGTAAATCTCCTGAATGTTATCTAGGCCTTCAAATTCTCTGCCGGTGAGATTTTGGTTGATGAAGTTGTGATCTAAAAGAAGAACTGTGAGGTTTCTCAAAGAAGAGAAGCTTCCGTTTTTTATTTGGGTTAAAGCTGTTCCTATCAGATTTAGCCTTCTCACTGGTGAATCTGCAAGTGAGATTAAGGTCTTATTGGTAATGATTTTGAGTGATGCGTAACTACTCCAGCTCATATCGAGTTCTGTAAGACTTGTCAGGCCTGTAAAGGTGTTCTCTGTGATCTCCTGAGCTGATGTTGTACCTAATATCAAACTCTTCAGAGCACTTAATGGTTGGAAAGAGAAATCTTCAATAATGGGGATGGGGGAGCTGTGACGTTTCACCAGCGCTTTTGTCAGTTGGAGTTTTTTTAAACTTTTGAGCCCCTGAAAGGTGTTCTTGGTCAAACGCTTGAGGTTGTTGTCTGACATAATGAGAGTCTGAAGTCTGGACAGCCACTGGAATGAGCCTTCTTCAATTTTGCTCATGCCATTACCGGACAGATCCAGGAAGGTTAGGTTTGTTTTCATCAGTCCTGTGAAGGTTGCATTTGTCAGCGTGATCAGTTTCATCTTCTTCAGGGACAGGACATCGATGGCAGTCCCAGACAGCACAGAGCAGAGTTTGGAAATGACCAGAGTGCCCATTTTGCTCTCATCCAGGATTAAAGTACGAAGGCCTGAGATGGGTTTAAAGCAACCGGCCTCGAACTGCAAAAAAACAATCAGAGAAATCTTGCAGTGAGACGAAAAAGGGAAATAAAAGTGGCATCTGAAAGCAAGGTGTTAGAAGAGTTACTTTCTACTGATAGTTCCAGGTTCACAACAACATTTCATTTCCCATTTCTAAGTACATTTCTTACTGTTTTTAGAGACACCGATGACAGGTTGAGGACCTGTAGGAATGACGACTGGTTGAGGAAGGAAAAGTCGTCTCTCTTCAGAACCGTGAAGTCGTTGAATCCCAGATTGAGTTTCACTAACTGGGGCAGTTGAGGCTCCAAGCCGAGCTTGGCTGACTGCAGTTGGTTTTTGGAAACATCGAGAAATTTCAGGCTCTGTGAATTATGAACACAGAATAAAAGCATGAGTTGAGGCAGTGCATGAGAGAAAAATCAAACAAATGAACTCCTAAAAGAGATGCAATGCTAGTGCTTTGCCCCACAGCATATTTCAGGCCTTCACTCTGGTGATGAGATGCTTTCCTCCATGTTCCTAAAGAGATAGCACACATTTTTTTTTTTTTTACCAATAGCAGGAACGCCCTACCTACAGAGCCACATGTACAATAGATTCATCTAAACAAACTCACATCCTCTTTGTTTTAGTTTTCTTAAAAAAAAAAATCTTTATTACATATTTATTTTTTACTCTTCTTTTACTGCTTGTACTCTTATTCTCTTCCTTTCTGTTGCTTTGTCATTTGGATGTTTTATTACCTCATAAACATCTGCAGAAGAAGTTCTTCACTTCAGGGATATATGTTTATCTGCTTTGTTTTCATGGCTAGTAAACTAGAGCTTATCAGCACATTTAGATTATTATCAAACCTGAAAACAGATACAAACCAACTGTTTGTCTGAAGCCCCAAAAACTTAAATACAACCCCAAAACAGACTTTTGTATGAAAAAAACCAAACTAAACTCCGACGTAACCAATAGCTACAGCTGCCCAAACATATTGAGTAGATGTTTAATGTTTTGCCTGAGTACAGCTATAAAACAGCAAGATGATGCTCAAGTAAAGCACAAGCACTGCACGAAATTGCTGGATTTAAGATAATGTAGTGCACATTGCATTCAGGGTTTCATTTGCACCAGATACTGTCAGAATCTCTTTTGTTATGGTCAGAATCAGTAAATAAATGTTGTGGAATGTCAATGTTATCTTTTGGCATTTTTTAAAATTCCGCATCACCTAATCATGTTGATTATTTGACTAATTTTAAAGCATTTTACACCGGATATAAAGACCTCAAAGGTGTGGGGCAATGTAAAATGTAGTGAGAAATAAAAATTAATTGTGAACTCTAAATGATCATTTATGTATGTTAAATATCTATTTGTTTAATTTATGTTCACGCATTTTTGTTTCCGAGTTAACTCTTTAATGTTGGTGAGCTGAATTTCAAGTATCTGAGCTTGTTTGTTGTCAGGTTGCATAAGGCTCCAATAAAAAGGTCTAAGAGGATAAAGATCTACTTGAAGGGATACGTTTTTGTCTTCGTAAATTTGGACTCGGTACATATTATGGTATGGAAAACTGCTCACAGGATTAAACTATGTATACTATGCAATGAAAAGGAATTCCTGATGCGGCGGCATTAACAAGGGATGGAGAAGAGAAAAAGGAGGGATAATTATATCACATCTAGACTAACCCCTTAGTCATATGCAGGTCCCACAGAAAACAGAGACGTGGTTCAAATTAGAAGAAATTGCGTTTTATTAGATAACTGATTGCATAACTCCTGGATGTCTGAAAGTGTCTGGAGGGAAAGTAACCTCAAAACATATACAGAATAAATCGATACCAATGGAAATGCATAAAAACATAACGTTATTTCTATTAAACAGTAAGATTATTTTAAGAAGAAACACTTCCAGAACAATAAAGTCAGTACAGGCGGGGGAAAGTGGACAGAAGCCAGCATGGTTGAGGTGGCCAATAACTTAACAGTGTTCCTGGACAAACCACCGATCACAGCAATTTGCAACCAGTACAGTACTGGTCTAAGATAAGGTGCCACGGTGGTCTTACCACGACAGTCTGTTGAGGAAAAACACACTAGAATGCTGAAGCTCCTGCACCAGCCAGCAATTAGCTCTGCTAAAGTGGATAATTACCCAAAAAAACTAATCTAAAATAGACAGCAAAGTCTAACACAGCAGAGCTAGGACAAACAAAGGCAAAACCGCAGCTGATAAAAACCTACAATACAACAAAAACACACTACCAACTGGTTTATCCGCTACGCCCTTGTTAACTATTGGTCAAAGTGGTTCATACTTCGGTATAATGGTTTCTTAGTTATGCAGACTTGAGGGGGATCTGCAACATCCACATTACAGACAAACATGGCGTCACAAACAGCCAAACTAATGGCAGTATGAGGCAAACGTGAGACAAATGTCAAACAAATGCAATTTAATCATGATGTGTATATGAATGGGTATATTTTTTGAAACAGTCAAAACCCTTAAAACCATCGTGACTATACCACCTACCTTAGAGTCACTGAGGAAGCCACGTGGCTAGCATCAAGTGGAGACAAAAGGCGGCCATGTTGGCACAGGTGCTTTAAATACCGCCAATCAGGGATGGGGCCATGGGAGGAAATACTAAATTTGCTTGAAATTTGTTCCCACTATGCTGAGTTTCTGTAAAAACTGTTAAATGTGTGTTTCTCCTTAAAGAATCTGGACAAACTCTGTTATTCTCTATGTTGCGTAGAATATTAAATTTACCAAACAAACAAGCAAGACTGTTTTCCCCCCTCTAGTCAGACCATTCTAATTGCACCTCATTACCATTATCATCATTTTCATAATGAGCAGCAGCACATTTAACTCTATATACGATTATTTCATACATTTTTTGTATAAAAACATGTATACAAACAAACAAGACTGTTTCCCCCCTCTTGTCAGACCATTCTGCACTTCAGAATTATCATTATTATTATCATTTTCATAATGACTAGCAGCACCTTTAACTCTACATATAGTCGGACGCCCAGATAGCTCAGCTGGCTGAGTGGGTGACCCATAAACAGGGGCTATAATCCTTGACACAGCAGTTACAGGTTTGAGTCCAACTCATGGCCATTTATTGCATGTCAGTCCCCCACTCTCCCCACGTTTCCTTTCTCTCACTTTCCACTGTCCTATATAATAAAGGCAGAAAGGCCAAAAAATAACTCTACATGCATTTATTTTATGGACTGCTTGTACGAAAAAATAGAGTCTACAATCGAACAAGATCGTTTTCCATCTCAGCAAAATATTTTGTGTGTTTTGAGTTCAACAACTACAGCATATTTCCAGAGAAAGATATTGACAGACAGAACATCTCACTTAGTTTCTTAACCTGCTTGTTTTTCGTGGCAGGAAATAGAGCAGGAAATAGAGCATTCCTAATTCCTTTTTCTCCTGGTTGCGGCAATCCACACACAGAAGAGAAACAACAGGCAAGTGAAGGGAAGGTCAAGCAGACAGAGAGAGAAAAGGCTTCAAGTTATAAAAACAGCTGTCTACATTCATCCCCTTGCTAAATTTGTATGATTATTGAGAATTTTCCAACTATTTAGGATCCAGTGTGTAGGATTTAAAGAGGATCTTCAGGCAGAAATGGAATATGGTATTCATAATTACATGTTCTGTACAATAAACCCTTCATAGCAACACATGGTGCAGGTCCTTATCAGTGGAGCCCACCGCACTGTGCCACCATGTTTCTACAGCAGCCCAGGTTGGACAAACCAAACACTGGTTCCAGAAAGAGATTTTCACCTTTTTAGCGACCACTGTATGTTTGAATACAGCCAATAAATCCTACACTGTGATCTTTTGAATGTAAATAATGCTCTGTTCAAGAAGTGTCTCACGTATTTTCCTCTCCTTTGACCAACAAGAACAGCTCTATCTTTGTGTTCCGAGGGCTCATAATTTACAAATAAAGCACCAACTGCATCTGCATGAAAGCGCGCTATATCAACAAATTATTACTAATCACTTGCAGCATGCCACTACATGGTCTGAAAACTGTGTACTGTACCTGCAGTGCAGAGAACGTCTCTCCTTGTAGCTTTAGCCTGTTGCTGGCCATATTCAGCCATGTTAGATTGCTGCAATGTCTCAGATCCTCTTTCTTCAGCAAATGCACTTGGTTATGTTTCAGGTTCAGTGTCTGCAGCAGAGGCAGCGTCTGGCACACACCCTCGTCCAGCTTGGAGATGCTGTTGTAGCTGGCATCGAGGTGGACGAGGCCTGGGTACAGCTTTACGGACGCAGGAGGAATTCTCACCAATCTGTTGTGAGATACGTCCAAGCTGAAGATGTTCCTGGGAAGATCTGGAGGAACTTCACCGAGGCTGAGGTGACTGCAGTCAGCTCTGCCATCTAGCACGCGGCAGGAATTTTGCTTCTCTAAGGCCTTGCAGTGGTTCGGTCCCATCATCAAACAACACATAATGAGGGCCCATGATAGGAGACAGGAACGAGGGGTGCACATCTTTCAAGAATCTTTTAAAAAAGAGAATAAAATTTGCTTAAGCATTAACTCTACATTAAAAATTTTTAAACAACACTGACAGTTTAACCCTCATCAGTACACGTGGCAAAACCTACTTCATCCGTACACTTGGGGTCCAGCTGGACCCCAGTATTATTTCATGTATTTCACATTTCTGTACCTGTCCATATCCTCTCAATGTATATTTTCCTAAAATGTGTGTCATCTATAGACAGCTACCTAAAGGGACTGAAAAATCCAATTTACAGATAAAAAAAAATATGACGTTATATACTTGTCAAAAACAGTGCGGACCCCAGGTGTACTGATGAGGGTTAATGGAAAACATGGTGGAAAACCTGTTGCACATTCAGTCAATACAGAGAACCATTAGAGCATATTTTAAGCTGTATTTCTTATGAAATGTAAGTCCAATATTCAATAGCAGGTTTTTCGGCTCCACCATACTTTTGTCTGTGTGATTTTGGCTGCTGCAGTTAATTTAGAGACCTGCTAATCAGATATTTTTCACAATAAATGGAAGCTTGCCGCCACTGAAAAGGAGACCGGTAAGGAACACCATTGTTGCATCCTGTGTTTAGCTGTGTCCAATGTAATTGTGATTAATTTAAATAAAAACAAAAAGCAAGAGCCATTCTGTACTGTAGAATGGTCTGATTGCACTTTATTCTTCTTTTTATCATGACTAGTGACACCTTTTATGGTACATATAGTCATTTCAATGCTTGTATAACAATAGGGTCTACAAACAAACAAGACTGTTTCCCTTCTCTAGTCAGACCATTCTGCAGTTCTGAATAGTTTGACTACACCTTACTATCATTTTCATCATCACTACCAACATCTTTAACTGTATGCATGGTCATTTTATTTACTGTAGAGTTTTCCACACTCTAGCAGAATGATGATGAGGTGTAGTCAGATCACTGTGTGCTGCAGAATGGTCTTACTGCACCTCATTATCATTATCATTTTCATAATGGCTAGGGACACTTTTAACTGTACATATAGTCATTTTATTGATTGTATAAAAATATAAATACCAACAAACAAGATTGTTTTCCATCTCTCGGACCATTTTAAACTGCAGAATGGTCTGAATGCGCCTCATTATCATTTTCAGAATAACTAGTGACACTTTTAACTGTACATATAGTCATTTTAATACTTGTTTCTATGAAAAATAGAAACAAGTATACAAACAAACGAGATTGCCCCCCCCGCCCCCCCCCCCGCACACACACACACACACACACACACACACATCCAATCAGAATGGTCTGACTGCACCTCTTTATCTATGTCATAATGACTACTGACACCTTTAACTCTACATATAGTCATTTTATTGACTGCATAAAAATAAAGGTCTACAAACAAAGAAGACTGTTTCCCCCTCCATTCACATCCTTTTGAACTGCAGAATGGTCTGACTGCACTTTATTATCACTGTCATTTTCATAATAACTAGCAACACTTTTAACTGTACATATAGTTATTTTAATGCTTGTTCTACATAAAAAAAAATAGAAACAAGTCATTGTTTCCCCATTCTAGTCAGAATGGTCTGACTGCACTTCATTAATACTATCATGACTGCTGACACATTTAACTCTATGTGTAGTCATTTTATAGACAGTTGGTGTAAAAATATAGAGTATACAAACAAACAAGATTGGTTTCCCCCCTCTAGTCTAGACTGCACCTCATTATAATTTTCTCATTTTCATAAGTACTAGGAACACCTTTAACTCTACACAGTCATACTATTGAGTGTTTCTATAAATATTCCTCCTTCCACATCATTATGAATACCACTCATGGTCATTTTTATTTATTGCTTAGATAAAAATATATGGTAGTGCAGCTTTATAATGCAACATTATGCAGGATAATGGATTCTCAACTGATGAAAAAGTGATTTTGTTTCATCCCTGATATTACAATGTTGTCCTTGGATCATTTTAAAAACTGTCAACAGAAATATCTGACATACTATACATACTGTAGGCTGCTATTATTACACCACACCGCTGATTATTATTAGGACTGTAGGTTGTTTATAGAATTAACTGCGTCACTTTGACATATGGATGGATGGATGGATGGATGGACTTTGACATATCATCTTAGACACAATACCTGAAGATTACTCACCAAATCCTGCTGTTGCTTATCACGTGTGGCATCTGAACTTCAGACAGATTCACTTCCAGTAGCTTCTGCTCTTCAGAAATGCCGACTTAGTCCCTGTTTGATACGTTTAAGGCAGTCATTGTGGCAGCAGCGCAAGAAATTGAGGAAATGAGAAACAGGAAACTCCGGTTTCACTTCTACGTCCGAGTAAATCCAGAGGAGGATTAACTGTTTCATGTAGGAGGATATCCACATGTATCAGGAAACGAAGGTAAATTCATACTAACAGTGGGATTAAGCACCAGAGATGATGAATTACTTTCCAAACGTGGAATGACCGACATGCCAGTTCATGCCACCTTCCACTGAAACCCTGTAAATCTGTTTAACAGATTCAATAGCAGGGTGAGTGCGATATTATCTAAGAGTATCAGTTAGCGTTCGCTTTAAATATGTTAGAATAATTTCACATTTGTTGTGATCCCAGCTGACAACATGCTGCATGAAGTCGCGCCCAAAACAACCTCAGAACTGATCTGGGACAAGAACCGTAAATGTTCTCATAGATGCGCAAGACGGGGCAGAGGCAAAGTCAGCCGTGTTGTTTTGTTTTGTTTTTAGCCTTTATTTATTTATGTTTATTTTAGTTAATTGCATTTATTTATTTATTTAGATTTGCTTTATTTTATTGTATTTTTCTTTCTCTCTGTCTTTATTTTTGTCAATTTAATTTATTTATTTGTATTTATTGTATTTATATTTTTATGTTTGTTTATTTTATTTAATTGCATTTCTATCTATCTATCTATCTTTATTTTAATTTATTGTATTTATTTATATTTTCTTTATTTAGTCTATTTTTCTTTATTTCTTCATGTTTGTCTATTTTAGTTCATTGTATTTATTTTATTTGTTGATATTTTATGATTGTTTATTGTATTTAGTTGCATTTTTATCTATCTTTATTTTATTTTATTGTATTTTTTATTTATTTATTTTTATATTCGCATTTTCTTTATCTTAATATTACTTTTGTTGTACCTACATGTATTTTTCACTACTCATATTATTTCTTCAGACTGAAGTCAAATAGCATAATGATTCTGCCTATAAACGGTAAACATTGATCATGGATTGGACTCTGCACCAATGTGTACTTTAGTCTCAAAGTCTCATTTCCAGTGCCGTGGAAAATTAAAGATGTGTGCACACAAATAACAAACTTTGATAACAGAAACAATAAAAACTTTAAACAGCAAATATAATTTTTAAAAAAACTCAATCTGGGCATTGTAATTATAAAATAAATGAATTAACTAAAACAAGAGCCGCTGTAATTAAGATAAGAGTTCAAATTAAAAACTTCAGTCGCCTGTAGGATAAAACTGAGCCCAGCTTTAGATTGTTGTGCAGGTTGCAGGTGTACCAGCATAGATTAAAAGCCAATAAGGAAGTGATGTCACATGATGGGCCTTGTACAATCCAGTGTCTATTATTATTATCACCGGTAATAAATCTTCATGCCCAGTAATAAACACAAGGCTTAAGAGTCAAAGTTTTAGCATTCATGTATAAAATGTTCTCTATATTACAGTGGGAAACATTATTTATTCCTGTAAAAGAGACCATTTGTTGACATAATATGAATAATGAGTAATAGAAGACTTTATTTCTGTGTCGAACCACTTGACAGAATGTGAAAGCAGGCAGGTGCAGTTGTTCTCTATTTGTCTGGGGCAAAGATCAGGTGCCACAGAAATACACGACAATGATACAGTCCTATTATAGTCACACAGGAAGCTAAATGTGAACACTGAACCATCCAGAGAAAGTGACCAAGAAAAAGACTTTTCTGTTCTAGAAACAGCAGCTGTGTACAAATAGGCCAACATGTTTTTTTTAATTAAAGTCATGTGAATCATGCACTTACTTTTGACTTGTGGTTCAGATGAATAGAATCCATATTGGGTTGTACATACAGTTAATGACTGCACTTATTGAACATCAAATTACCAAAGAATTTATTTCCTTTCATGCCATTTCTTTATTTTTTTTGGCTGGGACAGTGCATATTAATGAGCATCCAATCTCATAATAGTTTACACAAGGTTGCAATAAATAAGCCGGATTTAGCACAAGGCTAATTTCCATACGTTGTCCCAGACATAAAAGAAAAACATACAGAATTACAACAAGTAAGAGTAAAACAAAGACAATGAGGAATTAATTCTGGCTGGGTTAAACCTACCCTAAAGTGCTAGGATTTTACTTAAATGCTTACTAGGCAGAGCCTGTCATAAAGTCCTTATAGTTAAAGAGCCTGTTTTTAAAGTGCCTGATTTTCTCAATGTTCATGGGTTTGATTTCTAATCAGCCACGACTTATACTGCCTCTTAAAACTAACAAAGGGGGAGTTTTCTCTGATAGCTGTAGAAAAAGTATCCCACTTTGTACAACCTTTAATAGATAAGGCATTCTGTGCAAAGGAGGACTTTCTAAATTTTACCTCACAGTCACCCCTGGTGGCTGACCTTGTATTAGTAACACCATTTCTCTTTTGGATAAAATCTCCCAGGGGCAGTGGGGCCATATCCCATTCAGATTTGATTTCGTTCATCATCCTGAAGCCTGCTGCACAGTAGAATCAACAGACCTGAACTGCATTAAACACCCTCTGCAAATGCATTTGTAACCTTTTACACACGTTTGTTTTTGCTCAACAGAAATGCAAATCTGAGTCTTTTAACGGCCTTAGCTTAAGAGCAGAACGTTCTGATGAAGTGGTGCGTATCATCCATTCACCCATTTCAGCTCCACACAGAAATAAAACTGAAAACTCCATCATGTGAATGTTTGTTTCTTGTGATTTTATAAAGTTATATAATTTGACATGACCTCATTCAGAGCAGCAGAGAAAAGAAACTTACTACATCTGGTTTTATTAAAATTAACCACTAGAGGGTGTGAGAACACTGCTAAAGAGATTGTCAGCATTAACATTCAGCAGTAAATATTTTTTTTTATTTCTTGGTGCTTGTTTTCAGTTTCATATGTGACAGGTTTTGCTGCAAAATAATCTTCCTTTGACTATGTATCTCCACAGAATGTGCTCACATGTGCTGCGAATGTTCCAATAACTTTGTTTCTCTATTCCAGCATTAATACTGATTTTATTTCTTTATTTTTATGTGTAGTCTGGGAATATTTGTAGCTGTCTTTAATGTTTATTTGATAAGGAAATGCGCACAGGAGTCACAGCTTCACATTTGTCTGAGTGTGACAGAACGCTGTGAATATAAAGTTACTGTAAGTGGTAAAAATGTGCTTTGTTTTTAGTACTTAGGCTCCCTGTGTAGTCATTATCGTGTAAGATCCTACACAGCCAGAATCCAGATGGCCATTTTAACTTTAAAACCATCGTCTTTATGCTGCTTGTTGCCCCTCGTTGGCTCTTTGGGGGACTCAGACCAGCTATTTGACCACCAGTTAATTGCGTTTTTCACTCTGCCGACTTTTATTTCGAGGATTTGTGCAAATTATTCTTAGGTTTTAGCATAATATAGAAAAATACATGAATCTTTCCTGAGATATATAGTATATTTCAAGGAAATGCACTTTACATATCGCTGCAGTTTTAGGCTCCTCGTAAGTGCATTACTGAGACAGTCCAAATACCAATAAATCTGAAGATAACTGCATTGGCAAATGCATTTTGAAAGGTCAGCAGTAATGTAAAAGCAGAAATGACCTGCTGCCGCTGCTGCTAAATGAATCAGAGCAAGTTTGAATGAACCACAGTAGATCAACAAAACCTGCACTGAGAGCAGAAGCAATTAATGTCTGGTTATTGATTACAAGGAATATGTCATGTCATCGTTATCGCCACAGATTAATGATCATCCTTTAAAGTAAGTCCTTCCACTTCAAGTTCAAATGTTAGTACTTATTTTTTGCTTCCACATTCTGTTGACTGTTCACTTGCTAAGCAAATTCTCACTGAAATATAAATCCTATATGTCATTTCAGATCCTTAATCATATCATACCAACAACCGCTTTCAACCACAGCGCGTTAATTAGCTCAACATCAGCTGTCATGCCACAGAGCGCGTGTCCCATCATTCCTAAGTATGCCATTAATCCAAACCAACAGTTCAAAGCCACGCTGTGTCAAAGTGCTGCTGAAATGAACCAATAATCTCTTAAATCCGTCAGGAACTTTAATTAGAAATCCAGCCTTGTTTAAATCCATTGTTCTGGCTGTACTGAATACGGTACACTAGATAGTTCTATCTTTACATTTGTAAGAAAACTCATTTTAGCCATGCTAACGGCACAACATTAGGGATGGCAGTTTGGCACAGGGTGCAAAATCATGGAATTTTATGGAATTTGGTAGAAAAATTCAAGGTCTCCAGAAGACAAATCTCACTGACTTGACGTTTGAGGTTCAGTTAAATGCCCTGACAGCTGTTAGATGACTTTTCTTGAAAATTCCCCCAGATGTTCAAGGTTCCAAAACATACAAATGTAATAAATAAAGAAATACAAATGATTTTAATGATCCACTGAATGCTAGTTGTGCTAAAGGAATAATTTTCATGTATTCAAATATCTCAACATCTACTTAAAAGATGAGCACAAAGTTTTGCACAGACACTCATGGTTCCCAGACAGACTTTGGTGATCCTCAGACCATTGTCCCAGCCTTGCCAAAAGGTTAACATTCATAGCTTCTCGTGAATTATCTCAATAACTATTGAATGGATCGGTGAGAAATTTGGCACAAACATTCTTTGTTCCCAAATGGTCGAATTATAATAATTTTTTATCCACTGACTTTTCATCTTTTCATTATAAGGTGACATTTTGAATTTGTTCAAGACTTTGGTTTTGGTGGAATACCTGCAAAACAACTGTTAGCATGTTAGCTCTGCTGTGACTTATTAGAACCTTACAAAGCTGTTTGCATGACTGTAAACTATTACTCTTGTAAAAAAAAAAAAAAAAAAAAAACAACACACATTTGTGATTGATTCATGAATTCAAGAAGAAATAATGTTGAAGAAATTCCTCTGTCAGTGATCAGTCTCTAGCATTAGCTATTTAGCCAAAAGAGGTAACAACCTGTGTTTAGAATCCCTTTGGAATATCACATCTGCTTTTTCCACATTTTCCATCTGTCCTGCACGCTCTATCTGTTTATAGATCGATCAGGCAGAGATTTATGAAGTGACCCCGGTGCGACCTTTTAACACACCATGTTTTCTCTCTCTAGTGACAGGATAGTACACTGGTAGGTCTACCTCAGGGGTGTCAAACATATGGCTCGCGGGCCAGAACCGGGCTGCCAGAGGGTCCAATCCGGCCCGTGGGATGACTTGCAAAGTGCAAAAATTACAGAGGTGAAAATGAATCCTTACTGTGAAAATTTTTAGAGACATGGAACATAGGTGTGAATGTGAGTGTGATTGTTTGTCTCTATATGTAGCCCTGTGACAGACTGGTGACCTGTCCAGGGTGTCCCCTGTCTTCACCCTAAGTTATATGGGATTGTCCCCCCACAACCCTAATGAGGATTAAGCTGTGTATGGATAATGGATGGATGGATGAACATTGTGTAATATAAGGTCAGCAGCTTCAGTATGAAAGTGTTTGGTTTGTTGGAACCCTATTTTTCATGCACTGCCACAATTCTGATGTATTTTTATTAGGGCTAGGCACATTAACGCTACAACTACCTCAACTTTTGGATAGATTGACATAAAATTTCATTTATAATCGCCCAAAGATCAATCTAATAACCCTGTCTCCTAGAAATTATGCTGACATACTAGGGCTCAACTGTTACTGAATTTTTTAAAGGGAGCCAATATCAATTTTAGGGAGTAAAAAGTTATGATTTTGATATTTGTGCAACCTTTCAGAAGAAATACTTTCCCTTTCTCAGGCTCCTCGGCAATTTCAAGAAAAGGACTGAATATCTTAAGAAGCACCAGATTTTAGACAGAAAGTTAAATATATAAATATTAGTTAATGCGTTAACGTGCCCAGCCCTAATTTTTATGTGGAAATTTTATACATTTACGAGACAGGGGGATAATTTGAGCTTCTTCCTTAATAGTTCCCACTTCAGTTTGTGCGATGTGTCAGTTCATCAGTTCAGGTGGCCAGGATTACTGCACAGATGTGGAAATTATTGCATATTTTAAATAATTTCTAGATCATGACAAGTTGTAAAATACCGTTTCGTTCAGTTCCAGATACCTGTGACTGAATGTTTTGTGCCTTTGTAGACACTCTGTGATCTGTAAGTTGTGATGCAGAAATGATCAACTGAGGCATAATATTGTTGAAATTGAACTTCTTTTTCTTCGAAAATTTTAGGTTGTTCATAATGTTTTGTAAAAAGATTTTCAGAATGTACTTTTTTTTCATTAAAACAAAGGGAAACATTTAGAGTTGTTGTCATTTATAGGTGATTATGCTGTGATTTTACCGGTGGCCAACTTGAGATCAAATTGGCCTATAAGTGGCCCCTGAATTAGAATGAGTTGACACCGCTGGCATACAGTGTGCAAAGAAAGAAACTTTACATTTCCCCAAGAAAGAAAAAAATACAGCTATAAACACTCCTCTCCTCACCGTCTGTGGTCATACAGATACAGACACACATGTACCTACCTATCTCCTCTCTTTTCCCCTTTATCCTCCCCTCAGATTAATAAAGCAGCTCCTTCCTGGGATAGACCTGAGGCCACCTGATTGGTTTACCCCACCACTAAGCTGAGGCAGCTTACAGGGCTTTGTGCCAATGGCTGGACTGCTGAAGAGCTGTAAAAAAAAAAAAAAAAAAAATGGAGACAGCGTGGTCAGCAGTGTGGCAGTGCTCAAGCTTGTAATGCAATAAATTAAAAAAAAAAAAAAAAAAGAAAGAAAGATAAGACTCAGATGGTTCTGCAACAAAAAAGGGGCAATCAAATGAACTGACATCAGAGACACATGGTCCAGGATGAGAACCGGAGCAAATGATGCAGCAGGGGATTGTTACAACACCAGCTAAATCATGAGGGGATCCATCCACAGATCAGAAGGAGAAGGAGGCAAACAGAGACGTGAAAGCTGACAGGAATCAGGTAGAGAGCAGATCCTTACAGGAGGAACAGCTTGCAGTGGGAAGAGGGATTGACAGTGAGGGGCAGCAGCCCTCGTGTACGGTGGACTGAGTGAGTTGCTGTACATGTTTCACTGTACTGTAGTGGGTGCGTGTGGCGCGTACGTGTGATTGAATGCACTCATGCAAAAGGGATAACTGGGGGGGGAGGCGGCGGCTCCATCAATGGGAGTGTGTGCCACATTCTCCATCTCACCGGCTTGGGTAAATCTCCTCCTTCATTTGCAGACTGAATCCCTGGAGTGGTGGAAATGCCTCGAAACTAAAGGTGAGTTTGCACCTCCCTCACTGCTATACGTACTAGTGTGTAACCTGTGTTGGGTAATCATGTGCATTCACTCACACAGAAGCTTCATTATCAGTGTGTTCAAATCAGTGAGATTACTTCTGCTTTGGTCTGTCTATTCGAACATGACAGTGTGGTCGGTGCACTTCTATTGTCTGACGGGCAACTTGAGCGAGAGAAACACAAACTGGAGCGCAGACTGTTGAAATCAGAGTGGCTGAGGTCTGGATATTTTAAGCAGAGAGGGGATGAATTCATCTCCACACAAGGCTGGTGAAGCAGAAAAATATGAAAAGTGAGCTGAGGAGATTTTCATGCAGAGAAATGTGGAAGAAGAAGAAGAAGAGACGGGTGATGTACATGCAAGGAGAAGGTGTAGGCAGCAGTAGCAGTGTTGTAGCATGTTCTGTCCGCCCTCTGCAGAAAAAAAGACACTGCAGCATATCTCCCCCTCCCCAGTTTGCTGACCAATGATGTTTGGAGGTCAGACTCTCAGCTCGTCTACTGGTGTCAGCCGGCGACGCAAGAACACAGAACTTATTACACCTCAGAGGAAGGGAGGGGGGCAAGCAATTAACAGCAATGTAGGTGAATTATTTATGTCAAGTCAATGCTAGAGGAAATACAGAGCAGAACAGAACATCAGTGCTGCCCTGAATGATTTTTTTCTATTAGGGACATGACCACCCTCCTCATTAGTGACTCTATATGATGTGTCAGCCTGTACGGAAATGGTTGTCGTCTTAGATGCAGCAGAGTGAGAAATGAATGACAGAGATGGAAGCTGTAACCACTTGTTGTTGGTACTTTAACACATGACATTTAAAAAAAAAAACCTCTTGCTACATTGCTAATGCTTGCCTCCTGTTGTTTGCAATAATAGACACATTCGCTGTACTTTTCTTCTCTATCTGGGCATGAACTGACGGTATGTGTTTCTCATCACCGGCTAGTGCTCGCTAAGTGCTGACTCGGGTCTCTCCTCACTAGAAGTGGTCCCTCGGGGGAGACAGGACGTCGATACTGAATTGGAATCAGCAGCGTGGATCTACTATACCGTACCGTTAACCCTCTGCAGTGCAGCTCGGGGGGGAAAATGCAAGGAAAGACAATGCGGGGTGGAGGGGGCACGGCTCCGAATGTGGCAGACATTATCAGGGCTGCAACTTGGCCAGTTTATAATAGTAAACTGTTTCTTTAATCGATCGGTTGCACACATCAGAATGAAAAATAGAAGTTACATCATAGAGATATAGAACAGTTGTATTAATTGTGTCAGCGCTGGGATTTTTTGCTGCAATGCTGCATTTTATAAGTAACATGTCAGGACATAAACAGGAAGTCAAGGCTTGAACTTACATTTATTGAATATTTTTTACCACTTGTAGGTGGAAATCACAGGGTGCTGAAAGTTCTGTGCAATGTGTTCAGTTTTTTCCTAAATTGTTCAGACACATCCTTGCTCAAATGCACTTAAGTGAGTGCAACAACAGGAAGTTAGGTAAGTGACTACATCATCATCAACTGTGCTGTCTTCATTTCATGTTCAGTTCAGTAGAAAACTAGCGAGTACAATCTCTCTACATAAGCAGCCTGTTAGAAATGACTGAGTTTTCAGATTTTGAGTCTCATGGGGATCATGGCTTTGGAGGTCTTTTAATTTGCTTCACAGCTGACTGAGCTGACAGCACCTTTCTCGGTTGCTTGATCGCCACTGCTGAAAGCTGCAGAATCAGTGAGTTCACTTTGAAAATGTGTCAAGACATTAGTTTGTTCAGTAACATTCTGCAAACACCAAATTAACATAGTGCCATCTTTTAGTCAATCTGCTTCATTACGAGTTACACATTCATGGTTCATATAATACTGATTAGAGCATCCACTATATATACACCGCTTAATCCTCATTAGGGTCGTAGGGGGCTGGAGTCTATCCCAGCTGATTTAGGTTGAAGGTAGGGGACACCTGGACAAGTCATCAGTCTATCACAGGGCTACATATACAGACAATCACACTCACGGATAATTTAGAATCACCAATTAATCTCAGCGTTTTTGCCAGAGAAAGCCCACACATGCACAGGGAGAACATGCAAACTCCATGCATAAAGATCCTGGGAAGGTGGGGACGTGAACCGGGGATTTTGTAGCTGCAAGGTGAAATTGCTAACCACCAAGCCAATGTGCATCCCTAATTAGAGCAGCTTTAGTGAATTATTAAAAAGTACTTATAGCATTTTATTGCAAACTAAATGCTTGTTGCTCACTTTATCTCAGTCATACAGTCATTCCAGTGAGCTGTGTGAGGACATTTTCTGTAACTGAGGCTTTGACCAGGTGCTAAAAGCTGTGAGACAAGTGGCCTTTTCAGAGGGAGATTACACCTTTCGGACGCCACACCGACTGCAAAGAAGGCAGGCAGAGCTCTGTGCCAGCAACTTAAGCTTCGGCTACAACAGTCTGGCGGTGCCAACGACCCAGCCTGTCAGTAATAGTTAACAGATGGGACTAAATGCCTTCTTGATTTAAAAAGACGTGAGTGCTGAGATGTAGTGGCTCCATTTAGACATACAAGCAGGACATGCAATTCGAAGACATTAATGCAGGATTTAATTGATTTATTTCTCTCATCATCCCTATTTAACCCTCCTGTTGTGTTTTGGGTCAAATTGACCCATTTTAAAGTTTAAAAATTTAAAAAAAAAGTTAAAACTATTTTTTCGGTTGGAAACTTCTGCTTTGCTTAATGAGTGTAATCAACATATAAAATGAAAGTGGTTCATTTCGCATGTTTCTGTTGCAGAAATAGTATTTAAATACAGTTTACTTTCAGTACAAATCCTCATTTGTCTTGATTTTAAGTCAGCAGGTCAATTTGACCCTGAACAGAAGAGGTGGCTCATTTTAATTCATCAACACCATAAAAAGAAAAAAAAATCAAAAGGTAAAATAAAATCAATGTCATATAAAGCTAATGCATTTTATATATAAGTCTTTCCACATTTAAAAAAAAGTTTTAACATGCATTTTTTTTTAATGAAAAAAGAATGAATTATCCTCATTTAACCATGACCTGTGCGAGGTAAAGAACACCTCTGAATTAAGTATTGATAGAAATGGTTCGTAATGGAGTTAATAATAAGATTTAAACTGTTTATTGGGATTTTTTTTGTTCCAGACATTTTTGGATAGTTAAACATGACCAAAGAACATCATTGATTTTCCTGAGAAACTAACATAACAAGAGGGTAAAGTGCAGTTGCAGAAAGCTTCTTTTACCGAAACAGAAAAAAAGAAGCAAAATGCTCCTTTAAAGAGTCTCTGTTCAGATTAGATGCAGTAATTACACCGTGTGAGGTCCTACTTTCAACTGATAAATAAATAACAACACTCAGGACATTTTTCTTTCATTTGCTCCACTGTAATAAGTTCATCCTCTTTAGCTAAATGCACAAATACTTCCCTGGGTCATGTGGTCAGAACTGATTTAGTGATTTAGGTCTCTTTTGATGTTGTGGAGCAGCGCTGTTACCAAAGAAGGAAGAGGGAGATTCGGAGGTCACATTCCTCGTACAACAACATTTGGACAGAATGTCTTGGCCCTGAGAGACAGAAAAAGAAGAGGCAAAGGACGCTGAAACTCAAAATGAAAAGTATTTTAATAGTTTGATGACAGCCTCAATAATCAAAGCACGGTTTTAATTTAAACAGAACCTTCTGCTACTGTTTGGATCCCCTTAGAGAGACCCACTAAATTTAGACCTACAGTTTATTTGTTCAGTTTTCTGTTGTGTCTGCCCAGCTGGGTACCAGAACTATCGTGTGGTTTGTTCTGTATTAATCTCCTCCTGTGGCTCCTAATGAATGTCCCTGCTCTCCATTCTGGCAACGCAGGTTTGATAGGATTAATTGAGCCATTACTTAATTACAGGCCCAAAGAAGAAGCTGAAAGTCTATGAAGAGGATTTACAGCTTTACCCATAAATCAAGGGCAGATTTTTTTTTTTAATAAATGCTTTCCAGTAACAGGCTCATTAGCAAGTACATGAGGGAGAGAGCTGGTGAAGTTGTTGATTCTACCAACCTCACATAGTTTCTCTGCTGTTGATGGAACATCACAATAATTATTCACATCTAAAAAACATCTAAAATACACTACCATTCAAAAGTTTGCCATCACTTAGAAATGTCCTTATTTTTTAAAGACAAGCTTTTTTTTTGATGAAGATAACATTGAATTAATAAGAAATACAGTCTAGACATTGTTAATGTGGTAAATGACTATTCTAGCTGGAAACGGCTGATTTTTAATGGAATATCTCCATAGGGGTACAGAGGAACATTTCCAGCAACCATCACTCCTGTGTTCTAATGCTACAGTGTGTTAGCTAATGGTGTTGAAAGGCTCATTGATGATTAGAAAACCCTTGTGCAGTTATGTTAGCACATGGATAAAAGTGTAAGTTTACATGGAATACGTGAAATTGTCTGGATGACCCCAATCTTTTGAACGGTAGTGTATGTTGTGAAGTAAACAGAGTCATAATAAATTTCATATTATTGTGTTCAACCAGGATCAATCAATCAATCAATAAAAATTAGGATCAGCAGCGCAAAATTGCTAAAAAATAAATAAATAAATACAGTAAATCTGTAATTTCACCATTGCTTTGATGTTTTAAAAACATCTGTATGAAATTTGGCAAACATTAGATTAGATTCTTTTTTATAGAAGACATTTTCAGACATTTTAGATCAGACCTGGGCATCGTACGGCCCGCGGGCCACATCCAGCCCGCCGGATGACCCTGACTGACCTGTATGAGGTCACTGGAAAATATTAAAAGTCAATGCAAATATATATCATCACAATGCATGCAAGCGATACGCCTGCACTGTTTTTATTTTGAAAGATCTGCTAAGTTAACGTTTTTTTCTTACAAACATTTGACTGATGCAGAGCGGGGAGGATGTCTGAAAGTTTGCTGATAAACTGCTAAAGCAGCAAGGATTTTTTACCAAAGCTCACACATAAAGGGATGTCAGTAAGCCATTCTCTGATGGAGAGTTCATAAAAGAATGCCTGGTGGACTCTGCAGCGTTTATATGCCCGGAGAAGAAAGGAGCGTTCGTTAATGTGGCCCTTTGGAGGCGAACCGTAACGAGGCGGGCGGAGAGCATCGCCGAGAATCTGGAGCTTCAAGCTGCACAACAAAGTGGACGATTTTGACGTTTTGTCCTTGGCTCTGGACGAGAGCTGTGATGTCCGTGACACAGCCCAGTTACTCATCTTTGTACGTGGACTAACAAAAACCTTTGAGATGACGGAGGAGCTGGCAGCTGTGCAGCCAATGAAGGGAACCACGACAATGAGTGATTTGTTCACTGAGGTAAATACACGCATGAACAAGCTGGGACTGAAATGGGAGAATTTGGTTGGTGTTACAACTGATGGATGTCCAAATGTGACAGGGAAAAATGTTGGACTTTTAAAACGGATGCAAGATAAAGTGAGTGAAATAAACCCAGAACAGAAACTGATATTTTTGCATTGTATTATACATCAGGAGGTGCTGTGTAAGTCAGTGCTAAAAATCAACCACGTGACTGATGTTGTAGCTAAAGTAGTTAACTTCATCAGGGCAAGAGCATTGAATTACAGACAATTTGTTGTCTTTGTGGAGGAGATGATAGTGAACATGGTGACCTTGGTTACCAGACAGCTGTCAGATGGTTCAGCCTGGACAAGATGCTGAGACGAGTTTGGGATCTGAGAGCAGAGATTCAAGAGTTTTGTGAGAAGAAAGGCAGGGACATCCCCAAGCTGTCAGATGCAGACTGTGGATATCAGACCCTGCCTTTGCTGTTGATGTGACTGCACTAATGAATGAACTAAATACCAAGCTGCAAGGCAAGGGCCTCTTTACTCATGAAATGTACAGCCTGGTGACCGCTTTTATGAGAAAGCTGAAGTTTCTCTCAAGCCAGTTGGAGGGCAACATTCTCATCCACATGCCCACACTGAAGGAAGTCACACCATCAAAAATATCTACAACTCAATAGGCAGCAGTCATAGTTTGAATGAAAAAACTAAATCTTTCATTAAATAGTTGTGTTCTGTGTTCCACATTTTCATTATATCATTGTATTGTTTCATTTCCTGTTTTTATTGAGATATATATTGAGCAGAGCTTTTAAGTGTACTGGTCCGGCCCCGTATGAAAATTAATTGCCCACCCCTGATTTACATACTAAAGATATTTTACTTATTCGCTTCCATGCTTTTGTCCTACCTGCTCTTTGTAAACACTGCCTGCAGTTTAGCCTTGTTTAGCTGAAAACTAAAATTTTTGCTTTTTAATTTTTTAATTTTATTTTTTACATGACTGTCATTCGGGAGTGACTAACGGGTTCACATTTGTGCCAACAAGCACAGAATTTTAGTTTTTTGCAGCACCTGGTTCATGAAAACAATGTAATTTGGCCAAATTATTGTATGAGTCATACAGAATAAGGTAATTTTGTTAAAATATTGTGATTTTAAGCTTAGATTTGGTTCATTTTTCCAATGGAACCACGCATTGCTCATTGAAGAACATGTTGAAGTGGAAACTGATGATTCTTTATGTTTTTAGAATTTCCAGCTCTGTTAAATGATGATTGTTGATAAACCTGCCAGTGAGTTTTCGGGTTCATGGGTTTAACAGTATGCATTTAGCTCAAAGCCGAGCATTTCAAGCATCAGTAACAGATGATGGACAGAAAATCACCAAATCCTAACGTGCTTAATGAGAACATTTACCAATACTATGCCCTGGTTCGCATTTGTTTACCTGCATTGACCAATTGGCCAAACATCATTGGAACATATATATTGTATTTACAGAACTAGTTTTTTACAGGAAATTTTCAAATGTTCAGCTGTTTTATTATCCATACCACATGGTGTATTATCTCATTTGTAACTTAACAACTACATCATTGATTTCTTACTGGGTAACAACCACATCTTAATATTATTCCTTTTGCTCACTATTAAGGTATTGCTTTTGCCACAGATTGTAGAACAGCACCAATTAATGAATACTCGATGGTAGAAATGTTTCACAGTTATTTGAATGTCTTACAGCTATTTTCTGTCTCGTCTTCTCATTGCTTCTGATAAATTGAAGGTCATGTCTAAAATGTGCATTTGACCATTTCTTATTTTCAAATGAAGGTCTGTGTTTATCTCTACCTCCTTCAGCAGTAATATTCCTCTCAGCATACCTCTACATATGCTGCTTTTTGATGCAAACATAGAAGCCAACAAACACGCTTTTAGTTTTTTTTTAGTTTAAATCAGTGGACATTCTTCTCTAAAATAAGGAAGATATGAGTTAGTTGTAGTTAAAGACAGACAGACAGCAATAAGATATCATCCTTATTCTCTGAACTCTGTACAATCCACTTTTGCAAAACCAACAAACACTTCTCTGAGCTCAGAATATGTATTTTTTCTCACAAAACACCTGACTGTGCGAGCAATGGAAATACTACGAGCCAGCTGGCAGATCCACCAGTTGCACCTGTAAATCTCTTCCACATCACCCTTCATATTTCCTTTGTTTTCCTTTTCTCAGAGTTCCTTCTTGCAGCAGCTCTTCCTCGATATTTTTAATGCTGATTTATTTAGTCTTTTCGATGTTAGCGGAGTCTCGCCGTCCTGATGGGGGGGCGGTATACTGGCAGACATGGCATCAGCAACCAGCTATGCAACATTTCATCAGCCACAACACCACTTATCAATCCACTCAGGGGTCACACAGCACAGGCCTGGCTTTACCGAGGTGCATGAAGTGCAGAGTAATATTAGAAATGTGTTCCGGAGAGACTGTCTATCGGTGATTGTGTTTGGAAGACGCACGTGGGAAACATGCAGCGGTAGCAGTGTTGCATAAGGAGCTCTGCCGTCCTTTCATGCCCCGATAAGGAAAAGGAGAGAGGTGGATGAGGTTGTAGGTTTAAAGAGTCAGATTAGGTGTTCCTCTATCAGGGCAGGGTAGCAGCACATCAACTACAATTGTTGGACGTACATATGAATACTTAACATAACTGAAACAAGAGTGTGCAGCCATTTACCTGCACTGGGAGGCTGAACAGAATTAAACTGAATCTGTAGAGCATTTTAGTTGTTTTTAAATCTTCTCTGTAACTGTCCTGACAGTGGTGCTTTGGGCAAAATACTAATGTCACTGAGCTAACATGATGATGCTAACATGCCCTGCAGGTTCAGTGCTTTGCTAATTAACACTAAGTACAGCCGAGGCTAATGGCAATGTCATTCGTTTTTACGGACTTGTAATAAACTAAGACTGAAAAATGATGTGCTGATGTTATTACCCCTCACTGGCTGCCCGTCCATCAAATAGGTGATTGCTATTGCAGATAACTGTGACCTGCAGACACTGAAGACATTTTTAATTCATCCGCTGGTCACCATGAATAGCTCTGTTCAATATTTATTGAGATATTTCAGTCTGGACCAAAGTGGGACCTAATGACCATCACTCCTAGATACTGTGTGGATTTTTATCTATCCAGGTCGATCCTGGGAGCTTCAGTAACAATCAACCGGACTTATTTATTCAATTAGCAAGAGAAATATAGGAATTTTTTTTTACATGTCATGGTTGATTGAAATGAAAAATAGCTAACATTTCTGGCCCTTGTGACAGCATCTACCAGTCATTTAAAGTGGTCTTGCCCTTAATTGTGCATAATTTTAAGCCTTCATGCAACTTAAATTGGTGAGTTGTTTAAATATTCACCCCTCATACAATTATTACAGACAGGGAAATTACCTATAGAGACAACAACCATTTTCCGTATCAGGCTGTAAACATGATTATTTGTGCTGTAAAGTTGGACATTTTAAAATGGAGGTCTATGGAAACTGAATCGGTTTTAGAGTCAACCTCAAGTGGTCATTGCAGGAACTGCAGTTTTCGGTACTTCTTTGTTTACTTTATTATTCAGCCCTGGGGGTTGCTGAGGGCTGAACTTTGAAGCAAGATTAGTGGGTTAGTGAAGTATGTTGAGCCTAAAGTCCGAGTTTTCAGTGTCATGAAGAAGGCTCTCTTTTAACCTGCAGAAAGATCCCGAGAAGGCCGTAACGCGAACCGGGGATCTTCTAGCTGTAAGGCGAAAGTGCTAACCACCAAGCCACTGTGCAGCCCAGGTTATATTCAGAGTTTCAGATTCAAATCAGCTAAAAGAAGCTTCTCCTTTTAACTAAATCCTTTCCCAGTGATTTTTAATAAGCGATACAGATTCTCAGCTGAGGGAAAATGTTTAACGTTACTAAAAGCACTGAATGAAGCCATGTAGTTACAGTATCACACACTGTATGCATCACGTTGCCATGGAAACCTGACATGTATTTAGTTGGTGATGCAGAAAATGTATAAGTATGTTTCTTTGTTTGGTCCTTTCGCTCTGCTGGTTCTGCAGCTGATAGAATACAGATTAGAAAATTGATTAGTTTATTAGTATTTATTACAGAGAATATTCAATCAGTGACAATAGTTTTACTTTGATTTGGCCACAAGTTAAAGTGATTTCCTGCACTGTGGGACATTGTCAAACCTAAATGCACTTCAGCACAATATCATGCTTAAATATGTGAAGTTTAACGTTAAACACTGCTAATGTGCAGCTGTCAGTTACAAATAATCAGCTGCAATGATCAGTAAAATAGATACATTAACACGTGTTTGACAGCTGAACACGATCGTTTCCTTTAGTGCAAAAGAGTCAAATGACACATTAAACTCCTCCTTTTATGTGAATGGAGTTTGAAGCAGAAAGTTAACAAAGAAAACTGAAAACCGCCTTTGTGATACCTGTTGACTCTGACTGAGATTTTCGTTTTTGTCGAGCCGGCTTACACAAAGAAAGCCTGAATATGTTAAACTAGCTTCATGATACAACCCTGTGCTTGGTTAGTTTTGCCAGATCATTCTCTGACAGAGTAGAAAGGTCTGACTGCACTTTATTATGACTCTGGTGTCAGGATAAAAAAATATCTGGTATGTTTGTATTTCTTTGAACCACTTACAGTTGTCTTTGGCGGGGCTAAAAGCAGGATGTGGCATCATTGTTCACTTAAAACAGTAACAGGGGAATAATGTTGATGCAACATTTGCATGCAGGGAAGTGAGCACTGTGATTAAAAGGAGGGCTGTGTCATTGCATGACCCAACACTTTGGCAAAACTTGAAATTTTTGAGCATGTAGGTTACTGCCTGGAGGTTGTTGCTGTTGTTATTTCCCATAGTGAAGCGGTAGATAGTGGAAGAAGATGCAAAATGCATTGCCAACTGTGAGCTTAAATCTGCAATCTGCATCCAGTGAGTCAAACTACTGCGTTGCTTAATCCAATATGAAAAAAAATGTTTTTAAAGTAGTGCATACTTGAAAAAGCGAGGTTAAATGTTGAGGAAATTCGAGTATATATCCATAATATCCTGGGGATGTTCCAAAACATGCATACTGTGATTTGCAGTCAAATGCTTGGTCGCTTTATTTATAAAGCATTTAAGTTACTGCAACACAAACCCATTTTAAAATGAATTCTATTGTTTTGTAGGAGTCCTGAAGGCTAAAGACAATAGCTGTTTGTGTGTTTTAGAGATTCCGCACTGTGCCCCTGTGTAGTTACACTCGCCAGGAAATTACAAGAGGGCAAGAAACAGGCAGAAATCAGCACTTAGCCTAAAAGCACCCTTGTGGTCTGCTGTTGTAATTACAGTGTCTGTTCATTTGTACAGCTGAAGCCTCTGTTGGTGCTCGGTGGCTGCTGACTCCTCATTTGAAGGGAGAAAAAACAGTTTGTAGACGACGCTGTCGGCATTTTGGTGCTGGAAAGGCAGCATATGGCGTTTGTTTGACCTCTGCCTGTTCTGGCTTGTTTGTGAGAGAGTGGAATCATGGGGCAGTACAATCAAAACAATGAAATGAAATAGCCTAAAAAGCTTTTGCCACTATAAGTTTACACACACAGTCATTTTATCCTCTGTTATTACAGAGAATATTGATTTGTTGAGTTCTAAAGACTGCGCGAGCACTTCAGGCAGACCAAAAATAGAGCCGACCAGGGGCATTAACACCAACTTTGTAGATTATTAAACCAGATAAGTCAGCAAATTTATTTCTAAGTGCTATTAAGAATATTGAAAAATATGAGCAGCACAAATATCGCAGAAGATTAATTTACTCTTGCATCTCCTTTCTCTGCCTCCAGTCTCAAACTGCGAAACATCCTCAGCACTATTGGATTCCCGGTAATTGGAAAAATATTAAAAACCAAGTAGGCAGTGGTTATCTTTAAAATGGACTGATGGTGAATGCATTAGCTGAATAGTGAGACTTTCTGCTCTGGAATGTTGCTGAAACATTACATTTCTAATCATTTCAAACTATGCAACTTGATATATAACCATGACGATATCTACAGGAAATTTGTAATTGGAATTATATTTCTGTTTAAGCGACGCAACTTCAACTATTTTTCTATAATATGGACTGAATTGCATCTGGATATGTAGACAAATGATGATGTCAGCTTGAATGAGCTAAAATTCAGTCTTATCTTACTCCTCTGTTCGTCTTTGTACTCGACAGTGTCATCCTCTGTTATCCCTCAACGTCTCTCATTCACCATTTCTGTCTGTTCTGTCGTGTCAGCGTTTCCTCAACATCTGTCACAACGCTGCAGAACCAGCTATTCATACAAAATGAACAGTTTTGAGTGGCATTTTCACTGGGCAGTGTGCACTGTGTTTGATTGATAGGGCGCAGCAGCAGGGCAGAGGCCAGAGTGTTGGGGTTGAGGTAAATTGCACCATGTTGGATGAATAACGGATGGTTGGCAGAATTCAGACTTCGCTATTCTGTTAGTGTGATGTGGAAACTGATCCTGAGCCAGCTAAAACAAACATGGAAAGCAGCCATCTTAATTAAAATATGCATCCAAATGACTGCAGTGAAACGAGGGCAAAACGAATGAATCCAAACGGAATGAAAACACAAGCAAACTTACAACAATAAACAGGAGGTCTATTCAGATACTAGGGCTGGGACTTTAACATGTTAATTACGATTAATTAATTAGAGAAAAAATGACGCGTTAAAAAAAAATAACGCATTTAATCACACCTTTCTCAGTTCCCTCATTTCTGGCACACTGGTAACACTGATGCACACTCCAGTCCAGTAGGTGGCGGTAATGAACTCAAAGTCTGCCAGCCATGAAGAAGATACAGAGGACGCACTGAGGGAATTACTGGATCTGTCGCAAACTTTCTCTTTTATTACAAAAGCCGTTCAGCAAAAAGTATTGAAAGCATTTGTGGCAAGAAATAACCTGCTGAACCTGTCCTCGCTTTAGTTCAACGATGGCTAGTTTAGACATTTCATGAAAGTTTCATGATGCGTCGGACCTCTGCTCCCCGTGCCACATTTGCATAAATGAAACTCCTTTATGCAAATGAGCTCCAGGGCGACACACCGTACGACGATCCTGGTACCAGCAAATGGTGTAGCCATCCCATAATAGACCACTTTTCAAGACATTGAAAATGCTTGAGTTTTTAAAATGTTGAATATAATCGCTATAATTGTTCTTTGAGCTTGCAGTAACCTGTGAATATATACAGTTGAAAAATGTAGAATATAAATGAAACAAATGTTTTTGCTGTTTAATTTTACGTATGTCTATTCATTGATTCAGTCATCAACCAAAATTTATTTGAATTGAAAAACTTTACTTATTGTGTCAAATATTGATATTTGACAAAAATGTGACTAATCGCAGTTAATTCATTACAAAGCCTCTAATTAATTTGATAATTTTTTTTAATTGCGTCCCACCGCTATCAGAAATGCATGAACTTTCTGCTTGTGACCACACAGAGAGACGATGTGGGCTTTATCGTCTCACTGATTCGCTGTGGCATTTCACCTGGTCGGCTCTCAGACATCAAAGCGGGTCTGGAAGAGGGAGTAGCATGATGTCACCGCCAGACAATGCCCTGGTATACTCATAGGCCATCCACACGTTCAGCGCCAATGTGCTACTTTAACATTGGCCAGATGAGCGGACCTCGGTATCAGCTGTTCCAAATGCGGATCTCTTTGGAGAGCAACAGTGGAAAGATGTGACAGAGTGCCACTGCTCAGATAAAAGAGTTATTTTCTCACAAGATCCATGTGCCAACCTGCGGTGCTTTATTGTGGGCTCTTCTAAAAGAGGCTGTGGTGGTATATGTTGATGTGGCTGAATAAAGTTAGCGGCAGTATTACACTTTAATGTAGGTCAAGAGTAGATAGAGATATTTCTTGTGAACTGCAGTGTCATGGTTTCTTGACCACGGCCAGCTTCAGTATCTTGTATCCAAGGCCAGCTTTTGGATTGCACTCACGTCAACACTTGACTCCGCTAAATGAGTGATGCACAATGGTGACCGCCTCTACTATAAATGCTTAACACCCATTCTTGACTCTCAGAGGGGGCTTGGGAAAGATTCCTGTTACCGTATGTAGTTACACAGTCCAGCCTGGTTTATTTTTTTCCACAATGTGCATGTATAAGGTCGTAAGCTCTGCCTCTAGTCCGTCTACACCTGTATCACCCTATGGATCTGTGCATACCAGACATAATGTATTGCATCACTGTGCCCTGTCAGAACGCACGGCTGATAGTATGTCTGCGGATAACATGCCACCTAAAAAAAGGCACCCTCTTGACAACGGTAAGGTTCAGGAAGGGCTGCTTATATTGCGCATAAGAGCTGGTGATAAAAGACCAAACGCATGCACACATACTTGCACGCTTGCAAAAACATGCGCGCGCACACACACACACACACACACACACACACAGATGTGGTCCTGCTGACACCTCGCAAAGGTCAGCTATCAATAACGCTCTAAATTTGTACACCTTTAAAGTTGACAGAAGAAAGTCCGCTATACATGTGGGTTAACAACAAAACCACACTGCAGCTTTATTAGGGTTTTTGTTGTGAATCTAACTTATTATTTATACATAAGATGGCATGTTAATTATCTGCAGTAAGAAGCTCCAACGTCTTGCAGCATTAAACAGTAAAACACAGGTAATAATATAGTGTATATTTATTACGTTTGTGGAGGATACATGCTGTGTGTTAACAGCATTGCAATAATACAGGTTAAATAGATATCTGGGGAAATTCAAGGTATCCAGTAGCTCACACATGTCACACAGGAACAGTGTGCAAAAGACCATGCAACTGGCATGCAAATTGTGCAAGAAATAGTAATAAGGTGCCTAACAATGCTGGCATTTGCAGAAATGTGCAAATATTGTTTGCAGTAAGGTGCCAATTGGTGGTATTTACAATAAAAATAGAGTATTATAAGCTTGAATTTAGATGATTAGATTGTTTATTCATTTTGTTGTTGTCATTGTTATTAATCTAACTTATTATTTTTATATATATAAGATGGCATGTTAATTACAATGAGAAGCTCCAACATCTTGCAGCATTAAACAGTAAAACACAGTCAATAATATCGTGTATATTTATTATATGTGTGGAGGCTACGTGCTGTGTGTAAACAGTATGGCAATAATACAGGTTAAATAGATATTTGGGAAAATTCAAGGTATCCAGTGGGTCACACATGTCACATACAAGAGGATCAGTGTACAAAAGAGCATGCAACTGGCATGCAAACTGTGCAAGAAATAGCAAAAGGTGCCTAAAAATGCCAGTCTTTACAGAAATATGCAAATACTGTTTGCAATAAGGTGCAAATTGGTAAAGTATTACCAGCCTAAATTTAGATTATTAGATTGTTTATTTATTATTTTATTGTTGTTGTTAATCTAACTTATTATTCATATGTAAGTTGGCATGGTAATTATCTCCATTAAGTAGTGTCTTGCAGTATTAAACAGTAAAGCACATTCAATAATATACACTGTACTGACTCAACTGACTGGAACATTTATGTGAAGTATCATTTTGAGCCAAGATGTACTTTTGATGGAAACATAAAACTGGGTAATCTACAGATTAAAAGCACTGCATCATTTTTTTTTTTTTAAATTTGCTGCCTTCATTATTAGGTTACGCATAAATCACTGCTTCAGTGATTGTATTTGCCAGAAAAATATGTTCCCGAAGAAGCACTTGTTCAAGCTGTGTGTGATTTCTTTTCAACTCACTAGACCATCTCCAACAGCCCTCTAAAGGTCTTAAGTATTTATGAGAAATAGGCTCCGATTGCTTTCACTTCAGAGGATATTACACACTGCAGACAGATGGATAGATAGATAGATAGATAGATAGATAGATAGATAGATAGATAGATAGATAGATAGATAGATAGATAGATAGATAGATAGATAGATAGATAGATAGATAGATAGATAGATAGATAGATAGATAGATAGATAGATAGATAGATAGATAGATAGATAGATGGATAGATGGATGGATGGATGGATGGATGGATGGATGGATGGATGGATGGATGGATGGATGGATGGATGAGTAAAGGTCATGTTATGATGGTCATAGGATACATTGCACTGACTAAAAGGGACTGGATCCAGTCTGTGAATAATTTAATAGGCTGCTGTGTGAGAGAGACACACAGGGGGAGAATTCCTCAGTTAAGCCTTCAAAAATCAAGACACGGTTCAGCTGCTTTGCTTAATGAAGACAGAATTAAAACAAATACAGTTTTATGACAGGGAGATACTTCAAGACGCAAACTCATACTTCAGTTTATGGCATCTGAGCAACATAATGTCAGTTTTAATTTGAAAAGCAGTGTGTAAACACTAACACCGTGTCAGCGCTGATTTAACACCTAGCACAGTTGAACACCTCCAAATCATTACAGGATTTTGCCGCCACCAAATCATGTCAGCGAGTGAAAAGATGGCACTTCTGGTGTTAACACTGAAACACCTTGCTGTGTAGACGCACCACGGTGATTAATGGTTGGTAGAAACAAACTGTTTATTCTCACCACACTGGCGACCGCAAGAATCCGTAATCTCTAAAAATCACACCAGGGGACAAATAACAATGTAGTTCACATTTTGAAGCAACTCATTGTCACCAGTTAATATTTATTCAGTTAGCTCACACTTTTCTTTGCTGTTGATAATGAAACTGTGTAGATTGAGGACATTTGAGCAAATTTAATGTTGGTGTGCTTGAACCAGGGGTGGAAAGTAGCTAAGTACTTTTACTCAAGTGTTGTACTAATATACAGTTTTGAGATACTTGGACTTTACCATGTTATGCTACTTTATACTTTCACTCCACCACATATCAGAATAAAATACTGCAGCTACTTTATACTCCATTCCATTTATTTGGCAGCTTTAGTTAGTTTTAATATGTAGATTTGACATTACCTGACAATAGAGTAAGATTTTAAAGTACAGTCCAAAGTTAAATGTTATTCTAGAGGTCTCCAACCTTTCCCCATACGAAAATCAGTGTAGTTAGGGTCACGTTTAGGATGTCTGTAAGTTAAGTGTTCGACCAAAAATTGATTTTCCCTCGAAACTTCTCACATGGTTTCATTTGAATAAATATTCCAATGATCCAGCCTCTCAGAATTATCTGATGTATCTGTAAATAAAACAGAGCGAAGATTTGCGCCATCTCCAGCAGCTGCTGCAGTAAAATGCTGCTTAGGCACTGATGCTTTAGTATTAATATGAGAATGATGTCAGATATAACAGCTACATCAGCCAGAGACACCTTTACTGTAACAGTTTAACTACATTTTGCTCCAAAAACATTTACTGAAGTAGGATTTTTCATGTGGTTCTTGGTGCTTTCATTTCAGGAAAGCATCTGAATACTTCTTCCAACACTTGCTTGAGGTTGCTTTTCTAATTCTTTACAGGAATTTCTTCCCTGGTGCTCAAAACACTCCCTTCTTCTGTGTATTTCTGTGACTGCATACAAGAGAGGAAGCGACACAGTGGGAGGCAATATGATGAGCAACAGTTGGCTGCTATCTGTTTGGCTGCAGCAATAAACAGCCTCTCAGACAGGCTCAAATATACACACTTAATGTGCGATCGTAGCCTTTTGACTTGATTGATGGTCAATGAGAAGGAAAGCATGGCTTTGTTAGTGTGAGCACCTGCCAGTTTAGAGTTACTGGTCATGTGTGTTTGAGCGATAGAGGCGATGAACACTTTAACTACATTTTGCTGCAAAAACTTTGATCTTTTGTGCAGGACTTGATACTTTAAGCAAAGCATCTGAATACTTCTTCCACCGTTTGCTTCCAGTTCTTTGCTAGAATGTCTTCCCTGGTGCTCAAAACGCTCCCCTCTACGAGGAGGTCCAGCTGTAACCTAATTGTCATTTATTAATAGCTAAACATTCCCCTCGGAATAGGTTGATGACAACATGATATGCTACCAGGGAAACAGACACAGATGCAAATTCTTCAAGAGCTCTAACTTATTCCTAGCAAGACTCTGAATCACTGCCTAACTTTAGGCTGAGGGCCTAAGCCTGCCTGCCTGTTTTATTGGCTAATAACATCAAATAGTGGGAAGAGGGAAGAGAGAAAGCCTATTTCACAAACTAAAAGACTAAAAACACTGCGTACGTATCAGGCTTACAACTGCAATAATTAAGAAGAAAAGCAGTCAGAGAGTGCACTACTCCACCAAGGCTGCTGAGTCGTATGATTTCTGATGACTGAAATCTTGAAAAAATTCGTGGCAGAAATCATGTCTATGTGTCCATAGATCTACTCACAAACAAAATGACCTTGTGCTGAGCACAGGCGTATGTTATGCGTGTTTACGTTACGTACGGATACCGAATCTCGTGACCTAAATATGTAGCAGCCGGCAGGAACTGATGGGACTCTGAAACACCCCCACAATTTAATCAATTCTTCTTCGTATCATTTCCAACAGATAAGTCCCGATAAGTCCACAGTGGTGGATTTGTAGTAGGATCGCAATGATGTGATTGTCAGCAGGCAGCTGATGTAGTGTTCACTTGTTGTGATAGTTACAGTGACGCTGTGTCGCTATCTCGCAATGATACAGAAATCTTTTAAAAATTTGTGGATCCAGACTATAAGCCGCATCATTACCAAAATCTGATCACTTGATCCTTGTGTCATTTCTAACCTTCTCTGAAAATTTCATCCAAATCTGTTTGTCCATTTCTGAGTAATGTTGCACACAGACTGAATAACAGATGGACAGACAAACGTGTGCTAATCGTCATATAACTCCACCACGTTCCTTGGCGGAGTAACAATCACAGTGAGGGGAAGCACCTCTTATTCTACCCACTATCACAGTAGCATACTGGTGCTTATGCATTCCATGTTTCCTATTAGAGGGTACAGAAAAACTGAATAAAGTACATAGTTTTGTTTAAAAGTGCATGTTATTTTCATGATTTGCGTTTTATGATTTCAGAAGAAATGCTCTAAGGTCGATTAACTTCATTAAAAACACTTACATGTATGCAGAGAGTGTTTAAACATGACTGCTGCGTATAGATCATTTAGAAAAAGCTCTTTGGCCAGTACATGCACGGATTAAAAAAATCTGTGCACGCCAATACTATTTTAGTCTCTTAGTTGTGTGAGTTTTAATTTATCCTTGTCAGTGCCTGTAAAAACAAACACAAGTTTATCACAGCACCAGAGAAGAGTAAAATTAAAAGAAAAATAAAATCGCAAAGTACAAAGCCAGAATAGAAATCGCAAATGTACTCTGTCACACTTCAGATGATGATTTTAGTCAAATGTTTGCCACCGGGTGCCTGCACATTATGATAGATGCAGCATTTAACACAGTTGTCACAATTTCTGTTCATTGTAAATAAAAAGACACAGAAACAGCAACAGATATTTGCTGCAGTAGTATCCAGTTAATCACACGTCCAAATGGGCACATCTGGAAATACAGCTGTCTGCTATTCCCTGTAGGAATTGATTACACCAATTAAAAAGGTAATATTTCTGTCTGTAGTCTTAATTTACATCTAAAAACACTGTCAACACATAACATATTGGAGTTCCTGTCTCATATTGCGCTGGAATGAGCGTTCTGGAAGAGCGACAAAACGCTGGCGCCGTCTCTGTTGAAGAGTAAACCTTATTTGTGAATATACTTTTTTGATCTTTTCCCAGGTTTAAGTGTTTTCCAGTAAGTGACACTTACGACATGCGCAGCTCTTCTGCTTTTTATATCCTGCCACTTACTTAACTGGGAATGACAGGGTCTTGCAGAAGCAGCATTTAAGATAGTCGTCATAATTTCTGTCTGTTGTAAAGAAAAACACACACAAAGCAACGCAGGTTTTTTGCTGCATTAGTATAGAGTTAATCACACATCCAAATAGACACATCTGAAAGTAATTCAATTCAGTTCAGTTTTATTAACAACATATGTCACCTCAGCACTTCACATAGTAAAGCAAATCCATTACAAATTTTAAACAAAGAACAGAGAACCCAACAATCTAAAGTTACTGTTGGATTCCCTATGAGTGACGGTGGAAAATACAGCTGTCTGCTTTTCCCTGTAGGAATTGATAAAACTAATCAAAAAGGTAATATTTCTCTCTGTGTAGATGAAAATTGTTCAAGGGCTCTAACTCTGAATCACTGTCTGACTGGTACTTTATAATACTCAGTTTGATTTATTTTCTGTACTCATATAATACTCTATCTTATAAGAGAGAGAGAGAGATAAGATCAGCGTTTATTAATCCCACAGTGGGGGCATTTGCATTGTTATTGCAGCACAGATAGTGCTAACATTTAGGAAATGAAACACAAAATAAAAAAAAGATAGCCAAACTAAACCAAAATATACATACATACTAATTATAGAAATAACATAATTGCACATGACAGAGGTACTGCACAGATTTTATAGTAATACCATCAAATTAACTATCTTATAGTAAATAGTAAGAATTTTTGGACATTTCAGTGCCAGCATTTTCAGGCATCTTATTGCTATTTTTTTTTCTACCAGCCCAATTTGCACATCCCATGCTTTTTTGCACACTGTTCCTGTTATCTATGTATGTTGTATGTAACATGTGTGAGCTACTGGACACCTTGAATGTCCCCATGAAGATGCATAAGGTATCTGTCTATCTAAATTATTATATTATTCCCACGTTTTCACCGTTAACGCTCACCCTGCAACAGCTCCTGTGAGGTCAGGGTGTCTCTGCAGTCTGCGTCCTCTGCCAGCACTGATTGAACCGCGGGCGTTGCCATGGCTACACGGAGACCCAATGAGAAGCTCGCGGTCGGACTGTCGCTGAATGAACACAACAGAGGCCATTTTGGAGCCGTGGCATCATTCACCGACAACACGAACGGAAACGGAGGCGAAGCCAGTCCATCTCTGGGCTGGAAGATCCGGCACCGGTGAGGAAAGACATGTGGTGACTGACTGGCTGTGTTGTCGCGCTGAGGGAAGAAAAACAAAAGGAAAAACGGGGGGCAGCTTCACCGCATTGCTACCCGAGGCCCGGTGACCCCCCGTGGGAGGGAGTTGCCGTCGCTTTAGCCCGGCCAAAAACAGGTGTACAGTTTCATCACACGGAGGCTCCGCTAGCTAACCGAGCCGCCGGAGCTTCGCCGTGTGTCGGACTTTTTTTTTTTTTCACCTGGCAGAGGCCGGTTGCGTGACGGTGAGCTCCGGAGTCGGTGGTTTTAAGGTACGTAAACGCAGCACTGGCAATGTTTTTAGCCAATATTTCTCCCTCCGAGCCGCTGTTAGCAGCTGCAGCGGCTCCGACCAGCGGCTGGACGTCCTGGTGTCTGAGCAGGTAAACAGGCTGTCTGAGCAGGTTAATAGGCTATTTGAATACATAAACAGGCTATTTGAACACATAAACAGACCATTTGAACACATAAACGGGCTATTTGGAGTGTTTTCGGTGCGTTAGAAGCAACATTAACCCGAGAAAATGAATCTTCTCGTCCGGGATGCGGTTAACTCGCCTCTGTGTCCATTAAAGTGCGTGCCAAAAAGTGATCGTCTGCCAAATACTGATTTTTAGTCCACAAAAGCAATCATCTTCACGTCTCTGCATAATTTTACCTCCCCTAAGTTCTACATGAACCAATTCAGTAATTTTTTACCCGTTAAAATTGCTTTAAAGGACCAGTTCAGCTCATTTCACGTCATTTTCCACCTGCCAAAAAATGACTCGAGAAATGTTTAGAGTGCATCAAAATGAGTTGATTTCATTACTGATTAATGTGTTGATTATTTTTTGGATCAATCCATTAGTCCTTTCGCTTGCAAAATCTCAGAAAATGGTGAAAAATGTCTATCAGAGTTTGTCAAAACTCAAGATAACGTCCTCACGTCTTGTTTTGTCCACAACCCAAATAGATTCAATTTACTGTCTTAGAGAATTAAAGAAACAATAGAATATTCTCATTTAAAAAGCTACAATCAGAGAATTTTGACTTTTTTTCTTAACAAACTACTCAGATAAGTTAATCAGTGATCAAAAAGTTGGTGAGATATTTAATAGTTGACAAACTGATTATTTATTGCATATCTAGTATAATAAACATTACTTTTGTCACAGTTATTCGGTTACAAGAAATGTTCAAACACAAACTATTGAGTCACCACAGATGCTGTTATTTGCACATTATGACTGATCCACATACAAGCAGCTGTAGATGTATAAATACTGATTGTGCTTCATGTTAAAGCTGTTTTCTAAAGGTATTTCAAGTATGTAGCTGCTTATATCTGAATCAAGCAGTCATAACGTTTAAATACACACAATTTTATTTCTGTGCTCAAAGCAAAAATGCATCCTATGTGAAGCTTTTTCACAGTTTGTAGTGTAATCAGGTCTTAAGATACATTATAGGCAATATTATAGTATTTTTTCCCCCAATGTTTAGGCTTTGATGTGTGCAGTGTCACTTTTGGACAGTAATTAACATGATTTCTGTATTGCTTTTATATATAAAATAGGGAAATTACCTCTCTTGCAATTATCTTATGAGCCATTACCTCTAAAATGTAACCTCAGGAATAATACTGCATTACATGAGTTCAATAGATTCTAACTCAACCCCGTAACTCTAACCCTAACCCTAGCTATCTGAGCGGGTAAAAACAACTGCATTGATTATAATCCAGGCCACAAAGCAGGTTAAAACAGCAGTGATACAATGGTAACTGCTCCAACAGGCTGTAATCACTTTGTGGCACAACACCGGGCTGGGAAGATGTTAAATGCTGAGACCACAAGCTTTTAAGCTGTGGAACGAATATCGCTTGACATTTGAAGTAAAGAGAGAAATATATGAAGTGACAAAACAACCTGCTTGACTGTAGAAACATCCATGTTTAACCTACATCCTAACAGATTAAGATAATCTCTATTGTTAGCTTGCAGTACAGTGGTGCAATACAGTATATTGCAGCATGTGTAATAATAATAATAATAATAATAATAATAATAATAATAAAGAAATAAGCACAGGGCAGCTTTGAGCTACATTTATTACATTTTATACCACTTGTGCAGTTAGAAAAACCAGGATTCCTTGAGTGTACCCTTGTGAGCTACTGTATTTTATGATACCAAACATTATCCTCACAATATTTCAGCTACAACTCGTGTTGCAGATTCCTCAGAGAGATGCTGTAAAGTCTTTATTGAGGTGGAGTTTTTCTCTGCAACTGAAGTGTTTCCTCTTACCTGCAATTAAAAGTTTAAATCATCATATAGGTGCCTTGAATGAAACTTTTTAAGACTAATATGTTGTTTTATCGCTTGTCTTTCCTCCAGCTGGTTATTAAAACAAAAAGTTACGGACAACCCTTACATTTTCTCACATGTTGCTCTGATAACTGCTATGAAAGGATGATGTAATGAGGAAAAAAATTAAAAGACCAACAGCGACGGATGGTATCTGTAAGACTAATTTGAATGCTGGTTGAACGGGGAGAGTGAGGAGGCGTCCACGATGCACATAGTGTAACACTATCACTCCGGGAACCTCATACCACTCCCAGCGAGGCCTACCTGTCCTGTGAGTGTGTGTTGTTGGTGTGTGTGTGCTGTAGGCCTTCTTGCACAGTATTTTTACTCTGCCAAGGAACGGCGGAGTTATGTGACGATCGGCATACGTTTGTCTGTGAATCTGTCTGTCTGTTAGCAACATTACTCAAAAACGGACTCACGGATTTGGATGAAATTTTCAGGGAAGGTCAGAAATGACACAAGGACCAAGTGGTTAGATTTTGGCAGTGATGCAGCTTATAGTCTGGATCCATGGATTTGTTAAGGATTTCCCATTGCCAGATATAGCAGCCAGCACGGCGTCGCTGTAACCATGACGTGAACACTGTGTCAGTTACCCACTGACGATCACATGATTGCGATCCTAGTACAAATTGACTGTGATTTATCAGTTGGAAATCATACAGGGAACAAATGATTAAACTGTGGGGTGTTTCTGAGTCCCATCAATTCCTGTCGCCCGCTACATATTTAGGTCACGCAATGTAGCAAACCCCAGCCAGACACGTTAAGTTCAGCCGTCAGCCTTATTTTGAACACAAAATCACCTTCCTGTCCTTCACTCATTTCTCCACCGTAAGACCTTGTCCCCGCTAAGTGCTTATAAGTTTATATACATCCTTTGCTAGACAGCAACAGCGTGGAACCGTTTTCTTTCAGATTTCTGTGAATTTTCGGACTTTTCGGCAGTGTCTTCGTCAAGTTGAGAAACCTCTTCTTAGATAAACACTTCCTGTCCCGTTGGAATGGTGACAAAATAAAAGCCCGCAACATTAAAAATACGTCTTCAAAATAAAAGCATGGAGGGAACAGTTACTTTAACAGTAGCAAAACAAAGACTTGCCAAAAGTGATGAACTGATCAACAGACTTTATAAGAGTAATTTACTCGCAATTCGGTATAAATACATAACATGCACATGTATAACACATGCCTGTGCTCAGTGCAAGGTAATTTTTTATTAAGGATTTCATCCATCGGAAATGATACGTCAACTGAGCAGCCTTGGCGGAGTACTGCGCTTTCTGAGTGCTTTTCTAGTTTTTATACTGTTTTGTGTGTTTTCGTGACTGCACACGTGTCTGGAAGAGAGGAAGCGACGCAGTGGGAGGCAATATGATGAGCAACAGTTGGCTGCTATCTGTCTCCCAGCGCCAATAAACAGCCTCTCATACCAGCTTAAATATACACACCTAATGAGCGATCGTAGCTTTTTGACTTGATTGATGGTCAATGAGGCGGAAAGTATGGCTCGGTAGCGTCAACTCGGTTGCACCTGCCAGTTTAGAGTTACCGTTCATGTATGTTTGAGCGATAGAGGTGGAGGGTGAGAGGAGGAAAGGGGGATCAAGACAGGCCATCAGGGAAAAGGAGAATGTGATATGTTTTCTTCTGAAAGTACAGACTGTAACAGCAGGACTGTCAGTATCTTCTGCTCTGTTATGCTCTCACTCCTACGCACGCACACATGCATCCCTTTTTAATTTAACCTTTCTTGGTTTATTTCTTTGTTTCGGTGCTCATTGTCCCTCTGCTGTGTTTCCTCCTTTATCTCGTCTATTCTCTCTCTGCCCTCCTTCAGAGGCTGATGTCATGGCTCAAGTGGTGTGTGAAAAGCTGCCTAATTCCTAGTCTCGCTGGTAAAAGATACTGCCTGCAGAAAACGCTCACTGCCTGAGCTTTCTCAGTGACCTTTAGCACCTACCATGCTGTTTGGTGGTGGTAACTTTTTGCTATAAACTGCTTTGATATATTTTTGACCATTCTGGGGTTTGATCATTCTTGATTGGGGGCCAGATTTGTTCATTCACGAATAAATGTGGCTAACAACATGAAAAAGTGGCAAAGAAAAGCCTATTTTCACAAACTGAAAGACTGAAAAATTTTGTTCATGTAAGGTTTACTAAGGGGAAGCGCTTCTTATTCCACCCAGTATGGCTTCAAGGTAGCATACTAGTGCCTATGCATTTCATGTATAGTGATCACTTGTAGAAACTTTATTGGCAGGTACAGAAAAACTGGATGAAGTACATTGTTTTGTTAAAAATTGCATGTTATTTTCACGATTTGCATTTTCTGGTTTCAGAAGAAATGCCCACCTTGAGGTGGGTTAGATTTACTGAAAACTCTTATATGTGTGCAGTGACATGTCTGCTGCAGACAGAGCATTTAGCAGTTTGATAACTTCAAATTCAAAAATCTTCAATACTTTAGTCAGTGCATCTTTACTTTGAGTAGCCATTCCCAACCAGGACTCTTTTTCATTTGATTCATTGCATACGAATATTATTTTAGTCCTGTGAATTTTATTTGATCCTTTTCAGTGCTTGTAAGAACAAACACAAGTTTATCACAGCACCACAAAAGGGGGGAATTTTTCAAAATTCCCTCATAAAGGAAGTACTCTAAGTACAAAGCCAGAACAGAATTTGCAAATGTACTCTGTCACACTTCAGATGATGATTATAGTCAAATGTTTGCCACCGGGTGCCTGCACATTATGATAGATGCAGCATTTAACACAGTTGTCACAATTTCTGTTCATTGTAAACAAAAAGACACAGAATTTGCTGCAGTAGTATCCAGTTAATCACACGTCCAAATGGGCACATCTGAAACTACAGCTGTCTGCTATTCCCTGTAGGAATTGATTACACCAATCAAAAAGGTAATATTTCTGTCTGTAGTCTTAATTTACATCTAAAAACACTGTCAACACATAACATATTGGAGTTCCTGTCTCATATTGCGCTGGAATGAGCGTTCTGGAAGAGCGACAAAACGCTGGCGCCGTCTCTGTTGAAGAGTAAACCTTATTTGTGAATATACTTTTTTGATCTTTTCCCAGGTTTAAGTGTTTTCCAGTAAGTGACACTTACGACATGCACAGCTCTTCTGCTTTTTATATCCTGCCACTTACTTAACTGGGAATGGCAGGGCCTTGCAGAAGCTGATAATGAATTAGGTGTTGAAACCGTACGGGTGAGACCATGTCGACGCGGCTACTGTAGTCCAGAGCAGCTCATAGGTCAAAGTGTCAGTGCGTTTGAGTGTGAGTTTGTGTCAGTCTCTATAAAAATAGTTTGCACGGGTACTTTAATGAGGTCACTCCCAAGCTGCTGCTGTGTCATGTTGGTTTTAATTGTTTTTCTACATCATTCCTTTGCATGCAAAACTTGATAGGACATGCTTATTCATGACAGAATGAAGTTTTAATGTGTGGTGGATGTAAAATCACACTTGTCAAACATGTTTGTTTAGACACTGATGTAGATCTTGCATTACATTTTTTTTTTTTTACTTGCCATGTAGGTTACTTTAGTTGATGTCTGTAAAAGGACTTAGGAAAGTAGAGCGCTTTAGGACGGGACTTTATTGGTCCCCTGATACTACCCTGATTTTGGCCCCAAGGTTACATCATTAGCACCTGTCAGTTGTCAGCTTTTCACCATACCTCAGTGATCCTTGGCACGTGACCAGAAGTTTCTGGGGGCCAGCTGCTGTTTGATAATGTCTGCTGACACACTGATCACTGCAGAGGGCTTTGGGTCTGAAGCTGAGGTGTTTGGGGGACATAGTTACTGGAGTGTTACTTATCACTGGCCATTTGTGTTCGTGTAGATGGGATTTTTACATTACCACTTCATCATTGGCACGATGACAGCAGACGCAGATAGTGTTGATCCAGGACAACTCAACTGAGTCCGTCCACATTTGATTTAAAGCTTGGCAACAGGTTGGCACTTGGCTGAGCTTGTGAATGAGTTTAGTGTTGTCCCTTTGTGGCTTTATACTAAAATAGTTGTTGCCTACCTAGTTAAACTCATTGTTGCTGAGACTTACAGTGACCTCATTTAAGGTGGTGATTGTTTTTAGTTGTTCGCATGCTAGCTAAAAAAAGGCCGGGAGGTAGAATGATGTCACGACACGCCTCACTGAATACATCGAAACATCATACTTTGAATCACAGTTGTTTTGGCTGGGTTGAAAACAAGTCACCACTCACTTGATGTAGCTGCCATAGGTTAATGAATTTCCTTTTGTAGGGACTGCCGAACTCTTCCTGAACCCTACCACTCAGTGATTTGTTAGTTAGCTGATTTTCATGCCACTCTTCTGCGTTGTTGAATATGGGTTTTAAAGGAGGAGGCGGATAATGTGCAAGTAGCATATTGCACAGTAGCTGCCTGGCTGGTTTTAGGTATCCAGGCTCTAAATATGAGATGCTAATAGCAGTAGTTACATCATCATTCTGGGAATAGCAGGGAGTCTGGGGTCTAGAGGTGCTTCTGGCTGACCTCTCTCCTGTATATATTCAGCTTGAGTGTGTGTATGTGTGTGGTCATTTCCAAATATACATTCCCATATGGATTACACAGAAGAAAGATTACTAATGAAACAGGTGAGTGGCCACATAATTTGTATTTATATTTTCGCCCTGATATGACACTGACAGCACATGGTTTATTGACGTGGATAAAAAGAGAAAAGGCGTGCGTGTCATGTGCATGCGGTTTCATTTACACATCTCAGAGCAAGCCTTTTTGGCAGGAAGTCAAATGGTCAGCAACAAAAAGTGAAAGAAAATCTCATGTGAGAACAATTTGACGCTCCTGTCAGTTTCCGACAGTGGCACTGTGTGACATTAAGACCTGGGAGGCTCTCTGACAACCGCCTCTGGCTGACTGTTGTCCTAACTTGTCAAAGGTGTACCTACCTGATGTGGGAATATGTACAATAGAATTACATAGTGTGTGTGTGTCTGTCTGTGTCTGTGTGTCTGTGTGTGTGTGACTGTGTTGGCGTTTTCACTGTATGCGTGCTTAGATTTAGTCCGTCTTTGCGTGCATGTGTGTGCGTATGCTGTGGAATGCATGCATGCAAATGTGTGGTAAAATAGAGATAGTCAGCCCTGTCACTTTGCCCCCACCCATCTACACTGGGGGTAACTTTCCAGTCTCATAGACGAGCATGCCTGAGTCTGAAAATAGCTGTATCTGATCACTGCTTCACCCAAACAGGGAACTCTCTTTCCCCGTCACTCCCTCTCTTCGGCTCTCTAACTTTCTCCTCGTTCTGTTGTCTCTGTGGTTCTCAGCATTAAACGGGGCAAGACCCGGGACTAAAGCTCAATCCGGAGGAGAGGCCTATCCTGAGCGGAGAGAAGAATAATCAGAAAGGAAGAAGGAACAAGAATTGGACTCACAGCTCACCTATACCTGACTGTTCTTAGCAAGCCTCCAATCTTTTGGTTTTATGACGGTAAGAGTTACGTTTTTTTTTGCTTAATGACTATCGCACCTGCACACTGTGGTTTGAGGGTCACACTTTTAGGGTTAAATGTCACAAATCATACTGCAGGATTGCATTTAATTGATGCTAATGAATATTTTAATGTGAAATAACAGGAGAGCATATTTATGAAATTCAATTTTTTAAGATTATGGATTCAGTAGAGGTTTATTTAACTTTCCTGATTCATCCTAAAGTATTCAGATGATGTTTCATTATATTTAAATGGTTTAATTTAAAGTGTTTTTGTAATGCCACACTTGAATACCGACAGATATTGTAGGGCTGTCTTCTCAATTGTCATGTGTCTATATTTACTTGTTATGAGCACATCATACTTTAAAGAGAATGCAAATTAAAAGAGATGTGAATAGACTTTACAACCCCAACACCAAAAGGGAATTGTATTTATCTGTTCTGCCAAAGCCCACAATGATAGGGCATGTGTAGAATTTTTGTCTTTTGTGACAGTGGACAGCGGAAATGGTGTCAAATAAAAACAGTGGTTTCCACCGTGGTCACCTCAGAAATAGCATCAGTAAATTACTTAGATTACAGTTTGAGAGTTGAAAAGTTTTATATATGACCCAACCAGATTTGTGTATGTAGTTGTGACGTTTTTACTGAAAAGCGAACATTGAAATTAAGTCCACACAAAAGAATCAGGCGTCTATCTTGATAAAATTTGAAACCAACCCCCCGAAACTTGCCTGTGCTCTTAACCTCTTCTCATAATTTTTCCCCAGAATCTCATTTTCCTCTTCTTTCCCCTTTTACGTGCTTCCATCTCTTGTTACACTCTTTTTCACGGTCTCTTATTTCCCATTCAACAAAAGCCATGCACCAATCCCTCCATTAGGCCAGTCTCAGAGGTGTTGTGGAATGTCACCTTGACCCCTTGGGTACACAGTAAGGGGTGGTTCCCAGCCTCGGTTCGAAGCACGGCCTGCTTGGTTCATTTTCTCCTGGATTTCACATACAGAGAGATGCTGTGCCTGGTAGCTGCAGACGTCACAGGGCACCACGTATTTTAATGGTATAGCTGTCAGTATTCATATGTATGACCGGTTCATTCCAGTCCCACTCAAGCTTAATTTGTTTTCATAACTCAACTGCGCTCTTGTAAAACTGTTCTGCATTACTTGTACCTAGAAAGGCCTAGAAAGTTGTAGAAAGACTGAAATAAGTCATACTTGAACACTGATATTTTAAATTATATGTTGAGAATGAAGTCCAGATGTGTGTTTTGCAAATCAGAGTCTACTAGGGCTGTACAGAAATACAATTGTTTCACTATTCAGCAGCAAAATAACACTTCAGTTCCCATGTTGCTGTAACTCTGTTTTGACCCTCCTCTTCCTCATTCCTTACTGATAGTGGGTATTTGTTAAAAGCTGATACGCAAAAGGACAAAGACGCTCCAAAGTTAACAACAGCAAACACAAGACTCTTGAGTTTCAGTCCCATGTGAACATGTGGAACGGTGGCAGTAAACAAGTGTCTTTGTTTTTCTGTCTGACATGCAAAATACTGAGAGATGCTTTTATACTTATACAAATATTTAAGAATATTGAGATTCATACTTACTAGTCTTCAGTTGTAGAATTGCAATTTTCTATTTACTTCAACAACGCTCTCTAAGAGGAGCAATGAAAATAGAGGCAATCAGGCGTGGAACTCTTTTGAAATGATCTAAGATGTACCCCAAAGCAAAAGCTTTTAATTTTGAGTCTCATGAAAACTGATTGTCTTGTTTCTTCTCCTTGTCAAACTACTAAGAAACAGATCACTTTCCAATCTGTCTGAGGTTTTTCATGTTTGAATTGTGAAGTTTATATTTCTCTATGATGACGCGTTAACTTTGAAGAGTAGAAAATGTTGAAATGGTAGTAAATGATGATTCCTCAGATAGATTTTTGCAGTGTTCTAGACCACTTTGGAGGTTAAAGGGCTCTGTCTAATGGCAGTAAATATAGCACCCCTGCTAATCAAGTTCCTCTTATCTTCATGCTCGACACTTAACGCTGGTACCTGGGGAATCTGGACTATGTTTGGGGAATGTAATCTTAGCCTCAGCTGATAACCACTCTGCTTTATTGTACTCCTTCCCTAAAATGAAGAACTTTTTTCAAACTGGTTTGTTTATTTTCTCCAATGTACTTGAAAAGATGTCATAAATAAACACTTCATCAACTAGTTCTTAAACTAATGGTAAACTAGGATCTAGTTTCTATGCTAATCACTGCACAGTCATAATGTATGTTTTTATTTTTATTCGTAGTGGTGCAGTTATCCCAAAGGTGTGTTTCACCTCTCAAACATTATTATTTTTAATTGGAATAATTTTGCTCTTTGGAAGTGCAAAGAGAGACCATTGTCAGGAGTAATTTCCCTTTCTGTTGCTTTTATTTCTAGTTATCTTGTATAAGATTGGATTCACTTAGTGAAGAAAAAAATCTTCTGTAGCTACCTTTCATGCCTTTTAGAGAAAATTCTCTTTTTACAGTATTGCAGTCATTTGTAACAAGTGGCAATGTATTTGGTGTTATGTACACCCTCTGCATCTGTAATGCATAGGACTTTCCAGTGCTACGATCTGAGATTCACTCTTGTATCTGGATTGGGTGACATTTACCTGCCTTATATTCCTGCTAGTTCAGAGTTAAGAGCTCAAAATGCTCATTATTATCTCTGTAGCCTTGTTTTGTTGCTTTTGTAGAGTCAGTGATTGCTATCTTGTGAGAACAAAATGTAGTGAGGGTTTGTCTTCAGCTGGCAGGGTTGTAATTTAAGCATCATATTTACTTAAGTGTTTGAGATTCCTAGTTGACCAACAATTGCCCCCACCCCCCCTCACTCAACCGTTTGAAAAAGCTGCAGCCATAATGGGAGCCTGGCTGTAACACTACATCAAAATGTCTCGTCAGGCTTTATCTTTGAAAATTGCTTTGGCATTCAGCGCCAACAATTTCCTTCCATTTGCTTGCCCCATTATCTCTTTGCAAGTATGCCTATATTACCTCGTTGTGTTTGTCTTGGTTTGAAGCCTGGAGTTGTGTGTTATTGTAATCGCTGGCTTTACATCTATATACAGTGCTCTAATCTTCAAGAAGCACACATGGAACAGCTCTAAAGGTATTGTTTACTGATGCTGCTGTGTGTCCACGGATGGCTTTCGAAAGGCAGCTTACATAATACAACATGCTAATATCAGATGCTCCCTATTTTCAACTGTGCATCTTTTGTTTTGTATCCTCCTCTATGCAATGGAAGTCTTCTTCTGTTCATTTCTGTTTCTCATTTTTCTTTCCATGCAATTCTTGTCATTCTTTTTCTGCTTCCTCTTTCATCTCTCCATTCCCCTCAGTGAACATCACAGCAGAGTCCACCGAATGCGTCTTGAGTTCCTTATAGGGGCTGATAAGATAACAAACCCACAAATTGTCACATCCAATTCATTCTTCTTCTCCCATAGCCCAGACTCACAGTGGCGGGGCTTGTCTTACATAATTGCATTAGTGCTCTCAGGCCAATGGCTTTGCTCGTTAGCGGCGCTGTGATGCAATCTGCAGAACACACGGTCCTCTGTTGTTTGCAGTATGGGCAGTGAGTGGGCACGCAGGGTCAGTGTGTTGACCTCCCCTATCCATTCATACAGCCAGAGGGGGGTCTGCTAATGAGTGGCAAGGTTGAACAAACAAGGCTGATAACGGAGACTCTGTTGGAAGTGGCTGTTGTTCAACTAGTGGCAGTAATGCGGTGTTCAAACAGTTACGTGGCACTGATGACACATTCCTTGTAAAATGACCTGCATCTAACAACAAACAGATTTGTACTTGTGTGAAAAAATGAAGTATGAAACACTGCTTTACATGAGGACTCATTTGAAGGGAAATATTGGTTCTTTACTATATTTTGATTTGAAGCAGGGTTTGTGTGAATATTTTGTGTGAGTGTAAGGCCTCAACTGTTTAGTGGTTAGAGTCATCCACTTTTCTAAATTCAAAATGCAAGCTGTGACTTTCTAAAACTATTTAACAACGGCAGTGTGCTAAAATGATAGCAACTCAAGCATGAAACAGTTAACTTGTACTAATTTGATCTAGCAAAACATATCCTAAACAATAATCAAAAATGTATGAATATTCTTATTGTCTGTTTTTGGGGTGTGACTAGCATATTAATGGATGTTGTTCTGATGTGCCCATTAAAGCTCAGAAGCAAGAGTTTCCACCGAATCCTCTGAAAAATGCATAAAAAACATCCTGATTGAAAGTTTAACATCACTTTCTCTAATCATTTTGACATTAGATTTTGTCCCGAAAGGTGGTGCCATCATTGTTGAAAGTTGATTTATGCTGACATTTTCAGGATGTAATTTTGTGTGACTACCTCACTGTTCTGCCAAGATGCCAGGAGTTTTAAGCAAAACCTTGATAAGAACTTGTTTTCTCTTGCTCATTGGAAATACAAATTCCATAAATACAGATGCCCTTGCGCTCCAAAAGTACACCACAGAAAGGTAAAATACTAAAGTCAAGGTGTTGCAGTTGTGGTTCTCCTCTGTTGTGTTCCAACACTGATTTATACACTGTGGAACTGTTCACTTGTTTAGCTGATGTCTAACATGAATATGCTGTAGACTCGTGTGTCCATTCAAAGCACAATTCCTTATAGACTCTTTTGATTCCCAAGCCTTTCTGGGTTTTTTTTTTCTCACCACACCCTGAACTCCCCACGTTTTCACCACAAAAATGCACCATTAAAATAGCTTGGCTCCGATTCAGAAATTAAGGAATGAAGCAATTCTAAATTCTGCCTTTTTTGGAGGGGGTCATTCTTCCTGTCAGTTGGCTTTCAGGCTCGCCATGTCTCGGTTTATGTTGGATCTCCAGGGGCATTCTTTCTCCTTGTTAAAAAGGGATTTGTTTTCTTCGATTCCTTAGATTTTACAGATTGCTCTGCTTTATGCTTCACTTTTATCCCCATTAAATTCCTTAGTCCTGGCTTGTAGCTAATGTTTACTAACATTTCCAGTTCATTCACACATAATATTGCACCTAGGGCATATTAATATTGCTGTCGGGATGTTTCTTTAATTATTATTATTATTAGGCTTGTAACAGCTGGCAGCTCCTCTCTATAGGAAGAGTTAAACAGAACATGTCTGTGTGCTGACTTCTAGGTCTTTTAGGTCTTTAAATAGATTTGCTAAGGAGCTTAATCTGTTGACATCCTGTGAGTATGTCTCAGTCAGAGTGACCACTGGAGGGTCAGGACCCCGAGGCCATCGTCCGTTTATCTCCACTGACTGTTCACTTTCTTCTGATGAATTTGCATGTGCACAGACACTTTTGTTACCAGATCAAAACGCTTTTGCACTGAAATAAATATTGCTACAAGTCAATAAAAAACATTGAATCAAGCAGAAAGCATTCACACTAAACGAAACATAACAATTAATCGGACAAAGGACAGTTTTTGTAGATTTTAGTGTGTATTTGTCTATGTGGCTATAGATATATTGCAAGTAACTGACATCGCAAGTTCTTGAATCTGTCCCTTGTTTTGTAAATGGGACATGCTGTGTATGAAGGGATATTTTAAAGTGAAGAAGAAATACCTTCCTAAATAAGAAGTGGGAGATTCTTGTTTACTCCAAGAAGCATTTTTGGAACTTTTTTTAAAATTATTATTCATTCCAAATCTTTATGATTAGGGGGAAGACTGCTGGATCTAAATAAGAAATTAAAAATAATGTGATTACATGATTATCGTTTTATTAATGTCCTATTCAGGTCCACCAGCTGCTGAGAGAGAAATTAGCAGTGTTTTACTTTCACAGTTAGGACAATAACTTGAAATTAAAGAAAGTTTTTTGTACAAATGGACACAATGTTAGAGATACATTGTAAATATAATGTAAATGTCATTTCCTGGGGTTACCACCATCCTCCTCCAAATTATTTTTAGCATGGAAGTGATCTCCACCAGTGGCATTTTTCTAATCTGCAAGGCAAGGACATTTGCAGGCCAGACTGTGTATAACTTACATGAAAGACACAACTGACACATAGACACATATTTGCTTCTAGACGCTTGTTTTGTCTATCTGGAAACAGTCTGCCAGTGACTAATGGCATCCTGATCGGCGCTCTTTGAGGACATGTTTGTGTTTCCTTGCTTTTGATTGTCATACACTTGGGCGTGTTTTTCTTTGTGTTAATTTTTTTCACAGCATCCTAAGTGAAGATTTTTTTTGTTAATGTGGCCAAACAGCGCTGTTCATTCCATTCTCTGATAGGCTTTAACCTCAGTCTCCAGTGGGCCGGCTTTGTTGTGCTGTCTCTGCTCTAATTTTATGAGATAATTAAAACGGCACACACAGATTACACATGGAAATTCCCATTTGCTCACTGTGACTTATCTGTGGTCTTCAGAGGTGAATTTTGTGCCAGCAAGAGATTTGTCAAACTCAACAATATTAAAACTTTTACAGTTTTGAAAATTAACATGTCGTCAAGGGAAGGAGAGTTTAGGAAACTGTTTCTGGTGACAAACACATCAGCAATTGTGTTTTTCTAATACCGTCGTACAGCAGGACAAGCTACCTAGCAAAGCTACTACAGCATCTTATGTATTTAGTGCTCTAACACTATTAGTCCACTGACACAAACCAAATGGGTCCCAGTGCGTCACTCAGCAGACTAATGAGACTTGATGGGCTTCATGTTGGACATCACAGCTTTCTGTGGCTCATAGCTCTGACTTGTGTATTTGCAGCCCCACGGATATTGCACACAGTAATTATGCACGCACTAGTCTCCAGAGTGGCCTACCAGCACCTAAATTACAGTTGGTGGATAAACCACGGCCAAGTAAGAAAATAAAATGACTCGAAAGAAGCTTGACATACCAAATGCTGTGGCCTGCAGAACTAGGAAAAGAATCCCAAACAGCTCATCGGAAAATGAGGGTGTTTTGTTTATTATCCGAGGATTTATTCAACGTCCTGGGAATTTATATTATTAATATTAAAAACAGTAAAATAGCAAGGCTTTGGTCTGTCAACATTTATCTCCACTGCTTCCCATGTAAACAATGCAGTAAGCATTTTGAAGAAACATTTGCTAAATATTAATGGAGATATTTATCATATATAGTGAGATGCATACTAAAGGGCATTTGCTGCTAATAATTTAACACTGGCTTTAGAGAGAGCTGAATGCTTTTTATTGAAAAGGTGAAAAAGGTCTATTCTGACAAATAGGCAGAGTTGTTCAGAGGTGTAGAGCCCGAAGCGTTTTCTTCCCGTGTCTCGCCACAACATTACACCACGGCCACAGCTGCTGTGTCGCCGCTGATCTGTCCCCAAGAAACATGATGCTGTTTATAATCTGACCATCATTTGGACGCCGACAGCTTGCGACGCCAGACCCATGATTTACCCCCGTGTGTGTTTGTGTGTGTGTGTGCGTGTATATGTGTGTGTGTTTGTTTCTCAGAGACAGATTTATGAGGACATACCGTATGAGGTTGAGGATTAGGTCTTGAGGGACAGAAAGTATCCCATGATGTAGAGGTTCATGCAACCCCACAAGCAGTTGTATTTCCTTTTCACCAGCGTTCGCTGTGTTAACTGTGGAAATCCTCACATGGTGGCAAAAACATAGTATTATACATGGATAAATGAGGTTATATTAAGTTATACTTGCTACCTAGAGCTCTTATTCAATTCATTGAAAGTCTCTATGCAGGTTGAGCTCAGTATTATGTGTTTGGCCTAGAGACATCTATACTTACTGTAATAAAATTGTATAATAATTTTATGGTGCTCTTGTCTATAATTTTGGCGAAACACAAGTATATAACATAACTGGTCAATTCCAAGCACTGTCCATACTATATCTAAAAAAATAGAATATAAAATCCATAAAGACACATTTTTTTTAATGCTGCTTACAACCCATAAACCCCCCTTTTCTATATGCTCCCTTCTCCACTGTGTTTTATTTATTTTTATTATATATTTTTTGTGTGATTTCCTACCCACTTTGTTAAGCATCTTTGAGTGTCTTGAAAAGCGCTATATAAGTATTACGTAATATTATTAGTAGTATTATTTGCACTTGGTACAGTAAGTGTATTTGCTCTCATTAAATCTTTTCTGCATATTTGAGTAGATGCAACCAATCTGGCTGTGCACAATTCCATTTTGCTTGAACTACATAGCTAAATACCACAGTTATGTTAGCGTTAGCCACGGTGTGAACCAATCTTCCAAGACGGTGTTGTTTCAGCATGAAAATGAAAATGGAGTAAATACATTATAAGTTATGAAACAAAACAACAACTTGCACATTCCAAGCCTTCCCCCCTTAATTATAGCCTGACTGCTTATAATACTGATACTGATAAACAGTATTTAGGAGTTAAAAAATCATACAGGAACATATTGTCCTATAATAATATTTCTTGATGTACATATATATAGCTATACACAGTAAATAGGACATATTAGAGAGCTCACAAATGAACTTTGACAGTTACTGTTTCTAAATTTGCTCTCACATTCGCTGACATTTCTGCACTTAAATTTCTTATCGGCCCACATATTTAGCAATACATATATCTGCAATAAGCTAACGACCAGCTTATTGTTTATTGATGGTACCATGGTTCTTATGTAAAGAAACTTTGGACTAATGCGCTATAGCTTTAAACTAAATGAAATTCTGCTATTTAAATTAATTTTCATTGTACTGGACAGAATTTCTCATTACAAATATATAGTATACATTGTCATAATGAGAATATTTTGTCATAATAAGGATGTTTCTTATGAGACTTGATCACTTTCAGTTATAAAAGGAAATTCCTGTTTCCATGTCTAAATGTTTCGCATCTTCTCAACTGAATCAAGCCTGTAAAGTTGTCAGCGTGGTCAAATACATGTTAATGTTATGCCATCCATGTAGTAACACTCATCGCTACAGCCAACTACTAAGGCACTTTACACATTGATGTCTGAATATGGTCGCATGCCTTTTCCAAAATTAGCACCAGTAAATGACAGCCACAATTATCAGGACTTTACTTGTCAATGTGCAATGAGGATCAAAGCTGTCAGAGTTGAAGCAAATGTCTGGTAAAATGTGTCATTTGTTGACAGTTTGTTAGAAAGGATTAAACAAGGATTAACCTCAATATATATTTCCATCAGCCTTCACTGTATGTCCAGCACTGTTTGTAGCGCAACATAATTTTGCACCTCTGGATTCTACTCAACTGTGCTTAATATAGGAATTGAAAAAACAGATTGTTTTTAAAAAGTGATTTCAGATTGATTTGGGTGTGCAAGCTCTACTTTAATAATCCTTAATGAGCACATTAATTACAACAATTACTGGACTTTATCTGGACACATATTTGTTATTCATTCCAATAGCTATCTTTCAGAGCAGCTATAGCCCTCTGGAACCATGAACGCTAACATTTAAATAGCCTCACACATTCCCAAAACTTAATATCGGTATCTCCGTGTGAGTAAGGTAATGTTAGCCATGCGTATGTCATAGTTATTTACATGCCAGACATGTATGATTCCTACTGCAGCCACTGTAGTTTGCCACTTGTAGTATCTGTCATACGCACTAAGTCCCATGATGACACATTTGTACATGTATTCACACGGCGATGCAACGGTCTGTGCTTTGCTTTCAGCTTTTGATGTTTGCCCCGTTCATATCAATCACACATCCTGCTGGAACACTTCAAAGGAAAGGGCTCCTTATAGCCAGGCATCGCATATGGGTCCACTTAAGTAAACATGGCATTCTGTGTCATTCATCAGTGCCATTTAGGTTATTCATGTTTCTTTTATGTGTGCTGTAAAGGTCATTGTATGTCTTTCTAAGCTGGAAGAAGGTATGTTCCGACACATCCTACCCTTTGGCTTAAACATCTTTTTGAACATGACAGGTAAAATCTGTTGATTTACAGCAGTTTAAACTTATACTTGTATGGAAGTAAAGTGAAAGAGAATTCAATAAAAGAATTGAAAGCATAAAAGTCATAGCTTTTAGTGCCACTGCTGAGCTGCACAGCTGGTTTTAGGACTTAGATAAGGATGCAGTCATGATGGAGATCAGCTGTAGAAATATAGAACATTGTAAGGGCTGCACAAACTTTTTGGCACAACTTTATCGCTACCTACTGTCATATGCAGTGTTCCAGGTCACTGAAGTTGCTGGTCTCTCACAACAATATGCCACTTTTCCCTGATGAATAGACTGATCTGTCATTTCATTTCACTGAACCAATCGGAGGTCTGGAACCAGGCTAATGACACCTTGTTTTGCATGAAAATTTGGAAGTGCAGTGACATGCTTTTGATCACCTGTCAGATGTTTTTTCACATTGTATATTGTGAAATTCTTCACCTCAGCCCAGAAGTGTTCTATATGGGAAAAAGTGCGTGACAGAAGTTAAAATTTAGTTGACAGCTTACAGTCACTTGCAATACATCAGTATATAGCATTCCTACTTCTAAGCATCATTAATCTCTGCAGATTCTCTCTGCACAGAGTTTGGGCCTCAAATGCCTGGGTCATGCTGAATAAATGCCAGTGGATCAGTGCCTAGATAAGCAATACTGTCAAATCATATTGCTTGTAAAGTTTTTTTCCAACATGCAGTTTTACATCCTCCTGTTGAATTCAGGAAAAAAACTCTTTTTCGAAACCTAATAATATTTCTGATATATTTCATGTGTATTCTGTGCACAGCTTGCTGTAACTTTTTACAGAGTAAAACCTAACAAGCCCAAATTAGTCACCATGGTAATCACTAATCACAGTCACGTGCTTGTGGTTATTGCGGTGTGGTTATTGCACAAAGCATCCACCACTTCACTGTCAAGGAGGCAGCTCCGGCTATTTGTGGGAGTTTGTCAGCTAAAGCGGTTCTGATTGGGGACAAATTAGAGACTTTTAGAGTATTCATCAGCTCTTGGAAGTTGAAACATGCCTTTCCTTTTTCTCCTGCTGCTGCGGCCAAAGCAGCTGGATGGTAATGTTTCAGCACGAGAGGACGTGTGTGAGATCATCTGGCCAGGAAATCTACTCATAGCTACTCATCATTGTACTGTTAGTAACTCAGTAGCCCTCAGAAATGACAGAAGCTTTTTCACTGTTTTATAAACTCTAATTCTTTATTTAAAATGCTTTGTTTTTGTTTTGCAGGAAAGTGTGTCCCCCTGCAGTAGATCAGTAAGAAGTGCTCTTCAATATGAATACAGGTATGTACACAAAAACACATGTATTAACTAAATATGAGCTCATTGGGGAGTCGTCCATTCATCCAGTTCATGTCCACTATTTTAATCTTTGTGCTTTATCTTATATTAAAAACTATTGTTGACATTTAGTAATTCAGTGTAAATATTTAATATGTTTCTGCATTGCAGGCCGCTTAGCTATTTCCTGGCTGCTGTACGTGCTACTTTTACTCTGCTGCAGGCATGAATCTGTAACTCTAGTCCCGTTTCACCGCTCTGGTCGTGGTCCATTTTGGGCCTGAGGTATTGTAACTGAAAGCGTCGAGCATAGAAAGCCTGTTGCTTTTAACCACAGTTTCGTATTCTTCCATATACACATTTCCAAAGCTCTGTCCTAAACTTGGCAGCCATCCTGAGCTGAAGTGTGTATTGCAGCCACAGAACCAGTGATGAGTAATCCATCACTGATCCTCCTCCATACACCGCCACTCTGTGTGTCTGCCAGAGGTAGCTTAACTCATTTGGTCAGTTGCCTGTATTTACAATGTAAAAGACGTCATAAAAATAGCGACACTATTGACACTAGAAAAACTCATTTGATGTAGAATAAAAATATGTGGATGTGAGCAACAGACTGCTGCAATTTCCCTCGGGATTAATAAAGTACCTTGACCTTGACCTTTATTGTCCAGTATCTAAAATTGTAAAGTACCGATCCCACTTTTTGCAGCTTTTCTCAGGCTTTGCTAGTATGTGTTTGATTGCAAAGTTCTTCAGTGTGAAAAATGGTACAAATATATCAGGAAGCATTTAGAAAGGAAGTGTTTTACTTAAGGACAGTTATTCCACTACTGTTCCGTTGATGGGGATGTTTTCAAAAGCACATCAGTAAACAGAAAGGCATTGATTTTTAACCTTACTGGCTCTTGATTTTTTTCAACTCTAAAGATTGTTATTTTCTGTTATCACATTAGTCCTGCTGGAATTGTGGTACTGTTCTGTGATTCTACTGTGCTGTGATTTTTAGAACCTAATTCAGAAGCAGGGTCACTCAGTTCACAGTGAATTAGTTTCTGACTTTATCTGCTAATACAGCATATTAAAGCATATTCTTTAATTTGTTCAATTTTGTAATTGTGGTATACACCATTTTGGACACAAAACCTGCGCTCATGTTTAGCGAGTTGTCACCTCATATGCTGCAGTAAAATCAGCCACTTGAAATGCATGTGCTTTCCCTCTACTTGGTTGCGTTATGTTCCCGTGTGGACACACCTGTGTGTGAGCTTATTTGCGTCATTGTTTACATGCATGTGCATGTGTGCTTCTGCTTTGCCTCTATGATCACCTGCCTGGCTGTGATTTCTCAGATAGCGGAGGATGTGTTCGCAAAAGTGTGGCCTTGTCACTCATACTCTCTCCCATGAAGAGGGTCCAGAGCTCACCAAATCTAGCCACAGGTACTAACACTCACAAATACACTAATGAACACATGTTGGAATAACAACGGTTTACCAAATCCGTAAAATCAAGGCCAGTCCAGGTTTTGACCGAGCTAAAATATTGGTCAAAGCATGAGGTAAGTCTTTAAAAAGTGGCTTTTCTTTTTTTTTGAAATCCTGTTTGGGCTTCATCAACCTGATATGAATTGAGCATATTTGAAATACTTTCAAATATGCTGTGGCTGCCTTGGTATGCTTAAGCAAAGTTTAGACTGCAGGATGCTATTTTCTCCAATCAGTTCATTGTAAAATTCTTTTATTTTTGTTTGCTTACTCTATTCTCTCTTAGACTTATTTTGCTTCCAAAGTCTGCTATACTTCACATCATACCAACCAGTTGTTGATGTTGATCTTCCTTCCATCCTTTTCATGCTCTTGTGCTACTCCATGTCATCTCCCTCTCTGTCTGTGTAATGCATTTTACCCTTTGTCTTGTCAAAATGTTTTGATTGCTGTTTTTTCTACCCATGTTTGTTTTTTTTTGTTGTTTTTTTTGTTTGTTTTTTTTTTTGCACTACGTTTTTTTTTCCCATGTCAGTGTTGACTGGTTAGACATTGCACAGCTCCCTTGACCTAAATTGCCAGACAAATGTGGAATTACCCTGGGATGGACTTTGTTTGTTGACTAACATGGTTCAGTGCTGCTTAATTCTCCAGTGGTTCAGCTTAATGCAATCCAAGTCAAAGTTGATTTACTAAATATTTGGTTCCAGATGTTTGGAAAGCTCAGGGTTACCTACATGCTTAGTTATTTTTCGAAGTTAAAAGAAGCAAATACAACCCTTCCAGGGAACACACATAAAATAGCCTGTTTTTTAATGTTATTGTGCTGCAGCTTTTTATTCCATGAACCTGAACAAAGACAAATTAGTCAACGGTAATTGTGGAATGTGCAGTAGTTGGGCACCAGACTACATCAGGACTCCACTTTGGCACATATTACCTTTTGCAAACACTTTTTGTAACTAGCTAAGAGTTTTTGCATCATTGATTTGCTCTTACTTGAAGCTCACATCAAGATCTGAGACACTTATCTTGCATGACCTCCGTGTTTAAAATCGACCTGCATATTTTCATTGATGTTTATGTTGGTAACTGTGAGGGGTCTTTTACAAAAGCTTCTCCTGTTTACATTTCCTGAAGTGGTTTTCTGTGAATTTGCTGCTCTGATTTAGATTGTTGTCTTGTGGAAGTCTGCCTATTTTCAGTTTTAGTTTCTTGATTGGCTGCATTAAATTGACACCCAGAATTAGTTTTCTTGTAAAAAAGCTACAGTTTCAGGAGAAAATGTTTTGGCAACCTGTAGTATATAGGAGGAAAAATTAGTTATTTAAACTGAAGCAGAAATAGATCTTGGTAATTGCTAGGTTGCAGTTGTCTGTCTTGTTGGTTTCAGGTTAAGAGTACATAGTAATCCTTCAGCAATTAGTTTTCTGTTCTGTGTTCTTTCCTACACCTCTGTCTCTTCCTTTTGTCTAGTCGAAAATTACATCACAGAGCATGTCTCCGTCACATTTTCACAAGTATTTTGAGATGAGAGCTTCTTTAAATGTAATCTGATGCACTTATATTGAAGTTTGTTCCAGGGATTAATGTGACAACACATCCAGTCATGTCACTTATTACTGCTGTGTCTCCTCTGTTCTCCAGGGAGTGATTCTCACTCATCAGACTTGGGTAAGTCCCCGCTTTGTTTGGTGACTGCTGGTGGAGAATCATTTTTCTTCTGTTTTCTGATTGCACAAGACAAAAGATGCTATGAAACATCCCGTATGCCACCAGAAAACTTAATCAAAACACACTGCAGGACATGATGTCAACATTATTAAATTTATCTGCAGATTCTTGGCGGTCACGCAGTGCAACAGACGGCCTTAAGAATGGAGATGCCAGCAGCTCATCTCTTGCTGCCAAAGGCTTCCGCAGTGTCAGACCCAACCTTCAGGACAAAAAGTCACCCACCCAGGTAAAATATAATTCATAATAGCCTAATAGAGCTAGACATTTAGCATGTTTTTTTTTTAGTTTTACTGCTACTTGTACTTTAATTAAAAGAATTATATCATGTGCTGTAATCTCGACTTGTTAAAAGTCTCTGTGGGTAAAGGTTATTTAAAATGATGCCACAAACCTTCATAATTGCAGATAGTTTAGCCAGAACCATGCTGTTTTCCCAGACATATATTTGGTGCAGCTTCATGATATCAAGCTTTGTGCTGATGATGTTTCTTGTTTTTGTTGTTTGAACTTACATTGGCTGCCGCTTTCTAATTGGCTAACAAGGAAATCAATCCTCTGCCATTGCCGCCCCCCAGGAGAGAGAGTTTTCACTTCTCGCCCACTGGCACTAATCCACCAGATTACAGCTCCCTCATTGCCCTGACTAATGATTTGAGTCCCGGAATGCAAACATTCACTAAGAATGAGAAAGCAGTTTTAAAAGAGTCCTACACTGTTAGGAGCACATCTTCTTACTCCTACTCAGAGACCAGTGCAAACCCAGCCCGGCAGTTAAATCGGTCCACTGTCCCAAATGATACTAGCAACCTCAGTGCATCTGCCACCACAAATACACAGCAACGTAAGGTGTCCTCCCTTACACTAACCCCCGTCACCATCCCTGACCCACCTGCTCACCTCAACTCTTATGCTGATCCCCAACCTAAGACCCAGAACAAAGCTTCCCTTCCACCTACTTCCCCACCTCCACAAAGTGGCCCCATCCTCCCTCAACCCCCGACACAGACAGCTTCGCTTTCTGTCCACCTGGGCACAGAGAATCAGAAAAAGACCACCGGAGTTGAACCCAAGCTGCCAGACCAAGCTCCAAATCAAACCCCAACTCCAGCTCCATCCCAGGTGGAGACGACAAAGCCTCCTCCTGCAATTCCACCAAGACCGTCGCCTGCAGCACTGTTGGTACATTACTGACTAAATACTGTAAAGACAAAATGAAATACAGAAAGGTCACTGCAATGCAATCACTGGGTTTATGTTTTGGTGACATCAAGAGTGAGTAAAGTGTTACACAGCAGCTGCATCATAACAGTTGGCGTCATTAACTGAAGAAAGTGAAGACACTGTAGCTGGGTTGTGCTAAATTGAGATTCCGAAAGTGCTAAAATTGCTGTTTTTCTGCTGTGTTGAGTCTGACAGTCTGACACAGGCATTCCTTGAGACAGTGGGCTCAAGTATTTTGATGCACATTATATGCCACATGCGTGTGTTTTCCTTTGGTTTGTTAGACCTGATACTGCTGTCCAACCAACCAAATGTGATTCTACAGTTGTGTGCACTTGTACTGTATGTGTGATAACCAAGTTTTTAATCTATTGTATACCACATTTACTGTCCGTATAATTTGTTCCCTTCCACAGAGTTTGAACTAACTGAGCCTCTTCAATTCACAGCATTAAGCATGTTTCAGAAGATGATGCTGCAGCCTCATGACAGTTTGCATTTCACCGTCTGTTAGGCTCACATGTTGCTTCCACACAACCCTTTTGACAACGTGGCTAATAAGTGATATCAATAAGCACTCTCCTCCTTTCCTCCTTTTCATATCAATTCCCTCTCGTTCCAACACCAGGGGCCTTCCTCCCCTGACCCCACAGCACGGCACTCCCCCTATCGCTGCCACAGCTCAGAATCACTCGACTACCTGTCTGGCCTAATGCCCAAGGCCCTGTCGCCCACCCCGTACGTTCCTACCGGAGCTGGCGTCACAGCTGGTGCGGTCAGCGGGCCGAGCCTTTCCGCAGTCAGCAGCGTGAGCATCGGTGGCTGCGTGTCACCCTCGGCCTCCCCCGTGACTGTGTCGGCTCTCAGCCACTACTCGTCATCCACGGCGGGTCTGCTGGACGAGCTGCAGATCTGTAGCCTGGACTCACCTGGCGCCTCACCCACGCCATCGCCCACTCTCAGCCATGTCTCTGCCTACACTTCCACTGCTGGCCCTGATGATGTGCTAACAACTTCTGTGGCCTCCACTGCTGCAGCAGCCACTGTCACTAACGTAATTATCCAAACAAGTCACCTCTGTAACACACATCATTATCAAGAACAAATGGTTCCCACCCTCCCTCCATTCATTTGGATGGCTGAACCAAACCTCCACAAAGTGTGTGATTACTACCAAATTTTAACTCTCACTAACCATCGACTACACCCTACCTGTTAGTTACCAAAATTAAGTTCTGTCCACGTTGTTCCCTTATTGTGTTAATGTGTCTGTACTCATTACAACTCCGTGTGCCTGTCTGTGTTTCTCTTTGTTATGCCTTTTTTCTTGCAGTCCTGTGCAATTAAACTGTCTCTTAAGGCCAGTTCATATCAAAAATTCATGTCGTACAGTAATTTTTCCAGTCAGCTGGCAGCAGAAGTACCCTGGTGAAAGCCATTAGCTGCAGACTATTAGCATCTTAAAAGACTGAACTCTTGCAGGGGAATATGGATTTCTGTTTTGTTGTTGTTGTTTTCATTTTTAAAAGTGTAACATGCGTCACAACTGTAGCTACCTTGGGAATAGATGTAAGGGACCTGGAAAAATAATGGCTTGAATTTTGCATGTGCATGTTGTGTTCCCAGATATACGAGACTGATATTAAAACTGGATATTCACTTAAGGCTGCATTCTTTCATCTGACATTTACCATTAAATTAGGTCCCAGTAAATATTGCCCATTGTCACTGATGAATGCAAGCCTTGAGACTTGCATTTTCCATCAGTGCCATTCAATGAGGAATATCCTGAGCATGATGTTGTTATATCACAGATCCTCACTTACAAAGATGCTAATTAGTCTGGTTGCATCTCTAATTGAGAAATTGTGCGTCTACAAGAGCAACATCAGACTTTTGAAACGACTCAGCCTCAAGCCCTGGTTTTAGTTTGTTAGCTTAGCTTAGCATCATAATAAAAAAAAACAGCATTAATCTACTCGCTGATACTGGATTATGCATTTTGTTCCAAGAGCATGCGATCATGTACACGGTAAATAGCGCACAAGTGTATTTTATGAAGTGAACCGTTTTTGCTTTAACTTTTTTTTTTCGAGGTAGTCATTGGTTTTAAGTTGACCCTCCATGAATCTTTGGTGTGAACATGCAAGCCTTAAAATGAAAATGCATTGTTTGCTGTTTTTTTTTTTCTTTTAATCCTTTTGTCAGATGAAATAATTTCTTCCTGCGTCATGTTGAATGGGAGAGCATTTCACAGAAGAGCCTCCCATTCTAAACATATCATGTCCACTGTCTTGTTAATGTCAAGAGTTCAAGTCCACTAATTTATGATGAGATGTAAGTGAATGTGAAAGAGTTGTCTGTGTTTGCCATTGCTGTTTTAGTCTTTTCTGTCTGTCTTGAAGTGAAGTGGTTCATTAAGTGCCCCTTTCCTTCACTAACTGTTCTCACATCGTACAGTCACTTCAGATTCAGCACCTCCTGTGAATCACATCAGATCAAATATACGTGTCCATCCATTCCTATATCAGACCTGGTTCACCTACCCCTACAAATGCTTATAGCAGTATAGTGACTAATGTTGGATTTATAGAACTAATCATTCTGTTGGCACTAATTGTTGTTTATATTTACATTTTGGTTCTAATGTTTTAGATTGTTTTTTATTGTACATTTTGCTGTAATTGTGATTAGTTGTGTCTAACTGCTCTTGTTTTTGGCTTGTGGGTCACTCTAGGGCCAGGTCCTCTCTCACGCTATGAATGGAAGTGCTAGCCATCCACAGAGGCCCCTGTCCCCTCCATCCTATCCTCCACCCCCGGCATCACTCCACACTGGGTTCCAGAGACAGAGCAGGAGTTCAGGTGAGTCACTCCTCTTTGTTTGCACCAAGGTTGCCTGGACGTCTGCCAGCAGTTCTTTCGGTGCTGTCACCACTCACTGGGACGTGCTAAAATGCACTCAAATACACAAGTAGTGAAGTAATTGCTGCACTGCACTGTAAAAAGATGCACTGTTTGTTTTCATTCTAAACTCAGAAAGCATGTGGCATGAAATCAGGCAAATAATTGATTTATAAAATTACAGACATTCTAAATGAGATTCAGAACTGCAGCTGGGCTTGGCTCATGACCTACAGTCAAAGAAACAAATAAACCTCTGTCAGCTGTATACCAGATTAGCATATTCTGCTCTGAAGTTGCATAGAATTTATAGACTGTAAAAAACTATGAAGCACATCTCAAGCTATTGATAGTTGGTATTGATATTATTTTGTTTAATCATGATTTCTCGTATCCGTAAAAGAGTTAAAGGATCTTTGGGGTACAGTCAACAGGCTGATATGTATATCATTTAGGACAGCGGTCTCCAACCTTTTTTGCACCATGGACTGGTTTTAAGTAAGATAATTTTCTGTGGACCAGTCATGGTGCACATAACTAATAATCTTTTGTTGTTGTTGTTTTTAATTTTAAAAAGCTTCCTAAATGAATAAAATTACTTTTTGTTGCTAAATATGTATTTTACTCCCCTCTCAGCCTCTCCTGCTTCCCAGAGAAGCTCTCCAGAGACATTAGTTTTTTTATTAATTTGGACAGGGGTTAGATTGACGGCTTCATTTAAAGGCCAGGCGTGAAAACTGACAAAGTGAAGTGCGGGAAACAAACACAGACGGAAGTGACGCAAAGGCGATCTTGTCATTTTTCAAAATAAAACACTGTGTAGACTCTGCTGGAACTAAAATAAAAAACACGGCATTTTTATTCTGTCTGTGCTGCCCGGTATCAAATGACCCACAGCCTGGTACCGGTCCATGATGCAGTGGTTGGGGAACGTTTATTTACAAGACAGAATCATCCAGCTACGGAGGACATGTTTTGGGGAGTAACTGACACGTCTGTCTCTTCTCGCTCCTCTTTCTTCTTGTTTCTAGAGGGCAGCGAATCCGTCACCAGAGAGTCCATGGTGTCCGGCCACACCAGTGTTAGCAGCACTGTGCCCATTGCCCGCTTCTCAGAAGAAGAAAAGAAGGTTTCTGTCATTAAAGCCCCCCATTATGAAGGCATCGGCCCTGTGGACGAGTCGGGCATCCCTATTGCCATCCGCACGGTGAGGTCAATCACACATGGAGCTAAATGCATAGCTTTGGACAGACTGCTTCAATTAGGTGCTATAGTGCAGCATATAAGTGTCTTTTGACTCATTTCTACTGTCTTGATACGTGATGAGGTCCACAGGAGAGATTACTTTCAGCTGTCAGCAGCTTTTGACCCCATGTTAAAAGCCCTTTCTCTCTCTCACGCTCACTATCTCAGTATCTTTTATTCTTCCTCTGTGTGCTAGTTATAAAAATGAGCTTGTCAAGGTCTTTGCCTTAGTGCTGCGAGGGCCTCGCTGATTACTTGTGAAAGTGTGTGTGCCAGCGTGTTACCACTATTAAGGCTTTTCATGTATTAACTCTTCATGTTAGCAGTCCGTTAATGGGAGAGCAGCATTTAAAGGCAGGCATGCTAAACTACAGAATGAGAGAAAGGAAAATAGGCAGAATGTGAGACGAGCAATAAAACCAAAGAGAAAAGTTGAAAAGAGGGGAGAAAAAAGCAGGAAAGAAGAAAAACAGATGCTCCTTGTTGTCAGCAGACAAACATTTTTGTGGCCACTCTTTTTGGTAACCGTGGAGAGTGAAACGGTAATTGGCCCGTCTCTTCGCTGTGCCAACGCTACATGCACAGTCGCACACACTCCTTCACTGTGGAGCCAAACTGCCTCTTCTCTGACCAGAGTCCAGACACCGTGTTTAGTGCTACTGAATAAAGAGAGGATTAAGTCTCTCTGCCATTTGATAGGTCTTTTTTGAAGTAGCTGTTACATCTATACTGTTTATACAAAGACACACATACCAGGGTTCCTCCTGGGCACCGCAACGGGAGCCTCTGCTTTGGTTCTGTAGCAACATAGTTTCTACACCTGAATAGTGAAAACCAAACCTGTTGAAGTTGATGTCTGAGAGTATCACACCAAAAGAAACTGCCATAGTAGTTCATCAGGTTACTGGCTTTAGGGTTATTCAGGCTATATGTTTGCATAATGTGGCCATTTAGTATGTTAAAATTCAGATGTTTTTAAAAGATGTTGCATTCTGTTTTTTTCACTTGTTTGTTGTTAGTACGCAATATAATAGACTAACAAAATAACACAAAAATTTGTGTGCATTGCAGTGCATTCATCAGCCTTCTGTGGCCACCCATGTCTCAAAAATATGACTTACTATCAAACGATTACAAGAAAAGCAATTCAGTTAGACCTTGATCTGGTCATGATGAGTTCCAAAAGTAATTTTTAAAGAGAGGACTGCAAAACTGTAATGCAAAATTACAAGGTACTAAGCTAAAATAAAAATAGCAGTAATAATAATAAATGTACTGAGTTGCATTGAAGCTAAAGACCACTTGAAGCATTAGTACTGTTTCCAATTTCCCACAATATGTTTATTACTTGTAATAAGATATATTTGTCTGAGAGATTTAAATGAAATGTTTTAGCATTGATTGAACTGCTCAAAAAGGGGTGTGATCTAGAAATTATGGAGCAATATGGACTCCAACACATTCTTTTTGTGCATACGTGTTGTAGTTCTGGATGAATCATCAAAGTACTTTCATGTTATACAAAAAAAACTACAATTTTGATAAATTACATATAATTAGCATCTAACAACAGATAAATGAACAATTCAAAAAGGGACATAGGATTATAACTTTATTTTACCACCTAGATGTGTAGGATAAGAAGTGTTAGACCCTCGCCATTCATTATTAGGATTTGATTCTCGTTCAGTTATAGTGACTGAATTGATTATAAATCTTACTAAGATTTATTAAATTCTGTAGTCCTATAATATTTCTGATTTCTAATAATTCTTGATCCGATCATTTGCTTTATAAGAAAAACATCATTTCTATTTCAAGTTGTTTTCTTTTGACTGAACATGAAAATCATAGAGTGTCTCCAAATATAATGAATGATTCCTTGTAGATGATTTATCCATGTGTCACTGTGAGAAGTTGAACTTTCTGAGAGTGAAACATGGCGACAAAGGCTGTGTTTGTTTTCTCAACTCATTGATGTCCTATAAAACAGTGGGAATCCTTTACAGCTTCTATCTTGAGCTGTAGTCTTTATCTTTATGGTTGTTTCTTTCTTCACAGACGGTGGATCGGCCTAAGGATTGGTACAAAACTATGTTTAAGCAGATTCACAAAGTTCACAAAGCAGGTAAGGCTGCACCGGAGTGCGCTGTAAGACTGAAATGTCCCATTATGCGTTGTGATTTGATTATTGGACATTTTGATTGGAATTGGTTATTTATGCACGCTGCTCGTACGCGTGTGTGTATCTTTGTGTGCCTGTGCATGCCAGGTCTTATTAGACCAAAAGACCCAAACAACCCCAGAGCCAGAGCTCATTAGATGCAGGGAGGAGAGTCTGCAGCGGAGGAGGAGGAATGGAGCGAAATCTCTGATAGACACAGCGCTGTCCTGGGAAATCTGCTCTAATTTTGTAGGCTTGACAGAATCACACAAACAGTACAAGGCTTGTTTGTTCTAAACTGCTCAGGCTTCTTCCACAACAGCACATACAAACACACACACATTCTCACATACACAGACTATTTCATCATTGTGAGTGCCCAAAAAAACATCTAAAGGCTTTTGATGGGCTTGGTATGCATATCAGAGAATTCCCATGGCTTCACATATTCACATTTTCTAGTTGACTTATAATGCAAAACCTCAGTAAAATCTAAAATCTATCTTCAGTATTTTCCACTGTAAAATCGAAAGGTGGCTCTAAAAATTGTTGCATTTAAAGGTCAAAAAGAGACATTCTGTATTGGAAAAGCAGATTTTTGGAACATGCTGGACTTGTGGAATGGGCAACGAAGGAGGGATTTATGTTTCTTAGGTGGTTTTTACGCTTTCTGGTGTGAAAAATGAACAGTATTTAAAATTACTTTACAATTGTGTTTCAAGCTGACTAAAGATGCTGTTCTGAGGACAAACCTGTATTCTCTGTACTACAAAGTGTCCTTCTGTATGTATCAAAACAAGTCTTTGTGTTTTCTTCTTCAGATGATGACTATTCTGACACATACAGTGCAGCATATGCTGTGATTAACAACGGTGAGACCTACTCTCTCTTGTGTTTCATACGATAAGTCGTTTCTTCACAACCCACGTGTTTCCTCCTTCCTGGCTTACTTCTTCCTCCAATGTTTCCTCCATCCTGTCCCTGACAGATGACTACAGCCTGTCCTCCGGCACCACCATGGCCCACCCAGCTCCTCGCACACACACCTACAGGCCTCTATCTAAGAGCCCCTCGGACAACGGAGGGCATCTGGGGTCTCAGGAGCCTTCGCCATCGCCTGTACCCCCACCACCTCCACCCATGCCGTCCCTCCTCCAGCTGAGGGCCAATGAGAAGGATTCAACAGACATGTAAGACGAACTGCATTTCCCCTCACTGTTAATGAGACATAATGAGACCATTCTGCAGCACAGCATCTCATCATCATTCTGCTATAAGGGGGAGGAAATACTCACTTATTTGTACTTCTTTAAACCATTTACAATCATGTTGAGGCAAGCAAAGATTAAAGTTTAAAGTTAAAGTTGCTATTTCACCGATTTAAAAAAAAAAAAAACAAGACATCAGGGCTGCCTTACTGCCAGAAGGTTGTTGTTGTTCCTCATTGTAAAGAGTATAAATGTGCAGCTCATGCCCAGCTAATGAAATACTGACTCTTAATAATTACAAGCAAAACAAAATTGAACCCTTGTTTTCACTGTGTATACACTAATAAATAGGATTTTTTTTTTTTTGTTTAAATGTCAATTATGAGCCCCCTTCACCGTCCTGTTATGTTGCAGGTCAAACTGACCCATTTTACACTAACAAAAGTCTAACAAAAATTGTTAAAAGTTATTTTTTGGTATGAAACATCTTCTGTTTGGCTTAATAAATGTAATCAATATATAAAATGGTTCATTTCACAATTTGAAAACCCACCCTGAACGGAAGAGACGTCTCGTGTTGATTTATCAACATCACTCCATGAAAAGAAAAAAAAATCAAAATGTAAAAAAAATTTAAACAAATCAGTGTAATGTAAAACTGTTGTATTTTATATTTAAATCTTTCCAGTGTACATTACAGAAAGTTTTAACATGCATTTTGTGTGAAAATCAAGTGAATTATCCTCAGTGAACCATGATCTGTGAGAGGTAAAGAACACCATTGCACTAAATATTGCTAGAAATGATAAGTAAGGGAGAAAATAATGAGATATAAACAGTGTTTATGGGGAGTTTTTGGTTTCTGACATTTTTGGATAATTAAACATGACCTAGAAACATAATTTCTGTTCTTGAGAAACGAAGGGAGGGTTAAATTTTCAAATTCAAAAATTAATTTAGCTAACAAAGTATCCAACTAATGTTTGTTTGTTTTTTTTTTTCTTTGCACCAGGAATGAATGGGGTCCTCCTGACAGGAAAGTTGATACGCGGAAGTATCGTGCAGAGCCCAAGAGTATTTTTGAGTATGAGCCTGGAAAGTCCTCCATTTTGGAGCAGGAAAGACCAGTAAGTATTACTGAAAACCGCTGTTGCACTTGTATTGACTGAATTCTGACGTTTTTCCTCTTTAAAATCAATTGAAAAGTGTTTCTATTGTTGGTTCTACACTCGTATTGTGTGAGAACAGATGACAGGTGAAGTGATTTCTTTGTTTTATTTTTTATTATTTATTTGGTTAAATGGTTAAATTGATTAGATAGGATAGTTGGATTAGTTACAATTGCATTGTTGTGGTGCATATTGTTGTTCACGGAAAGATTCATTCTGTTACTGCTGAATAGAAGACCTATTCCTGAAGAGAAAAACAGCTCAGTATTAGACAACATTATGTGCAATAACACTGCAGAAATGAGGCGATAAAAATAACTGGGTGGTTGAATTGAGAAAATAGTCACAAAAGTGTGTACCTTTTTTACTTGTTAGTCTGGTTGTCATTACTATGCTGGTATATTATGGCTTTTTGCACGGCGCTCTTTCTGTCAGAGACGATGTGGGCATTAAAATGCGAGTGTTTCCAGTGCTGCATCCTCCAGTGACTTTACTGGCTGCTTGTGTGGGGTGAATGACAAGGCAGACAGCGGAGAAAACGGCTTTACAGAAAATAATAGACATTCGGTATCACAGATGAAGACAGAACAATAATTAACGTGTTAAATATGAGGAGCCTTTGCAAAAGAAGCTTTTTGTGAAGGTTTCAGAGGATATTTAATGTGATGACTGCAGAAAGTGCTCTCAGGGCAGTAATGCATGAGTCAGTTCCTGATAGACAGAGGCAATAAAAAGGAGAAAGCTGTAGAGTGTACCCACGCAGACTAATCTGCTGTCTGTTCACTACCTTTTTCTCTCCATTAACCAAGGTAAGAAATGTCCCCCTAAAGCATCCTGTTCAGTGGCCAAGTGACCATTTGGACAAATACGAGCAAAAATATTTTTTGTAGCCCTCTTGTTCTTTAGTTTTTTGTTGTGCGTCTGTCGATTGTAATTGTGTGGTTGGCGGTGTCTGCTCCAGATCTCACTTTATAACAGGGTGACTCATCTTTCTGAAAGCTGTATTCTCCAAGATGCAACACTACAACACCTACGAAACATCTCCTTGCAGCATTTCACTCTATCTTCATGTAGGAATAGGGTTAGAAAGAGCAGACGGAGTGCTAAAACACTCTGACATATAAAGTAAAAATAGTAAAATTTTTTGAAAATAAGCCTGTTGACTGTGTGTAAACGGAATCAAGTTGATAAAGCTGTTAGAGCTTAAAACGGGAAAGAGTAGATGGTGAACTTGCTGCACAGTGGGAGCCAGTGTCTTTTTGCTGCATGAAAATACTTAATTTCCCAGTTTGCTGCAGGATAATCTGATATGAAAAGTCTTCTCTCTGTGACACAAAGGAAGAACAAGATGTTATTATCTATCATGATATCAGCAGAGATGACCTTCTGCTTCCTGAAGGCAATGTGTCCAACATGTCCCGGTCGTGCATGCAAAGTATTGCAGGACATGCAGTAATATTTAACATTTAGTAAGGCAACACTGTGTGTCAGCAGGGAAATCTCTGAAATCAGATAAAACATTAGGAAATCCACATTTACAAATATCTACATTGTGACACATTGTTTGACTCCAGGAGGATAAAATGACAGATTTTTGTCATGACAAAACAAGTTTATTTGTTCAGCACCACTCAACAACAGGACAGGTTGCAGTACTTTATGCAACATGTACAGGAAAAAGACATTAAAATATAGAAGAAAAGCAAAGTGATTTAACAGATTTTAGAAAAAACAGAATACATTCATGTTGTTCACTCAAAAATATGAAATACAATGAAATGGTTCATGGTGCTGTCTTCTCATGTTTTGTTTCTCTTCTAAGTTATTTATAAAAGCACACAGCTGCAGCCAAAACATGGTCACTATGTTTATCCCGATGAGGTATTTTACAGTTATGATTAATAAAATATTTGACACTTTGCCTGAACCCCATTTGGACTAGAGTGTGGCACTTGGCTGGCTGACGGTGGTACCATGCTGTACTGTGGAAGTGAAAGTTTCATTGTGAATGGGTTCTGCGTCATCGGTTTTGTTCCCATGAGCCAGTCTAAATCTTCATCCTGGTTCATTCTGTGCCCATCTCCCTGTACCACCTTTGCCCATTCCTAACCATGAGGTCCATGTCTCTCTTTGTGTGTGACTCTTTTCCACACTTCCTTTCTTCTGTCTTTTTCTACTTCCTCTCTCTGTCACTGTCATGCTTTCTCAGACCTATGATGACATAGATTTAGAGAACGAGCCTTGGTATAAGTTCTTTTCCGAGCTGGAGTTTGGGCGGCCGGTAAGTCAGGGCCTAGCTATTCCCCCAACCACAACCCTGCCGTAGGCATACACCCACTTTCTCCACCCCACCCATGACTTTTTTTAAATGTCTCCACCATTAGGCCGGGTGGGGCTAGCTGTTTGGGCATGTGGTACTTGTTTGGTGCTGTGACTTCCCCCTCTCCCCATGTGCACCCTTGTGACAGGTTGTGGTATGTCTCTGTGTGGCTGGGGTTATTGGTCTGGTGACTAGCAGGCACTGAAATGTTTATACACAAACCTTTTATTCACTTGGGTCATTTTTGGATCTTGTCCAAAAAAAATTTACAGGAATAGTGTTTTAAAAAGCAGAATGCTCCAGATTTTTTTCCATGACCTGACTTCCAGCCTGACGAAACTACACAGAACAGTTAATCACTTGATCACAACATCAATAAATATCCAAAGTGCTTCAGTAGAAGGCAACTAGACTTCTCTTTTCGGTTCTCAGAGACTCATTGAAGAGGTTTCTTTAGTTCAGAAGTTTAAAATGTCTTGAAGAATCAAAAAGAGAAGCTATGAACCTTCTACTGAAGCACTTTGGATTACCATGGCCTGGATGAGAATCTACACAGACATATCAATAAATATGCAATAAATTAGTTTTCTCTTCATACATTTTATCCTTTTTCTATAGCCGTCATTGTAAGAAACTGTCTGTGCAGTTTCTTCAACATCAGAGCAGATACAATGACCGGTATTTAATGTGTTTATTCATCTGATCATTTATTCATGCCTGCTAGTATTTGTTTTTAATCTCCTATGTTGGTAGTGTGGAGGAATGCTCTGCGTGTCTGTAAACTAAATGCTATAGCGCCCTCTGCTGGAAGTAGGTGGTAGTTATGTCCTTGTGGTTTCGGGCAGGGATTGCCTCTAGCCACATATGTGAGATCAAATTACCCCAACCTGACTGATTTACCAAGTATCATGAGGGCATGCCTCTGTCCATGCTAGCGCATGACATTGGGTGATGACTTTCTGGGCTTATTTGAAATGTTCAGGTGAAAATTTCACATATGGAGCTGGTGTGACTTTTTGTCTTCTCAAAGCCACGTTCAGCTGTGTATTGAAATTTATACCCGCAATATTTTAAATGTTTCACATCACTGAATAAGCCCTTAGATGTAGATGTAGATGGTTTCTTACATGCACTGACTGATCCAGCCGGGACAGAATCTCACAGTATGTTCAGTGTTTGAGTGAAATTAAGGTGACAAGTTACAATTTATTTTGACTGAGCGATTGAACACTAATTTATCTGGTAAAATACTAAATCACTGCATTTGATTGTGCAATTTGTTGCACTGTCAAATACTCAACACTGTGGCTTGTGCTTCACGTGGCTTACAGCTTGTTCTTACGCTCTGCATGTGTGTGCGGTACATGAGTGCATTTGTGTGTATGTGTTTGTAGTAATAAGGTTGATGTAGTAGGCCAAGTTTATTTTAGCGTTGCCGAACTGTAGTTTTAATTTTACACAGAGATCATCATAAGAACAAAGCATCAGTAGTTGACATTAGAATGTGTAGCTGTGTGCGTGTTTGTCAGTTTGTTAGCGTGTACTGAGTGAGTGCACATGTGTCCATTGTACAAGTAAAGCACATGTGCGATACTTGTGATCTAGTCCATCTCTGGTTACTCAGATTCTCTAACGGGTGTCACTTTCTCCACATTTCTTGTTTTTTTTTTTTGTTTTTTTTGGTTTCTCCCCATGATGTCACCACTGCTTCTCCTCCTTCACCTCATCTTCACCTTCCTCCTCTTCCTCCTCCTCTTCTCCCCTTCCTGCTCACTACTGCTGCTGCTTGGGGCTCAAGCCTCCTAAAAAACGGCTGGATTATAATCCAGACATCTCCGCTCGCCAGCGCATTGAGGTAATCTCACATTCATGAGTGTTTCAGTTGTGTGGTTAATTTCACAATTTCTAACCAATTACAGGAATCCAAATCTAGATTATATGATGTAAGAGTTAGAATATAATTGCCAAAATTAATGCAGGGTGGTTTCTTATCAGCATGCCAGTCATTTACTGAAAGATGATGCTGCATTGTAAAGCCTTTGTAACTTATAGTCTTATAATGCTGTTCATCTGTTCACTTTGGATTGCATGAAAATCTGCTGAATGCGCTGTATCGATTGAAGATGCAAGATTTTTAAAATCATTTTCTGCTTTAATCTTTTTTCTTGTGAAATTAAGATTGAGATATCCCTCTTTTTTTAGCTAAAAATAAAGAAATTCTGGAAATCTTTTTTATGTTTCCAGCATTATTGTGTGATTGGAATTGATGGTTAGCATTTCTGCACTTCACTTTAGCGGTTAGGGATATTCGACTTTTTTTTTTTTTTTTTTTTTACTGCTGAGACCCAGATCCACATGATCCATGCCAGGTTTTGCAGGGCAACATTTGCCCCCTGAGCCAAGCTTATAGCATCTTCCCATACATCACCTTTGCCATCATCCAGGAGCAGCCTAAAAGAGAGCAGAAATTTCTCTTCAGCGTGTACACCAATAGGCCTCTTCTTGGTCAGGTGTGCCATGTGGAACCAGCATCTATCGCACCTTACGCAGGGGGAGTGTTTTGAGTGTGGCACAGCAACAACCGCATGCAGGCTGTGCATTGTAAGCTGCTCTGCCTCGCGTCTTTGTTCGCACGGCGCTCACTTTTGTCTTTTGTTGTCTGCCCAATTTCAGACGTCTCTGCACATCGCTCCTGCTGACAAGCCTCCGGAGAGACCTGCAAGGTAACTGCTGTTTCTTTTATTTTCCTCTGCATCAGCTCTATCCCCCTCCCCCATCCTCTTAACAGCAGCCGTCCTTGTTGTGATTCAGCACAGTATCAAAACTCTGCTGTTTCTTGCCTTGTCTCTGGTGCAAATATCCCGTGTCTGCTATTAATAATGACTTGCAAGGATTAGTGTTGGTCTTTATTTGCTTTTGTCCCTGATGACAGGACGCTTTGCTTCTCCTTCTCACTAGCTGAGCCAGAATAAATTAACCCAGTCAACCTATTGATTCTGCCCTTCACCTCCTATCCTTCCCTCAGCCTCCTCCTCCTCCGCTCTCCCATTCCCTTTCACCAGTGGCCTGCTTATTCAGTCGCATTTTCCTTGTTGAAAAGAAAGGGCAGAATAGGGATGTGATGAATAAGCCCTGTAATTCATGTGAGGGACAATAAAGTGTGTTTGTTCTGAATAGAAATCCATCACAGGGGTTTTAAGTCTTTTGAATCAGAAAAGTTATTCCAACTCAAGGTTAATTGGCAGATTTTGCTAAGATTCTTGTGGATACACTTAAGATGTATTCAAGGATTTCATGATCTGACATTTTCCTGTAGCCATAAATTACTATTAAAAACAAAAATATCTATATATTGTTCAGCAGTAGCAGAATGTTTATTATTCATGTCCCTGTTCATTTGACCCAGCAAGGTTTAGAAAAGACAATTTGCTTGCTTGTACTTTGATAGATTTTTTTCTAGTTTGTAAATGCTCATGACACGGAACACAGTAAAAGATATTCATAGAGCCCACATTTAATTTGCCCCCTGCAAAGTGTATTCGCTAGTATACAGTGTTCTGAGAGCAGCTGTCATTGATGTTTGTGTTGTAGTGCTGCCAGCGACTACAGGAAGAGAAGGAAGTCTGAGCCGTCGAGTTCCCAAGTGAATGCCCAGTCTCAGAGCAGAGCTGCTACTTCCCCTAAACCAGTGGATGCCTACAGACCTAGCAGCAGCTTAAGGAAACCTGTCATTCGTTCCTCACCATCCTCACCCTCAAGAGCCAAAGGTACACAGACATGTAAAGAAGCATAGCATTTACTCTGCCTCTCTGTTTTTCTATTTCCTTCTCTTTTTCCTGGTCAGACATGAGTACTGTACTTATCACATCACATGTTTTTTACAATGTGGTGTCTGTAAGTTCATCGATTGGTGGCAGTCTGAAGAAAAAAGCAATCGTGTCTTTTTTTCTACCCTTTTCTCTCCTAATAATTCTCCCTCTCCCCAGCTCTTGCAATCTTTTGCTGGGCATTATTGCTTAACCTGCTTTCCTCCTTCTTCTCTCTCACCACGCTGCTCTTTATTGGACAACTGAAAGGTGGGGACGCATGCAACATGTATTCAAACAGTTTGACCTCCTCAGGTCCTTATCAGCAGCCCTTACTGCCCCCTGTCCCTCCTGACCCTGTCCATTGCTACGAGGACGCCAACCAGGAAGGCAGCTCTTCCTCAAAACAGTCTGCCTGTTTGAAGAACAGCTGGCAGGTAAAACATCGTGATGCTGAGACATGGAGCACAGAGGACGTGCCACCCTCCCCTGGCAAGCTCAAGTCACGGAGTTGCGACGACTTACTCAATGATGGACATTCTGGCTCAGGTGGGCGCAATGCGACCCGCTCAGAAAGCGCTGGGTCGTTGGTGTGTGACGGGATTCCCTCGACAGCCTCAGCCTCCACTCGTTCACTGCCTCGGCTCCACCGTCGACGGGCTCATGATTCGCCAGGCTTTCTCCAGCTCTATCGTAAAATGCATCAGATTGATCGAGCTCACCTCATCCCATCTGAAGTCATCCGCTCGGTCCGTGCTCGCATCCTGGAACTAGAGCGCCAGCCTCACCTGCATCGGCATCGCCTCTCTGCTTGGACACCCTCTTGGGGTGTGGAAGTGCCACGCGATATGGTGCCAAACCGCATTTCTGAATATGAGCGTCTTATTCAGAAGTCCAAATCAATGCCAAACTTGGGCGATAGTGAAGTGCCATCAGGCACCACCACACCAGGCGGCTCGTCATCTCGAGCTAGCAGTGGTGGTGGTGGCACACCCAGTTTTCCAAAACGCCGTTTTTCTATAGAATCTTTACTCGAGGAAGACAACAATGGCAACAGTGGAACCGCATCTCATACCATGGATCACTTGCATCGGCCTCGTAGCCCGCCAGAGGGCCAGCCTCGTGTTGGACCAGAACCTGGCCGTGGCCGCTCCTTTCCTGCTCCTCCTGTTCCCCGAGGCCCACAAGCCAACCCCGACTATTCAGACAGTGAACAAGATGCTGTTGCCTCTGACCTCAGTGATTTCATCCAGGTGGAGGGCTCCTCATTTTGCAGTGAGAGTGACTTTGACCATTGCTCACTAACCTCCTCTGAGAGCCTATACGGCTCTTCCACCCTTCACCATCACCACCTCCGTCATCACCACCATCATCACCACCATCATTCTGGTCACCAAAGTCTAAGCCAGACCCAGGGCTACCAACACCGCCACCTCATCAGCACCTGCAAAGGCCGCTGCCCAGCGTCATACACCCGTTTCACCACCATGCTTCGCCATGAGAGAGAACGAGCGCGGCAGGAGCACCAGAGACCTTCACAGCAGAGCCGCAGCAGCCATTCCCAGATCCAGAGCTCACAGTCACAGCAAGCGATGTCCAAGCTGGCCTTCCTAGTCAGCCCAGTGCCTTTCCGCAGGAAAAAGGGCTCACCACCTACCTCTAGAAGAAGCAGTGGCGGTCGAGGTAGCAGACCCAAGTCCAAGCAGGCCATTTATGAAGCACTCGATGCAGCCTTGAGAGACATATATGAGCACATTCAAGCAGAGAGAGGCCACAGAAATGCTGGGGCACCAGATGATAGCATCCTGAGGAGAATCCTGGCTGAACTGCTGCCAAATGTGCCTGAACGAAGCTCCTCGTTGCGGGGGCGGAGGGGGTGTTGGCACGGGGGTCACTCCTCTGCATCTTTGTACCCAGATGGGAGCCCCACTGGGTACGCCTCATATAGAGGGGAGCCCTCCACACCACGGCTACAGTCACCCATCAGTGCCTGTTACGGACGACACTTGGAGACCTCAAACAATAATGAATATGGCGAGGAGCAGGGCAATGGAAACGGTCTCTGTTATTCAGGTGGAGATGATACACATATTACACTTTAAATACACCCATGCACTTTGTGTTGTACTCCATCATACCCACACATAGATTGTTTTGGACATGCATACATGCATATTTCCATAAATACAGATGTGCATCCACATACATTCACTCCAATATCTCTTTCAGTATTGCCTGCGCATGCTGCCCGGTTCTCCTCATTGGTCTGCAGACACTTCCATTACTGTGCCTTTCTGTTTATTTATATGACATTCATTAAGACCCCTTATACTGTAAATTCTCAAGTAACATCTGGGCCTTGGTTTGTTCTGTCTTAAATTATTGTCAACGAAATGAAACTAAACTCTCCCTGCTTCAAATGTGGAGTTTTATAGACAGATGCTTAATGCTCAACAACACAGCAGCAAACTACTAACTTTCAGAATTTAATGCTAAGGGTGAACAATATATGTGTTAAAAAGATCCGAGCAGGGAAAATTATACAGGAGCAGTTCAGAAAACAAAGGTTTTCTTACGGTACTAAAAAATGGCGTACGGATAATACATGAGATTGTAGCAAACGAAGGCCTGGTTTTCTCAGCAACTGAGAAACAAAAATATTTGAGAATCTACCATATATTACTCTGTTTGCAACCCTGTCTCCTTGGAATTGCCTTTCTGCACAAGTAAATAGTTTCCGAGTTAATTTTGGGTGCAGGATAGTTGATGGCTGTATTTTTTTTTCTAAAGTGAAAGCGTGAATGGACTGCATCAGAGTTTTGGCATGCAAAGCAATCCATTCTCACTCCAGGGGTCGTGGTTCACATTGATACTCGCATTTATGGTAACATTTAGACAACAAAGTCACAGAAAAACATAAAGTACATTTTGTCTCTACTCACTGTGGGCTTCTGTGTTAAAGCAGACCACAACCTTTCCCTTTAGTAGATCAATTTATTTGCAAATACATTAACATTTCCTCAGTATGATATTTCCGTTCTTTCCTTTGCTGTTTATACTGGGATTTCTCAGGGACAGGATTGCTGGTTGGAGTAAATTAATTTGAATACTCCTTTTTTTCTGTTTAAATTGATTACTGTTTTGGTTGTATCATTTGTCTGTTTTGTAGATCAATTTATGGAATCATCTTACTATTACAAAAAACATTTTCTTTCCCTCGAGCCATTTGCTTGTACATTTGTGAGGGTTTTTTTGGCATAATTTTTGACCTGTGTTTCATTTTGTAATCCACTTGTTTTGTAGGATTGCATGTTCTATATTGTGGGGCAAGTCCTACCACCATGTTTTTTCCTATGAAATGGAAATAAAAACAAACCTATTTTTTGACCCAAGCTTTCATTCCTTCATTCACCCGTTGGAATGCCATCATCACTGTATCGTTCAATACTTTCCCAAATCACTTTTTTGTTGTTGTAAGTAATCATGCGGCATGACGGCGGTTGCTGAGGTAACCCTTTTAAACTTTCTTGTGTGTCTCTGCTAATCACAGACCAGGATGTCTCCAGGAGTTATTCCACCATGGATGGACGCCACACACCTCAGAGTAGAAGACCTACTCCTGACCGAGAGGTACTACATTAAAACTGGTTACAAGTATTCTGATCTCCACACTGAATTCAGACAGCATTTCATTTCACAGATAGCACCGCACTACACTTAAATAATGTATAATGAAGCAACATAGAGATAATTGGTTGTCACTATGAAAACAGTTCAGATTGAAGCTCAAAAAGTTAAACTATTTGTCTTTGAATGAATATTAGTCCTAAATATTCAAAGAATGTCTCATTTTTTTATACTTGGTAATGCTTGCCGGCTTTCTGTCTCTCACTCCGCTCTTCTAGGTCTCCCATAAACAGATGACACAACTTATTCTGTTCTCTCTCCTCCATCAGAAACAGCCTGCGAGAGCCATTTATGATTTTAAGGCACAAACTGCTAAGTAAGTACAGTAAATTCTCAGCGCATGGCACGCACAAGGAAGCCGAACCAATCCAACTGCACATGAACGCATCTCCATATGCTGCATTACATTTTTTTGCGTACAATTTCTGTTGCTTTCTAAGAAAACTTAATTGTCACATCTTATCACGACATCTGGATGGCTTTAACTGATTTCTTTTTTACAGTCTTTACATGTTTGCATGAATAAGGCTCATTTCTGCAGTACTGAGTCCTGCTTTACTCTGCTTGGGTGGCTGAAACTTTCACAGATGCTTGATTACATTAAATGCTGCAGCTCGTGTCTTCCTTGCGTCGATTCAGTGGATAAAAGATGCATGCAAATAGTGATGCAACTGTGTTACAGGGAGCTGACGTTTAAAAAGGGTGATGCAGTGAACATCATCAGGCAGATAGATACCAACTGGTATGAAGGAGAGCACCGTGGACGGGTGGGAATTTTCCCCATATCATACGTAGAGGTGAGTGTGCTGCTGATGTGTGACTCAGCATGTCTGTTTGTGTGTGTGCACCATTGTCTTATTATTTAAATGTGAACCTCCTGTTCCATTTTGCACACATACACAGAAGATGCCGTCCACCGAGAAGCAGCAGCCCATCCGTCCTCCTCCCCCAGCGCATGTCAGAGAGATCGGAGAAGCAGTGGCACGCTACAACTTCAACGCTGACACTAATGTGGAGCTATCGCTAAGAAAGGTAGCTACAGTATTTTATGATTGTGTGTCTTTATTAAGCGGTGCTTTCAGCATTTTGATTAGATGTTTGCATTGTATTTCATTATTACTGGTTAAAACTGTATTTATTAAGGAACATTCAAATGTAGTTCACCCATCTGAAACCTAAAACCCACCAGCAGGCTTGAAAATCATGTTGTCTTTTTAAAAAGTCAGCTAAATTTATCACATCCAGACACTGTTTATGGAAAGAATCATTGTATTTTTAACTTTCTGACAATTCCTGATCTACGGGTACTCATTTTGACTGCCGTTCCTTTGGGAAACCTAACTAAATCTGGACTTTAAACTTATGGACTTGCTCATAAAAAATTGTCAAAAGTAAACCATTTGCTCCAACTAGATTCCGTTTAAAAATAAAAAATTCCGTGCTCCTCCATGCAACATGGCACCATTTGAGACTCCCCTGTGATTAATAGTCACGTGACAACAATTCTGTGACTTTTCAGCTCCACTACAGGCTGTGTTTATATAACACAATGAGGAAACAAGTATGGAAACAAATTAACAATAGTTGCGAAGTAAAATATCTATAGTATATTATATATATTTATATACATTTTAGTTTTTACCAGTATCAATAATGCCTGTGGGCACTTCGAAAAATGTTCTACATATTTATACATATCTATGTATTTGTTGCTCTATTTTTAGTTCTTTTTCTTTCTTTCTTTCCTCTTTTTTATGTTTTTGACTTCTGTCTCCTTCTAGCGATGGTTGTGCTGTTTCCATAGAGGTATAGGACTTTATATTACAGTGAACAATGAGCCCACAGTGAATAAAAATGTGTGATGATATATTTATTATATATTTGATGTAATTAAAGCTACAGTGATTAAATAGTTAGTCAAAAATTGTTATTAGTATTTGGAGCCCCAACTACAGCATTTGAAAAACACATGAAGTGGTAATTAACAGTACAGCCAGAGACTGAGTGTGAAATATAACACTGTAGAGTTTTGTGCTGTATTGCAGTTAAATCTGTTGTGTGTATTTTTGTTGCATGTGTGTAGGGTGAGAGAGTGATTGTGATCAGGCAGGTGGATCAGAACTGGTACGAGGGGACGATCCCAGACACAACCAAGCAGGGCATCTTTCCCGTGTCCTACGTCGACATTGTCAAACGCTCCCCATCCAAGAGCTCCACTCACCACATCGATCCGCACGGTTACCCCGGCAACAGGACACCGAGCTCCACACCCATCAAGGTAAGAAAGTCAGGACTCGCTCACTCTTCAGGACATAGTAACTAATAAACCTCCACAATAGAGCTTATAAACTAAAATAGTTTAAAGCAATGAATCACTTTAAAAAAATGTGTTCATTCATGACTTTGGGGTGTTTATTTATATTTTTGTGAGCAATAGATTTGGTTATCAACCAGCGCCACAAATACCAAACACATTTTATATCCTCAAAAGCCTCCAGTTAGGTTAGATAGTTTTTTGTATGTGAATATATTTAAATAAGTACATAAATCTGCATACCGGTGTAAATTCAGCATTTTTATCCCATTAGGCACAGCTCAGCCTTGAAGAGTCAAAACACACACACAGTACTTTCCTGTCCCACTTTTATAAATCACACTCTGTTTCTTCTTTTTCACCTTACTCCCATGGAGCCTTTCTATCACTTGCCTCCATCTTCCATCACCCGTGACCTCCCCTCTCCTCACCCCTCTTTGAGAAGGCCCGACCTGCAAGCAGTCACCAGCGAGTGGCTTTCCCTCACCATGGAACCATCATCATCATCATCCTCTCCAGCTCGGTCCCTCACGACCACCCCTGTACCGCCCACGCCGCCCCCTCTCCCCGCCGATTTCACACCTTTGCCAAAGCCCCAGGAGCCTCAGGCGCTCTCACCTGTGCCGTCACAGAAAGTCCTCACCCCTTCACCCCAGACGGTTTCCAGAACCCCCATTTTTAAAGAGGGGAGCCTCACTTTAGGTCCAACCGCACCTGTCCTGTCTTTCTCCCTGCCTACTCCACCTCCTCTTCCTCCTCCACCTCCTCCCCCTCATTCGTCATTCTCCTCTCCGCCTCCTGACTCTTCGCTTCGATATACCATTAACAACACAGGGTTACATATCACCGAAGCACCTGAACCGTTCTACATTGCGAAGCCAGAGGTTTTATTCTCCCCAGAGCCACAAATAAAGTCACCCACACAGCTTCCACAGCAGCACAAATCCACAGTGCAAGTGAACAAAAGTAGCAAAACCCCTGACATTGAGCTGCGAGTAAGAGACCCTTATGATGAGCTGCTGTCCATGATTCTGGACGGATCCGGCAGCACAGATGATGGCGACGTTTTGCCTTCAGTAGAATCTCCACCAGCCAAGCTGACCGCTGAATCTCAGAGCAGACGGCTGCAGCTGAAAGCCAGAGAATCCCATCGGCCAGCTGTAGCTCCAGCAAACGATTCAATGGGCGGCGTTCAGCTAGAGGTGCAGTTTTGCAAGCCGGTAACAATGGAGCCATTGTCCGCTGTTTTGTTAGGAGAGCAATCGAAAATTCAAAAGGAGCAACCGTCGGTAAAACTAAAGGGATACACTGAGTTGTTCATTGAGGAGGAGGATGAAGCTTTACAGGACACCGAGGAGGATGTTAGAGTTTTAAATGAGAGACTCAGTCCACCACAGGTAGAGCATGGTGTGAGCTGCTTACGTTGAGTCTGAAAATTAAAAAAGGAAATGGAAGGGACATTGAGGAAAATGTTTTTATTTCTGTATTTTAGAAACAAAATTGACTTGTGGATTGTTTCTCCTGTAAATTTTATCCAAACAGATCATAGTTCTTTGGCTACTCAGCCATTTGAATGAATTAGTTCACAGGTAACGACGACATTAAATGGAAATATGCCATCTGTTAATATCTATATAGTGACAGATGTTGTGCAGATATAGTAGAGGACCATGTCCTATTTTTCTCTAACTCCACAACAATAAATGCGAGGATTGATTATACATAAGTGGAGCAACAGGTAGTTTTAAATAATTAAATATAGTTAATTGAAATAGTAAGGTGCTATAATTAAAAACTATGATTTCTAATTGGAGTTCACAAATTCGTTAGTTTCATTTAAAACTGAAGAAGCCTGCGGACGGACAAATGAAATAAAAGTCTTGAGGACAGAGATTCAAGAGATTTATTTGTCAACATCTTTACAAATCAGACAATTTTTAAAAAGTCATAAATAATGAGGTGGATTTCAATCGTACAGTGAATGAGATAGATAGATAGATAGATAGATAGATAGATAGATAGATAGATAGATAGATAGATAGATAGATAGATAGATAGATAGATCGATCGATAGATAGATAGATAGATAGATAGATAGATAGATAGATAGATAGATAGATAGATAGATAGATAGATAGATAGATAGATAGATAGATAGATAGATAGATAGATAGATAGATAGATAGATAGATAGATAGATAGATTATAAGAACTACATTATCACCTTAAAAGGAGTCTTTGTTTACCAGGTTTTGACAGTCTCTAGGTCTTTACTTACGTAGTTGCTTATTTAATAATAATATTGGGTTGTATTTTGTTATTTTTTTTAATGTGAGTGTTTTGTTTTTTTTACTTGTCAAATATGCAGCACTAATAAAATGTTACTCAAGATGGTGCAAAAGTTTACTCGTAGGATTTTTTTTTTTTTTTGTTAATCCATCTGTGTTTTTTCCTCCATGTCCCTTCTGAGATTCAGTAAAATACAAACAGGACAGATTTAAAGTTATCTTCATGTGATTGAGCTTCATGTGTGTCTTTACCCTCCTTTATAGGCAGAAGTCTCTCCTTCCACTCTGACACCTCACCCCAGTCCCTCCCCACCCTCCTCACCCTCCAAACCTCCACCTCTGACCTCCGCACTCCCCCCTTCTTCCTCTTCCTCCCGATCACAACAGCACGATCGTAGCATCATCCCTGCCTCCCCTCGGCCCCCGTCCCTCCCCCAGCTCTCCACATCGCCTCTACCGCCACTCTCCCCGGCCGTCTCACCACCTCCCCCCCACTTCTCTCACCCCTCTCCGGACCTCCCCCCACAGCGTTTCTCTCACCCTCCGAGTTCTCCCGGCCTTCCCACTCCAGTCTCGAAGTCGCCTCTGCCCCCTCCCGCCCCGTCCCCCACCAAAACCGTCTCTCCTCCCCTGTCCACCTCACGCTCTCCTCCCACTGTCCCTGCTCTCCCCCATCCAGGACGTAGGTCTCCCAAGTTGAAGGTAAAGCTGGAATGCAGAGATGATGGTGGCGTTGTTGGTTTTGATCTTGTTTGTGGTGATTTTAAGTACTAATAATTGTTCTGCTGTTGGTGGAGCTCCAGATGACGCGATTACTGAAGTACAAGACAAGCACCTTGTCTGATTGGTCTTTACTTCACTTGTGTAGGAAAAATGCTGCTTAATATTGTAATTTGAGTGCTTTTAAGTGTTGGACTGATGCTCTGTTAAATGCATAGATTTGCGATGACTTGAATGATTAATCAGAATTTATTGACAAAGGTTATGACAGTGTGAGCTCAGTGTGTTTTGAACGCTAACATGCTTGAATGAGAATAAGAGCGAGCTCTGCTGCTGCTGCTGTGATTAGGAGGGTTTTCGCTGGCGTTGGCATCTTGAAGGATGACGTTTTACAGCATGTCATTAGAATTTCTGCCCGTGTGTTCAGCTCATAGTGAAGGCCGCTGACTCGCTTACTGTTTAAAAAATGATTATAGGTGTGTTGCTTCTGGTCTTTCTGCCTGTTAAGCAGGATCCACTTGTTGGCGGTAAGCCTCCTCGTAGCCCCATCTTGTCCCGGAGGTCCTATCTGTCACCCGTTAGAGGTCGAAGGGTAGGGGGGCTTGTCTTCCTTCAACTATGCTCTTACTGCACTCGAGTCACTGTGCAGGGAAAACAAAAACATTTTATTCATGACTGATCGCCACACATTTTATAACATTTTCTCAACACTGTAATTTTCCTTAATGAGAAAAGGAGATTTTATTATCTCTGCATAATAAGTGAGAATATTACAAAGTGTTTTCTCATTAAACCATGGACAGAAAGCAGCACAAATGGCACATTTTGATTCATCGTTTTTTGTGTTTTTCTCTTTCTCCAACTCAGCGATTAGTACAAGATGCACTCCACGGTGGAGGAGACCCGTAAGTGGTGTTTCTTATCATCAACATCACAATTATCCTCTTTAATCGTATGTTGAGCTCTTGTTGTCTCTGTGTACTTAGAAAGCAGTAATTAGAATCAATTAACTACATCCATACAAATTAAATTAAAATGTACTTTTTTGTGTGTGTCATGTAAAAACTATTGTAGGAATACAGAGGATAAACCTGCTAGTTATGCAATAAAAAAGAGTTCCATTATTGTCCAGTACTATCAGTGCAGTGTGTCATGGATTATTCATGACAGTTGTTCTTACTCAGTTACCAGGCCTTGTACAACTACATGCCTCGCAACGAGGACGAGCTGGAGCTGAGGGAAGGAGACATCGTTGACGTGATGGAGAAGTGCGACGATGGCTGGTTCGTTGGTAAGAGGAGAAAATACATTCACTAGTTATTTTTATCGTGACACTTTACAGCATAACGTTCTGAGCCAAAAACATGATAAACCTAAACACAGCTCATCAGTACAGCAGACAGAAAGCAAAGAAATAAACGAGGAAAGCAATGCATTTTAGAAGACAGATCCATGAAATATAGGGCAAACTCTTTCAGACTTTGAAGATTCTGAACTATCTCTATTGGCAGAGTATGTAGTAAGCATACATTAACTGATGTACTGTATTGAAGTACATTTTCTTTGTACATATTTACGTCTTTTCATTTTATACTACTTTATCCTCTTACTTTTTAATTTATCATTTCCCATTTGGTCAGACAGAAATACTGTTATCTTTCATTTCATACATCTTTCTTAAAGCTTATTATTTAATTTGCAGATTCTAGTTTATAAACTATGAAGCATTTTGACAGATTAAACTATCCAACTAGTAAACAAAAATCTCCACCTTGGACTTGTAGATTAACAAAATATCCCTTAAATTTAAATGAATCTGTAATAATTATTAATAGTGTAATATTACCACTTTTCCAGGAATATGACAGAATACATTTGTTCAGGTCCTGTATTGAAGTGCATTTTCAGATTAGTTGAAACTTGTTTAGGTGTTTTCATTGATAAATTTAGCTATCCGTCTTACTTTTTACTGAATTGTTTGCCATTTGGTCACACAAAATATTGGAATCTTAACTCTAATGCATCTTTTTTTATAGCGTTACTTATTATCTTGTAGATTCTAGTTTATCAGTTATGATGCATTTTGACAGATTAAACTAACTAGTAAAAGAAATCTTCAACTTGGCCATGAACATTAGCAAAATATTCCCTAAATTTAAATCAATCTGTAATAAATAGTAATAGTCTAATATTACTACTTTTACCTAAGTTTAAAATCTGAATACTCTGTCTGCCACTGCATACAGTCAGGTCAGTTTATTTACTCTGCCAGTAAGAGTTATGTGACAATTGGCGTATGTTTGTCTGTCTGTCTGTTTGTCTGTTAGCAACATTACTCAAAAACGGAATAATGGATTTGGATGGAATTTTCAGGGAAGGTCAGAAATGACACAAGGACCACTTCATTAGATTTTGGCAGTGATGCGGCTTATAGTCTGGATCCACAGATTTGTTAAAGATTTCTGCATCATTGTGTGATAGCAGCACGGCATCACTGTAACTATGACTACATGTGAACACTATGTCAGCTGCCTGCTGACGATCACATGATTGTAATCCTGCTACAAATCCACCGACTTAACAAGACTTGTCCGTCGGGAATCATACGACTGAGCAGCCTTGGCGGAGTTCTGCTCTCTGAGTGCTTTTCTTGTTATTATTGCCTCAAGTGGCTTTACAAATAACACACAAGTCCCCAAAACCCTCTTTATAAGGGGAAAGGTGGGATAAATTGAGACTGTTTTGTATACATAGTAAATTTTTACTTCCAAGTAGGTCTGAAAATACACATTTCCTAATGACTCAATTAGAAAAAGAAATGTGGTATTCAAAAACAGATCAAGTGTTGCAGTTTGGTTGGTGCTACTCAGCAGGCCACCACCACTAGATGTCAGTGTGGACCTCACTGCACATTTATACCCAGACTGTCTGTAAAGAAGTCAATAATATTACTCACAGCTGAGGGCAGCAAGCAGTTTCTGGATGTTATTCACACCAATATAAAATCTTGCACCTCTTTAGGAAACAGCACAACCATGACTAGAGGTATAGAAAACTTAAAAATGTTTTTTGTGTAGTATGACAAAGTTGAACATGTTTAATTATTTATTTCACAAAAACTGAACAATATTCTTACTAGCTACCAATATTCTCTAAATTCTAAATCTATTTTTACTACTTGCATTCTTAATTTTTAAATGAGACAGGTAGAATATAGTGATTTTGATGAAATATCACAAAGTTTCAAGTTTAAATTTGGTTAACAGTCCAGTTATCAATAAAGGACTCTAAAACTGAGTGATTGAGGAACTGAGAAAACACTGTTCTATATAACACATGCATTAAGGAAACACCAGATGAGATAACATGCAATAAAATAAGCTAGATAGAGATAGAAATAGGAGTCCAAAATTTGAAAAAATAGAATAAGGAATGATAAAAACAATGTAATTAACTGTACATTAAATAGACTAAATTTCTATATATAAATAGGTGAATATAAATAAAATTAAGTCTAAGAAGACTAATAAATAAATTAAATCCATTAAATCAATTAAAAAATATCAGTACTCTTCTGGCCTCAGGTCTTCTGCTGTTCCAGACATGTTCTTGTTTTGGCTTTAGGTTTAATTTAAAAAGCCACTTTCAGAAAACCTGAGGGTTCTAGAGGGTTCATAAGATAAATCTGATAAATATGAAGGACAGAGGCTATTAAGAATTTCATAAACTAATTAAAGGTTCTAAAATTAATTCTGAAATAGACTTTAAAATCAGTGTTGGTTAGTTCAAGTTCTCATCAACCATGACACCCAAAAACTTAGTTTCCCTCATTCTAGTACTTTCAATACCATCTATATTATTGAACAGTCAATGTCTTTTCCTCTGTTACTCAATATCATAAAGTTAGTTTTCCCAGATTTAGTAACAATTTATTGACATCAAACCATGTTTTTATTTTTCTAAATACTTTTTTTGACCACATCCAACACCTGTGTTAAATTTTCTGGCGAATAAGATAAAGTGGTATCATCTGCAAAGAGAATACATTTGAGCAGTTTCGATACAGAAATAAAGTCATTGATGTATAAGTGGAATGTGAGTTCTCCTTCTGGTCAGTGAGAGCTCCTGCTGTTGAGTTTTGGAAGAAGTTGAAGATGAATGATTGTCTTTTTAGGGAGACCAGATAGGAGATCAATACAGTAGTCAATCATAAAAGCATGTATCAGTGTCTCTGCATTGGTTTTAGAGAGGACAGTTATAGCTCTGATGATGTCCTTTTGCTGCTCTGTTTGTGAAGGGACCTCTCGAAGGAGCAAGCTGTTTGGAACCTTCCCAGGAAACTACGTGAAGCAGCTATAATGATGATTCCAGACTTCCCCCACCTGAACCCGTCCATCCCTTTTCTGCGACACATTCGTCCCTCAGCACAGCAGCCACAGGACATCAACAGAGACCTGCCGCACGTTTATGTGTTTTCCGTGTACGGCTCGTCGGCTTCACACAGACAGAATACTTTTAGCTCTAACTAGCCATCTTTAACGGAAGACTTCTACAAACTAATATTGTTTTTTAATCTTGTCTTTTTACCCTTATTTTTCTATCATGGAGAACCCAAAACGTCCAGTCAGTGACCTTTAACTTTTGACAGTGATGGAAGGATGCTGAAGGACCGCAGTGATGCTTTCCCCCATTTCAGCAGTTTGAGGGCAGTAAGATCAGTAAGATCACAGTTTATTTTTTTTCGTTTTTCTGCAGTGTCTCCAATTTTAGAACACTTGTTACAGTTTATTTCAGTACATCCCCAAAGAGTGTTGTAAAAACAGTGTTTCGTCAGCAGGTCTGTTCTGTTGACTGTTTTGGGAGACGAGCAGTCGACACGTTGCGTCGTCATCGTCAGGTAAACGGACGTTACTTCACCACAGTTACAAGTGGAAAAGACTGTGCATGTATCAGTGGAAGCAAATAATTTGGGGATGTTATCAATCACAGTCAGCAATCATTTCAAACATTGCACCTCTGTACAAGGTGAACAACATCACTGACACTGCTGTACTTGTTTTCTAAACATGTAGTCGAAGGTTAGAAACAATATTTTTGATGTTGAGTCATTTTCACATTAGGATTGATGCACTTTAACAAAACCCGCATTTGTGTTATTTCAAATTCACTTCACACGAGAGGTTACACTCACTGTGGGGCTTCAGGAGATGTAGTCATGTGTGGGAAGTGTGTGCAGACAGGTTACTGACCTTTTAGGTATTATATTTATTAGAGGATGAGTCCGACTGTGTAAAGAGGATTTTAGAAAGGATGGAACACCACATTGCTTTTTTTTTTTTATTTTAACAGCACCTAACCTACATTTCAAGGATTGTTATTTTATTATCAAGTGTCTTTGTCCAGATAAGTTCTGAGTGTGACAGATAACATGATAACTGACGGGCTGTCCTGTTGTTTTATGTTGAATCTATTTAAGTCGGATGCAGGGAGAGGTGCCGTTTTATGAGAAAACTTCAGTCGTCTAACTGCAATTTTTCCACTGAACGGGAGGAATCTTTTAAGTGGATAGTGTATCACTGTTCATGTGTGTGTGCTGTTTGGAATCATCAGCGGTTTCCACTTTAGCTCGTCATGCTCAGTAAATACAATCTGTGGTTTTTTTTTGTTGTTGTTTTTCAGTTTGTGTCTCACAGACGATGGACACTGACAACAAGACTATTGTTAAAGCACCTTAAGATATTTTATCATTCATTGTCCTTCACGTCACTCCCTGTCATTCACTATTTCAGCTGGTGTGAGAACACGTGTGAATGTGTGTGTGTGTGTGTGTGAGTGTGTGTGTCGTGTTTTTGTAAGCCTTTTGTATGAGAGCTGTAAAATGGCCAACATCCACTTGCTTTATAAAGTCAGCTTTTTCTCACCCACCATCACATTTGGTTTCCTCTCTTTCCTTCATGTTTCCTTCCATCGGTGGTGCTAATTCCCACTTTTCTAAGAGCTGTCGTCGTAGCCGGGCTTGTAGGACTTTTACTTTTGTCTGCTCCAGTTATTTGTAAGAGTCGGTGAGGTATTTAAACTGAAGTTTCTGTAGGTAGATCGAACAGAGTTGGTGATCGCTGCCTTACATCCAACTCAATAAGTTTAATAGCCATGTATATGTAAACCTCTTCTGTGATGCAAAAAATAATAATTTATGCATATGTAGTCTAGAAAACCCCAAGAAAGTGTGTGAACGTGTGCAGAGAACATAATCACAATCTTCAACAAACACAAGGCCTAGTTGTCTGAGACGTAGATTTGGACATAGACATGAATTTGACTCATGATATGTTTATACCTGTAATGAAAATGTAAATCTTATGTTATTCATGTTAATAATCAGACTCAGTGCACACTCTTGGACCTTAGTATTTCTACAATATCTTAGCATTTGTTGGATGATTTTATGAGGCTGTGTTGCTAATAAAATCCAGCTGGTAGATCAAATATTTCTAATTATTTGTTTTCCTTTCAGCTTGACAGACGAGACGAGTTTGCTGGTGACTGAGAAGGAAAACTCGTTTAACAGGTTTAAAGGTAGCGTGTAGAGTTTTGATCTTGAGGTGTAAAATATACATGCATGTATTTCTATTTGTAAAAATTTCACATTTTAACAGTTGGTGGCAGTAATGTGCAGTAAAATGCAGTAAGGTCAGTCCGTGAAAAATCAATCAGCATCTCCTGCTTGACTTGTCAGAATCAGCAGATTTTTGTACAATAGCTTGAATATATTTATTGAAATCATGCAAAGTTTTACCTTCACGCTCCGAATACTTTCAGAGTTACAGGCCGTTGAAGGACAGAGGTGGGTTGAAATTTATGCTTTTTAATTCGCACGAGTACAGGAGACAGACACGTACAATTTTCAGGGAGGAAATACATATTTGAGCTCTATTAAAAACTAAAGCCAAGTCAATTTTATATCCACTCCAGATGCCACAATCTAAAGCCAAATCCTTCTTATTTCTTTTTTTCAGTGTGATATTTCCTACAACTTCGAGCATCAGTGTCATACAAATTATCCGTTTGAACCTAAAACCGGCACCAAAGTGTCACAGAAAAAGAATCATTGTTCCCTGGATGTATTTCTGTTTCCTGATAATTCACTGGAGGAAACTTTAAAAAGTGCATTTTGGGTAAACTTTCAAGTGTGTTTTTATGATATAAAACTTAATTTATTATTAAAACAGAGTCACAATAGAAACAGTGACATTTTAGTAGAAATATAACTGTAAATATCTCCATAGCTTTAAAAAAAAAAAAAAAAAACTGCACTAAAGGAATTATTGTCTCAGGTGTTTCCTGATACAAAGTCAGTTTAATTACATCCTCAATTGTTACATTTTTTATTTAAAAACAAAACAATTCTTTGGTTATTTATATATTTTTACCAGCTCACATATTAATTCCTCATCCCATGGTACTGTGAAACAGAAATACATCAGGGTACCGGTGCTTTTTTATGGCTCTTTGGTGCAGTTTTGCGATTCAAACTGTGATAATTTACAGGACTGATGCTCAAAGTTGTGGAAAATATCGTACTGTGTTCAGTAAGACAAGGTTTTGGCTTTAGATTGTGACACCTGGAGTAGATGTAAAATTGATTTGGTTTTAGTTTTTAATAGAGCTAAAATATGTTTTTCACTCCTGAAATGTCATGAGTCCATCTCTTGTGAAGTTATAAGGCTCAAAAATGCTGGAAAAAAAAATTAAAACACACAGAATTTCAACCCACCCCTGTGGGACTGTAACTGAAAATATTCAGCGTATGAATGTCAAATTTTGTATCACTTCATTGACAAAGGTGCAACATCTGTGTAGTTTAAAACTCACAGAGAATTCTCTAGCTCTTGTAAAAATAATTCAAAATTTTGCGTTTTATATATTTGTCTCTTTTACACAGTTGGTGAGTTAAACACAAACAGGATGGAAAATATTACAATTCTATGGTAATGCACTTTACACTGTATGTGTGCTTCACATCCTCCCCTGCTTTTGTTGCAGGTGTGAGTTACAGAGACAAAAGAGAATAAAAACAAATATGTCCAGATAATGAAAGCAAACCATTCATACTCGGCAGTCTGATATCACTCGAGAGAGGAAAGCTGGACTGTGAGTGCTTCCTTTATTTGTTGGTGAATTAATTTCTCATGGTAACCAAGGAGAGACACCGTGCACATTGAATACATTGTAAAAGGATTTCCAAGGCTCCGTGGTGATAGAAATGATGAAAGCATGCCTTGCTCAGAGCGGAGGCCTATCACTGCCCACAGTTTGGCTTCAGATTGTGACAATTGGAGTGGATGTAAAAATTGATTTGGTTTTAGTTTCTAAATGAGCTAAAATATGTTTTCCATCCCTGAGAATTTCATGAATCTATTTCCTGCACTTGTTAAGTTCTGAAAGTTCAGAAATGCAGTTCAACTTAAAAAGCCTAGAAAGAAAGAGCAGGCTCAAGTATTTTTAGACATGAAAAAAAATGACTGATTTTAACAACCAAATATTGAGTGCAAGTGGATTATTGTGAAGCTCAGGACTGCGAGTTCTGGGTCCTGTCCAGATCAATAGTGGCTGGAATGTGGCTGTGAGACGTTCAGGGCCTCAGAGAGGAGCTTCGCCTGCAGACCAAATAAGGACAGGAGCAGCAGGACCCGTCAGCCGGAGCAGGAGGAGGCCCGGGGATGAGAAGCGTTCAGGGAGGGGGGTGGATTCTGACAGAGGCTGCTTTACATCTTCACTACAAGTAGGTGAGCAGAGACTGAAACTGGCAAACGATGCTTGGTCTGCAACACTGGATTCCATTTGAAGTGCTGAAAGAAAGTTAGGTGAGAAAGTGCTGGAGGTTCACACTGAGTCAGTTCCCAAAATCTGACCAATTACCTCACCGGTGGGTGTGGTCTCTCCGCTCTCCTCCTCCCACCGACCCCCTCACACGGTTCAAAATCTCCATCACTTTGACATCCCTCTGCTGTTTAAACTGTGATCCCGGCCGGCAGCGTGCGCTTCACTGTGTGTGCTGTTGTCAGGACGGCAGTAAAGGCTCATGCCGCTGAATGTGGTGCTGGACGGGCCGGCCCCCTGGGGGTTTCGCCTGACAGGAGGGAAGGATTTCAACCAGCCGCTGACCATCTCCAGGGTGAGTGAGCCATTTGATGTCTCTATTCTAAGGACAGAAGAAAAGTGGTGGTAGTCAGTTTGTCCAAATTTATTGTTATTAATTTCATAGCTGTGACCCAACTTGTTTTCCTAGGACATTTTTCAAGTTGTTTGGGCAAACTGTTTGTTATTTTACAGTGATTTGGCAAAAAATCTACTGTTAGGCAAATGTCCAAAATGCAAATCTGAATGTGTGTTCATCCTCTGGTGGTCCGGGTTTGCTTTAGTGTCAACATTGTGTTTCCAGGAGGCTTCATTCTAGAAACATCCTGGAGCCTGCACCTGTGCCACAGTAAATGCAAGAGGCTTAGATACAAATAGCAGCTTACATTGTGCCCTGACACACACACACACACACACACACACACACACACACACACACACACACACACACACACACACACACACACACACACACACACACACACACACACACACACACACACACGTCTGAAAGAAGAAAGAAGAATTTAGCAGCACGGAAAATATTCCTAAAAATGCACATTAATTCTGCAGAATGTGTGGACGATTCCCAACCAAAACCTGATGAGAGACATGAAATCTGGCGGAACAGAGAAAAAGGAAATGTAGAATCCTCCAGAGACATGCATAAACCTCCGTAGTTTATGGGATGTTCATGCTGGCAGCTGAGTCAACACAGAGGAGAATAGGTTTGTCATTGATTGGAGCGATGTGATGTGATGTGTCCATTATGACAGTGCAGCTGTTTGGGAGACGCTAAACCTCAACTTTGACTCGACTTACAGCATCACAGGCAGAGCTTGGAGATGAGTGATGACGTGTTGGTACCTTTATAGAATTAGATAATGAATCCTCTGGACGGATGAGAGGTTAAAACGAAAAGGGCAGACTGTGTGGAAGCTATATTTACCGTCATTTGGAAGGAAAATTATAATTTCCTGCAACGAATAGGGTATTTCCTGTTGATGCACAGCGCAACCAAACAACCCTGGACGAGAATAAAAATGTTAATGAGTCATTCAGAACTGGTGGACATTTTACGTCCCACCCATCAAATTTCAAATAATCCATGTACAAAATACCAAAACATGCAGTTGTGTAAATCTGCTTGTCCTAAGATCAAGTCTAAAAAAACAACAACTAGGAGACAAGAATGTTTGAAAATATTTTTTAAAATACCAAATAGGTCCAGAGTTCCCCCTAAAATGCCATTTTTCTCTTGTGTCACCCTTCAATGACCAAACTGAATCTCAGATAAAAGGTAAAATGAATCCTAAACCTTTTTTTCTATTTTTTCAATGACGTCTCGTATTTTTTTAAAATCAAGATAATAAGATAGTTTATTACATATTATTGATGAATATGTAGCAGAAAATTGTAAAGAGAAGGTTTATTTTTCAAAAACTTTTAACCCCAAATGTCCTCCAAATCTGGAATGACCCTAATTTCGAGGGACGATTCACTGTGCAGATTTTGAGAAATATTCTTGTTAGATGAGAAAATCAATACGGCTAATATGAAGCAGCTATTATTTTCAGTCGAGTTTTTTTCTATAGCAGAATAATAAAGAGGTTTAGTCAGACCATTCTACACAGTATCCACACTAGAGAACAGTCTGCTTATGTATTTAGCAACTTGTTGAGCTTTAAGTTTTCTGACTTTTTGTACTCTTGGAAAGACACAGATTTTCTATTTCTGTTTCAGATTTTGGTGCTAAGCTATGCTAGCTCACAAGCCATTACGTTGAACAGAGGGACGTTTCCCATCCAAGTTAAAAATAAATAGGCATACTTCCCAAAATGTCACTTTATTGCTTCAACAAAAAACACAGTCACAATGCACCAAATGCCAGAAAAACTGAAGAAAACAGAAGAAATATACAAATACTGCACCTAAAACACAAAAGCATCGTGAAAAATCGAACTTTTTAACAGCTTTTTCCATGCATTTTTCTCTACGCTGTTGTAACATACGGTCAATCTGCAGTGTTTCATTTTTTTATTTTACTTTTCGTAGCACTACAACAGTGCACATTCTGAGGTGTGTCCATCAGTGTTTTGACTCGTTTGTGGGCCGAATCCCCAGAGTCACGCCGGGTCAGATGAGAGGAGTTCAGTAATCCTGCGTCTATATTTAGGGAAAGACCTCACAAAACTACTGACGAAAAGTTACACAGTTAGCAAACTGCTAACTCTGTCCAGTAACCTCACACCTGTTGTGTTTGCGGACACATATGAGAAGAGTGATGAGAGAAGATTGGGATGGAGGGTAGACGACATGTGAGCAGTAATACAAGAAGCATAACAAAAAGAAAGGATTGTTTAAAGCTCTGATATGTGAAAAACTAAAGGGTTAGTTTCTTCAGTGAACCAACGAGCTTCACTCAGACTCACTCAAGTTGGATCCAGAGTCTCCCTTCCCTTCACTGCCATTTTTGGTCAGGAACATCCTCCTCTATGAGCCGCTGGTGTTCCCAGCTGGTCGGTGAAAGTAAACAAGAAGGATAATCATCTTTTTCTTCAGCGGGCTGCAGCCTTAAAGAGACACTCTGCAGAAATGCAGACACACCAACATCTGCGTTCTCTTTATTAACAGCACTAAAATGAAAATGAAAACAGTTGCACATGTCACTGCAGAAGCTTTGTCAAATTGAGACGCCTGTCATGTCATTATCTTCGCTTAAGCTTTAAGATTACACGTTTATACCCGAAAATTTATGTTGCAAATTTGAAACATCAAATTTCATATCCATGAGCACAATAATGTTGCTTCTGCTGCATCAATTTTATTGTTTTATAATCTCGTCCAAGTCTTTCAGATTCATTTTCCCATTTTGTCAGCGCACAAGAAGCTGAAACAATGTGTGCATATTAAAGGGGTTTGGAATCAGAGTGGTCTAACCCAGTTTCTGTAGTTTTTGAGAAAAATGGGTTCAAAGTTTTGTGTTTTCAAGAATGGTCTAACATTCGAAGCACCACTGTAATGCTATATTTGGGTTGTGGGTTATGCCACTTTGCCACTAAAATCTAGACCATAAAATATTACAGAAATAATATAAAACTCAGTTCGGATTTTTTGTGGGTTAGACCACTCCTCCTGTGTCCATCTGCATCACAGTCCACCAGGTTTATTTACTATCTAGAGCTACTTCTGCTAACTCTAAAATGTCTCTGCCATGAACAAATCTCACCAAATGTTCTGCTTCTGGCTGCAAGACTGAACACAAGAGTCTTCATTGCACCCCCAACATCTGAGGAGCTGAAGATTTAGTCCTTTTCTTACTCTGCCAAGGAGTGCAGCAGAGTTATGTGATGATTGGCGTATGTTTGTCTGTCTGTTAGTCTGTTTGTCTGTCCAAGGTCAAAGATTTTATTGTCATTTTCACTGTGCATTTTCATACACAAGAGAACGAAATTTTGTTTCTCGATCAGTGACTGCTGTGCAATAGAAACATCAATAAAATAGCATACATCATATTAAAATATAAATATCATAATAAACTAATAATAATAGCAATAAAGTCAGATAAAAAAAACAATCCAGTTTCTCAAAGGGCATTAGGTCTGTCTGTTAGCAACATTCCTCAAAAACGGAATAACGGAAATTTTCAGGGAAGGTCAGAAATGACACAAGGACCAGCTAACTGTGATGTGGCTTATAGTCTGGATTCACAGATTTGTTAAGGATTTCTGTATCATTGCCAGATAGCGGCATGGCGTCACTGTAACGATGACAACAAGTAAACACTACGTCAGCTGCCTGCTGACGATCACATGATTTGCGATCCTACTACAAATTGACTGCTGCAGATTTATCAGGACTTATCCATCGGAAATCATACAAGGAACAATTGATAAAATTGTGGGAGGTGTTTCCGAGTCCCATCAATTCTCACCGCCTGCTACATATGTATATCACGCGATTCGGTATCCGTAAAAATCTGCAGCAGCCTTGGCGGAGTACTGCGCTCTCTGAGTGTTTTTCTTGTTAGTGATGGCAATGACCTTTCAACAACAAGGAATGTCTTAAGTATTAGCACATTAGCAGCTACTATGGCTAATGTTAGCTCGAGGGACTTTCAGAGATGATGGAAACTTTTAGACTGATTTGAAACCAATGAAAGAGGACTGGGGGGTCTCTGTCATTAAATATACTGCATTTAAAATGGCCGGATTCCCAATAAAGTTGTTATCATTTACGTATTTTTCCATGTTTTTCCGCAACCGAGTCATTTGCACTGTACCAGACATTAGACAGTTATGGTGAAATGAAGAATCTTTGCAGTAAAGGATGACAATTTGGGGCCTTCACATTTGTATTTCTCTCAAACATCCTAAAAGAATTCTGGCTATTTAGCAGCTAAATGCTTTAGTAGTTTCACCAAGTTGCTAACCCTGTCTGCCATTTGTTCAGGTAAAGACTACTGAGAGTTTAGTTGAGCCTCGTTTGAAATGAGAGTGGACCAATGGTAAGTCAATAAAGTCAAATCCAAAGTAATAAACTCAGAGATGTTAAAATTCTGTGTCAGAGCTGAATGATGATTCTGTAACCCACCTAACTTTACTTGGAGTGATTCGATCCATTGTAAATCTAAAAATATCAATGAGTGGAGCTGAAAAACTAACCGGAGTGTGGAGCAAGCATCTTGGAAGTGGCAGATTTATTTCCCTTTACAAAAGTCTATTGGTTCAGCTGAATTCCTCTTTTTATACCACCACAATTTATTCTTTCTTATGCTGAATATTAAAGACAGAAGATATGAAGAGAGAAACCAGGCAGAGAGAAAGAAAACATGGAGAGGTGCTTGCAATTTAAACAAAGATGAGTGCTGGACATGACAGCTGAGCTATGTGGCTCCAATAAAAAGCTTCGGCTCAGACATCAGAGCAGTAAAACATACAGTCAGACAGAAGCTCTGTAAATTACTGCTCCCCCTTTCTGACAGCATGAGACATCCCCTCAGCGATTCCATCCACCGGTTATTTATAGGCAGATGAGCTAATTTTACTCTCTGCGTAACTTCCCAGTGTAGCTTCGTTTCCTGGGTCTAGTAACGCAATCTGACTGAGCTGAGATCATGAAGAGAAGACATCTGGATGCTGTCACTTAGAAGGAAGCAACGACTGTTTACTTGATCTCCACGACAAGAGACATGCAGTTTCCACGCCTCCATACCAGCCAGGGGAATGTACTGTATTCCTCTAGTGGGGATCCTCCCTCTCCTGTTCCGCAACATTCTGTAGAAATAATAGATTTAGGTCACAAATCTTTTTGAATAGTTGGACGTCTTAGTCTATATTTGTGTGTTTGCAGGAGAATTTAGGCCAGGTGAGACTCAGAGAAAGAAAAGCTGTGATCCCAGCTGGGTAGAATATACAAGAGGCCGAAGCCCTGAGCTCTGTATTAGGAGATGAGGTGCCAGTGATGGAGAACAGACTTCTCACAGGACTGCATGGACTGTTGACTGGGATTTATGGAGGGGCAGAATGCAAAAGGCAGAGATTTCTGTTTACCGGACAGCCAAATTCATAGTCATTACTCTTTATTTAATTTGATTTATTCTAATGCATAATAACAAAATATTCTATGTTCTAAACAGCAAAACAAGGGAAAAACTGTTTTCTTCAGAAGGAAACTTTATTAGAATTGATTTTTCTTAAATTCCCTTCAGACACTCAGGCATTTGTTTAAGGGTGGGGAGAAGATTATCCAAGTTTCAGTTGATTTTAGGTGCAATCAGTGTAACCAGTATGTTCCTGTCTTCCTCTAAGTTTAGCCCTTCATCTCCTGGCTATTTTCTGATGTTTCCACCTGGAAAAACATCCACAGATCTAGTCATGAAGCCAAACTTAACCACGTCAGACTGTGTAGATAACAGACACTTGACAGGGTTTTGAAACACAGTGAAGTTTCTTTTTATACTTATCACCAACGTCACTGTATCGAAATTTAAATTTGAAGGTAACAGCTATATTGATACAGATATATGAAGAAATATATATCTATATCTACATCTATACATATAGATGTATAGATATTTAGATATACATGTAGATCCATAGATATATAAAGATATATAGATATTTAGATGTACAGATATTTTGAGATGTAGATATAGAGATATTTAGATATATAGAGATATTAGATATATAATTGTATAGCTATATAGTGATATTTAGATGTATAGATATATAGAGATTTTTATATATATATATATATATATATATATGTGTGTGTGTGTGTGTTCAGTTATTTACATATATAGATATTTAGATAAGAGCTTTTTAGATATGTAGATGGATAGATATTTACATATACTGTATAGATATATAGATATTTAGATATAGAGATATATAGATATTTAGATGTATTGCTATATAGATATTTATATGCATGGGTATTTAGATGTATAGATATATAGATATTTAAGTATTAAGATAGATAAAGATATAAATATTTAGATATTTAGATATACAGATATTTTTTATACATCCGTGTAGATGTTTAACTTTTAGACATCCCATCTGATGTACTAATTCAGGTAGTTTCAACCTTCTTCTGTCCCTTTTCTGACTCAACTTCAGGCTTTACACCTCTAATTGTGACCTAAACTTTAAATAAATGGCAGGTATTTATTGAGCGATTTTTCAGTTAATTACAGAAATATTATTTTATCATTTAGTGAAGTGATATAACAGCAGGGAAAGGTAAATGAAGATAATTGTTGCTTAAGTGTGTCTTAATATGACAGTTAACTACTGTTAGCATCCAAAATATCTGTCAACCTGGTGGTATAATATCTCTGAAACTACACTGGAGTTATTGTTAAAGAGATTCCTATATTTGGCATTTAATTACGATGGTAGCGACCACTTGGACGTTGCACGTTGACTTCTAGGAAACGCAACCTGTTATCATACGTTTGTTCTTTGTTTTGTCATACATTTTTATCGTTACGTACGACACTGTCCTTATCTGCTGTTCTGTATTTCCCTTATTTACGCCTCCATCCAGATCACTCCTGGCAGTAAGGCGGCTCTGGCCAACTTGTGTGCCGGAGACGTCATCCTGGCCATCGAGGGAGTTCCAGCCACAGACATGCTGCACTGTGAAGCCCAGAACAAGATAAAGGAATCCACTTATCAGCTCTGCCTCACTGTCGAAAGGTGCAGAAACACAAACAGCAAAACCCCTGAACATTATAATGAAACTCAATGCATTAGTCTTTGAATAATTACTGTGTTTGTGAAGCTTCTTTGTTCCATTTTTGCATCAGACCTAACTTAGTAAAGGTAAATTAAGTTTACTAAAGTTTCAGTAAAGTTTTTTGTGGTGAGATTACAATTTTTTGTTGCTTTTACTTGTGCCCAGCCTCATTATAACAACTGGTCCAAAATCTCCAATCTTTAAAACCGAGCAATGTCGACTGATGAGAAGTTTTAACTGGTTTTACATTTACTGGTTGTGACTTAAGATTAGTTTTAAAGGTCTGAATCTGAAGTATTATGCAGGAAAACACTAGAAAATATTAGCAGAAGAAGCTGTAAGGACATGTGAGACATATGGCATTCCAAGGAAAGGCCAACATGAGTTTAAACTGAAATCTAAACCTCAGTTTTGATGTTTTATGGATTGAAAATATAGACTCGTATATATACTCATCTAACAGTCTTTGCCGTGACTTTCCGACCAGTATCTGTGTTTGATTCCCAGGAATGAATCCAGACTGTGGTCTCCACGTGTGGTGGAGGACGGTAGAGCTCATCAATATAAAATGAACCTGGAGGCAGAGCAGCAGGTTCGTGAAACTGTACGAGACACGGATTCACATTTATTGTTAATGTAGCAGCCATTTAGCTCCTCGTCTTTTTATCTCAATCTTCTCCCTACAGGAGTATAAACCGATTGGCGCTGCTCACAACCGGAAAGCTCAGCCATTCGTTGCAGCAGCCAACATCGATGACAAGCGGCAGGTGGTCAGTACTTCCTACAACACTCCCATCGGCCTCTACTCCTCAGGCAACATCCAGGACGCCATGGAGGGCCAGATGCGAGGCCTGGTGCACCACAAGCCTGAGAGGTGATCGCGGCAGCCAATTATAGCATTTAGTTTCTTTAAAAGCTCTGCAACATAGTTACGGGGATGGAAGTGTTAATCGTCAATGTGTTTAGAGAGTAAACATCAGGTTTCTTAAAGTCTCAAACAGCCACATCACATACAGTGCTGTGAAAAAGTATTAATACAGACATCTTCTATTTTTGCATTTTCTCACACTTAATGTTCCAGATCATCAAACTATATTATTGAATATTATACAAAGATAACCCACAAAACACAAAAGCAGTTTTTAAATTATGATTTATTGAATATCACCCCTGTGAAAAAGTAATTGCCCTCCTGAACCTAACAACTGGTTGGTCTCTGGGCAGCAACAACTGCAGTTATATGTTTGTTCCAGCTTGTGATCAGTCTTTTACATCACCATGAAGGAATTCTGGTCCACGCTTCTCTGCAGAATAGTTTTTATTCAGTCACATTAGATGGTTTTCCAGCATGAGCTGTCCTTTTTAGTCTTGTCACAGAATCCCAATTAGAAAGTCCAGACTTTGACTCGGCCTCTCCAGAACCTTCATTTCATTCTTTTTGAGTCAATCAGAGGTGGACTTGTTTGTGTGCTTTGGGTCTTTGTCTTGCTGCATGAACCATTAGTATTGAGCTTTAGGTCATGAACTGATGGTGGATTTTCTCCAGGAGGATTTTCTGATAGAGAGCAGAATTCATGGCTCCATCAGTGATGACAAGTCGTCCAGGTCCTCCAACCATCACACTACCACCACCATGTTTCACTGCTGGTATCATGTTCTTCTTGTGGAATGCAGTATTAGATTTACACCAGATGTAACAGACCCATGTCTTCCAGAAAGTTCCACTTTGGACTAATATCAGTCCACAGGATGTTATCACAGAAGTCTTGGAACTCATCTAGATTTTTTTTTTTTTTTGTAAATCCCAGATGAACCTTTACGTTCTATTTGGTCAGTAGTGGTTTGATCCTTGCAACTCTCCCATGGATCCATTTTCTCCCAGAGTCTTCCTTATTGTGGAGTCACGTAGACGGACCTTAACTGAGGCCAGTGAGGTCTCCATACTTATAATTAAATTCAGTCACTGGGACAAACCTCACAGACTGTCTTTGTACCGACTGTAAAATCTTTTTTCATGCTAAATCAACAACAAATTTTTAAATTGAGAAACTACAAAAGGCAAGCAAGCCCACTGTGTAGATTGTGGCCAAACAGTCGGTTGAGTGCAATATTTTACAGTTATTGAACATGTTTTCTCAGGTTCATTTAACTCAAAGCAGCTAGTTTTACAAGCTCACATCTAATGAATCAGATTTTCTACCTTGGATAAACATATGTATGGTTCAAATCTCTCGAAAATCAGAGCTGAATTTAGAATATTTCATTAAAGATTTCATCGTTTCTGCATTAAATTGCCTCTCCTGTGGTGCCCCCTGAAGCCCGAACTCTACATATCCATACTGATCATCCCAAATGTCCATTTTTCCTCCATCTAAATTGTGTTTTCTGGTTGCTAACAAAGTCCAACTAACTCTGCAGTTGTTCCATTCACTGTAGTTCACCTGCTCTTTGCTTGACTCACCTCCTAAATCGTTGATTTAGGAGGTGAGTCAGTCATATCTACAACGTCAAAGCCTGCAGCCTTCACATGAGCTCATATGGATTTCATCAGGATATCTGATATATGGTGCGTCAGTCTGAGAATATGTTTCCCCTGCAGACAGGGAAGAAGATCTCCTCAGCTTGCAGCAGTCCTGGATTCATTTACATCAACACTGTGATACATTCACAACCATTTACAACCACTGTTACTACACTGAAAAGGTCACACTGTATAATTAGCATTGGCTAAAATTGGCCATTAATCAACCTGATATTCTCTATAACTGTTTTCTTCTCATCCCACATTTATTACACCAGCTCTAGACAGTCTTCAGCCAGCCAAAAGACCAGAGTAGTGCAGTATCACAGTTAGATGAAGGTGTGTTTGTGTTTTTGTTTCTAAGTCTTTGTGTCTGAATGCTCAGCCCCAGATCTCTGATCAACATTGAAGATTCAGATGTTTACCGGATGTTACAGAGAGACCAGGAGGATCCTCAGGAGCCTCGGCAGTCCGGTTCCTTTAGAGCCCTGCAGGAGTTCATTGACAGCGACGGTGAGTTCGGCTTCTTTCCCAGACAATGCAATTCCACTTGGAGGAGTATCATAGTTGTAGTTCAGTTATAATACATTTATTTCTGGTCTGGATATCAGGGTTGCAATGTTGTTGTTTTTTCTCTAAACATTTTCCCTTCTATACAGACCGGAGAAGGAACTAGGGATTGAACCTCCAACCATTTAACTGAGTCTACATTTTGCTTGTTTAATGGTTTAACTGTGACATAAACAAACATATCAGGAGAATATACGGGAGAGAAGATGACAACTAAATATTTAAATAATTTTGACACTCTGGGTCTCATATCAAACAATGCAAAAGCCATAGGTGTCGGGAGAAAATACACTTTTGAGTCGCTGACAAAATACATTTTTGAGATTACGTCTAGAAGTTGCTTTTGCTTTCCAAAATTACAGGGGGTCTTTGACTTATGTCGGAGTTCTGTTCCTACAACCCGACGTAAGTCGATTTTCATCGTAAGTTAGAACTCCGGCAAAAATGTAAACAAAGCCCTTACGTGCATCACATTATCGATCAGTTCTTTGGAAAAGTCATGACTACCAATTACTTTCATACATGTGTGAGTTATTTTAAAAATTACAAGTTAGCGAATGTAGCACAATCCAAGGTGGTGTACAACCGGCGAATGTAAACAAAGCCATCTTATCGCGCAGTGTGACGCCGTATTCATCCGCTCCGCTCACCAACTAGTTCCACCTAACCAGTTCCGATGAAACGCCATACGTCGTAAATCGATGACCCCCTGTATTTAGAGTTTGTAACAAGATCTCTTTGTCTAATCTATAATCTCTATTTCGTCAGTGTTTTAATTATTTATGAACCAAATGTGTTGTATTTTAGCTCAGACGGACATGATTGCTTAAAATCCTCCCACAACACAGATATGTGCGATGTGTGTTTGAATGTGTTGAAAGTTTTGAGCATGAGCAGAAATCTTGCTTAAATACATCTGAGCTTATAAAGCCCAGAGGTTCTAAATTAATTAGCATGCTAATCAGCTGTTAGCATGTCGATAGATTTGGGTTTTTTCATGGGCTGGATGACATATGAACTAAATAAGTGGTCACTGACCTGGCCGAGCATTTCCACTTTAAAACCACAGTGTACTGATGACAGGCTCAAAAACACAGATTCAGACTTTCAGGGTTTCATATGTCACAAACCTAAAGAACCAATCTCGTCAACTTGTAGGGTGGAGCTTCCTGTATTAATACTCCACCAAGGAATGTGGTGGAGTTTATGTGACAATCTGTGTTGGTTTGTCTGTTTGTCTGTCCACCTATTAGCAACATTACTCAAAGACAGACAAACGGATTTGGATGAAATTTTCAAGGAAGGTCTGAAATGACACAAGGACCAAGTGATTAGATTTTGGCAGTGATGCGGCTTATAGTCTGGATCCATGGATTTGTTAAAGATTTCTGTATCATTGCATGATAGCAGCATGGCATCACTGTAACTATGACAACAAGTGAACACTACGTCAGCTGCCTGCTGACAATCACATGATTGCGATCCTGGTACAAATAACTACTGTGAACAACAAATTTTTTAAAGATTTCATCCATCAGAAATCATACGGCTGAGCAGTCTTGGTAGAGTACTGCGCCCTCTGAGTGCTTTTCTTGTTATTTCACTTTGGGTATCGTTTCAGGTATTGTAAAGCACTATATAAATACAGACCATTTACCATTTACCATAGAAACTGGTTCAGCTCATCACTGCTTCAATATTACAGCCTGTCATTGTGTGGTGTAAAGCAGATTTACAGACTTGAGGTAAGCTAGTGTGCTCAAACAAAAGGTACAAAAGAGGAGAGAAGAGTTATGCTTATATGTGTGTTGATACAGCAGGAATATTAATAAATAAGTTGATCTACAGGAGAATGAATATCTGAAAAAAATACAGAGTGCTCGAGAGCCATACTGCAATAAATGCCATTAAATGTGTTTTTGCTTTACATAAATGAGGACATTTCTATCATAAAAATGCAGAAAACGAAGGAAACCTTTGTCCTGTGATTGAAGCGATGAGACATCCTCTGATGTGTTTCCTTCATTTTTCAAGTACTGTAGAATTAAAGTTGTGTAATGTGAATACAAAGGCACTTCTCTGTGTTTAATCCATTAGTTGAACACTGAAAATGTGTCCTGACAGAGATGGCGTTCTATCGTTTAGGTTTCCTGAAGTGTTTCTGCCTCAAGTGCTTTGTTTTTATTTACATGCTCAGAACAAACAGGGTTGTTGACTTGTTTTTCTCACGTGAGCAGGCTCTCGTCCCATTGTGACTCGGACAGTAAAAGCACCGACAACCAAACCGACAGCACCCACAGGAAACCTGCAGAAGCTGCCTGTCTGCGACAAGTGTGGGAATGGCATTGTGTGAGTAAAAATACAACTAATCACCTGTGACTCACAGTTAAACCATGCATGCATCAGTACAGATAAAAAGTAAGATTATATTACATTAATAATAAAAAAACAGACAAAGCATACAACATTCAAACATGTCAATATAAGCTTCATATTTTTTCACAAGACTGCATAATATCATAGGTGTTAATTATAGTTTTCACTTGTTATTTTATTACATTTAAGTCTGAATATTAACAATGGAACACGTAATTACTCGGAGACAGAGCCTCGGCAGAGTTAAGTGACGATCAATGCTAGTTTGTCCGTTTGTCTGTCTGTCTGTTTGTCTGTCTGTTAGCAACATTACTCAAAAACAAAATTATGGATTTGGATTAAATTTTCAGGGAAGGTCAAAAATGACACATTTGGCAGTGATGTGGCTTATAGTCTGGATCCACGGATTTGTTAAAGATTTCTGTATCATATCACTACAAATCCACCACTGCAGACTTATCGGAACTTATGCGTCTGAAACGATACAAGGAACAATTAATTAAATTATTTTTCCGAGTTCAATGAATTCCTGCCGCCTGCTACATATTTAGGTCACTCGATTCGGTATCCGGACATAAAATACACATGCATAACACACACCTGTGCTCAGTGCAAGGTCATTTTGGGTTCTATGGTGCCATGATTTCTGCCATGAATATTTTCAAGATTTGAGCTGTCGGAAATCATACAACAACTGAGCAGCCTTGGCGGAGTACTGCGCTCTTTGAATGCTTTTCTTGTTCTGTAAAGTTTGTAATCAGTTATGCAAATACATTATTTATCAAATAACTTTTCCTTAATGACCAGCTTTAAGTGTAAACTGAAACAAACAAAACAAATCATGTGAGCTTAAAAGCCACTTTTTTGAAATTGCCAAACATATTTTTTTAAACTTCTATCTCCCCTCTCTATAAGTAGCATCTAGCTGATGTAAGCACGTTGTATATAAATAGTCAGTTAAATTATTGTGTATTGTCAGTGAAAAATCTGTATTTTGTAGACTTTTTCTGATTTTTATTTGTTTTTCTGGTGGCATCATTTCTTTTCTTTGTAGTAAAATGAAACAGTACAATATAAATCTATATTTACAGTATACAATCTATAATTCTATCATCTGTTTTTATATACTAGGTAGGGAATTTTAACATTTTATATAATAATACTCAATTTAATCTTTGTGCATCAGTGATAAATGTGAGTGAAAATTGAACAAATCATCTGTGAGTCACATTTAAACCCTCTGTGCATCAATACAGACAAAAGTTCAGAAAATGGCAGAAAAAAATACATAAAAATTTGCTTTTTTATAGACTTTTCTTCTGATTGTAGCATTTTTTTTATTTGTTTCTGGTGGCATCATCTATGGTCTTTTTTGTAGTAAAACTAAATGCAAGTTAGTCTGTGAATATTCTATAATTCTATATATTTTCATTTCTACACATACTCAGTCAAATCTTTTTGCCAGAGAGGGCCTGGTGTTATCTCACTTTTTAAGTAAATTTAGTTAAATTGCTGCTACAAAGTATAAAAAGTATTGCTGATTTTTGTGTCTTTGTACATTTTTCAGAGCACAAACACCTAACCCATAAACCTGTGATGAACTAACATGGAATAAACAATACTATTGGTCAAACTATAGCACTCTTTATACTGATCATTTTCTTGTTTCTCTTGACACATCTGTGTTGTTGATGCTGCAGAGGGACGGTGGTGAAAGCTCGGGACAAATACCGTCACCCCGGCTGCTTCGTGTGCTCCGACTGTGACGTCAACCTGAAACAGAAGGGTTATTTCTTTGTGGAGGGCCAGCTGTACTGCGAGGCTCACGCTCGGGCCAGGATGAGACCACCGGAGGGCCACGACCTCATCACAACATTTCCCTCAGCGTAGATTCCTCCCATAAAGAGACACAAACGCACACATACATCTGCGTTTTATGTGTTCATCTGCACTTTGATGTTGTCTGTGTGCAACAATATTTCAGTAAGAAAATACACTTTTATTTCTCTGGACTTACCAGCGTCTTTTTTTGACATGTAAATCACATTTCACAGGTGATTATTCAATCAATTTATCAGTCAATCAGATGTTATTTACATAGCACTTTTCATATAAACAAAAGTGCAACACAAAGTGCTGACAAAAATTTTAAAAATGCATTAAAACAGTGCAAGCAACCCCAGCTATCAATAAAAAAAAATGGAAGCACTATCCTGTTTAACACGTGAAATAAACTAAAATGAAATAAGCCAGGTTGGACTCATGCAGGGGAAACACATAATCATGATCGTGGATGAATGTAGGATCATAGAAGTGTCTGTAATTAGAAAATAAAGACGTGAAAAAGCTTGATTGATACATGATTTATAGTGGAGAATCGACAGTGGCTAAGATGGCCGTCAGACAATCTTGCAGAAGACCCAAAAAATGTTGGCTAACACAATAAAAATCAACCCAGAGGACATCGCTGACTGATATAAGCAGAGAATGCTAAGAAAAACACCAAAGAAGCAGAATAGTCATGCAGAAGTACAGCATTGTCTACCCAATAACCACAGAAGAAATATTTTTTACTGTGTACACACTCCAGTTTGGCATTATTAACAGGAAACACTGCATAAATATTTATTGTTATGCAGATGACACTGATATATTTGTCTATAAAGTCCAATGAAACCAAAGGGAGAGAGCTGCCGATCTTCATTAAATTACACTTGTGCTTCATTTTAAGCACTTTAAAATTAACCAATTTAAAGCCTTTTTAATTTATTGCTTCACAGACTCCGCAAAGCCTTGTGATTTTTAGCTGTGCTGGAAGCCTCGCTCTGCAGATGGTATCGCTCTGGTCTTTGTTCAGTTCATCCACAGAGCTTTAGTTTTATCAACAAGGACTGTGAGTTTTGTCTCCACATATGAGCAGGAGGAATGACTATTCATATATGCCCCTGACTATTAAAAATCTATCCTTTAGTCAAAATGTTCCCATACAGGTGATTTCAGTCACTGGGATTGATCGGGTCTCTTCTTGGGATGTGCAGTTGGTCAGATCAATTCCAGAACTTTCTCTTTTTTGCCTCTCTCAGAATATCCTGAGCAGTGGTTCAATCAGTGACTGAACACATTTCTGAGCAGAGTCTTGAATGAGTCACGATTCAGGATGTTGCTAACAGTTACAGAAGGACTTGAGTGAATCGAGGGCCCTTCAGCCACCATCCTTGTCGACCGTCCACAGTGAGATATTTCACGGCCAAGGCTGAGCACACGGGTAAACCTTTATACTGCCGTGATGGGACAATGATGCACAACTCACCTCTGAATAAGTGGCTTTCATTTGTATTCATCACCAGAGAAAGATTTTTCTGTTATAAGGAAAGAACGGCCAGCAGGGATGAAAATGTCATTTAAGAGGTTTAATTTTTTTCATTCCTGTTGGTGTCACGTTACATGTTTCAAAAAAAGACTTTAGTCATCATCACATTAATTTTTCTATGTTAGTCAGGATTTAGGATCATCATAGTACAGAAACAGTACTGGTCAAAGTCAACAGTGATAACTTCAGACACTGGACTAGTTTCTATATTTGTTCTACTGGATCTCAGTGCTGAATTTGATATAGTGGATCCCAACAACTTATTACAGAGACTGGAACATGTTATTGGACTTAAAGGAACCAGACTCTCTCTCTCTCTCTCTCTCTCTCTCTCTCTCTCTCTCTCTCTCCATATATATATATATATATATATATATATATATATATATATATATATATATATATATATATATATATATATATATATAAAAATTAATTTTCTTGAATATGTGATGCAGTAGTTCAGTCACTAAATAAAAACAAGAACGAGATAAACTTATACAAGCATGTGCTGTTAACAAATCAGAAGCAGAATATTTGCTTGCAGGGTTTAGATGTTGGCCAATATCTGCTTAAATAAAAACATTAAGGCTTAATGTAATAATTCAGCCATTTGACAGATTGGTTGCTAAGGGGGCAATTATTTTTTCGCATAGGGCAAGATGGGGCTGGACAGCCTTCAACAGATAAAATCATCATTTAAAAAGTGCATTTTGTGTTTTCTTGGGTTATCTTTGTCTTATATTTAAATTTGTTTCATGATCTGAAACACGTTAAGAGTGGAAAATAGGCAAAAATAGAATATGTCTGTAAGGGGGCAAATACTTTTCTTTGACTGTAGTGGAACTGCTTTACAATAGGATCATGAGAGTGTCTGTAATTATGAAAAAAGATGCCAAAAGCTTGATGGATGCATGATTTGTAGTGGCTAAGATGGGCGTGCAGGATATTTGCATGCAGGGTTGTTAGATGTATATTTAAATAAAAACATTCAGACAATAAATACCAGCATCAGTAGTGAGATTAATTCAGTTGACTGAGGATAGATCCTGATGCTGTGTTGTGTTGAGACAATAGGGGGAGCTGCAGCATCATTCTTTAGTTGTTTGTCAACTACAACAGACAGAAGACAAAGTGAGGTGCTGAGAAGTTTGTGTTCAACAGTACACTAATATCACTTTTACATTATATGATTAAATATTGCACCGTACAGTAATCGCCCTACTAATAGTTAGGATTCAGAGGTGTTTTGTGCATTCAAGTCAGGCGACATGATTTGCCAGGTCATAATTTTCACTTTTTCTTCTCTAGAAACTTTTCTGTGATGTCGTTAGTGTGCTTTGGGCTGTTATCATACCAGAATGCTCTTCTTCTTCAAGCTTCTCCATCTTGTCAGCCAGTATTTTGATCCATTCACAGACATCTATAAATGTCATCTCATCAACACCTTCTGCACTCATGCAGCTGCGTTTCATCACACTCCCACCTCTGAGCTTCACTGTCACGACTATGAATTCATACCGAGTTTTGTCTGAGCCAAACACAATCTCCTTGACCATCAGGCTCCTTTTCATGTTTCTGTGAAAAGCTCAATCTTATGGTTTTGTACCAAACAGCAGCTGTCCGTCATGTTGACATTATCTCATACTGCCCTTCACACTGTCCAAACTGTCAGAGAAACTGTGATCTGTAGAGTCATTTTAAGAGAACAATCACTGCAGCTCTGATCAGTGGCACTGTGGTTCCTTCTTTACCTTCTGATTACTGCAGCAAAAGTGCAGATTTTTATTTGGTCATTGATCTTCCGAGATTCTTTTCCATCTTGGTGAAGTGTCAGAACCACGTTTTCCAGGTTCACTGTGTATACTTTTCCACATGAAAGTATACTACAACATATGCAACATAGGTATTAATATACTGGAATATATACTCCATTGGTATACAAGTACTGCAAACATATGCTACACAGGTATAAATATACTAGAACATATACTAAATACATATACATATGCTAGAAAATATATTACATAGGTATACCTATACTCGAACATATGCTGCATAGGTATACATATATTAGAATATATACTGTATATATTGTATGAATGCGTGTGAATGTTGATGGTGGTCGGAGGGGCAGCCATGCTTCCATCAGTCTGCCCAAGGCCAGCTGTGGCTACAAATGTAGTTTACCACCATCAGAGTGACAATGTGTGAGTGAATGAATAATGGATCCATTGTACGTAATTTGAGTGTCTAGAAAAGCACTATATAAATCTAATCCATTATTATTATTATTATTATTATTATTATTATTATTATTATTATTATTATTATTATTATTATATAGGTATACATATACTAGAACATATTCAATTCAATTCAATTCAATGTTATTTATATAGCGCCAATTACAGTCAATTGATGGCATTCATCCAAACAGGTCCGGCAGATCACTTTTAATTTCAAATATCCTATACACCGTCCACACTTCAGACTGACTAGTGCCAGTGTTTACATCCATCTCTTCTTCACGCTCCACTGAACCGCCTCCCAGCCACAGTGCCCCCCTCTGCCCCCACCTGGAACTCCCCCCATCTTCCCCTCCAGCACACCCACTGCCCCCCTCCTCTGGCTCCCCCTGCCTGTCACCCCCGCTCTACCAGAATTCAACAAGCTGCCAAATCCCCACCATCATCAGCTTCAGACCACCTCGGCAGCCCACCCTCAAAAACTGCCACTTCGCTAACCTTCGCACACTTCCACGGACCTCACAGCCATGTCCCCAGAAGCCCTCCCCTAATCACACACCCACACTTCACCTGAACTTTGCCCTCTTCAACACCCGCTCCGTCAACAGCAAAGGCCCCATTCTACAATTATTCATCCTGGACAATAAACTGGACTTCCTCTGTCTAACTGAAACATGGCACAAACCACTGGACTTCTACCCACTCAACCAAGCCACACCCTCCGGATACACGTACCTCAACTCACCCCGCCCAGAAGGTCTAGGAGGTGGCATCGCAGTCATCCACAAACAGGTCTTCACAACCATCCCACTTTCCATCCCTGCCCCCTCCTCCTTTGAACACCTTGTTTTTAAATTACCCGGTCCCACCCCAATGGTCACTGCTATCATTTACCGCCCACCTAAACCAAACCTCTCTTTCCTCCCTGACTTTTCCCACTTTGCCACCCAGCTATTAGCTACATCTCCCTCAGTCCTCATCCTTGGTGACTTCAACTTTCACATGGACAACCTTCACAGTAAATCTGCCTCTGACTTCCTAGACCTCCTACAATCACTCAACCTCACCCAGCATGTCAATTTCCCCACCCACAACCATGGTCACATCCTCGATCTGGTTTGCTCCTCTGGTCTTACAGTCCTAAATATCTCCAGCTGTCATCTCTCCATCTCTGACCACCTAGCAATAACTATGGACATCAGCCTCCCCACACCCCTGCCTAAGGAAAAACGGACAATCTTTTTTAGAAACACCAAATCACTCTCCCCCTCTGTATTCTCCGCCTCACTGACCACTGCATTGTCCGTCTCCCCTCCCCCATCAATCAATAACCCCACTGACCTCATCAACCACTACAATCATACTCTCTCTTCCTGTCTCGATCAGCTTGCTCCCCTCAAATCCAAATTAGTCACGTTCTCCCACTCTGCTCCATGGTACACCCCCGAACTCCACCTCATGAAAGCCCAAAAACGACAGCTGGAACGTCTTGTCAAGAAAACAAACCTGACAGTTCACCGCCAAGCCTACTCCGACTTCCTCCAACAATACAAAGACGCCCTGAAATCTGCACGGTCCACTTTCTACTCTGACCTGATCAATACCAGCGCCAACAACCCCAAGTCCCTCTTCTCAACTGTCAATAAACTCCTTGCCCCCCCGGATACCGTCTCAAACTCGTTCACCACTGACAAGTGCAACCTATTCCTCTCTTTTTTCCATAACAAAATCATCTCCATCCACAGCAGCCTTGTCACCTCTCCCACTTCACTTGATCCCCCCTCTCCTCCACCAAACCCTCTGAACTTTCCCCCCCTGGCCCACTTCTCGCCCGTTTCCCCCCTGGACCTGCCCAAATTCATCACTGGAACTAAAAACTCCACATCCTGCCTGGACCCCATCCCCACTGCCCTCCTCAAAAACTGCCTCCCTGTTATCTCCCCCCTCATCTCTAACATCATCAACACTTCCCTCAGTACTGGCTGTGTCCCCTCACCCCTCAAGCTCGCCTCTGTCTCCCCCATCCTCAAAAAACCTGGTTTGGATCCAACCTCCCCGCACAACTTCCGGCCCATCTCCAACCTCCCCTTCATATCCAAAACATTAGAACGTGTCGTCGCTGCCCAGTTGAAAACTCATCTCACCTCCAACAACCTGTATGAAACCTTTCAATCCGGATTCCGCTCTCATCACAGCACTGAAACTGCTCTCCTCAAGGTCACCAACGATCTCCTCCTCTCCTCAGACTCTGGACAAGTCACCATCCTCATTCTTCTCGACCTCTCTGCAGCATTTGACACAATAAATCACTCCATCCTCCTGTCCCGCCTTCAATCCTCCATTAACATCACCGGCACCGCCCTCACCTGGTTCACATCATATCTCACTAATCGACAACAATTCATCAAGGTCAACAACTGCACATCCCCCACCGCCCCCCTGTCCCATGGTGTCCCTCAAGGATCAGTCCTTGGCCCCCTCCTCTTTATCCTGTACCTCCTCCCCCTCGGCAACATCATCCGCCGCCACAACCTACACTTCCATTGCTACGCCGACGATATCCAACTCTACATCTCCACCGACACCACCGCCACCACCACCCTCCCCTCTCTCTCCAGCTGCTTGGCCGACATTAAATCCTGGATGAGGAAAAATTTTCTCCTGTTAAACTGCGACAAGACTGATCTCATCTTTATTGGACCTAAATCACTCACACCATTTCCCCACTCCCGCATTACCATTGATAACACCACCCTATCTCCTTCCGCTCACATCCGCAACCTTGGTGTGATATTTGACAGCAACCTCACTTTTGAACCCCACATTAATCAGATCACCAAAACTGCCTATTTCCATCTCCGCAACATCGCCCGTCTCCGCCCCTTCCTCTCCTTCTCAGCCGCTGAAACCCTCATTCATGCCTTCGTCACTTCCCGCCTTGACTACTGCAATAGCATTCTCTTCGGCTCCACCTCCAAAGTTCTCAATAAACTTCAACACATTCAAAACTCTGCTGCCCGACTCCTCACCCGAACCTGTTCTCATGACCATATCACCCCCGTCCTGCAAAACCTCCATTGGCTCCCCATTTCACACCGCATCCAGTACAAACTGCTTCTCCTCACCTTCAAGTCCATCCATAATCTTGCCCCCTCTTACCTTACCGATCTGCTCCTCCCTTACACCCCCCCCAGGAATCTCCGTTCATCCCACGCAAACCTCCTTTCCATCCCGCACAGGACCAGCCGGCGACATTGGGGGGACAGAGCCTTCGCCATTGCCGCCCCCACACTCTGGAACTCACTCCCCCATGCCCTCCGTGACTGCACAAACCTCACCACATTTAAATCCCTTTTAAAGACTCACCTTTTTAGATCCGCTTTGCTTAAGTGATTCTGTATTTTATCTTGAACTTGTTTTACCATTTATTGATTTTAATTAACTGTTTGTTTTATCTTGTTGTATTTTATGTACAGCGTCTTTGAGTTATTGAAAAAGCGCTTTATAAATTAAATTTATAATTATTATTATTATTGTCTCAAGATGCTTTACAGAACCCATATACCTGAACCCCCAGAGCAAGCCAAAAGGCGACAGTGGCAAGAAAAATACCCTTTTAACAGCAAAAAAAACCTCGAGCAGAACCCGGCTCTTTATGTGGGGGAACCATCTACCTGCTGGCAGGTGGGTTGAGAGGGACAGAAGAGGTAGAGAGGGGGAGAGGGGGAGAGGGGAAGGAATGGGAGTAGAGGAGGGTGGGGAACAAGCAACACATAACACACAGTTGGATACATGTATGCTAGGCTAGATGATACGTACAAAGTACAAGCTAACCTTGAAATTGATTCATAGTTTACTGCTATGGTGTACAGCTCTGGCATTAAATATACTACATATATAGCTGGTAGTAAAATTCAAGCAGTGTGTAGATGAACATATCAAGTATGAGGGTGATGCAGAGTTGATTGGTGGAAATGGGCATCTGGAAGCAGTGGGCTGGAGGAAGGTCAGCAGTAGCATCCCATAGTGGACATGATGGAGACAAGGCCAGTTGGTGGGACAACAACCACAGATTACAGCCAGTTCTAAAGCAACTGTACTCAATGATACATCTGTGACATTTGTAGGAAGGGCCAGATTAATTTTTTCTCTAATTTTTTATTTTTTTTGGTACATACGGTACATATATATGCATGTACAACAGCATATGCTGCATAGGTATACATGTACTACATAGGTATAAATGTACTAGAACATATACTACATAAGTATACATATATTACGACATATGCTACATAAGGATACATGTACTACAACATATACTACATAGGTATAAATGTACTAGAACATATACTACATAGGTATTTTTCTACTTACATATAATCTGTGCACTATTAGTACTTCTGTCAGTATTTCTGTTTATGAAAGAATCTGTGTAATACCACTGGCTTGTACAATACTGTTGTTAGTACCAGTACTTATGGATATTTTGGATCAGAAAACAGCGACAAAACAACTTCACTTTTTTTATATATATAAATTTAATAAGATATATGCTAAGTGCTCAACATATATCTTGATTAAACTTGAACAAATTTTGCTTTTGTCTTAACATAAAAAAATGAAGTCAAGGTTACACGTATGTTTGTCATGTTGACAGCTGTGAACAGATTTTGCTTCATACATGATTTGAGATTTACAGAGTAAACATTTTAGATGTCAGAATTACACCACAGTTATGTGTCTGTCAGACTGTAATAAATTCAGAAATTTAAATTACATTTAAAATATGATGTTTTGTGTTTTTAATTATCCAAAGAAATCCAACTCAAAATAGCCTTAAAAAGCCTTTTTAGGTTTAGGCTTTTTGAATTATTGCTATTATTTGAAACTGTTGGGTAGATTTGCTTAATGTCTGGTTGCATGGCGAATGTTCTGCCTAAATGAATAAATGATTCCCGTTTTAAACATTCTATATGATAACAGCATCCCACTTATTGTAAGTGGCTAAAGAACCCACTGAACCTCCATTAACCAATAAGACTCTAAGTTCTTTATCTCTGATGAATAACCTGTCATACTGAGTTTTATTACCAGCTCCACTTAATTAATTCACAATAGAAACACAGATAATTGACAAAATCGATACTCCCACCACTGAAAAGAATGCAATTAATCAAACAAATACATGGATGGAAAGCCGAAAGACAGACAGTGGCTCGAGTGCTTTCTTGTATGAAAGCCAAAAGACACGACCTCCAGTGAACGGGGGTAAATTTAATTCATTTCAAAGCTATTCTTCATTGTAAAGTATTAGCAGGTGTCCTCATCTTGGAGCTACAGCAGCTGTCAGTAACTTCAGACAGCTAAAGAAACAATTATTGATTTAATGCTCGATACAGCATGATGAGCGTACTAAAAAAGGAGACCCGGCGCTAACATGTCTGTCCCTCAGCTCCTCACGTCCACACAAAGTAAATCAGTGAGGATATGGTCAACAGGAAGAGCTCCTCAAAACCTGAGCGCCGGTGTAATCACAGTAAAAGCAAATGGTGGTAATTACGATGCTCACTGTAAACAAAGACAGGCCGGGGGAGGGAGAGGAACTCCTTTTCTTCTGCTAATGACAAAGCCTGGTTCAGTTTCCGGCTAAACCCAGAACACAAACATAATGCAAACATGTGCATCCCCCCTCCGCGGCTGCAGCTCAGACCCCATAACAAAGAGCTCAATAAACCTCAAGGCTGAAACAATTGATTCATGGTATTTACTTCATGTGCAAGTGTCTCAATGCACGTCATGAATCCACATGTATTTGACATACATTCGTTTATTTTGTTTATTTGTGTATTTTAGTAGCACTACATACACAGTATGCACAATGGTCAGGTGTTTAGGTTTTTAATATTCCATTTTAGGTTCTTCTTTAAAGCCTTAGTCCACATTCTGCACATTTCCAGGTTTATGTTTTGTCTTTTTTTTTCTTTGGCCTTTTTCAGCTTTTTATTGGATAGGCGTAGTGAGAGACAGACAGGAAACGGGGGAGAAGAGTCGGGGGAAGATATGAAGCAAAGGGTCGCGAGCGGGAATCGAACCCCGGCCACTGCGTCGGGGACCAGCCCCTGTACATGGGTCACCCGCTTAACCCGTTGAGCTATACGGGCACCCATTTCCAGGTGTTTAATCATATTTTTGGGTTCTCTTAGATGATGTTCACCTGCTTTCATATCTGTAATTGGCCAGAAATGGGCAAAATTGGATGTAACATGGCCAAAAATGAACAAAATGAGGCACAGAAAGACCAAAAAAGACTAAAATGACGTGTATCAGGACCGAAAACAACAAAATGAGGTATAGAAAGCCCAAAAGAACAACAAAATTATGTGTATCAGGACCAAAAAAGAACAAAATGAGTATTGGAAAGACCAAAGATACAACAAAATTATGTGTATCGGGAACAAAAATGAACAAAATGAGGAAAAGAAAGACCAAAAAGAACAAAATTATGTTGATCAGGACCAAAAATCAACAAAATGAAGTATAAAAAGAACAAAAAACCACAAAATTATGTGTATCAAGACCAGAAAAAACTGTGTCCATTTAGCAGCAACACACAATTTTTCTCTGTCCATATAAGTCTGAATATTCACTTCTTTGTGAAGTGAATATTCCAGTTACTAAGAGCCAAAATAAACAAGAGGCTTGTGAAGATAATCCAGCAGTAAAGTGCAAAAGAGTGCACTTTGCTTGAAGGTGTAGTATTAAAGGTTTGGCATTAAAGGTCAACCAGATCATCAGATGATGTTTCATATTGAAGAGAATTCAATTAATTACATTAATTAACCTGCAGAATATTCTTTCAATGAATTCATACAGTCTAAAATAGTGAAGAACGTCCTTGGATAGTTTCCTGTATCCACCCAACGGTGTGAAACCTTCAACAGATCTGAGAAGCAGAAACCAAATATCATTCAAATCATGATTTAACATTCTCTCTCTCTGCAAAAGATTAAAACTGGTTGAATTTTCCTTTTCGCTTTAACATCACTTTACACACTTCTTAGCCTGAAGCATTTAATAGGCCAATTAAAATCATAATAGATAATTGCTTGTCAGAGATCCCTTAATGCAGCTGAAACGGGCAAAAGCTAATTTCATTTATTTATGTTCATTTTAAAGCACTCAACTAATTAAGACGTCATTTGGAGTTATTAAGAACACGTCATGAGGTCATTAACAAACAAGCAAAAACACATAAGAATTCAAGGTACTCACTCTTTTCAAACACAAAAAGTTTTTACATTTTTATTTCTGGTCTCTGCAGGAGATTGTACAATAAATGAATGGTTTGATTTATAATAAATTAGACGAAGGTCCTTTTAATAAATGCAGTAAATTCCTGACGGTCAAGAGCAGCATATCTTACTTAAAGGACATTCTATTGCAATCAAGTGATAACACAAGTATGAAAAACATGTAAGACATTACGGATACAGCAAGAAAAATACATTTAAGGCAAATATACAGGAGCTCATCTTGCAAAACTTCTGTTAACACTTCAAACACATTTCTTTTCAGTAGTTTCTAGCCTTGAGGTGATGAGTAGAGATGCACATAATACTGAGACTTCACTGAAACATATGATAAACCCTATAAAGTAAAACCAAAGATACACTGCCTGTCCAAAAAAAAAGTGGCACACTCTAATATTTCAGACCGCCTTTAGCTCTGAGAACGACACACGTTCACTGTGGCATTATTTTGATGAACTTCTGCAATGTCACAACATTTATTTCTGTCCAGAGATGCATTCATTTTATTCACGTAGTCAGCTGACCTCATTCTTTGGGAACATAACGTTGCTGAACCTGACCAACCCCAGATCATAACCCTAACCCCCACAGTCTGGTAGGCACTAGCCATGATGAGGGCATCCCTTCATCTGCCTCTCTTCTTACCCTGATGCACCCATCACTCTGGAACAGGGTAAATCTGGACTCATCAGACCACATGGCCTTCTTCTATTGCTTCAGAATCCAATCTTTATGCCACGTAGCAAATTGAAGCCTTTGTTTCTGATTAGCCTCACTGATCAGTGGTTTTCTTAGAGCTACACAGCTGTTTAGTCACAATCCTTTGACTTGCCTTCGCATTGTGCGTGTGGAAATGTTCTTACTTTCACTATTAAACATAGCCCTGAGTTCTACTGCTGATTTCCTACAATCATCTAAGAGTTTGTTCCGACCACATTTGCTCCTCGAAGACGATGATCCACCACTATCCTTCAGATTTTAATAATGGGTTCTTAACCTGATTATAGTAGTTTCAGAAACCTCCTTAGTTGTTTTCTTTGCTTGATGCAGGCCAATAATTTGACAATTCTGAGACAGATTAACATCCTTTCCATGACCACAGATTGTCTTCCAACATGACTGTTTAAGAAATGAGAAGCTCCTCACTGCATCAACTAGAGTTAAATAAGTTGTTTCAGCTGAAACATATTCATCACTGCAGTAAGTATCCAATGGAAGGTTCTTACCTATTTGCTTAGTTAAATCCAAGCGGCGATTTTTTTTTTTTTTTTTTGGACAGGTGATGTATATTGGACCACGTGGAGCGAAAATGCTGAGAGCGGCCTACATCACTGGGACCTTATTCAAGTTTCAAAAAAGCACAAATGATTGAAATGGACTCTTGACTTTCTTTAACAACGAAAGGAGAAAAAAGTCCAGTGAAAGTTCATCCACTTGAAAGAAACTTGTAAAGTTTTCTGTAAAAGACATGATTTGTAAGATGTGAGCTGCTTTTCTTTATCTGATAGTCTTTGCCACTCATCATTAGTTTCAAAGCATTTTTTACAAGCTTCAAAGCACTGAATAAAATCAATACATAAGAAACTTTCGCAAAAGTGAAGGTTAGAGAAGCTTTAAATGCCGACTCACATTGGATGTTCTGTAACATTCCTGAATGTTTGAGCGCTGATGTACAATGGTGGCAGTTCTCCATCTTTGTGTTAGGCTATTATTAATTGAAGGCAACAAATTAAATTTCTTCCGACAGTACAGCTTTTCAGGAATGAATAAAAACAGCTGAATTAGACCTCAGGTCTAAAGACTGAGGTCCAAAAAAAAAGGTCAACGTGTCAATGTGTAACAAATAAAGGGCAAAAGGACAAAAAAAATGTTTTGAATTCAGCTCAAGTGTCAATGTTTGTAACGTCAAACGTCTTGGTCACGGCTATACAGATGATTTCAAATTGACTGAAAGGTGAGTTCAGGAGAAAGAGGAATTTTGTCTACAGGCCTGTCTTTTCTGATTGTTGGCTTCTGTACACTGAATGTTAACAGCATAAATAAATGCATTTTACAACAATGTGGTGGCCTTGCATACAAGTAAGTGATTAAAAACACCAAAATTATTAGATTGGGGATTAACAATTATGTCATTGTTGTATTACAAAACAAAAAAAGAGATCTTCAACTCTGAGGAATTATTCACTGAGCAAAGTTGAAGAATTTTGGCTCGAGAATCATAGAAACGGACATAATGTAAAATATTCCTATTTGACCTGTTTATCTATTTCTATATAACACTGACATCAATGCGCCTCATTATGCTGAATTACACTAACATTTGTCAATAAATATGCCAATAAATAATCAGTTTGACCTCACAGCGTAGCACCAATATGACTAAATCTCTTTTCCTAATAAGGGACTGCATATAAATTATCAGCAAGGGGAGGATCTGTATGTATTCTTCATATTTGTTCCAAGTGAAATATTTTTTCAATCATTCTGGTATAAAAAGACTCCATGGCTATTTTTTTCACCGTTTTATTCAATAGATTATTTTTACCATGTGGAGAAAGGGTTTTCATAAAACCACAGCTATAATTTTCTTTCTTAAAAGAAAAAGCACTAATCAAGCTCCACCAGTTGAGTCATCTGAATTAAGATGCAAATCTTTTCATAAACTAATACGAACTGTCTGAAACTTCATTACGACACATGTGAAACAAACACACTCATTATAGTTTGAATCAGAAACAGCAAAGATGGAAAGTACTTCATTAAGTGAGAGCTCGTATGACTCTTCCAAGCCCTTTTAAAAAATGTTCAACATCATCAAAAATAAAAGTAAACAAGAAAAAACAAACAATACACACTTCACATTTCAGCAAATAATTATCAATTATCTGTCTCTGATTGTTCGTCTCAGACATTTGATGATTTGCAATCAGTACAAACCCTGTCTTCCTCATTCTGTGTCTCTCTGCTTTTGGAGCATCTCGACGTTACATTGGAGGGCCTGTAATACTCAAACACTGACATGAAGGCCGATCTGTAGTTGCTGTTCATCCATCCGTACAGGATGGGGTTGACGAACGTCGAGCACATCGCCACAATGTGGAACACGGTGTAAAGGAGTTTGAAGTCCTTCATGGACAGCACAGCGCTGTCGATGTCCGCGGCCAACTGGAAGGCGTGGAAAGGCAACCAGAACACAGCAAAGACCACCACCATGGTCAGCAGCATCTTGGTGGTCTTCCTCCTGCGCTGATGGCGGTCGTTTCTACCGTATGTCATGTGATTCTTCAGTTTTTTCCAGATGCGGATGTAGGCGACAGAGTTGATGGCCAAAGGTAAACCGTATTGAACCAGCAGCATCGATATGCTATAGATGCTTCCGTTCATGCTGCTTTCCGGCCACTTCTCTGCACACACCTGAATAGACTTGTTGGGTGAAAAATCGAATGTCCCGTACTCTCTGAAAATGGCGAGCGGACTGGCCAACAAGGCACTGACGGCCCACGTGATGACAATGACCACAGCGCACATCTCTTTGGACATCTTGGTCTCCATGTGGTAGACGATGCTCCTGTGGCGGTCCAGGGCAATGATGTTCAGCGTGATGGTGGACACGTGCACGGCTAATCCTTGAGCGTAGGGCAGCATGAAGCAGAACACCTGACCGAACATCCACTCGCCGTATAGAGTGTACGCAAGGGTGAAAGGCAAACACAGCATGTTCACCAGCAAGTCAGCAACGGCTAAGTTTACAATAAAGAAGTTGGTCACAGTCCGTAAATTTCTAAACCTGTACACGACGTATATCACTAAAGAGTTTCCAGTGACTCCAAACAGGATGATAGTGCAGTAAGCAAGGATGAGGATAACTTGAACTCCGACCAGCTTTGTGCTGTCATCCAGCTCCAAAAAGTCCTCATTTAATATGCCTGTAAATGAGCAGCAGTTGGAAGATGTAAAGTCACGTTGCAAATCTTCCACTTGAGTCATGTTCAGCTGGTCTGCTGTATCCATGGCTAACAGTCCCCATAAGTCAATCTGTGAAAAAAAATGGACGTTAGTTTGAAGGATGGACCACACACCGATCAGCCAGAACACGAACATCACAGAAGTGAACATTGATCATCTTGTTATAATGCAGTGTTACTTTCACAGCCATCTGAACATTGGTGCAAACCAACTGTAGCCCCCACATGGCAGCTACACTCTCTAATGCTAGCTGGCTCCTACAGGAGGACAGTGCACACCACAAAATTAAGTCAGGAATGACTTAAAGGACTTGACAAAGAACCCAAAGCATTGACTCGTCCTCTAAATGCCCCAGATCCCAATCTGATACAGTATAAGCGGGACATTCTGGGACAAGCCCAATCCACAGAGGAAGCAACCGAACAATCCACAGGCCCCTAATCATCCACTGCCAACGGCCCAGAGCCAGACACCACAGGACACCTTCAGAGGTCCATGAGGTCAGAGCTTTGTGGCACAAGGGGGACGTACACAATGTTAGGCATTAGGTGGTTTTAATGCAGTGGCTGATTGGTGCACAAGTTTTGACTCAGACAATTTATTCATTTTTATGAGCAAATAGGCGGAAATTTGGCTAAATATAAATATGAAGGAATCTGTAAAGTACTAAATGTTTCAGTTGAAGTCATCTGTGCGTTTGCTCAGAGAAGTTTTTTCACGTCAAGTAATTTTTTCACATTTGATTGCGCTGGTGCCAACTTAAAAACTAACTTGAAGTTCAGCTATGATTTACATTCAAAGTCATGTGTTCAAGCTCTGTAAGATGAGATAGTTGTATGGAAAATACTTTAGTATCTTTAACCTTAAATACAGTTTGCACTGTATGCAAACTGTGGTCTACGATGAATTATTTAATTTCAGATTCTAAATCTTAATCTGAAATTAAATAATCCATCACAGACTACAGTTTGCATACAGTGCTGATTAAAAGCATCTAGCACCCTTCGAAGTTTTCCCCTTTTACTGCTTTTCAGTATTAGTAATTGTGGTCAACTTAACTAAGCTTTTTGGACAAGAATTGATTTTTTTTTTTTTTTAAATCCTCTTTCATTTCAAAATTAAGTAATGCCTATATTACTGTTTAAAATCCATCCATTAGCTAAATACCATTTAATCCTCTGGTGAAGGCGAGGTTCACCTTGACAGGTAAGCAGTCTATCACAGGGCCACATGGAGACAGACAATCAAACACATTCACATTCAAACATACAGACAGTTTAGAATCACCAATTAACCTCAGCATGTTTTTGAACTGTGGGAGGAAGTTGGAGCACCGGGTGAGAACCAACTCGGCCACAAATGTTCACAAAAGTATTAAAAATGTACTGACTGCATATTATTCATCCCCTTAAAACTTACTCAAGTAATTCCACAAAGGTGTAATCAGCTGGAGCAAGACGTCACACAATTAGCAAAACTGAGATTATCTGAGTGTCTTAAATGACTGTTGTGTAAAGACACGTCAGTGTGTCAGGGGATGTATACACGATTTCCAAGTCACGAAATATTCTTTGAAGTAAAGGTAAATCCACCGTTCAGAAATAGAAGAGCTATGGCACACACATAAATCTGTCTAGAGAAGGTCTTCCTCAAAAACTGAATGGCCTTGGAAGAATAGATCAGAGAGAAAGGCCACTAAGACACTTATGACTTCTCTATAGAAGCTAGAAGATGCAACAACTTGTGCCCAGATTCTTCACCAATCAAATCTTTATGGGAAAGTTGCACTATTCAAAAACAAAATCATATTAAATCCAGAACTGAGATCACCAGAAGGCACATGGGATACTGTGAAGTCAACTGTAAGAAGGTTCTGGTCTGATGAGATGAAAATTTAGGTTTTTTGCCTTCAGATTAGATGTTTGGGGGACACCAAATACAACACATTGTCACAAACACAGCATCATGATGTGAAGCATGGTGGTGGCACCATTATGATGTGAAACACGTGGTGGTGGCAGCATCATGATGTGAAACACATGGTGGTGGCAGCATCACGACGTGAAGCATGGTAGTTGCAGCATTATGACAAGAAGCATGGTGATGGTAGTGTCATTATGTGAAGCATGGTGGTGGCATCATCATGGTGTGAAACACGTGGTGGTGGCAGCATCATGACGTGAAGCATGGTAGTTGCAGCATTATGACAAGAAGCATGGTGGTGGCACCATTATGATGTAAAGTGTGGTAGTGGCAGCATCATGATGTCTTTTTGGCTGCAAACGCTTGAGGGCTTGTAAAGGTAGAATCTAAAATAAATGCAACAAAATCTAGATAAATCCCGGAGGTCAACCCGATGTGGTCTGCACAAGAGCTGTGAAATGAGTGAATTTTTATTTTCCAGCAAGAAAATGACCCGAAGCCAAAGCCACAGAGAAATGATTTAAAGACAACTAGGTGAATGCTCTCGAGTGGCCGAGTCCAGACCTCAATCAAAATGAGAGTTTGTGACTGGACCTGAAAAAGGCTGTTCATTTGTAATCAGTGGACAGAGTGGGGTGAAACTGCAGCGTCTAGACGTTCAGGCTGACTGAGATCTGCAGGCTCAATGCTTTAAGGTACATCCACTAGTGACTCAGAGGTGGTGAATACTGATGCAATCACTTATTTTACATATACTGACATTACTTTATATAAATCTATATTTTCTTCGACATGAAAGAATTTTTTTTGTCCTAAAAGCCAAATTAAACTGCCCATATTCCAATGGTAAAAAGCAAGACATAAGTACAACTTACTGTATAGTACAGCTGTAACCAAAATCACTTCTTGATGCTTCGTGTTCAGACGCACAGGTGAACCACCATGTGTGATTTTTATTCTTTGATTTGTACTATCAAACAGAACAACTTTGTTAGAGGTTGGATTTTCCTTTAAAAGATCTTGATATATTACAGTGAAAGCACGAACCACAGCCACATGTTCTCCATTTAAAATATCAGCACTTGATGTATCTACAAACAGAACTCACCTGAATCTGACCACTGATTCCTGCTCAGCTGCAGGACTTTGGGAAATCTTTCATTGCAGGAACTGTTGAATTAAGCTTTCCCGGACCTCTGGGACCATCCTGGTCTTATTTCTCCTCGCTAGAAGTATCCACAACTTGCACGTCTGTCCGCCCAATGAGCCCTGAGGCGACTTGTGACGGATCTTTATCAAGAAAAAGACACAATATGCGCCGGATCACGACCCACTCACCTCAGTCTGCACGGTGACATTTTTAGATTCCTTCCATCGTTTGCGCCTCCAGCAAAGTTTTGACGCGCTTCTTCTCTTCTCTCTCTTTTCAGTGATCTCCAAACAAACCAAACGAGACGATTATCAGAACAGCAGCTGACTAGTCTTCTTCATCCAAAGTGCGCGCAACATTTGCCGGCGCGCACTGCAGTCTGTTTGGCACTGAGGTGCGTTTACTGCCCTGTGAGAGCAAAGGATGAGGCGGTTGAGTAACAGAGAGGAAACACGTCTTCCAAAACCTTATAATGCCTCCTTTCCTCACGATAAGTCGCTTTAATCTACTATAATCTGACGTATGGAAAAGCAAATATGTGCAGAAAAGCAGATGAAAAAGAAAATAATGCACAGTGTAGATGGAGCATTAAGATTACACAATAAATGCAGTCAAATTAAGAAATGTTCCAAGTACACAATAACATGAATAGAGTCCACAACAATGTGGTTATCTGCCTTTTCTTATTTGCCAGTATCTCAGCTCTGGCTGTACCTCTGCAGACCAGTTCCTCAGTAAAAAGCAGACAATAAATCTTGGCTTAGAGGCAAGATTTTGCAAAGGGTCTAGAGCTAGATCATATTTCTGGGGGGAAGGAAAAATCAATTTACTTTTCATTCTATATGACTAAACAAACTCCTTCAGAAGTCTCAGGCTGCAACTTAAACGTGACTTAAAATTGACATAAAAAACACCCACTAGATGTTGGAGTTTTTCCACTTCATAACCTTGTAAATGTGGCACATCTGGTTAAAATCTGCAGACACATTTTCTGGTATTTGTCTGTTTTGTCTTGTTGCATTATGTGTGTGTGTGTGTGTGTGTGTGTGTGTGTGTGTGTGTGTGTGTGTGTGTGTGTGTGTGTGTGTGTGTGTGTGTGTGTGTGTGTGTGTGTGTGTGTGTGTGTGTGTGTGTGTGTGTGTGTATGAAATACAAATAAGTAGTGACAAACAGAGCAGCACTGGAATAGACAAAAATTAAATGTTAAATGCACTCACATACACACAGACATATGTGTGGATATATATATATATATATATATATATATATATATATATATATATATATATATATATATATATATATATATATATATATATAATTTTTAAAAAAATTCCTTGTTTTTATATGTACTTATATCCAGTCCGTTATTTGTATATAAAGAGAAAAATCAAGTCATAATGTGAAGCATGGTGGTGGCAGCATCATGACACGTTTTGCCTTGTTATATATATATGTGTGTGTGTGTGTGGGTGTCTGTCTGTTCCTTGTTTTTATATCCAGTCTGTTATTTGTATATAAGGAGAAAAGTCACGCCCAGTGTCATTATACAATGTATAATGACCATTAAACTGATTCCGACTCAAATTCTGATTATAAAATGCAACCTAAAGACTCAAGTCTCTGCATATATATGAGCATGCATATGTTTCTTTTCCAACTTTGCGAGCAGTGAGTCCAAACTGAAGCGAACACTAGCAGCCATCCATCTATTCCCAGTGGTGTGCAGACTGCAGCCCGGTCCAGTAGCTAATAAGAACCACGGTGGCTGAAGATGTGTTCCAACAGCGTGACCGTCAGTTCTTCAAGTGTCATTTTCATCCTCTAAAAACTGAAGCTTTATTGACTTTACTCCACAAGCTGCATCATAATTAGAGACCTCACTTTGCACGGCAAGCTAAATATTTCATAATCCGCTGAATGACAAGCATAGTTCACAGCTTAAAGTGGAGTAGCATGTCGCGGGTTCATTTCAAACCTTCTGGCTTGTAACCGCAGTCATTTGATTAACACTGATATAAACCAAGACACCATGTGGCCATCACAAACTGAGTTACTGTCAAGCAGCCTCCTTGGCGAACGCCCACCTCGCCCGTAGTGCAGCAACACAGATGGTGAAGTAATGAGAAAAGTCAGGAAACCTTGAACAAATGGACATGTGAAGAGTTCCCCCCATGATTTTAGGAGGAGAAGCAGTAAGTAGATTCTGGTCATGTTTTAAAATTTAGGCAAAGATATGGTGACTGTGTTTGAAGGCTCCAGCTCCAGAAACAATGATGTCACACTAGTATAAAGCAGCATGATTTATATAGAGAAAATAAGCCAGAGTTTGCTGTTATAAAGATCTGAATCCTTTACTGAAACACAGTAACATCCAGCTTTCCCCCAGTTATTGTGTGACTGTTGAACCTTTTTGGGCTTCTAAAGAAGGGTATGACATTAAAATACAAGAGATGCACTGTTTTAACTCTTTATGCTTGCTTTAGTCATTTTTTGTCAATTTCTAGGGAGTGAAAACAAAGTATAAAACTAATTTCTGCGTACTGTATCGCTCTATTTAAAGTAGATACATTTGGAAGATGATCGTTAGGTGTCAACAAGAATTGATTCAGTCTCAACAGAAAACAACCTTTTGAAGGGGAAAAAGGCAGTTTGAACTACAACTTAATTTCTTGGCAATGAAGAAATGGCACATGGAAAATATACAGGAAGAGGAAAAGTCCATTTTGGCTAGTGCACTTTACCTGGATGAGGTTTCAAATATAAAAATGCTAGAGGATTAACTGAGGAAGCACAATGGAAATCGGCTGATTATCCCGAGGATTGAAAGAACTAACCAATGCAAGGTGGAAACAAGATCATTAGAAGGTTCAAAACGAAGAGCAGGTACCAAATAATACCAGTTAGTCTTTTCCTGCACACATTTCACAAGATCTGAACAGACAGTTGGAATCCAGTTGGATTAACTTGACAAGAGTAATTAGAGTAAAATCTAATTAACTTAAATTGATTAAAAATCATAGTAGACCTACAGAGGCAGGTTTTATGTGTATTTATTGTTACAATACAGGCAACACCTTTCAAATTCATGTAGTCGTAATAATATTAAAGTATCATTCAAAGCAGCTTTAATGTATTTTTCTTGTGTTGTTGCATCTCTGTAAGCGAGTGGACATTACAGAATACGTCAGCATCCTTTTTCTGCATTTCATTTTTTATTTGCACAGTAAAAGAAAGCAACACAACAACAAAAGAAAACCCTGCAGGTGGGATTAAAAAGAAAACCAGACAGGCTTACAGGAGAAATCTCATCTCGAAATACATCAATCAAATGCAAAAGCCATGAATCCACAAACACGCAACCACAGGGTCAAACAAACAAAGGCAACAACAAATACATAAAACAACATAATGAAGGTGTGTTTATTTTAGTATATACATGAGTGTGTATACATAAAGAAGCACATTTGTGTTTGTTCAGCCTCGTATGAAACAGAGAAAGAGGAAAAGATCAATTCTAACCAGATATGATCTGTCAAGATAGTTGCATCTGCTTCATCAGGTCTGAAATCTCTATTTAAAATTCATGAGGAAAGTACAATTAAATGCAGTTTGAATATTAAAGTTCCATAGCTGAGCTCCCTCATAGTTGTGCAACAAAGAACTGATGAAGGCCAGGAAATTATGCGATGGACACAAGTTTGATTTTTCAAAAAAAAAACGCTGACAACAAAATTCAATCAATGGTTTCGCTGACGTTAAACCTTGAGAAAACTATTAATATGGCAGCATTATTTCTGGGAGTCGGTTTTGCCATTGAACGCATCTCAGGGCCAGTTAGTGGAGGCTGTCTGGGTACAGTAGCAGCTGAGTTGATCTGTGGGGTGAACGTGATAAAAAATGCACTTTCTCTGGAGAGGTGCTTTGAAACATGCAATCAGAATGTTCTGCATACTGATGCACTGACATTCATGAAATTGCAATGATACACATGAAGACACTGATGGTGTCTGGGGCTAGCTATAAAATAGCAGGGGTGTGAACTGCCTGTGTTTTGGATGTTCTGCTGTCAGATTTGAGCTGTGTGAACTCGACTGCATCGTATGAAATTGGATCTTTGACCACATGGACTCTTTCATGGTGCAACTGGACAGAATAAGTACAGTGCATAAAACCAGTGGAAAAAGTTCATTTCTGTCTGATAAACCAGTGTTTAGCTTTGGTAATACAGTTTTTCTCAGTCACCTTGGTACATTTCTCGAATCATCCTCAACATTTGCAGTAAGTGCATTTCTCAAAACAATTAGTACAAATAGCAAAACACCATGGATTACATGCAAAAGCCAGTCTCTTGCTCAAAATCCTTACTTCATCTCTCAAAAGTAAATGTCTGTGTCAGTGAACATGTCGGTGCCATCAGAATGACAAGTCCTTGTGTCATTGTGTGTGGATAAGACAGTCAAACTGCTTAGTCATGTTGTCATTATAACTGTGGACTCTGGAGGGATGTTCTGATGGAAACTATGGCTGAACTTTGATGACAATTGTTGTAAATTGTAAGTTCCACCTTAGTGTCTGTGGGAGACTGATTGCAAGAGCCTGGACAAGATTCACATTTATGCTTTTACTGTTTGTACTGTAATTTATTGACAGACCACATCATTGCGATACAGAAAGGAAAACAGCGCTGCATAGCACAAAGAAAAAAACATAAAAACAAAAATAGAAATCTCCTGAGGGAAAACTGTACATGCAGTGCTGTAGGAATTCCAGTGCAGTCTTCCTACACCTCCTGATGTTCTTGTCTGTTGGGCCACAAATTCTCATCCACATCACAAATATCTTCTCTTGTGTCTTTGAGCGATTTCAGAAAATCATGACTCTTCACACATTTCCCTTCATTAGAAAAAGTCAAGATTCACCTGATTCAGGACAGATTTTATTTTTTTAAAAGTCTAAAGGAAATGTATGGAAATATCTTTGACATATTCTGACAACTTGTTCAACCATTCTGCATGTAAAGACTGATGTGATGAACTAATGCCTAAATGTTGTGGAGGGTGAGACTATTCAACAGAGACCCATTATAATACATTTTGATCAGCATGACAAACAACTGATAATGTAGGAAACAGCAGAGAATTGTACATAATCATTTGCATGGATGTATCAAAGCATTTGCAACTTGTTGAAAGAAATGAGAAACTGCTTTTTTGATGTGCACGTGACACAATGATGTGAAGATTGAACAAGTAGTTTTGAGAATTTCAATTCTGATCTGAGAAATGTACCAAAGCGACTGAGAAAAACAGTTTCAGTTGCCAAGTTTTGCTATTTTCTGTTTCTTTCCTAATTTTTGGCAAAATCTGCATCTTCGGTAATTCTCACATATGCAGATGACACACATATTTACATGCAATGAAGTCTAATGGATATGCAAATCTCCAAATCCAAAACTTGCTGTTCAGAATAACTTCTGTTCAGCTAAATGCCACCAAACCTCGTCCCCACTCTCACCCCAACAGGTCGAGGCAGATCATCACCTTCCCTGAGCCTGGTTCTGATGAAGTTTTTATTTTTCCTCCCCATTAAAGGGGTTTTTGGGTTCCTTTCCACCATCACTGACTGCTTGGTATCCAAAGGCGATTTTGGATTGTTGGGTTCTCTGTTTCCTTGTTTAAAATATGTGAAGTGCTATGAGATGATATATGTTGTGAATTGGCATGATAGAACTACAACTGAATTGAAACCTGAGATTTACAGTGTGAGCTCAAAAATTTACCAACTTGTGTCTCATATGTCACGACAACTTGATTAAACACTGCCAAAATGTATTATTCTCAATTTCTACAGAAATTTAGCAAACAAATAAAAAATGTTACATGAAGTTGTTCCATGGATAATGAATAAGACAGTATTTAAAGTTAGCATAATTCTACAACAGTGCTATCACCTAACATGTGGTTTAATCGCAATAACGTTCCAGTGCAGTGAAAATCACGTTTGGGGGGTTTTCACTACATTCTCGAACTTGTTCAAGCAGAATTTCAAGAACCTTCATCTTCCAGACGGAGCTCAATTAGCTTTTTATTGTCTCTGACAACACACAAGTAAAATGAAAAATCATCCTCTGTTGAATTGATTGTTGATGTTAAATTGATTGATGATCGTTACAGGTGGTTGAACTGGTGTGAAGCTGAGAACAGAGACTGTGCTGTTGTTGTTCCTCTCTGCTTCATTAGTCTCTCAGGGTAAATATGGCACAGTAGCAGCTTTAGTAATTATGACGAATCCTGAGGCAGAGAAGTAGTCGATCAGCAGGCAGAAGGACGATAAGCCTCTCTGTGGTGGAGCACTGCAGTAATACTAGTGTAAATTGACTACATATACATACCAGAAGCCCTGTTTCTGCGTTTTATTGTTTGCTGAATGAATATACGCACGACTGAAGTTGGATTATGATCACCTCATTTAGATTCATCTGGTGTCCATCCATCTGCTTCAGATACATACTGAAGTAAAAGATGTGGCCTTTAAGTGAGACCTGCTTCGCTGTGTAGAGAGCATGACGTCACTTTAACATTGCAAATTAGGCTAAAAATATGTCACATAATCCCATCTTTAGAAAGGATGTCAATGGACTTATGATGTCCTAGTTTTGAGTCAAGCTCAGGTCCTTTGTCGTATGACGTCCTTCAACATTTCAATCTCACTGTCAAACCAAACCCAGAGCGAGCTGTAAAAAGAGCCTTTGTTGATAGAAAATAGCTGTTGTTCGCAGTATCCTCTTGAAGGACGACAAAACAGGCTAATTAAAGCAACGCAGCAACAGCATTCCACAAACAAACAAACGTGGATGCCTTTTTTAAATCGTTTACATCAGTGATGACTCAGTTTCACAGTAAAATACAGCAAATGTCGTGAAGTTTTCCTTGTTCTACAAACCGACATTTGGTCTGTGCATCTTCATATCAGTTGAGCTGCAGCTCTGAATAAGTGACATTTGGTCGATGATGGTGTTTAAGAGGTTATGATAAATTATCCCTGGCATAAGGACCCTGAGCATATTAGCATATTAATGTCTCTGCTGTCCAGAATGATAAATGCACCGCTGTCCTCTACAGATACAAGCCACAGAAACTCCTGTGAGTGTTCAGGTTTACCTCAGCCACGTAACACACCTCAATGCTGTCTGTGCTGATGCTGTCAGATCCACTTACCAGCTCGCTGAGCTGGATAATTCTGAATAATAGACAACGATGACATCAATAAAGCGTAAAACAACGAGGGAATACATTCACTAAGTTGGCCAGTGTAAGAATGAAAGTATGAGAAAAAACATTTTAATTTCTAACTACAGGTAAACAGTAATATAACACTTTATGTATTTGTGATACAGGGTTCCTCATTATATAGACAATATAACCTGGTTTTGATTCATGTTTCCCTCAGATCATATTTTCTGTTGGAAATATGTTAACAGCATCTCTAGGAAACGGAGTTAGGATTGTCAAAAGACTTGTAATTTCACCAATGTGTATTTTACTGTTGTGTAACTTGTAGACTTGTAGGTAAAACATGCTGTACACAAGTTAATACAGCTGTGATCAACTATTTTATCTGCTGAATTCAAATCAGACTCAGATTGGAAGAATGAGGCATAGTTTTTAAATGATGATTTATTAACGATTTATTGAAAACCTGTATTAGAAAAAATATTTGCCGCACTGAAGCTAGTAACTGGTTGGTTCCTTTGCAGCAACAACTGCAGTTAAATGTTTGTTCCAGCTTGTGATCAGTCTTTTCCATCACCATGGAGGAATTCTGGTCCACTCTTCTCTGCAGAAAAGCTGTCAGAAAATAACAATTCAGTCATATGTGGTGATTTTCCAGCATGAACTGTCCTTTTAAGGTCTTGTCACAGACTCTCAGTTGGATTCAAGTCCAGAGAAAAGAACCTTCATTTAGCTCTTTTTGAGCCAATCAGAGGTGGACTTGCTTGCATGCTTTTGGTCATTGTCTTGCTCCATTAACCACGGGTGTTGAGCTTTACATCATGAACTGATGGTGGATTTTCTCCAGGAGGATTTTCTGATAGAGAGCAGAATTCATGGCTCCATCATTGATGACAAGTCGTCCAGGTCCTCCAACCATCACACTACCACCACCATGTTTCACTGCTGGTATCATGTCCTTGTTGTGAGTGTGGATGGTTAAACTGAACCAAACTGTTGAATGAATTTGGTCATTTGGTAGATTGGTAGCTAAGGGAGCAATTTACTTTTTCACATAGAGCAAGGTGGGGGTGAACAGTATTTTCCCTTCATCATCATCTAAAACTGCATTTTGTGTTTTCTTGGGTTATCTTTGTCTAATATTGAAAACAATTTGATGATCTGAAACATTTAAGTGTGACAAATGTGCAAAGACAGAAGATTTCTGTCTGGGGCAAATACTTTTTCACAGCACTGTCACTGACAAAGTAATTGATTTTTCAGTAGTGTTCGAACCATCTCACAGTTGGAATGTTCAAACCATAGCAACCCTCAAGGCTGCGCAGGAAAAGCTGTCAGAAAATAACAATAAATGATGTTTAATCCTGCAGAACACACAGTCTTAAATGTCAAATGATATAATATCTATTAAGCACTACCAAAAACATTTATTTTGGGTTAATAAAACATCACAACTAAGTCATCCGTGATACCATCTTCCTCCTATGACCCTTATGAATAGTGAGCATGTTTTTGCCCGGAGCAGATCCAGCTTCATCCTGTAAACAGACTGTTTGTGTTCTCAGTATAGATTTGTTCTCACAGAAACAGAAGCAGCCATGTGATGTATGTTTTTGACAGATTCAGTATGGCTAAATAAGGGAGACACACAACACCATGTGGGAATACAGAACTGAGAATCAGGTTTCACTCAGTTGAACCAACCTGGAACTTGAAAGATGTCGATTTTAGAGGCGACTAAACCCAGTTACTCCTCAGTCTCAGCAGGGACTGTGCAGCTGCACTCCGCTTAATGGAACTTGAAGGGTTCAGCCCATCACATCAGCCTCCCTTCAATCAATACTTAATGCTTCTCTGCAGGTTTAATATCTAAGTGTGATGGCAAGGCGATGATCAGCACTAGTGTTTACTTGTGTTAGTTGAGTTTTACCAAAAGAGACTTTTTACATCTTTGCTGTTTTTTATGTTCAGAAGTTATTTTCCTATCTTCAATTCGAGATCATTATTCCTTCACTTTACATTCACATTTCGTAATGCCTTCCCTTAAAACCTTATCCAAACTCGTGCAAATCTTCTGTTTTCCTACTCAAAACTGTTTGTCTATCCTCAGATTTGTGATCTCTTAGTCAGATCTGTGTAAAACAATCCTGTCAAAAGTCCCCAACCACAAGAATGGAAGATGTTGACCAATAAAATCCTCTCTGGCTCCTTGCAAGGACGCTCGCTTTACTTCTTACAGCGTCACTTATGGTGCAACCCGGTTCATACACTGCAGAGATTTGGAGTTAATGCATTTACCTGTGTTTACATTGTATTTACAGTGGATAAAACAGTGAAAAATGCTAGCAGCCCCATAGCACATTAGCTTCCTGTCGCCTCATTAGGCAGCAAAAGTACAGCGCTGTGAAAAAATATTTGCCCCCTGACAGAAATCTTCTATTTTTTGCATATTTCTCAAACTTAAATGTTCCGGATTATCAAACTAATATTTATATTCATTGAATATTAGACAGAGAAAACCCACAAAATGTAGTTTTTAAATGATTTGCTCTTGTGAAAAAGTAATTGCAAATTGAGATTGGACGAATGAGGTAAAGTTTGTAAATGATGATTTATTAAAGATTTAGCGAAAACATGTTTCAGAAAAAGTAATTGCACCCCTGAACCTAATAACCGGTTGATCCCTTGGCGGCAACGACTGCACTTAAATGTGTGCTACAGCTTGTGATCAGTTTTTTTACATCGCCATGGGGGAATTTTGGTCATTTGGTAGATTGGTAGCTAAGGGGACAATAACTTTTTCACATAAGGCAAAAAAAAAAACTGCATTTTGTGTTTTCTTGGGTTATCTTTATTTAATGCTAAAATTATGATCTGAAACATTTAAGTGTGACAAATATGCAAAAATAGAAGATTTCTGTAGGGGGGCAGATACTTTTCACAGCACTGTAGGTTCATTTGTTTTCTTTTTCAATCTCTTGAGCTTTAATCAGCTTCAGCAAATCACTGCCAACATGGATCACCCAAATCAAGACTCTCAATTGTCTTTACATTTATTCTTGCCGTGGGAATACTCCCATGACAATACGGTTACAGCAACACAAAGAACCGAGCACGAGAGCACAAATACGAAGTTTTGAGTGCGTGGAAGCCGTCTGAGATCAAGGAAGCGCATACAGACCGAAGCACAGGACGTCCATGCAGCAACAGCATATCAAAGTACAGACAGTTTGATGTAAATGAGCAGAGATCAATTTACAGAGTTCACAGAGCAGTTCCTACTCGGCCTTGGACAGAGTTTTGCGCATAATAATCTTACCTCAAGGTCTACTAACAGGATTGTCATTAAAGTGGCTCAAATGTAGTCATTAAAGTCTGGAGCTCAGGCCACATGAGAATAGATCGTCTTCAGGCAACCACTGCCGTCAGACGTGAACGGCCTCGCTAAACTTTTCACAGCCATCCTTCGGCTCCTGGTCAAACATCTTGAGAGTTCTGATGCTTGAAGCAGTTTCAGCCTTGTGTTGATATCATTTCAAGATAATCGTAACCTCGGGGAAAAAAAATCCCCTTTTACAGGCAAGTGCAAGATTTAATTGTGTATTTTTAAAATCGTACTTGTAGGTTCTGTGTGAATGATTATCAGTGTGCTGCCAATTAACTCCTCAGCTCCACAATATACACTGCCTGTCCTGAAAAAAAAAAAAAGTCACCACCTGGATTTAACTAAGCAAATAGGTAAGAGCCTTCCATTGGATAATTACTGCAGTGATGAATATGTCTCAGCTGCAACAACTTATTTAACTCCAGCTGATGCAGTGAGGAGCTTCTCATTTCTTAAACAACCATGTTGGAAGACATATCCTGTGGTCATGGAAAGGATGTTAATCTGTTTTAGAAAGGTCAAATTATTGGCCGGCATCAAGCAAAGAAAACAACTAAGGAGGTTTCTGAAACTATTAAAGTCAGGTTAAGAACCGTCCAACGCATTATTAAAACCTGAAGGGTAGTAGAGAACCATCATCTTTGAGGAAGAAATGTGGTCGGAACAAACTCTTGGATGATTGTAGGAAATCAACAGTAGAACTCACAGGTATGTTTAATAGTGAAAATAAGAGCATTTCCACGCACAACGCAAAGGGAACTCAAAACAGCTGTGTAGCCCTAAGAAAACCACTGATCAGTGAGGTGAATCAGAAACAAAAGGCTTCAGTTTGCTAGGTAGCATAAAGATTGGACTCAGGAACAATGAAAGAAGGTCATGTGGTCTGATGAGTCCAGATTTACCCTGTTCCAGAGTGATGGGGGCATCAGGGCAATAAGAGAGGCGGGTGAAGTGATGCCCTCATCATGGCTAGTGCCTACCAGCCTGTGGGGGTTAGAGTTATGATCTGGGGTTGGTCAGGTTCAGTAATGTTATGTTCCCAAAGAATGAGGTCTGCTGATACCTGAATATACTGAATGCATCTCTGGGCAGAAATAAATGCTTTGACATTGCAGAAGCTTGTCGAAACGATGCCACGGCGAGTGTGTGTCATTCTCAGAGCTAAAGGCAGTTGAATGGAATATTAGAGTGTGTGACTTCTTTTGGGGCCGGCCAGCGTATAGAACAACTACTCATTGTTCCAAATTGTCTATTTCCTGGCTGTTTTGCTCTTTTGGATACCCTTTGGGCTTTTTCATCTCATCTTTTGCCCCACTGGACATTGATGCAGATGCCTGCTGTAATTGCCTGTCTACGACCAAATCCTGCATGTAGTGACACAGTAAAGTTTGTTTATATTTACTATGCATTTCCTCATACTGATGTCTCGATTCTTCACATAACTGCAAGATTATCGAACATTCTAAATCTGGAATCTTACTTTAGTTCAGTTTGAAGTCCATTAAGTACTTAAAGCTTTCTAAACAAAGGCAGATCATCCAAAACAAACTATAATAAAGACTTATTGATTTGTTATTAGTGATTTATGATCGTTATTCTTACCACTGAGTGCATCATGACACTATTTTTAATGTAGTTCCTTGGGCCAGAATCAGGATTAATAATTCACGATTCAGATTGTTTAATTAATTCTTCTTGATCATCATTAAATTTGGTTAATTCACATTTCCATTTTGTTTACGCTGAAACACTGAACTCTGTTTGTGGCTGTTTTTGTCCAAGCTTGTAAGCAACAGTATTTTCCAAAGGTCTTTTTTATATTTTTTTAAATCTTGTTTTTATGTCGCACAGGTCAGGGCTGTTCAAAAACAACAAGAGACACAGTAAGGAGAAGGTAGAAATACATTGTTAATGCACTGACAAACGCAAACATGACTAATTTGTCACAATTACATCACAAGAGGGGAAAATTATTGCACTTTGTCCAAGCCAGCATTTAAACTACAGCGTTATGTAAGAGTGGAATCCGACTGATTTTTTTTTTCAGTCATTGTAAAGGAGATAAAAGCATCCTTTGAGTTTTCTATGAGACTAAAAGCAATATACACCCACCACCACACGAAAGTAACTGTACTGAGTCTAAATTCATTTACAACCTGCTGCGTTGAGAATAATGTTGAATATCGGAGCCTCATGAGCATTAATGATGAAAAACAGGCAAAATTAAACATCTCACCAATAAAAAGGACTTACAGCATCATCACAATTAGGAGCAGACTGATTAATTAAACAGTTGCAGTTCATGGATAAAAAATACACAAACAGCCTGAAAAGTACAACACAGGCATTTCTATATGTATATACATACATACATATTTGTTTGTACGGATTTGTTTCCCAATGCCTTTAGACACACAGCAAAACCACAGGACTTTGTTTGAGTCTTTTTCTCGCCAGAGGTCATTAGGCCGCCATCCAGATGGTGAATGAGATGAGCAGGGTCGGTAAAAGCGTCAGCGGCGTCACGCAGCCCAGATACAGCATGATACACACTCCACACAGCGCCGTCATGTAGGCGCTCATCTGGCTGCACACAATCTTCCGGACAATTGTGCAGAACTGAAAAAGAGCAGAATCGGACAGTTTTACAAAGTGTGGAGTGAATCTGCTGTGAAAGGTGGCAGCAAATTTGGGCCCAAATTAACACTAGATGGAGCTGCTCGCCTCATGGAAACATGAAAGTTCATGTTCATTCCTGTGGGCTGAGGCACCCGAACATGAGCACGTGTCTGAATAGTCTAAATATGCGCATTAAAGTGGCCGCTTATTGGGAAATAATGCTGTTTTCGTTGGCGTCACACCCTACTCAGAACATTTACCTTAACTCGGCTTTTCTCTGGCTTGCAAATGCTACACGTGCAATGAATTTTGTTGCATGTGACTTTTCTAATGCAACAGTCTCCAGGATGGAAAGACAAAAACACCATTAGCTAACACAATGTAGCATTAGAACACAGGAGTGATGGTTGCTGGAAATGTTCCTCTGTACCCCTATGGAGATATTCCATTAAAAATCAGCTGTTTCCAGCTAGAATAGTCGTTTGCGACATTAACAATGTCTAGACTGGATTTTTGATTCATTTAATGTTATCTTCATTGAAAAAACTGCTTTTCTTTCAAAAAATAAGGACATTTCTAAGAAAACTTTTGAACAGTAGTGTATAATGGATTGACCAATGAATCTGCCTTTCCACAGAAATCTGTGCTAAGTTTTTTAACAATTTTATTTGCTATGTACCTATGAAATCTAACAGAATGCAACTTTCATGCGGTTTTCAGGTTTTGTTGATGTCGTCCAAGAAGTGATAACTTCATGTTTGTTATCGAGCTCATAGTAGTTGATGGTGGCGACTGCATCACATGTTAAAGTGTTCCCAATATTTTTCCTGGTATTATCTGTTATACTGGATTGCATTGGATTTCACAGGTGTTCCTAAAAAAGTAGGCAGTGGGTATGAATACTTTTTTTTTTTAATTAGTTTAGTTTTAAATGCCTTATACACTGTGAAAATTGTGGTTTTTTTAAACAGTTTTTATTTAGTTTTTTTTCTCCAACTTACTGTAATTCTTTATATACGTTGTCCTTGTTTAATTTTTTTTTATTGTTACTTTCCATGTTAACTGTCAAACAAGCCAAACTGTAAATAATGTCCATGACAAAAATCTGTATTTGTACTAAATGTAATTGCATGTTTCATTTTAAAATGACACCGATTTTTACTGCACTTAAAACATCTGAAAATATCATTATTTAACAGATATCTTATTTGAAAAGCATAATATTGAAATAAATAATAAATAAATATTGAAAATTAGGAAATTATTTTTTCAAAGTCTTCTACAAATATTCCCTGTTTTGTGCAAATACAGATAAGAAAAAAAATTTACATGCTAACTATTTTTTAATGGCCAAAAATGTTGACATCAAAAATCTGTATTTTTACTAATATCAATTTTTTTTGCAGTGTTTAAATGTACAATTACACCAATTTTTCTGAATTTAAATCAGCAAAAATATTGTTGTTTACAGATATTTGCCATTATTTGTACAACGCTTGAAAATTGAGATTTTAAAAAATGTAAGCTGTTCTTCTACAGATACTCCCTGTTTTATGAAATCGCAGATAAGCGTAACAATAAAAAAATCAGTAATAATTTACATGTTGACTATAAAAAATAATACAAAAAACTGGCACAAACTGTAAATAATGACCACTTTAAAAATTTTACATTTGTCGAAATAATTTGGTTGTTTTTTTTACACTGTGTTACTGTAAAAAGACCCTGATTTAATTCACTAAAAAATATTCTTATTCTACAGATATTTGGCACTATTTTCACCTTTTCAGTTTGTTTATTTTAACCTTATGGTGTTTCACTATTATTTAATGTATTTTTTCTGGCACTATTTTCACATTTTGCTATTTTTTACAGATTCTTTTTGTGGACGTACCTCAATGACCAACTGATAGTAGACAGAGGGCGACTTTATGGGAAAAGTTTGTATAATGCCAATCTACCTTAAAACAATATGCACAAAAATGAATTATTCAGGCTGTCCACACTGGATATAAACAGATTCCTTCCTAGTGTAATTTAAATGAAGTGACGAGAAACAAAATCTGGTCCTCATTCTGTACATTTTCAGCTAAAGTGTTATGGTTAATTGTTAGAGTAAACACTAGGTTTTACTGCTTTTCAAAATTCAATTAAAGCTAATATGAACCTTCAGATGTCAGACGTAGCCAAATAAAATGTCTCATAAAAATCATCATTATTTTTGATGCAATATTCCTTTTTTGTGAGGCATTAGGACAGAATATTTTCATGCGGGAGTCAACTGCAGTAATCAAGCATTATTTCTATGGCCTCCTTGGCACGATGTTTAAGGACAGATTTGACAAACCTGGTATGTCTGGTAGCTGATGGCCATCCCATATCTGCAGTACATGACGTAGTGTTCGCAGTTGTACCACAGCAAGCTGTAGGTGACAGATCCCAGGAGCTTCTCAGCCCTTCGTGCCACCTCGTCCCCATCCAGGGGAGGCTGGCTGCACACTTTATCCATGTGGTTGATGAGAATCTCTGAGCCGTAAGCAAAGTCCGCCACTGAGTCCACCCTAACGCTGGCCACCTTGGTGATGACCCCCAGCAGCAGGCGGTTGTTTGTCACCATCTTGGCAATAGAGGATTTGTCCTTGGAGATCACAGGTAGGATGTCCGGGATGAGATGGGCCACACGGTTGTCACCCAGGTAGATGCCGAAATGAGTAAACAACGTCCTGGGCACTTCTAACAAATCGCCACGCTTGTACAGAGACAGGTCATAACTGGATTCCTCTTCCTTTTTGGTAGACGCAAAGAAAAAGCTGAGCAGCTGGTAGAGAAACATGATGGCAGTGTGAAGCAAACAACCTGCCGCCTGAGCATTTTATGTGTGATGGACGTGGGAGGAGTTGGTGGGGTTAAGAGGTTTGAGAATTGGCCAACGTTTCAGTACGATTTTGACAGGAATAAAGGAGCTTTCTCTAATCACTTTGCTGTGTGGCTGGATTTTGAAACTTGGGCCTTGTTTGTGGTGTATTTAGGTCAACGCTGCTCATTAAGAAGACTTACCTGGCAACAAGTGAAATCCTGATTTAAAAGGTCACAGATATTGGGCCATCATTCCCAATTAAACAGCCTTTGTTATTTGCAAAGCAAGACTGGTTTGTATTTGTCTCATCGTTATTCAGCACTTTCTGGCTGAAACTTCTGCATATTTCACAAATCTAGGAACATATTTCATCTAAATCATTTACAATATATAGTCAAATATATGAATTTATAGAACAAATGACCATGAAGTTTGATGATGCAGCTACATTAAAGTTTAATTATTATTATTATTTAATTTTCTTTTCCAGAGCTTATATTGTAAATACACACACAATCTACATTATTGTTTAGGATGCTTTCACAGCTATACCCACATATGTGCTATTATGACTGATTATTTATGTGTTCATTAGATGTTTGCAGATGTATAAAGAGTCAGGCACACAAAAACACAGAAATAAAAATAAACTGTTTATTAAGCAATTGTCATATTCACAGCTTCATATTTAGCAAACTATAAAATAACTTCTATAAGCATATTTACATCATGTTTTAGTTTTAGTTCACTGCTCAGTTTTTTGACAACTCAAACACAGCAAGTTAGATTAGCAATGTAATCTTATATCAGAGATGCTGTGTATTTCCTCAGACTTTTTTTGGGAATACAAAAAGAAATGATTGATGCATGTCGCAAGCACAAAACAGTCGACTCTGTCTGGACAGGAAAACTAAAAAGCAGAATCGCATGACGAGAGAGCACGTATTGCGGGGAGGTTTCCAGTCAGTCTTCTGTACCAAGTAAAAGTTCAGTTTCTTTACAGGTTCCTTGAGGTGGCTTCTTTTAACCAGCCATCCACAGAGCGAAGGGAACAAGAACTGTGGGTAAAATAGTTGAAGGGGCCGTTCCGAAGCAGACGATGGAGACGATTCCAAGCAGCCCCGAGACGATGACGCTGCGCTGGTCTCTGATGATGGACTTCAGGCACTGACAGAACTGCAGGGGAAGGAAAAGAGAAGAATTATGTTGTGTTTCCTGCAAAATATGAACATTGCATGATTGGAATAATTGGTTATCGCCTTGAGAGTGACTCTAAGATTCACTTTCAAAGATTAACTGCTGAGCGATAACAACAACATGTGGTGAAATAGCCACTGCATGCAGCCTTGGATCAACTTTAGGCCGAGCTGGATTAGCCGCCTGCAAGACTCCCAGAGGCCCCGAAAAATGTCAAGTTCACTGCTTGTTGTGGTGCGATTTGCACATTTTTTCGGGAGGCTGCACCAGAAGCTGCATACAACAGATTAAATCAATGGGTGTTTAGGCCATCAACAAGGCACGTAATTACAAACTGAGCACGTGAATTACCATTTTGGCTGAACTATATGCTGTGAGAAACCCTGTTTATTAGCTAAATTTATTGATCTGCCTTGTAGATGTGTCCACAATGGTTAGATGGATGAATGTCAAAAGTTTCAGACAATGTGTTTATATGATGCTTTTTTCCCCAAATAAAGTTGTGTTTTGAAACTATTCCACTCTGATTGTCAAACAGAAAACCTGTGTCCAAATTTTACTCCTGTTGGAATTGTAAGTCCTGGTCGTTTTGTCTTAAGGACCCCTCTAATAAAGCCATGGCTCAACTAACTGCAACAGACTCTAAAACGTGACAGTGCATTTGAACGCAGCCTGTACTGATGTCACATGCAGAATGCAATGCAGTTTTTTTTAACCTCAATGATGCAGTTAGGTAGATTTCACAGACACGTGCAACAACAGTTAATAAGTCTTGCATTTGCTTCTGCGAAGGCGATGCCGGATCTATACCTTTTCTGTTTGCCGACTGGCTGAAGTTCCATATCTGCAGTAAGTCCCGAAGTGCTCACAGTTATTCCACAGCAGACTGTACGGGAAAGCCCCGAGGAGTTTCTCAGCTCTCTTGGCGACTGTCTCGTTGGGAAACGGATGCGTCTTCATCATCTTATCCATGCGGTTAACCAGTATGTTGGAGCCATACGCAAAGTCCTCCAAAGTGTCAACGCGCACCGTGGCGCATTTGTATATGCAGCCGAGGATGAGTCTGTTGTTGGTGATGACGGAGCTGATGAGCTTGTTATTGTTGGTAAACACAGGGAGGATGTCAGGGATCAGGTGTGCGACTTTATTGTCGCCTAAATAGATGCCAAAGTGAGTGAAGATGGTTCTGGGGACCTCCAGAAGGTCTCCTCTCCGGAGCGGCGGCGCTGGAGCGCGCTGCGCAGGACACTCACCGTCCAACCAGCTGGACTCGAAAAGTTTGAAGTTGGAGAGAAGAGAGAACTTCTCCACCAGGAACGTCAGCAGCTGCAGCATCGTGACAGTCTCAGGGGGAAATATTGGAACGTGCTGCAGTGAAATGAGCTTTTTATCCTCAGTGGCACGAGGAGGAGAATAAGCTGAGAGGAAATCCAAAGGACATGATTGGCCACGAGTGACCTTGTACACGTGCAGATTTCACTTTATTTCTTCACCTCCTCAGCATCTTGCATTTATTAACTGCTGCATTCTTTTCCTTTGGTTCACAGATGTGCATTTGTTCATGACAAAACCCCTTCGCATAAAATGTACAAAACAAGATAATTACAATAAATTAGACCTTTCATTTAGAAAGTCTAAAGAGTTAAGTGAGATTAAATAAATGTGATTAATATACAGAGAGAGACGGAAAGGTTTAAAGATATAGTTGAACACACAAAATAAATTTTAATTCAAAACTTAGGGTTCCACTTGTTGATAGGTCATCCTTTATAAAGACCTTTTATCCTGTAACTGATTCTAAACTAATGGCAGTTTTAAATATAAATCTTTTTTTATCCCTTTTTTGTTTTTAACTGTCTAATGTTTTATTTGTCACCCCAACCAATGACAAGTGACCAAAAAAAGACAAAAGTTGTTGAAGAAAATTAAACCGATGTTGTGAAAATATATTGATAAAAGTTTGTTCCAGTCTCCAAAAGACCTCAATGCTATGGTGCCTATAAAGATTATTGTTATTATATACTCTTATTGCTGTTAGACGATGAGTCAAGGTTAGTTTATTTTGGCTTTTGTGACAACAATCTACAATAAAAGATTTATTCATATCAAATTGAAAATAGATTTCCACAAACTGCTGTAAATTAACAAATTGTAAAAGACATAATTGCATATGTATTCTTGAAAGTGAGTCACCTAGTTAAACAGCTAATTCATGCTAGATGCCACACAGTTAAACGGAATGATCATACATAAAAAAGACTAGTGTGGGTCAGGAGGCTACCAAGAAACCTGTGACTCCTCTGAAAGAGTTAGAGGCTTCACTGAGGGATCAGTTGGGGTCTTCAGACATACCCCGGGGTATCTCTCAGTGCGTTTGACCCGTACTTTGAGGAATAAAACATCTTCATTGAATCTGAAGATTGACTCTTTGATTTTTTTACTGCCTTTATTGGTGAGACTTAGACAGCTATTATTTTTGAACCTGCAAACCCTTTTGAGACTTAGAACTTAGAGTCAGATGAGAAGAAGCCTCAAGTTGTGAAGACATTTATTTTTTTCCACGACAACGTTAATCCAAGTGAAAATTTATAGCTAGACACATGATACCTGTGCAACCTAACAGATATGAGAAGTTTTTTCAAAGAAGAATGGCATAAAACTGCAGTATCTGGAATCATTGCAGTTCTCAACCTCAATCAGCAGGGTTAGTGTGGAAGGAATGAATGACCAGCTCAAGCTGAGGAAAGCTGTGGCAGAAACAGGGAGAACATGGGTCTAATATCTCCCATTAGGAACACTGAGCACCGAGCTCTAGGGGTCTTCACTGTTTGAGATGCAGTATGGTCGACTACACGTAGATCCAGTACTTACAGCAGAGGATCAAGTAATAGATTATACGATTATACTGCCAGTGTTTTCTGTCCATCTACACAGGCAACCAGCCAACCTGAGATCCAGCCAGGAGATCGGGTATTGATCAAGATCATCAGAAGGAAACATTGGTATTCACGGATCATATCAAGTTCCTCTGACCACACCTACTGCTCTAACGATAGTAGAAAGACTCTGTGACCCAGTGTTAAAAGGGATTGTTGTCCTCTTTTCGTGCCATTAGTGACAGGGACACATATCTCAAATTCAGTGAAGAATCCAACCTAACTCAGAGACATAGTGTTTTCTTGAGTTTTTCTAGGACTTAACGGGACTCAATCATATGCAGTAGCAGATATTTGGTGAGTTTGTGGAAATGTGACAAATTTGCGTCCCACAGTGCCTTTCGCCTGGTCAGATACCTGTGCTACAACTATGCTTGTACAACCTTTTCTGCCAATTCCATGAGCAGGTAAATCAGCCAAAAACCTCAAGAAATCATCAGTCCCTAACTGATGATGACATTGATCTTAATGCCCAGATAGAGCTGGCACCATCTGGATGGATGGATGGTGTGGGCGAGGCGTGCCAGATGTGTATAAACTTAGAGACGTGCTTGCTATTACCTTCATTATCTGTCCTTAGTGTTCAATCAGTATAAATCTGGATTTGATTAACTTTGAACAATTTAATTTATGCAGCCCTCACTCTCTCCTTCTGTACTCTCAAAACACTCTGTTTTATGGTAAATACCACCAATTTGCACCTTACAGTAAATACGAAGAATTTTTTGCACGTTTCTGTAAAATACCAGCATTTTAGGCACTTTATTGCTATTTGTTCAACCAGCACGGTTTGTATGCCAATTGCATGCTCTTTTGTAATCTTTCTATCTATCTATCTATCTATGGAAAAGACTGTCACTGATGACTGGAGGAGGACTGGTGGTTAGGTTGTTGATTCTGATCAACTTCTATTGCTCAACAATTCTTGTCTAATAGGATTTTACAAATGTAGAAACTCAAATATATATGTATTTACTTCAACATGTTCCACAGGGGGCTGCTCCACAGTGGTGTAGTGGTTAGCACTTTCGCCTTGCAGCAAGAAGATCCCTGGTTTGTGTCCCGGTTTTCCCAGGATCTTTCTGCATGGAGTTTGCATGTTCTCCCTGTGCATGCGTGGGTTTTCTCCGGGTACTCCGGCTTCCTCCCACAGTCCAAAAATATGGTGAGGTTAATTGATGATTCTAAATTGCCCGTAGGTGTGAATGCGAGTGTGATTGTTTGTCTTTGTATGTAGCCCCGCAGACTAGCGACCTGTCCAGGGTGTCCCCTGCCTTCGCCCCAAGTCAGCTGGGATAGGCTGAAGTGATGCTGAGAATGATCGTTTCATTGACAATTGAAAGAAGTGATGACTAGGTGAAGTCACATTACTGTATAATATTTGTAAATAATTGTATTTTTTGAGATTATCCATAGGATAAACAGGAGGGAAATTATGGAAAATGTAGCTTACTGTATGTTGTGTAGACGCTGATCTCTTCCTTGCGACCTTATCTGTTGCAGCTGCAGATTTTAATGAACCAATTATTCTAGCCACAGGATGTTCTGTACTAACTTGTATCTGTAAAGCAGCAGTACACTGAGAGAGGCTTGTCTTTTCTTTACTGGCCTTTTCAGATGTTGGTGGTACATATGAACTGTTGGTGTAAGAAATATGTACAAGAGATCAGTTCAGAATAATAAGGTCAATATTTTATTGTTATTTTATTGTATATGCTTCATGACGTAAGTCATGAAGATGAACTGATAAACGTAAGTCATGAAACTTGCAGAAACTGAAGGAAATGCTTTTTCCTCATATGTTTTTTTTTAAAAAAAGAATAAAATATCAGTGCCACATATTTCCACCATTGCTGAAATACTATTAAGTAAATGTAATGTCTTTTCACATCTGTACAAGGTCATTGCTCTCAGTCAAGCTGTTGTTCACTTTGCTCAATTGATCATTGTCCTGTTAATAGTGGTTTTGATGTGCAATTTTTAATTAGACACTTAGGCTGTTTATTGTCCAGACAGAATGGATTTTGTTGACTCCCAGTGGGCAGTCTTTCCTGACCCAAAAATCAATCCAGAGTCAGTCTCGCTGAAAACAAGTTGTGTTTGACGGTCTGCACTTTCCCAGAGGAACCATATGATGAGATAAAACATTCCTTCCACCAGATTACCTTAATCCTGTAGACTTCAGCTCCACACTCATCATTTAACCCAAATACTCAGAGAAACACTGCAGCCTTTTTGATCTTGTGTCATTGGCTCATTTGTTTCCATACAATTATTGACCTACATTCGATAAAATCCTTGCAAAAAGGATAAATGATTGCTGGTATGTAACTTAGCTGCTTTTTTCCTGAGAAAGTTAGTTTGACCCACAAAGCATACCATACTTTTGAGGAAGTGTGTGTGTGAGTGTGATTAATGAGTATATAGCATTATACAAGACATGAAGAGGATCATTCTCCCATATCACTGTTTGTAAAGTAGGCGTTCCACCAATGGCAAAATAAGCTGAACTGTAAGTGAATTACTTAACATGAATTGTCCTTGACCTTTTACTAAAAATTTTGCGTTAGTGTTTTTTAAAGTTCAGTCACTTAAAGTTACCAAATGAACCCCATGATAAGTGTAAGAAAATTAAACACTACTAACTACTACTACAGTCACTGAAAACCTAAGTAAATGAGTGAGATGATGCCTTATTTCACCAAAGTTCTCCATTCTACGTGGACAATAAAGTGTCAGTCTCTCTGCACGGTTTACCTCAGATCACACCACATTCAGCTGAGTCGACTTACACCGTCTGTGGCCGCAGGTTGAACCCTGATGCAGCATTACGGCAAACCTTTGCCCTCGGTCCTGGGGAGATTTACAGCGTGGTCAAACGGCTCAGAGTTGTGGGCGATGGAGGACCCTAGCAAGGCTCTTTAAATCGAATTCCTGTTCGCACCACCTGGAAACTTTGCCGACTTTGTTTTTCAACCTTGAGAATTAAGTTGATTACTGAGAGGTCAATCTATTTCCCTTAGACGTGACTGTTTTTCAGAAAATACAATGATTCAGCGTCATATTCCATTGGTTTGATTTACAGTGTGAACGTCGGTGAATTGCAGCTGCCGCTCTGTATTAGTTTTCTGCTGCTTTGCATCCTGATGAGGTGCTATACACACAATGGAAGAATGTCAGCCTGGCGTAAGTGTCTGAATGCATCAGCAGCAACAGACCAAAACACATCTTAACATCCTGGACACGGTGTTCAGGACGAGTGCCCATGTCTTCATGGCACTTAGAGAGAAAAAGAGACACTTTCCATCTGGTGTTTCCACGCAAAGAGAGTAGTTCAGCTAAAGTTCAGCTCTGTTTAGGTTCATGGACCTGACAGTTCATTCTCAGGTCAACGGGGCTTTACGTCTGTCCTGGGCCTGTTTTTTTCCACATAATAAAACCAGGTCACACAGAGGTAGTTAAGGTAAGATTTATCATCCAGTGTCAACAAACGGCCCACAGATGAACTGTTATTTCGCTTTATTTTATCACATGTATCGTCACTGTTTGTTTTAATGTAATAAAAAGGTGTGTTTGCCTGCAGCACCGTGAAGAAAAGGCTCGGAATAGCCGTTACCAACAACTCCATCTGTTTAAAACTATACAGCAAACACAGCATTAGAAAGACAAGTGCAGCGCTTTAAATAGAAGGAAACTAACTGCACACAATCAATCAAATTTGCTTAAAGCATAGCATATTTTCTCGTTGCAGTGGAAAAGCCTTTTGTTGACTTTTCCCTTTTGTTGTGATAAAACTCATTTACCACAATAAAAAAAGAATGCATTTCCATCAGCAGCAAAGAGCAGGAGCCATGTGAAGAGCCAAAAACGATTGAGACAAGAGGTAAATGGGCCTTCATACCGTCCTCTAGATGTACGTAGACTCTAATACCTTTGAACATGACGTAGATCAACTAATCAGGAAGTGCAGCATCCGTTGTCTTCAACAGCGACTGACTGCAAGCATATGTCGTAAGAATTGAAACCGTCGTATAAAATCCATCAAGCTGCATGTTTGGCTGTTGTATAGTCATTTGGAAAGTGATTGAAGCAAATGATGCATTTAGTATTCAGCCCTAATTCTGGGTCAGTGATTGGATTTTAGAAATACCTGAGGTCATGATGTAAACTGTAGCTGAGGAGGGTGGGTGGTGGGTGTAGCTGTGTGATCATGTAGTATGAGTATGAGGCACATAATGGCATCATGAAAATTAACTGTAGTTTTGTTTAACACACTAAATAAAAAATAAATTGTGTTTTATACTTAGACTATATTTTGACTTTTGCGTGAAATTCAACAGGTGCAAAATACAAACTGACTTATTCATCGATTTATGCTCCATGCTGAGTTCCATCAAATGATGCTTCTAATTTAAAAAAAGTACACATTGCTTTTGCTTCAGCTCTCTCTCGTAGTAGAAGTAATATTTTCTTCTGCCTGCTTTTCTTGTACTGGCCCACTGGCAGGTTCAGACATAAAGTGCAACGTTTTCCAAAAGTTCAAGTTAATTATGCAAAGGAAGAAAACTACCTCATCTTACACAGAACATACAATGCTGAGAAAAAGTATTTCAGAAATCTTCTAGTTTTGCATACTTCTCACCATTAAATGTTCCAGATCCAAACCTATAACACCCCTATGAAAAAGTAATTGCCCTAATAACCGGTTGGTCCCTTGGTAGCAAGAACTGCAGTAAAATGTCGATTAGTCTTTTACATCACCATGGAGAAAGTCTGGTCCACTCTTTTTGCAGAATAGTTTTAATTTGGTCACTTTAGATGGTTTTCCAGGATGAACTGTCCTTTTAAGGTCTTGATGCAGAATCTCAACTGGATTCAAGTCCAGACTTTGACTCGGCCACTCCAGAACCTTCATTTAGTTCTCTTTGAGCCACTCAGAGGTGGACTTGTTGGAGTGCTTTGGGTCTTTGTCTTGCTGTATAAACTATTTGTGTTGAGCTTTAGGTCATGAACTGATGGTGGATTTTCTCCAGGAGGATTTTCTGATGGAGAGCAAAATTCATGGCTCCATCAGTGATGACAAGTCATCCAGGTCCTCCAACCATCACACTACCACCACCATGTTTCACTGCTGGTACCATGTTCTTCTTGTGGGTGTGGATTGTGGAACTGAACCCAACTGCTGAATGAATTTGGTCATTTGGTAGATTGCTTGCTAAGTGGGCAATTACTTTTTCACATAGAGCAAGATGGGCTGGACAGCATTCCCCCCCCAAAAAAAATCATCCCCTAAAAGCTGCGTTTGTGTTTTCTTGGGTTATCTTTGTCTTATATTAAAATTAATTTGATGATCTGAAACATTTATGTGTGAAAAATGTGCAAAAATAGAAGATTTCTGTTGGGAGGCAAATACTTTGCCATGGCCGTATCTATATTTATGTCACATTTTCACAATAAAAATGCAAAGTTTTACCTTTAAAGGCATTATTTGCCTGTCAGTTTTCATTTTGGGTTGATGCTGGTATTTAATTTCAAAATATTTATTGGATGATACTGATGATGATGTTGATATCATCCCTACTTTAATTGTTTAATTTTCAAGTCTTCTCTTTGTTTGTTGTTTATATCTGCTTGGAGAAATCATTTGCTGCTCTGATAAGTCTTTCTTTGGCAATATGAATGCATAATTTCTCCTGATAGGCCACAAAACCCCAAAACAATTTGGACCAAACATCCAATAAAGTTTCTGACTGCTTTCTCATTCAGTCAGCTGTTATTTCCCAACAAAATAGTGTCTCAAAGCCTTCTGCCATAAGTCCTGCTGAGGGACTCCTGAATCCCATATTCATACATTGACTGAAATAGTCCAAAGACAAGCCGCACACAATGAGTTAGTTTAACTTTATGTAAACTGCCTTGGGCTTGCTCAACAACTTAAATTCCCTCAAAAACCAAGAAAACATGAACTCAGTGTCGTGAATAAAAGAATTGTTAGGATTAGTTTTTCATTGTGGAAGCATCATCTCTAAAATCATCTGCAAAACATAATTTGCAAGAACTTAAATTTAACATTCTTAATGAGGTTTCTCCAGATGAACTGAGAGTGACTGAATGTTGCTTTAGTTTAAAGGACAAAAAACATCTTCAAATACTCAAAATGTACAACTGATTACTGCAAAAATGCGACTGCTCGTTCTCAGTTGTACGATTTTGCGCGCTTGAGAATGTGGAAACCAGAATCAACCCCTTTGAGTTTATTCTGCTTTATCTGACAATTTTAGGGCTTTATTCATTTATTTAGGGAGGCTTTTCTTTCTCTGCTGTCATGATCTTTCTTGAATCAGCATCTGGCTCCACTTCAATCAACAATAACTCAGCTGCACACATGTTTTCTGCAGAATAAACCTTCATGCTCTTTCATGTTCTCAGAAAATTACATTTTCCCTGAAGACTAGAGGAAGAAAATCAGAAATACTCATCTGAAATACAGATTGCAAAGTGTCAAAGCATTGATTTTGATTTCCATACAAAGACAGCTCAACCAGTGGATAATTTTTACTCCTATTTCCTACAGTTTAACACTGACAAAGAGACCTTTTGGCAAAACATCTTAGTTAAATTCACTTTTGGACTCTATAAGCTGATCAAGCCTGCATTTTGAAGGTGTGTTCAGTGGTTGTATTTGTTGTTTATCATGGTTCCACTCCCACTAGTGGTTTTACACACAAGTGCAGGCAACCTTCAAAATAAGAGCTGGCTAAAATGTATGTTTCTACAGAAAAATGATATGCAGTGTTTCCTCTAGATTAAGCAATGCATTTAAAATAAACTTTGAACGACATCTTTAATTCAGTTCAGTTCACTTTAAGATTCCCCTTTTCCCAAGATTCCCTTTGAAGTGGCTCTTTGGCAGCAGTTGGAAGATAAAACACCTCTGGATTAGGAAGAAACCTCCAGGCTCAGGGCAGCCATCTGCCAGAGAGAGAATAGGGTAGCAGCGAGAAAGCAGACAAACAACGATAAGAGAAGAACAAACGGTAAGGAGGCTGGTGAGGTCAGTAACCGTGGACTACAAACATGCAGCTCTGCAGCCAGAGATACCTGCAGTGAGGAGAAAACACAAACTACAAGAGAGAGAAGACACAAAATTAATAGCATGGTGGCATGTAAATGTACGGAGAGATAAAGGAAAAGTCCCCCAGCAGTTTAAGCCAATAGCAGCAGAACTAAGGGATGGTTCTGGGTGGCTGAGCGGCCTTAAAATGAAGGTTTTACATCTAATCCTCACAGCAGAAAGGAGTCTGTCTCCAGAGCTGATTCCACAACAGAGGAGCCTGAAAACTGAAAGTTCTGCCTCCCATTCTGCTTTTTTGGAAATTCCAGAAACTGAAAGTAAGCCTGGAGTCTGAGAGCAAAGGTCTCCGTTGGGATAATGTGGTGCAATAAGGTCTTTAAGATACAATGGAGATTAATTCTTTGGGGCTTTGGACGTGAAGAAGGATTTTAAATTCTCTTCTGCCAATGAACAGTCAGCTCTCTCTCTGTCAGAATTGTCACTGCAAACTTTTTTTTTTACACAGTTATTGGATGCCGTGATAATAAGGAATTACAATAATTCAGCCTATGAGGTACAGGATTACCTGCGCAACAATGTTGCGCAGGTAGAATAAGGCCATCCTGGAGGCCTAAACGACATGTTTTGGTTGAAAATAACTCTGAGCTATCACACACAGCCAAAGCATTTTCTGATACTCCGATGCCAAAAACTACAAATGTCTGTTTTGTTGAGGTTAGGGGGGGGAACTCGTGGTCACGGTGAAATAAAATTCATATTGAGAACAGTTCCAATCATGCAAATCCGAATTTTGCAGCAGGAAATCATAGTTTTGAGCTATTGAGTTAATAAATCATCATAATGAAATACTCATTCACCATATTGATTTAGTAAGTCAAAGGAGTCCTATATATGGTTTGGTTAACTGAGCATTTGTACATAACTCATAGTAGCTGTTTTTTGTTTGTTCTGCTTGATACCCAATCTAAAATTAAAATTTCCCATTTCCACATTCTTGTGTTACAATCCATATTTTTTGCAGGTCTTGTTTGATGGCGCAATGTACCTTTAACAAACGTCTCATGCTGCGATTTGTCTTTAATTCTTTATCAAATGATGAGTAAGAATTGTAAATAAACTGGATTACAGAGCAGGTCAGCTCAGTTCTCTGGCAGTCTAAATCCAATACAAGCAAAATGCCATCAGCTCTTTGGTACAGAAGTTCAGTCGTCATTTCTTTTATAAACTAGTTGTGTCATCATTACTGCCACTGGGATGTACACAAATATAAATATATGCTGTGGCAAGCTCGTACAGCTGTGTTCCGGTAGCTGAACTCGGTTCCAAAGACTGGCACATCTGGGAAACGATCCATGTTTGAGTCACAGCGTTTTCACAACAAAGTGAGTGGGATGATGTTTGTCTTTGAACCCCTTATCAAAGGCTGAAGAGAGGACCTTGTACAGATAAATATCCCACCGAGCCGAGCAGCTCTTCACTCTACAACAAGACGAAACCGCAGCCAGTGGCCACGGCAACATGGCTCCATCACTTCTAGCAGCAGCAGGAGGACTTCTCTTACTTTTCTCCTTCTCGTCAGCAGTAAGTCACCCGATTTAGATTTCAATTTTTCGCTCTTTTCTAAAGCTCAAAAATCAAACTTTTTTGTCTGTTTGCGTGCAGCAAATCCGAGGAGACAACGTGGCAACATGTAACCCAAACGATGGCTTTGTAAGTTTGCAGTTACAAATCTGAACCTGGCATGTTTTTGCATCTTTGCTGTTTTAAATGCTTTTTGCCTGTTCTGTGCATATTTAGGGGAAGTACTGCCCTACTACATGTGGAGTGGCTGATTATTTGCTGAGGTATATGCCAGGAGTGGAGAATGATTTGGACGATATGCAAAATCAGCTGGAAACTATTGCCAATTTGACTCAAGGAGCAGAATCCACGATTACCTACATGAAAGATTCAGCTACTTCAGCTCAAAAATCAACCCAGCCAGGTAAAATGAAACAACATTAACACCTATCTTTACACACTTGAAGTTCTCCAGAATATTCAAATGACTGCATAATCGCACCCTAACCCTAATCCATCAAACTCGGCCGGCTTTTCATTTCAGACCCGTACTTCAAAAAGTCAACAAATATGCTGGATGATGTTCTTCGATTTGAAAAAACCATCATTGCACAGGAACAGCAAATATTGTAAGTTTTACCCAAGTTGTGCTTTAAATGTTTTGCTTGTGGTGTCACAGTTAACATGCAGGGGTGGAGAAAGCACTTTCATTTTGATCCACTTACACTGCATGGGTTTTACTTCCTTATAGCTATTTAATGTGTTCTTCTGTTTTTTTTGCAGATTTTTTCTATTAACAACGTATGAATAGCTTGTACATTATGGTGTGTTATTACAGATGAAATGAGGTCTCCAGGTTTAAATGTTTCCTACCTTGAAAATGATTCTCTTAAAGAAGCCGTGGCATGCTTTAATTTCTGAGACTTTTAATAACCGGAATACAAGGTTTTTATGTGAAATGGAACTTTTTTCACAAAGCAGCTTTGGTGCCTCCTACACCTTCAGTTCAATGTAATCTTGCCTCTTCACCCACACACACAACTGAACTCAGAACACGGATTGATTTGATCTGCCACCCACACATCTTTGCTCTGCACAACCATACACTTCACATAATCAATTATGTCTTTTTCTAGATTTGCTTTTTGCTTTTTCACATCTTCTCATTCTTGTGATCCAATATCTGCAGTCCGCAACATATGTAGCTTATACAACTCGCATTTGTTTCCCTCCCTTCCAGTGAACTTCAGAACTTACTGGCATCCAACGAGCGAAGGATGGCCGACCTGAAGCAGCTGTCCATTCAGCTGCAGCAGAAATGCAACGAGCCCTGCAAAGACACCGTCGAGATCCAAACCACCACAGGAACAGGTAAAAAAACAAACAAAAAAAAAGACCCCAGCGTGACCCTCAGGTTGTTCCCATTTCACCAGGAGTTTCTCAATCTTGCCTCGTTTGAACATCACTTGTCCTTGTTCAGTGTTTAGTTAGAGCCTAAAATCAATATGCTGCATCAGGCCAGAGTAAACATATTTATTCTAGATGATGACCTACATTTTCTGAGGACATAGTTATATAATATGTGATTCAGACTGAATTTTAACATTATTCTGACTGCTTATGTCTGGATTTATTGTAAACAGCAAGTCAGTAACTCCAAATTAATATTTTTTTTCCTAATTAGACTGCCAGGACATTGCAAACAAAGGTGCCACCACCAGCGGTCTTTATTATGTGAGGCCAGAGAAGGCAACAGAGCAATTCCTGGTTTACTGTGAGATTGACAGCTTTGGACGTGGCTTTACAGTAATACAAAGGGTACGTATCACACTAAGAAAAACGAAAATGGCTCTTCTCCTGTATATTATTTTGTAAATTAAGTGGATAATCAGTGTGTAAGTTAATCAGTTAGGGCTGGGTGAGGTACTGAACTTGTGTTCAGGTTTGGCCTTCTCTAGTGAGATTAGCATTTTGGTTGACCTGAAATGTCTCAGAAAAATATATGATAATGATTTAAAATTTAAGGCAATGCTACAACTTAAAATGTTATACTTCTCTTACAAAAACATTTATTTAAATGATAAACGATAAATACATCATGCTAAGGCGGTCAGTTATTAAAGTGAAGATTGGAAAGCTAAGTCGCTTTTAAAGAGGGCATTTAAGTCTTTCAGGATCTGGCAAACGTTTTGTTTGTGCAGAAACTAACCAAATGAATTCTGATCGCTTCACAGAGACGTGACGGCAGCGTGGACTTCCACAAGGACTGGATCCAGTACAAGGAGGGCTTCGGTTATCTCTCCCCAGATGACACCACGGAGTTCTGGCTTGGCAACGAGAAGATGCACCTGCTGACCGCCACCTCCTCCGCCATCCCAACTGTGCTGAGGATAGAGCTTGTTGACTGGGACGGCAACAAGAGGTACATTTATTTTATTTTGTTTTATCTTATTTAACCTTTATTTATACGGGTAATCTCATTGAGACACGGGGTCTCATTCCCAAGAGAGACCTGTCCTCCAATAACATAACAAAACAGCATTATATAGAGAATATATCACCTTTGCGCCCCACAAGTCATGTCCTTTTGCACAGTGTAAGCTGATCCATTCCAACCCCACAGTGCTTGGAATAGCATCCCCAGCTTTCAAGCATGATATCCTGATTTCCTAACTGGAATTCTGAATGGATGGCTGGTTTTATTCCTTTAGGAATCAAGAGAAAGAAAGTCCTGACTGGCTCTACAGGCAGAGAAAAAAGGCACTGCAACCGATCAATGCGCATGCATAAGCACACGTGATAACATGATTATGTAAGGGGAGAACCGATGGGGCAAGGCAAACATGGCCCACCGATAGTGAGGTTAGGGGGGGAAAAATGGCAAAAACCAACATGACATCTCCTCCTCTGCCCAGGTATGCCGACTACAACATGTTCAGAGTCGGGTCGGAGGCCGATATGTACCGTCTGACCTACGGTTTCTACTTCGGCGGCGACGCAGGAGACGCTTTCAGCGGCTTCGACTTTGGAGACGACCCAAGTGACAAGTTCTACACGTCGCACAACGGCATGCAGTTCAGCACTTTCGACAAGGACAACGACAAGTACGACGGCAACTGTGCTCTGCAGGACGGCTCTGGCTGGTGGATGAACAGATGTCATGCCGCACATTTGAATGGAAAATACTACCAGGGTAAGACTCGGAGGCCAAAACCGCTGCCAAATCTTCTAATTGGGGGGTCATTTATGTAATTAGTGCAGTTTAAAGCACTGTAATTATGCTTTTGACAACTCCACATGCACAAAGACACAATCTAAGCCGTGTGTTTTGTGTTTATCTAGGTGGCAGGTACACAGAGAAGGATGCAGGGGAGTTTGGCTACGACAACGGCATCATTTGGGTCACCTGGCACAACCGCTGGTACTCCCTGAAAGAGACCACCATGAAGCTCATCCCCCTCAGCCGCCTCACGGCAGGAGGTGGACAGCAGGCCGGCGTCAAACAGTTCGGTGGTCTGGGATCTTAAACATCAGACGTGCACTCGTTGTGTTCAACCATGAAACTTTACATTAAATAAAATGCCTCCCTGGAAAATTTCTGATTATTATGATTTGTCTTTCTGTGATGTTTGCGTGTTCCAGTCGTCTGACCCAGCAGGACACTGATGTTTCCTTCTCTACTGTTGTTTTAAGCACTAATAAACGTCTTTTCTCTAATAATCATGTTTGGACATTACTTCATTGGAGATTCGTTGCACTCAGTTGCTTCCAGCCTGCACAGCAACCTCATAAAGCAGCTCTTTTATGAGGCAAAGCACCTGGTATAAAAAAAGAAGTAGCTAAGAAAGCTCGACCATGACATGTGAATGGAAAAAATGAACAAAGCAAGCATTTTATTATAACACCAAAATAAATCTTAGTAGTCAACATCTTCCCTTTATGTGCATTCGATATAATATAATCCTTCAGCACCAACAACTTGTAGAACTCATTCAGTTGCATTTCTAGGTCACCCTTGTATTCTTTCAGATGCACAAAATGGAAAATTGAATAAAATGACAGATCTGGCTACATCAAGGATCTCTTAGAGAAATGAAATGCCAAGATTTAAAAATAGCAAACAAGCAAAAATAAAACATCATCAATATTTCACTTTTGTGAAGTAAAAACATAAAAAACATTCTGACCTGGGCAGGGATCCATACAGCTCTACTGAAGGAAAAGCATTCCAGTAGGAATTTAAGAAGTGTGATCCAATTAGTTAAACTAAAGGTGCTTTTTAGAGGCTGTTTCCATTCCTCATAGTGGTTGTAGCAGCTTTAAAAATGCTTTATAAATATATATTAATTTTATATTAACATTCATTGGCCTCTTTCAGTTATTTCTGAAGAATTAATTATTAGATATATATTTCAACATTTCCCACTTTAAACTATCTTTTTTCGCTTGCTAGTTAATTATTATTATTATTATTATTATTATTATTATTATTATTATTATTATTATTATTATTATTATTATTATTATTATTATTATTATTATCCCTTATTAATCCTACGAGGGGAAATTCTGATTTTCGCATCTCTCCCCAATTGGGGGGAGTCAGAGCACAGGGTCAGCTGCGGTACAGCGCCCCCTGGAGCAGGAAGGGTTAAGGGCCTTGCTCAAGGGCTCAACAGCGGCCGCATCGGGGCTTGAACCTCTGACCTTCTGATCAGTAGTCCAGAGACTTGACCGTTGCGCCACCACTGCCCACCACTTGTTTTAAACATGCTCACTTTTCACTCAGTAGCCCAGATAAACCCTGTCAGTACGAAGAATTCTCTGTGGGATGTTCAGAACATTAAAACCACTTCTGAGACTCATTGTGTCAGAGTTATCAGAAGGTCACACTTGACATGTTTATTTGCGTCCGCGGTTTATTTACTCTGCATTGTGTACTAGTAGTGCTTGTTCCCATGCAACATCACTCTCGCCTCCAGTCCCGTGGAGTCCAAACTCCACCTGGCTCATGTTCGATGGTTGTGCCAAAGAACAAATGCCTCGACTTGATATTAGGTATAAAAGGGCAAAGGCCCTGCCATGTACAGCCACCAAGTCTTCTTAAAGTCCTCAAAGGGACAAGATGTTTTTGAGATCAGTCTCGTAATAATTTCAGTAAAATTTGCAGGAAACATTTTCATCTTACCAACTGAGTCTGCTTTTGGATTGGATAACCATTAATCAATGTTCTCCACTGGGCAAACATGATCTGGTGAGGTCAGACAGCCAAACCTTGGCCTGTACTCACTGCAAATTACATCCCTTTAAGTTCATTACTGTATGAAAACATGCAAAATAGTGATGCTGAACAAAAATATAAACACAGCATGCGAACTGGTTTCTGTTTCTGAGGCCATATGGCTCTTCAACTCCTCCTCACAGAGAATAGAATAGAATAGAATAGAATAGAATAGAATAGAATAGAATAGAATAGAATAGAATAGAATAGAATAGAATAGAATAGAATAGAATAGAACAGTGTGTTTCAGCTGCTAAACATTTACATCTGCACTTTATTTGACAATGTTGGTTAAATGGACACCTCTTGTTATTTGCACATTACTAATTCCACTGTTCTTATTTGATTTCTATTTGTCTGCCACCATCTACACAGTCTTTTAGCTTTAGTATATACATTCTGTACATAATTATGCCTCTATATTTTCTTATGTTTTTATACCCGCTGTGTGCACTGATCTTATGTTTTATTTTTGTACATTCTGTATGTTTAATATGTTGCCGGTTTCTTCAGTTTCCCTCAGGATCAATAAAGTACCTACCTACCTAACGAAAAACTGAAACAATCTTGTATCTATTGTTATGTTTGTAGATTCTCAGTCATCTAGGTCTTGATAATTGTTGGAGCTTCAGTAGAAATCAGAATCAAATAAGGAAGCCTAGTTGATTTCTACTGAAGCTCTAATCTGAGTTAGAGTTAGGAAAGGATTTCATTTAGTTAAATGTGCATAAAAACATTTTTAGCTGTTCATAGGGAGAAAACCTCGACTGCCAAGTTAATCCACATCCCAGTCTGATAGTGTGATTTGTACACAGACACCTATTTTGACCAGAGACTATTTAAATTGCTTTATACATTAACAATAAACCAATAGAACAATGGAATGCTGGGGCCTCTTGCCAGGTCAGCATGGTAAATGAGAAATTGTTCTCAACTAATCTTACCTGGTAAAATAAAGACTAAAAATAAATAAATAAATAAATAATAGCCCAACGGATGTATACTTACAGAGCAGTTATGTTATCTTTAAAACAGTTCATTATTTTAATACCTTACCAAAGATGCATATATTCTGTTGCTTTAGTATTTTTAAAGGTTTAATGCAATTACACAGGAACCTAAATTGAATATTTTTTAAATCAATCAATCTATCTATCAATCAATCAATCAACCAGTCAGTCAGTCAGTCAGTCAGCCTGTCTGTCTGTCTGTCTGTCTGTCTGTCTATCTGTCTGTCTGTCTATCTATCTATCTATCTATCTATCTATCTATCTATCTATCTATCTATCTATCTATCTATCTATCTATCTATCTATCTATCTATCTATCTGTCTGTCTATCTATCTATCTATCTATCTATCTATCTATCTATCCATCCATCCATCCATCCATCCATCCATCCATCCATCCATCCATCTATCTATCTATCTATCTATCTATCTATCTATCTATCTATCTATCTATCTATCTATCTATCTAGCATCCATCCATCCATCCATCCATCCATCCATCCATCCATCCATCCATCCATCCATCCATCTATCTATCTATCTATCTATCTATCTATCTATCTATCTATCTATCTATCTATCTATCTATCTATCTATCTATCTATCTATCTATCTATCTATATCTGGTCAAAAAGCATCCTATCAATTAAAAATGCGTGATTAATGAAGTAAAAACATGCACAAAAAAGCTATTTAACACAAAAAAAAGAAAACAAGAAACCCCAGAAAGAATAATATGCACTGTAGTTTGAATTGATTTGGACTTTGGATACTTGCTGAGAAAAATACTTCAAAAAAACTGAAAACAAAATCAAATTCTTCAATGATTTTTAAAGAGAGGCACTTCAATTCTGATATCCTCTAGAAAACACTGAAGTAAAGTCTTTGCCCTTTCTGGTAAAATTGCATTTAATGATCCTTTAAATGTCATTAGATTTTGTTTCATTTAATAACTAGTTCTATCATTGCCCCACTGAAAGAATATTGTCTTTGTTATTGATGCGTTTTACTTGTTGTCATTTACAATAAGAAATCCTGTCTTTGAATGTTTCAAAGTATCTTCTCTTGTAGAGATAGGAGGTATTGGAATAATTTATTGCTCTATGTTAAAAAAAACAATGGACAGAATTAATTACATGCTGTGTTCATATGATATTAGTGAAAAATTAAAAATAAATGTAAAAAAACACCATTGCTGTACCCCTCCTGGCCGCTAGGAGGTACTTACAAATCACCCGCTGCTGTCTGTCCTCTTTACTTCCGGGGTTTCCGGTCGCTAGTTTGTAGCGGTGGGAATGTGTTTGCATGTGTGATATTTTGTCCAGTCCGAAGCTACATTCACTTAAAACACATACGTTTCTTCACATTCGGTAGGAAATCAATATTCACCAAAACAATGACGGAGGTAAGGCGATATTTGAAGTCTTTTGTGTTTCTTTTCTTCACTCCCGCTCAGACGCTCGTCTAACGTTCACACTGCCGGGCCCGGCTAATTACTGGAACCATATACGTTTAGCATTTTGTTGTTTGTATATCTCACATTGAAGAATAAGATCAGCTGTTGTGTTTTTATGAATTAAATTCCATGTTTTTGAACTTAACTGTTCTATTTTACAGGAAGTCCAGAAGCATTCGGTCCACACTTTGGTCTTCAGGTCTCTGAAAAGGACTCATGATATGTTTGTGTCCGACCACGCCAAGTCCGTCTCACTGGATGATGAAAGGTAACTCACATTATTACCTAAACCAGAGCTTTTTGTCCCACGTATTTACTATAATAAGCAAGGATTACTAGCGCCAGGTGTTCATTGTTAATCCAGACCAGATCTTGTTAGCTGTGGGTTCTATTGTGTGGTCAGAGAAGCAGTAAATATGTCTGTATTTCTGTTTTCTAACTCTAACAAGTTACTCAAATAGGCTATAGAGATATATCTAGTAACAGATTGGGGTTTTCAAGCTCTGCAATAAAGGGGAATGTGCAGAGAAGAAGTATTCAACATAACTTGGTCAATGCTCTCTGGACATTAATGTGTGTTTATTTGTAATTTATGACCAAATGATGAAAGTGTAATTATGCTTGCAAGATAACTAGCTGATAAGGGTATTTTTTTTTTTTTTTTTTTTAAGCGGAGCAATATCCTTAAAAATAGTTATGACAGCATGGATGAGGACAGTCTTAAACGATGGCATGCTTTTATGTGTCAGTTCTTTAGGTATATTTTACTGTGACTATTTCCGCCTTACAATAAATTTCATAAAGGTGATGATGTTCAGTTTGTAATTAAACTAATGAATCACTTTGTAGGCTGTTTGTGGTGCTGTGGACTTGTTTTGCATTATACTGACAATGGATGCATGATATTGGAGACATCGGATGTTGCATAAGTATGTTTGGGTTTTTTTAGGTATATGTATTGCGATTTGGAAAAAATGTGTAGTACTGTAACCTGAGTATAACTTACCAACTGCAAGATGCAATCTGTGAGCAAAACCCTGGAGCCTGGTCCAGTTGTTCGGGGCTGCAGCCATTCACGCGAAAATGTCATTTGCAAACAACGGCTTTTCAGTTGTTTACCTTCATTAACTGTGTTGATGATGAGGCATACATCAAGCTCTTTTGTCTGGCAGGACCACAAGTCCGTTGTCACTGCATAATATTCCATTTGTAACAGCCCCGTTTTTTTGTGGCTTGGATTTTTCACTCAGCTCTCGAATGTCAACTTGCGTAAAATAGGTGAATGACCACTTGATCCTAATTTTAAAACCTTCTGGTATCCTGACTTTTGTGAGATACAAACTTATTGTATCGGTGACTCCTCTCTGCTGTCTAGGACCTTTTGCATATGGTGTAACACTGGCAAAATCATCAGAAATATTTGTGGTCCTAATTTAAATGGTCAAACAGCTTAGTCCTGTTGCCTCGTGTGGTGGCATCAAACACAAGACGCTACCGACAGACCACCATGTTTTCAACATCATTCTTTCTGTAGCCAAAACATTTCCGTATAACTGATGTTGCTTTTCTTTTTTCAACCAAATCTTTCTCTTCAGTGGTTTACTGCTTCTCTCATTTTGCTGTGCACATGTGGAGCCTGCATGTCAACAAACTATGTCTTGTAAATGAGGTTAAAAATCAGAGTGTGTCAAGGAATCCTAAAATCAGAGTAAACTATGTTCCATCAGACAGACTTTTTTGTGTATTAGATATACAAAATGAGAACTGTGCAACTTTTCTTTTTGTATCAAGCAGCAAAAAACATTGTATTGCGCTTGCTGTGATATCACAGTTGCACATTTTTGTGTCAATACCGATTTGATATATCATATAGCACTAATATTGTAAGTTATTTCACTAACTGTGGGCTAAACAGAAATAATTTCACTATAAACTACAGCCTCTAAAATCCTCAAACCGTGGAATCTGCACTTCTCTACATCTGAGCAAACACTGGACAATCTAACCTCCATCGACAGAGGATTTATTACAGGACCCTTGTATTTTTTTTGTCTGTCTCCAACAGTCCAAAGATTCTAAGTTTACTATCATGTGTAAAAAATTATCAGCATAAAATATGTTTATAAAGCTGTAACTGGTATTTTTTAAATCACTGAAATGATGAATAATTGCTGAAGGTTAATGTTCTGTTGATTGCTGCTCTGAAATACATTCGTTTGTCAGATATTGAATTTATATAACCACAAACAGACAAGCTGAGTAACGCATAAAATGGAATCTTAATTTGAATTTATATTAGTATTATAGTACTAAATTACAAATTCCACGAGAGAAAATGTTATCTTGCTTGTACAAAACTCTTTGTACAAGTACAAGAACCTATTTTATTTTTTGTTTTGTAGAAAACAACCTGACCAGATCATATCATCATTATATGAAGCTCAGTCACCTGATAGAATTAGTACATAATTGATTTTTAAAGGGAAATGCTTTGCTTTCCTATTTATTTGCAGCCACCAGGTGAAGATGGGCGTGAAACTGAAAACAGAGTACGGTGCAGTTTTACACATGCCCGTCCTGAAGGAAGGAAAAGACAGAGTCTCACAGCTTCCAGGCAGCATGCAGGGCCACCAGGGCTACATACAGCCAGGTAGGAGGAAACTAACACTGCATGTCAACATTAGTCTGCTAAAACTCGCTGAATAGAAAAGCAAAAAAATGTGTTTGTATGCCTCCACAAATGTGTTGTTCTTCAGCTAGACTCATTTAAAGATAGATTCTGTGTTTACCTCAATGCTTAGCTTCCAAGACTGCCTTGTTTTTATAATGTCTTTTAGGTGAAGACCCAGAATACTTGATCGCCGGGACACATGCTTACCCCTCTGGACCTGGTAATTATTGTTCGTCATGCCAGATTTATGATTTTAGCCTTTTTCCCTGTTCCTGTGTTGACACCAGTAACTTTCACTCAACAGGAGTGGCATTGACTGCTGACACAAAGCTGCACAGGAATCCCAGCGAGGGAGGAGTGCACTCCATGGCGTTGGCTTTACCACCCTCACAAGCTCGGTAAACTTTTCCCTACACATGGTCGAAGTTGATGAAGTTATTGGTCGTCCAAAGCGAATAATACAACGTATTCACATTTAAACCATGCCTGCTCTGTTTTGCATTTTTAGGCAGGAAGCCAGTCGCACTGCAGCCAGTGTTGCTGACATCCATCGACATGCAGGAGGAGCAGAGAGAGTTCACCCTCAGTCGTCTGTAGTGGTAGGTCGCAGTGTATTTCCACATTAATTCATGCTGATAATTGCCTGGAAAAGCTGCAGACCTCATAACTAATGTGTTTTTTCCAGTCACTCATGGAAGGAGGTGGGACCAGAAATTCGGCACTAATGAGGAGAGCACCAACAATGCCCAAACCTCAGTGGCATCCACCGTGGAAACTATTTCGGGTAACAACACATCATTTTAACTTCTCCTCTGTTGTACAGGAGGGATGCATTTGGGAAATGTCTGGTGTTATTAATAACTGTGGTGTGTTTTGTCTGATAGGTCATCAGTGGTCATCTTGGCTGGGTGAGGTCCATCGCTGTGGAGCCTGGAAATCAGTGGTTTGTCACAGGGTCAGCTGATAGAACTATAAAGGTGAGTCAAGCTAATAAATAACAGTTTTATATTTCAATAACATCATGGATAAATTATTCTGTCTATTTAGTAACAAAATAATTGCTATAAAGAGGCATTTTTTTGATTATATTGATCTGTGTTTGATGTTCGTGCAGTTAACTAGTTTTTCTAATTACTTTTAATCTCCAGAGCTTTAAGCTGCATCTAACAGTCTTCATCAGCATTTGAAGTTGGCTCATCTGACATGGAGTGATCTTTGTTTAAATGTTAGCAACCTTAAGTCTCTGATTAGGACTTTTCTTGATCTCACCCTGCTTTTGTTTAATCCATTTACTCCAGTGTGTTCTGTGTAGGTTCACACATGCAAGAGTGGTTGATAGCAACTTTAATGCACTGATGTTAACGGTCACATATCATACATTTTAGGTTATTTTTTCATTATCTACAGCTGTAACTTTCACCTCAAGCTGGCACCCTCTAGAGGCTGTTTCTGGGAATGTTGTGTAATGATCTTAATGTGACTTGAAGGCTGATTGTCTTGACAGATCTGGGACCTGGCCAGTGGAAAACTGAAACTGTCTCTGACCGGACACATCAGTACAGTGCGTGGTGTGGCAGTCAGCAGCCGCAGCCCTTACCTCTTCTCCTGTGGGGAAGACAAGCAGGTCAAATGTTGGGATCTGGAGTACAACAAGGTATATCATCTACATGAGTTCGTTAGTGGAGGTTATTGAGAGGGCGTCACAGAGGGCGATTTTTTTCAGTTGTGGTATTTTGGAACTCTGTGTTTTAGGTAATCAGGCACTACCACGGACATCTCAGTGCTGTGTATGATTTGGATCTACATCCAACCATCGATGTGTTGGTGACGTGCAGCAGGGACGCCACAGCAAGGGTAAGCTCGTAGTCGATATGTCGAATGTAGAGATGTCAAAATAGGTCAACTTTTTTCATTGTCGACATCAACAATTCCTGTCATATTTTTATAGTTTTGTCCAGTTTGAGACCTGCTGCTGTTGTATGAATGGACCAAGCATTTGAAATAAGGCCATAAGGATTCGTTGGTGTGTTTGTGATGTGTGCAGTGTTTCGTGTATGCAAAACATAGCATCATCTCATCAAACAAAAGAACCTTCTTTCAGTTGACATTAGTCTAAACAAACCACAATACAATTACACAATCTTTTCCTAAGCATTAGATTAATGAATTTTACATTCTGTGGCTTCTAGACTGTGGTTTTGTATTCAATTGTTGTGTTAGATTGTGCTTTCCAGGGCTATCACATTTCAGTATCTGCCACCTCACACCTTTACAATTCTCATAGAGCAACAGAACAATAGGTAAATAATAATGAACAAACTCCTTGCCTTGAACTAAACTGTTGTTGGTTTATGCAGTGTGCATTCAAGTTTAAATTGCATTAGCATCTCCCAGTCTAAGAAAGAGGGAATATGGAGGTCTCTTCAACCAAGTAGCTGGTTTAGTTTAATCTCTACAAGCAATAAGATATGATGTTACATGTCATATGGAGGGACGACCTGTCTGCCAGACATTGAATACTTAAATTAGACTAACTAGTTTTCCTCCCTGTTCATGCAGGTGTGGGACATCAGGACCAAAGCTAATGTGCACACGCTAACTGGTCACACCAACACTGTGGCCACAGTGAGATGTCAGGCAGCAGAACCACAGATCATCACCGGTAAAGATATTTTAATTTCATCAAAATACTGGGTGGAATCCCTGAATATGGCTGTGTTTACTGTGAAGTTGTAGCCTGGTAGTTATCTTTCTACTGTAATTTATCTTCATAGGCAGTCACGATTCGACCATCAGGCTGTGGGATCTGATCGCTGGAAAAACCAGAGCAACTCTGACCAACCACAAGAAGTCTGTCCGGACTCTGGTGCTGCACCCCAGACAGTATGTAGTGTTTCATAAAACACAGTACTGACACCTAAAAATACATTTGTCTTCCAAAAAATTGATTTTATGACCTGCTTGCTGCCTGAATGTTTTGCTAATGCACTAAGTTTAAGCACTATTAAACTTAACACTAGGAAGCAAATTAGAATTGTGTAGAAAGTTATTATGGCAATGTAAGCACTGTGAAGACATCACGGACTCTGGAAAACTGGGATAGGCATTTGGCTTTCTTTGGTCTTCTATAGATTAACCACAAACATGTGACGTTAAATTAATAATGCAGATAAATGCATTTGTTCTTTCTTGGGTGTCAGTAGTTGAGCAGTAGAGCCCACAACATGCACTTGTTTTTCTTGATTTGCTTGTAAATTGAGTCTTTATTATTTGTTTTTGCTAATATTTTAATTGTGTTTTAACTGTGTACTCCCTTGAAAAAGCATTTCTTTATCTCAATGGGATTTCTCCTAGTTTAGTAAAGGTTAATAATAGTAGTATTTATTAGAAATAGGGATACGTCTGAGCTTGTGGATTATAATACTGTTGTAAGTATTATTACAAATAAAATATGTGGCCTTAATTCATGAGATGTTGTTCTTGTACTGTGTGTTTTCCAGATACACTTTTGCTTCTGGATCTGCTGATAACATCAAGCAGTGGATGTTTCCAGATGGCAACTTCATCCAGAATCTGTCAGGTCACAACGCCATTATCAACACTCTGGCTGTTAACTCTGATGGTGTGTTGGTGTCTGGAGGTAATAATGTCTATTTTGTGTATTATTTTTTTTTAAGGTGTATGTTCACCCTTATAAGATTAGAAGCATGTTGAGCTCAGACTTTGGTTCATCATTCGTGTTATTTTCTCACTCTGTAGCTGACAACGGAACCATCCACATGTGGGACTGGAGGACGGGCTACAACTTCCAGAGAATCCATGCAGCTGTTCAGCCTGGATCTCTGGACAGTGAGTCAGGAATCTTCTCCTGCGTGTTCGACCACTCAGAAAGCCGACTGATCACCACAGAGGCTGACAAGACCATTAAAGTTTACAAAGAGGACGACACCGCTGTAGGTTAAACTGTCACATTTAAAGTGAGTTTCTGTATCAGGCAGCAAAAACATCATCTGACAACCCTGTTCTCTTTCTTACAGACCGAAGAAAGTCACCCAGTCAACTGGAAACCAGAAATCCTCAAGAGAAAAAGATTCTGAAGACTTTTCTTTTTATTATTTTCCTCTTGTCACAGTACCAATCTTGAGTTTTATTTCTACCAACTTCTTGCTTGTGCTTTTTTATCAAGCAAACTTTCCCTCAACTAACTTTGGCAGAAGCGCCCACATCTTGTTCGTCTGCTTTACTCCAAAAACCATTTGCAGCCCTCGTTGTACGACGTTAGTCCAGTAAAGCTGCCGTTTTGGACTGCCAGGAAGCTCCCGGAGCGTTTGTGCTTGATGACGACGGCTCTCTGGTGGTTCTGGTCTGTCTGGTCCACCAGCAGAAGCCACTCTTCATTTGGAGAAGGACGACCTTCAGAGTGGACCTGGTTGCTGCTGGGATCAAACCCTGCAGCGGGAGAGATGAAGTACGTCAAGAAATAGTTTCCAAAAGATTCTTTTGTATGGACTCCATAGAATTGCCAGTAGTACAGACATGAAAACAAACTTGTTTCTGGCCTGGAATGTGACCTTTATTTTGCTCCACTTTAATAAAGACCACACTTTTCACATATTTGCTTTCGTTCAGTAGCTTACCGAGGTATCTGTTGGTGACGACGCTCCTGTAGTACTTACAGCCGTCACCTTTAATCTCCTCCCAGTAGCTCTGATCTCCAGCCGTCTCACTGAGCTCCACTGTGTTTCTGCTGTCACCAGTTGGCTCTATTGTCTGCTCACCTGAGGGTTGAACACAAGAAACTTGATCCTGTTGCTGTTATACAGAAGTTTAAGCTAAAGCTAATTGTTAGCAACAGCTTGGTTTCAGTGCGCAAATATCAGGAGTGCTTTGAGTTTAAAGGATTATGCAGAGAGAAGACAGACTTTACCAAAACACCTGACAAATGTTGCTCCAGTGCTTCGAGTTTCAACCAAGCAAAAAGTCCATGAAGACATTTGACAGCATATCGTTTGGAAGATCTGGGTTAATTTTTGAGCCTATTTTCGAAAAAGATTCCAGTAAAAGCTTTACTAAAAATGTCTTTTTTAAAAATCACCACCATACTATTTGGCTGACAATAGAAACTACATACAGATTATGATTTTTTTTTTTTTTTTCAAAACAAGCTCCACCTGAATCAACGACACCAGTACAATCCTGCTTTTAAATTGATACATTGGTTAAAAAGAGTAATAATACTGTAGTGATTTACTATTTACTCTGATGCATTTGAATGTAAATAACTAAAAGCACTGAAGTCACAAGGGATTTTTTTAATCTGCATTGAGTAAATTTTCGTGAGCATACATACAGACTTACTTAAGTCAAAGCAGGATTTGTACTTTTAACAGATTCTATTAAGTGTTTTCTGTGATGCTTCCTCCACTACTATTGGTCTTAAAGTTTCTTGTTTTCTATTCTTGACAAAAATGCACCATTTTAGGTTTTTCTCATCAAACCAAACCAAATTTAGTTTCTCTTTACAGCTGATATTTATTCTTTCATAACCATTAAATGTCTTCAAGGACCCTCAGTCCAAATCTTCACAACTGTCAAGTGAGAAAGATGTTTTAAAATTTGGTGAAATGGGTCAGTGGTAATTTGGTTCTTAGTGTTTTGCATCTACGTCTACCTGAGTCCTGGATGTAGAGCTTTGACAGAGCGTGACAAAAGCCTCGGCCAGGTTTCTTCTTCAGACGGGGTTTTGCTGGTTCTGGTTGGTCCACCGCCTCTGTTGGAGGTTCTTCATCTGTCAGGAGGTGACCAGCATTAAACATGATCTCCTCCTCCAGAGACCGGAGACACGTCTGAAACTGTTCTTCATCTTCTTCTGCATTTCTAGACGAGATAACGACACCACCGTAAGTTAAACTGTCACGTTTAAAGTGAGTTTCTGTATCAGGCAACAAAAACATCATCTGACAACCCTGTTCTCTTTGTTACAGACTGGAGAAAGTCACCCAACCAAGTGGAAACCAGAAATCCTCAAGAGAAAAAGATTCTGAAGACCTTTTTAAAAAAATATTTTTCTGTAGTCACCGTGCTGAACTTGAATTTTATTTCTCAAAACTTCTTTTGTAGCTACACCCAGCAAGGTTTGTTTGCTAGTGCTTTTTTTTGCCTGCTTTACTCTAAAAACCAGCTCTCATTGTACGATGTTCGTCCAGTAAAGCTGTTGTTTTGGACTGCCAGGAAGCTCCCGGAGTGTTTGTCTTTGATGACGACGGCTCTCTGATGGTTCTGGTCTGTCTGGTCCACCAGCAGAAGCCACTCTTCATCTTCAGCTATCACATTTTTTTGTTGTCTGATACAGTGAGATTCTCTATCAGGCAGCAAAAACATCATCTGACAAAAGTGTTTCCTTTCTTACAGACCAAAGAAAGTCACCCAGAATACTGAGATTGAGGAATATATTCCTCTAGACGTCCAAGGACATGAACTGGTTTTAAACTGTGACCTCTTTTAAAGGTCTCCTCACCTGAAGTCCACCCACAGCAGGCCTGCAGTGATCAGCCCCAGCCACTCACTGGCCTCCCAGTTGTTGGTCAGCATGACCGGCACAATAACCACCTCCCTGGTGTCTGCATAGCTGAGCTCCTTCTTACAGCTGCGGGATGCCTGGTAAGCTGGAGTCATGAACGGGCAAATCACGGCAGCCTCCTCCACCCCTGCAGCCATCCTGACGACACACCAACTTCTTCAGTTTTTATCCTGTCAGTTATTATAACGGGAGATAAGTTTGTACTCACGCGTCGTTGATGTTCCCCGTCACCCCTCCTTCGATATCCATCCACACTGGCAGGCCGTCATCTTTCAGACGGTCGTATATCTTTTTCACAAGAGCCTGATCATCCCACTGGTAGGAGAGCATAATGTGAGATGGCATTTTTTTTTTTAATTTTACTTATAAATGGATGACAATATATTCCTGTGACCCTGAGCAAACTAACCCAGAAAAGGGAGAGTTGGTTGCTGTACTGCTTGTTTACTCAGGTGTGCAGCTCAGGTAACATTGGTTGCTTGGTTACATTGTCTGCTTGCACCAGTCATGCAGAATCAACAAAAGGTCCATAATAACAAGGTCTCTATACTTTGTCCCGTAAAAATGTAAAAGAAAACGTTTATAGTGTAATTTTTTTGTCTCGCAACTAACCTTTATTTGTATTTATTGCAGAATGATTTGGATTGATCTTGAAAACTTTGTTAAAAAATATTTACTCGACTGATTTCAATTATTTTAAAATATATATATAATGATTCTATATGTTACAGTAGCACTGTATGTAAAATTAAAATTAATGGTAAAACACACTCCTCCTTTGGCTTGCTGTTGAGAAGCTTTCCCCACAGCATGATGCTGCCACAATCATGCTTGAAACCATGATGCTGCTACCACCGTTCTTTACATCATGATGCTGCCACCACCATGCCTTATATCATGATGCCGCCACCACCGTGCTTCACATTATGGTGCTGCCACTGCCATACTTCACTCTCTTTCTTACACTGTCCCTAAGTTTTTACATCTTCCAGATGTCTTCCATCTCTTAATGATAGATTTAACACTGCCAAAAGGGATATTCAGTGACTCTTCTTGATCTCCCTTTCACTAATTGTGCGACTTCTAGCACCAGTTGGCTGGTGTGTTTTAAGTTAGGTGAGTAACATTGAAGGATGTGAATACTTATGCAATCACTTATTTTATGCTTTATATTTTTTTAATTAATTGGAATTACTTTGTAGAACTCTGTTCTCACTTTGACATGAAGCAAATGATTTACAGTGCTCATAACTGTCAGGATAAACTTAATCTTGTGCTGTTCAAATTCTCATTTTTACCAGCAGATGGAGCCACATCAACACTATTTGCACTTTGACCAAAACTTTATTAAACCTCTTTATATGTGATTTATTCTTAGTCATTTCACCATAGTCAGAAATACTAAGTGCCAAATTATACAAACTCAATTTGCAGTCTTAAAACGCGTTATATTTTAATTTCCTCCTACTTCCAGCTCATTTTAGGATCTTAAACAGGTTAGACTCAGTGCGCCACCTGGCAGCTCTGGAGGTAATCTCTCAGCCTAATTCAATCTTAAACAATCAGAGCCACAGATGGAGCCGATCAGCGTGGGACGCGCCGCCTGCCAGGAGGTGTGTTCAGTGCGCACAGCGCGGTCACTCTGAGGTGTCGTGTAGTGTGAAGGAGTCCGGCGGATTTACGCAGCAAGATGTTTGGATTTCTAGTCTCCACAATCACGCAACAGGCTGCTGAAATACTGTGATGGAGAACGACTGCTGGCTGCTTTCCTGCGCGCAAAGATGTACCACGCGTTTGGCACGTTTTTGTCTGGAAGAGTGCTCTAAAACGTGATTTTGGAGTTTCACTTTGACACGGGGGGAAATATGTAGTCCAGCTTGGATTTGCAAAGAGCTCAGAGCCATGTATAGAGGAGGAATGGGTCGCAAGGATGCGTCAGCTGTGCTTCTGCGGACGCTCGTCCTGTCGCTGCTTTGCGCGCAGTCGCTCGGACAGGTGTTCAACCTGACGCTGTCTGTTAAAGAGGGTCTGCCTGCTAAAACCATCGTCGGGGATCTGGGAGCGGGGTTAAGCAGGCCAAGCACTGGATTCTTCATCTCAGAGAGCAGAGACTCGTACGTGTTCAGAGACCTGGAAATAGACGCGGACACCGGGATCATCTCCACGGCTGTGATCCTGGACAGAGAGAGCAGAGATAAGTATGAATTCGTGGCAGCCACGCTTACTGGAGAGATGATCAAAGTGAAAATAGAGGTGAAAGATGTGAACGACCATTCACCTGTGTTCCCCTCAGGGCAGGTGGAGTTGGACATATCAGAGTTAAGCCCACCAGGGAGCCGGTTTCAGCTGGAAGGTGCTAAAGATCAGGATGAGGGAGAGTTTGGCACTCAGGGATACATGATCACAGAGAGTGAGATGGCCGAGTTGTTCCACTTGGATTATCGCAGTGGATCAGAGAACCACCTCAGCCTGGATTTGGTCCTGAGTAGCAAACTAGACAGAGAAACACAAGACTTCTACTCCCTGACCATTGAGGCCTTTGATGGTGGGATCCCGGCCAGGACTGGGACTCTCCAGGTGAACATCCACATCCTGGATGAGAACGACCACCCTCCTGTGTTCAACCAGACTGAGTACCACGCCTCAGTACGAGAGGATGCTCCCATCATGTCCGCTGTATGTCAGGTTCAGGCCACCGACCTCGACTTGGGTGACAACGGCAGAATCACCTATGAGATCAACAGGAGGCAGAGTGACCCGAATGAAGTTTTCTCCATCAATGAAACCACTGGAGTGGTTTACCTCAACAAGCCGCTCGACTTTGAGGCACAAGCCTTTCATGAGTTGATCATCAGTGCGAGAGACAACGGAGCTCAGCCGGAGCACAGCAGCACCTTTGTGGGCGTCAAGGTGCTTAACATCAATGATAATAGTCCCAGCATCAGTGTGTTGTTTCTCAGTGAGACAGGAGACGCCGTGGTTTCAGAGGCAGCAGCGATTGGGGACTATGTTGCTCGGATTTCGGTGTCGGACCCCGACCTTGAGGGGGAGAAGGTCACCGTCACGCTGGAGGGAGGAGATGGGAAATTTACTCTGAAGCAGACAGATGATTTTCTGTATGCTTTGTGTGTGAACTCTGAGCTAGACAGGGAAGAGCAGGATCTGTATGAACTGAAGGTCCAAGCATCAGACTCTGGAAGCCCTCCTCTGAGCAGTGAGATGGTTTTCCTCCTGAAGGTCTCTGACACAAATGACTGCCACCCGGTCTTTGAGAAGGACGTGCACATCGTGAGCATCGCTGAGGATGCTCCTCAGGGCAGCTCCCTCATCCGGCTTCAGGCCCGAGACGCAGATGAAGGCATCAACTCGGACATCAAATATTCCATCCTGAAGTCCAACCAGGACGGCCTGATCGGTATCGACCCAGAGTCGGGCTTGGTCACCACTGCTGCAGCTCTGGACAGGGAGACACAGATGGAGGTGTGGTTCCTGGTGGTGGCAGTGGATGGAGGGGAACCGGCCCTGTCGTCCACAGCTACAGTCACGGTGCTGGTGGAGGATGTCAACGACAACGAGCCGGTGTTCCAGCAGCAGCTGTACAACGTCTCCATAGCAGAACACAGCGACGTCGGAAGCTGCTTTTTACAAGTATGTTGGCGAATATTTAGCATCAAGGGTTGGCTCAAGAAACTACAAAAATAGTTTTTTCTCATCTATTCTTACTGGTCAAGTCAGTTGGTCCAGGTGTGGGAGAAATCTGCACCTGCCATTTGGTGCAAACTTCTGTCTTTTAGTTACTATGAAGTCGAGTGCTGACAGGAAATGCACAATCAACTCGAACCAATCAACAGATAGTCTGAAGCTGTAATGATTCTTCCCACCAAATACCATGTGTACTATTCCAAAGCACTACTATGTTACATATTTTTTAGTTTTATTTTGTTTTTCTTGCGAAAACCTGCCCTAACTCTACCCAAACCTGAATTCACACACACACACACCACACCTAGATAAACTGTCCTGGAAAAGTTTACCTTTTTAAAAAACAAACAAACAAAAAAAACATTTTTTTCCACAAAAGAATATGAAGATGCTTTGAAGAAATGTTAAAGTGATGCCCACTTCAGAACCACTGGAATGCAGGTGTTTTCTGCCTGACACACAAGATTTAACAAAGAAAAATCCTTTGTTGAAATTGATGTTTTTGAATGTGAATATTCCTAAATTTGTATCACATTTTGTCCTTTAGCTCAAAGTAGTGGATGACATAAGGTGGCTAAATAGGCATCTCATTTTTTATATATAATTGAAAAAACACGTTGATTGGATGTTTTCAAGTTTGAAAATATGTTATGCATTTTGTAGTAGCCACACAAGTCATGGGAACATGCCAGTTTGTCATGTGTAAGTGATCAGGATTTCATTTTTAGTGGCCTATGCATTCGAAAAAATGAACTTTTATAAGTTCTGCAGCCGCTGGTCCTTTCAGAAACATTGTTCTGTGCACTCTGGAAACACAATCTGAATGATTTTATCGAGTAGTCCAGTGCAGACCATATCCAGCAGAACTAGATGTTGTCGTCATAATCAAATTTTAAATGCACACACACAAAATAAAACCCACTCAGAAATCTAAGAACTTTCCTACAATTCAAGATACTACAAGATTTAAATTAGGATGTTAATTTCATAGTTCAGGTGAACCGACCCTTATTATTCTACTTAGTCGGTCTGTGTAGTCATCCAATTAATCCTGATGATGAAAAGAAAGCAGAATGGTCTGACCCACTTTGTGTAGTTTTTGATAAAGATGGCTTCAAAGCTTTGTGTTTTCAAGAATGGTCTAACATTTGAAGTGGTGCTGTAATGCTATATTTGGGTTGTGGGTTGGACCACTTTGCCACTAAAATCTAGACCATAAAATATTACGGAAATTACATAAAACTCAGTTCAGCTTTTTTGTGGATTAGACCACTCTGCTTCTAACCCCTTCAACTGTGGTTGGGTAATGATATGATCTACTACTCAGAGTTTATTTCCTCTGATTCTTCTTCAATCTTACCAACCTTATGTGAAATGCAGGTATAAAGGTTAAAGTATAACAGTCTGGGAAGCGATAAAAACACTTATATATGCACTTTACAAGAACACAAGTAGGCACTGACACATTCACCCACAATCCAGTGGCTCTTCTCAGTTATAGATCAACTGTCATTTACTAAAATGATGCTGCTCAGTTTAAGGAGTCCTCACTGGAAGTCCACCGCCTCGTACTCTCTGACTTGCAGCGTCCGTCTTACATCTCATAACACAAAAGTAGCTTCAGTCTGTTTGCACAAAGGCATCAGTGTTCCTCCCGAACACGCACTACATGCAGCCTTCAGTTCAGTACTGAGGCTTTAGTATGACTGTTGTGATGCCTGGTACGGCGCTACCGCAGCCTGGTACCAGCTCACCACAAGAGAAGCCTTTTCAACGGTGCGTTTTCTGCAAACATTCTTGATATTTACCAAGAACTAAAAGTTAATTCTAATCACCAGAGGAGCAACAGCCTGTCGGTATCAAGTCAGCTCTCTGCAAATTCACAGCAGCTTCAGTAAAGTGAAGAAATCAGCCGCAATAGATGCTAATATGTAAGAATCAGGAGGTAGAGAAGTGATATGACTAACTGAGAAAGTCTCGACATGGAGACAGATGACAAACCCGTCTTACTTTCATGTTTATTTTAAATAGATGTACTGTTTTCCCAGAATTAGTTCAGAAACACGTTGGCTTTGCTACATGTCTAACCAGACCTTGACCCGTGTCTCTAAAACTTCCTGTGATCAAAGGTTATAAACTCTGAGATCATATCATCTTTATGACTGGAAAGTGAGCGCTCTATCTGTCAAATGTGCCTCTTGTCAGTCGAACATGAAAGGAGCTCCGTCGGATCTAAGGCGTGTTTTTACTCCGACGTTTTCCACGTAGGTGATAATTCCTCGCCCTTTGATTGTGGGGAATTTCTACACTTTTATTATGTTGACCTTCTGTGACAGAACAAGACCAGCATTATGATTCACGGGTGCTACAAAGGTTACAAACTGACAGTTACTTTAATGTGTCACCACAACTCAGTTGCAAGGAATCATGTGATAAATGTACACGAAAAACTGCAAAAATTGTTTGTTTTAGTGAAGAATATGTATAGTCAGTGAGTGACAGAGACAAAAATAAAATATTAGTTCAAACATTTACATATGGATGGAACTGCAGAGCACAAATGATTAATCAACAGATTAAATTGGCACTTAGTTATTTTGAGAATTGAAGCGACTAAACTTAAGGTTCCAGCTTCAAAAGTGAATATTTTCTGTGATAGTAAACATTTTAGGTGTTCAAGGATGACACCATGGATGCTTTGAATAAATATTTTGTCCTTTTTAACACAAATAAGAATAAATTAATCAAAAAAAAGTAATCGCCACATTAATCCCAATTGGAAGTATTTCCTGGTTACAGATCAGACCTGAGCATCACTACGAAGTCAACTGGAAATCAGGTTTAAAGTGAAAGTGAATATTTGCTCATGTTTCCTGTAAAGGTTTGTTTAAATGAAGCACAGTAATCGTGATGTTTGCCTGTCCAAAAAAAAAAGTCACCACTTGGATTTAACTGAACAAATAGGTAAGAGCCTTCCATTGGATAATTACTGCAGTGATGAATATGTCTCAGCTGCAACAACTTTTTTAACCCCAGCTGATGCAGTGAGGAGCTTCTCATTTCTTAAACAACCATGTTGGAAGACATATCCTGTGGTCATGGAAAGGATGCTAATCTGTCTCAGAAGGGTGAAATTATTGGCCTGCATCAAGCAAAGAAAACAACTAAGGAGACTTCTGAAATTACTAAAATCATGTTAAGAACTGTCCAACACATTATTAAAACCTGAAGGATAGTGGTGAACCATCATCTTTGAGGAAGAAATGTGGTTGGAGCAAACTCATAGATGATCACGATCGGAGATCCTTTAAACGTTTGGTAAAATCATATCGTAAGAAATCAGTAACTCTTGGCTATGTTTAATAGTGAAAGTAAGAGCATTTCCACGCGCACAATCTGAAGGGAACTCAAGGGATTGGGACTAAACAGCTGTATAGCTCTAAGAAAACCATTGATCGGTGAGGCTAATCACAAAAAAGGCTTCAATTTGCTAGGTAGCATAAAGATTGGACTCTGGAGCAATGAAAGAAGGTCATGTGGTCTGATGAGTCCAGATTTACCCTGTTCCAAAGTGACTGGGGCATCAGGGTAAGAAGAGAGGCGGATGAAGTGATGAACTCATCATGTCTAGTGCCTACAAAGCTATGGGTGTTAGGGTTATGATCTGGGGTTGGTCAGGTTCAGCAACGTTATGTTCTCAAAGAATGAGGTCAGCTGACTACCTGAATATGCTGAATGACCAGGTCGATTCCAGGATTCATGGGATTCACATTGTGAATGAGTGAATCAGGGAGCATGAGACATCATTTTCACACATGGATTGTCCTCCACAGAGTCCAGATCTCAGCCCCATTGAGGATCTTTGAGATGTGCTGGAGAAGACTTTGTGCAGCGGTCCGACTCTTCCATCACTGATAAAAGATCTTAGTGAAAAATGAATCCATCTCTGGACAGAAATAAATGCTGTGCCATTGCAGAGGCTTATTGAAATGATGCCACAGTGAATATGTGCCAAACTAAAGGCAGTCCAACAAATTATTAGAGTGTGCGACTTTTTTTTGGATGTACAGTGTATTTTCCACATTGAACCTGCAAAAACACCTCCCCATGATTTAACATTTACATTTTTAACTTATTGACCTCTAGTTGTCACATCAGCCTTATTTTATTATCTAGCTGAGTCTTAAACAACTTGATGTGCATTAAAAAATAAAAAAACAACACCTCTTGCACACAATAAACCATATTTGTATGGTATATGTTTTCATATAATGACCCTTGTCAGACATTTAGTTCAATATTATTATTATTATTATTATTATTATTATTATTATTATTATTATTATTATTATTATTATTATTATTATTATTATTACATTTATCTATACACATGCATGATTAGATCACTTTTCACTGACAAAAAAAAGACAAAAATCTGTAGTTGTATTTTTCTCCATTTTTTCCTCATAGATGTGTGAAAAAGATTAGTTCAGGGGCCATGTTCAGCCCAATTTGATCTCAAGTAGGCCTGACTAGTAAAATCACAGCATAAAAACCTATAAATAACCACAACTCCAAATGTTTCTCTTTGTTTTAGTGCAAAAAAGGACATTCTGAAAATGTTCACATTTAATGAACTTTTTTTTTTTAACAAAACATTATAAACAACCTGAAAAAATGGTTAAATTTCAACAATGTTATGCCTCAGCATAATTTACAACTTACAGATCACAGAATATCTACCAAGGCACAAAACATTCAGTCACAGATATCTGGAACTGAAAGATACGGTATTTTACGTCATGGTCAAAACAACTTGTCAAGATCTAGAGATTATTAAAATGCATGCATTTAAATTTAGAGTTTTACAAATTTACAATTTGCTGTTAATGTCTTCTCTGTAATTTTTACCCTTTGCAAAGTCCTCCAGCAGGCTATATGTGTGACACCCCTGTTCTAGATGAATAAATGCTCATACGTGCTCTATCTGCCACATGGCCGGTTAGCTCAGTTGGTTAGAGCGTGGTGCTAATAACGCCAAGGTCGCGGGTTCGATCCCCGTACGGGCCATGAAAGTTTGGATAATAAAATAAAATTTAAAAAAAAAAAAAAAAAAAAAAGGCAGGGGGCAGTGGTGGCGTAACACTTAAGTCTCTGGACAACTGATCAGAGGTTCAAACCCTGATGCTTGAGCAAGGCCCTTAACCCTTCCTGCTCCAGGGGCGCTGTACCACGGCTGATTCCCCCAGTTGGGGAGATATGCGAAAATCAGAATTTCCCCTTGTTGGGTTAATAAGGAAAAATAAAAAATCTAATCGTCGTCTGTGTGTTTCTCTTGTTTTCAGGTTGTTGCCACAGATGCAGACAGCCCTGAGTTTGGTGCTCTGCTCTACTCTCTGTCTGACGGCTTTGACCAACAAGACAAACATCCTCTCTTCCAAATCCACCCAAACACAGGAGAGCTGTGTGTGTCGCAGGATATCGATCGAGATGCTGGACAGACGGTGCACGACATTCTGATCAAAGCTGAAGATCCAGTGAGTGGGCTTTTATCATGACCACTTACCTCTGACGCACTAATGCAAATCAAGTCGGCCTCACAAATTACAGCTTCTCTTCATCCTGGTTCCTAACAAAATTCTCTTCACTGCCATTCAGGGAGGCCTGAGTGCTCAAACCTACGTGCACATTGAGATCGAGGACTTGAATGATAACATCCCGGTGTTCAACCCTGAAGAGTACACCGTCAGCGTCAGCAGTCATGCACAGCCGGGAACAGAAATCGTCAACGTCATCGCTGCAGACCGAGATTCTGGCCGGTTTGGGCAGGTCACCTACGATCTCCTCCCTGGAGACATGTCCGGCTTGTTTGCACTGGACAGACAAACAGGTAGGGGTGTAAGAAATGTAGGTATACATGTAAGATTGCAAATTAGACACAGTTTTTTTTTTGCTTGTTTGTTTTCCAAGTAGCAGAAAGTTGTGTTACAGTCTTAATTTTGGTATCAACTGGAGTTTCAAACTGTATTTAAATGATTTGTCAAGTTTGATTTGTCACATACAGTAATGTGAAAAAATGTTTGCCCCCCTATAGAAATCTTCTATTTTTGCATATTTCTCACACTTAAATGTTCCAGATCATCAAACTACATTTATATTAATTGAATATTAGACAGAGATAACACACAAAACACAAAATACAGTTTTAGTTTGACAGGACCCATGTCTTCCTAAAGGTTCCACCTTTGACTCGTCAGTCCACAGGATGTTATCCCAAACATCTTGAAGCTCATCCAGATATTTTTTGTAAATACCAGACGAACTTTTATATTCTTTTTGGTCAGTAGCGGTTTGATCCTTGCAACTCTCCCATGGATCCATTTTCTCCCAGAGTCTTCCTTATTGTGGAATCATGTAGACGGACCTTAACTGAGACCAGTGAGGTCTGCAGATCTATAGATGTTCATCTGGGTTCTTCTGTGACCTCCTGGATTAGATGTTGATGCTCTTGGAGAAATGTAGTTCGTTGGTCCACTCCTGGGAAGGTTCACCACTGTTCCATGTCTCTCCATCTGTGGATAATGTCTCTCACTGTGGTTCTCTGGAGCCCCAGAGCCTCAGCAATGGCTTTGTAACCCTCCAGAATGATAAATGTCAGTGACTTTGTTTCTCATCTGTTCTTGAATCTCTTTAGAACGTGGCATCATGTGCTACTTTTTCAGACCCTTTAGCTACTTCACAATGATAGACAGGTTCTATTTAGTGATGTTTAGATTCAACAAGCCTGGCAGTAATCATAAGTGAGTGTGGATGGTGAAACTGAACCCAACTGTTGAATGAATTTGGTCTTTTGATAGATTGGTAGGTAAGGTGGCAAATACTTTCTCACATAGAGCCTGATGGACTGGACAGCATTTTTCCTTCAAAAACCTAAATCACCATTTTAAAACTGCATTTTGTGTTTTCTGGGGTTATCTTTGTCTTAAACGGAAATTAGTTTGATGACCTGAAACATTTAAGTGTTAGAAATATACAAAAATAGAAGATTGCTGTAGGGGGACAAATGCTTTTTCACGGCACTGTAAATCCACTCACTAGTCTTTAAGTAACTTCTGACTGGCGTCTCCAGTATTCAGGGATAAACAACGACTTACTTCATGTAAGTCCACGTGATATGATTGTCAGTGTCACCGCTCAGCAGGGGCGGTGCAGAAAGCCCGAAAGCTTTAGATGACCATGTGGCCGAGGGTCACATACGATTTACACTCAGTGGAAACATTTAAAACACGGAAACTCATTAAAAGTTTTTAAGGTTTAATGGTGTTTCTATCTGCAAACAGATGCTTTTCCAACTAAATATATAAAATCAGGAGTCGTTTTGATTCCCTTGACTCAAAAATCGGAGCTTCTACAAGCTTAATGTTTACTGCTGTGAGATTTCAAGGTAAATTTAGGTGACAAAAATTTGTTCCATCTGTGATCACACAGCTGTCTGTTTACAAATAACACTTAACTAATGGATTTATTTGTTACTGATGTTTTCTGTTACCAATTTGGCTTTGAACAAAACAATTTAAAGTAAAGTCATATTGGAAAATGGCTGAAAAGGGTTGTAAAATAGCACATTTTCTCATTGTTTTTTATGTATTTTATGAATGAAATTTAATTAGTTAAAAAAATGCCCAGTATATTTTTCCAGAACCTAAGGTGTTGTATTATAGCAAGAGCAGTTCAACACCTCCAGATTTTCAGCTTACATTGATATGAAACAATAGAAATCAGCAAATTCTCCTTTTTAATATGCTGGAACCAGAGAAAGAAGAATATTAGTTGACTTGATCTGTTAATCATAACACTTGTGGATTTCTGTTGAATTAATATTCTTGGTTCCAATCTCAACTTTTAAACATAGAAAAAAAGAGAATGGAAAACCTTCACTGAAGTAGGTGCTACTGAGATGAAGTTAAGGAACTGGAATGTCTGAATGTTGAAGTTAAATGAAGCTCAGACCAACTTTAACTGGTTTCCTTCGCTGTAGGAATGCTGATCCTGACCTCCAGTCTGACCCACCTGGGGTCAGTCGGTGTGAAACTCTCCATAATGGCTCAGGACGGAGACGGTTTGACCTCGGCCAGACCGGCAGACGTCACTGTCAACGTTTTACGCAGTGTTCAGGCCCCAGCTGTGTTCGAGAGGTCTCGCTACTCTTTCACGGTGCCTGAAGACGCGCCGCTGGGCACGTCTGTGGGCACCGTGGAGGCCATCAATCCAACCGGTACGTGTGTTTTAGAGGGTCAACAATATGGTTTTCCCATTATTAGTAGTAGTCAAGGTTACAGAAAAACAATATTTGGGTTTGAAATGTAAATTTAGAGGAACATGAACTTAACTCTGGTGACTTTGTTATTATATATATTACAAGTATTTGATTAAAACAACCTCTTTTCAACATTGATTCACCTTCAGTGTTGATATTCTGTTAGTTGTGAGCAGTGGCTGTATATAAATATGGAAAAATCTTCTGTGACGTCCCGCACAAGTTTTCCAAAGAGCCGTTTTAAAGCATATTCTGGTGTTTCTCCTACCATCTGAACCATCCTAACTCTCGGCTAATTAAAAATATGCAAAAATATTAGATGTGACTGGACCTGAGGTGGGTCATGCAAACATATTTTGGCCACTGACTGTCTTTTGAAAGTTCCCATCGGTCACTGAAAGCAGCCGTGCCCTTAATTATGCACAATGTGAAACCATAATACAATTTACACAAATGAGTTGTATAAAAATATACTTCCTGTACAGTCGTCATGAACAACAAAATGAGCTATAAAGACCAAAACTGTTTATTGTACCAGGTTGTAAACATGTTTATTTCTGCTGTAAAGTTGCACATTTTAACATGGATGTCTATGAGGACTGACTAAGTTTTGGGGTCAGCCTCAAGTGGACATTTGAGGAACTGCAGCTTTTTGACTCGTCCATGTTTCAGCCCTTTAGGTTCCCATTCGCTCATGAAATGTCAGATTTACGCTTATTTTCGTAAAACCACACTACAGACAGAGACAGTCAGTTGGCCAAAGTGGCATATTTTAAAAATATTTATTCTCTCAGGAATCAGTTATAAAAATAAATAAATAAATAAATAAAACAATGATATCAATAATTGGGGGAAAAAATGCTAAATAACGCCTAGTTTGCCTTGTTTTGATCTCCTCAAACAAATCGAAACTAATCTAGAACAACAGGGTGAGATTAGAGGCTGATAATAGTGAAACACACTTTGTGGTTTACACAGTGATGTACGACACAGGCGAACATGTACAGTAACCAAAGATCAGATAAAACAAGATCCTCAGGGAGTGTAGAGCACCTTATGATATATATACACATCATTTGTTTTTGGAATAATGCAAATTACATTTTGCAAAAACTAGAAAATAATCTGAAAATAACATCAGTCACAGACTTTTTAAACTATAAGAAAAGAAATAAACAGGAAACACTGGATGTGAATCAGAAATCTGTATCACCTATTACACCAAGTTTAGATATTACAATTGCCTTCTCATTTAAAAAGGCATTCTGAGGATTTTTGATTAAAAGAAAATTGGAAATTTAAATTTAAGTTTTAAGTGTGCTCGAATCTCATGTTGAGCCAGTTGGGATCGCTGTTTCCTCTCCTTGTTTTCTCAGCTTGTATTTATCAGATTTGCCGAATTTTAGAATCAGAATCAAAAATACTTTATTGATCCCAGAGGGAATTTTTTTATGTTACATTAGCTCCCATTCAAAATTAGAAATATAAGCAATGCAAACTTAAGTATAAACTATGATGATAGCTAAAAATACAAACATAAATAGAAACAGTGTAAGCATGAATGTAAAATGTGCTTTACTAGAAAATAAGTGTCATAAATAATGTGTAATAAGTAGTGTGTTATTACACATAGATGCATAGTTATTGCAGTAAGTTATTGCACAATGGGAAAATTAATATTCTTCACTAAGATAACAGAAAAAGATATTTATCCAAATTATTTCACCTGCACTTAAATTTTAGAGAGCTGCAGAGGTCTAAGAAGTTGGTCAAGAGTAGATCCTAGATAACTGCAGTATAACAGAGTCGAGTATAGCTTTATTTTTAGTGCAATCAAGCAGTAAAACACCAAGACATTAGCTGAAGCAGCACAATGAAGAATAAAGTAGCTTTTTGTGGCATTTGATAGAACACTGTCTTTTTCATGTGTTTGCCATGTGTCAGAAGTGCATAAAAAGCAATTAATAATGAAAAATCACGCTTAATTTTCTTGTGATGTCATGATTTTTGTGTATTTTACCGTATGTTGTTAATTTAGTTGTTATTTCGCACAAAAAATGTTTTCATTGTGCAGCGTATGGTCTGACAGGGGGCCATAAAACTGAAGAAATTCAAAAGATTTTTGTAAAGAGTCTACAGTATAAAAACACAGCTGTGCTTCTGAGCGTACATGGGATCAATAATGAGAATTCTAAAGTAATATATGATAATAAATGTGTCTTGTTGCTCACACGTAGCAAAGAAATGCAGGTCAGGTTTAGAAACTTTAAATTGTGTGCAGGGATTTGCACCAGCTAAGGTAGAATGAACTCATAATCTGTAAAACAAAAACAATGATTAACACTCTAAGCAGTGGTTAGTTTCACTGTGTGTAATATTGTGCACAACCCAGCATTAAAACAGGATTTATCCTGACAGACGACGGTGACAAAAACAACTGAGTGATCTCTGTCATTGCTCAGATCTGCTTCCAGACATGAAGAGACGGGCAATAAATAAGAAGGCTGCAGTTTAATCTTTAATCCTCCTAAAGCCTCATGAAGTCATGACAGATAATAAAGGGTCAAGCCAGTTGTGCTGTATTTTATCTGCTCTCTGAAAGGTCAAACATGTCGTGAATGAGCATAGGCTTTGTTTCTCTTTATTTGTCAGTGTTATTATAAACATATCTGTTAATGTGTGTGAGTTTATGTATTTGTTTTTATAAGGGCAGGTAATACATTTTATATATTGGAGATGCAGATATTATTTCAGATTTTTGTTTCTCTCTGTGGAGGGATCCTCAACTCTCCAGTTTTCCAGAATTATCCCTTCGCTGTCCTTTTGTTTCTCCCTTCAGCAGCTGAACCACCTGGCCACACTAGACAGTCATTTAAGGATGTCTAATCAATTAACAGATTAACGCTTCAACTTAAAGCGCAAACAACAGAATTGTTTGACAGGGGTCGGCCTCCACTAAGCCCTTTGCTTGTTTCAGTGGTTTGTAGTCAGTGTTGAAGTGCAGCAAACACTCGGAGGGGATTAATGGGATCTTCTGACCTGCACTGTAATTACTTAATGCAGCTTAGTGTGAGCGTGTACAGTGTGTTTCTCCACCCGGTTTATACCTAATGTCTATATTCTTAAAATAACATATAGTACCTAGACTTGACTCAACAAATCACTGAGCTGCACACTAACAAAGCGTCTGTTCTGCTTTAACTTTACAATCTAATGTGATGTCACATATGTGAACTTGAAAATACTGCTTATATTTTTCGCCTCTTTGTGAACTTGATATCCTTTTAACACCTTTGGGGGAGTTTCTTTATATTTGGTGCAAACGTTCCCTCAGACTCAGCGTTAAAATTATTCGATTTTAAAACTCAAAAGTCAAACATCACTGTGACCTTTTTGGCCATAATTCAAGAATCCATTTGCTAGTTATGACAATTTCACATAAATGTCTAAAAGCATAAAAGAATTGCTTTTCATACCCAGAAGATCTGAAGATTTCTGACCAATGTTCAACACCACATAACTCCGAAACAGAAGAGACTGTGATCATAGGTCACATTTAACAGATATAAGTAAATATAATGGTGACACTAATGTTGAACAAACCACATGTTAAGTTATCAGTCTCTGCTACAAAACATACACTATATGAGTATGGACAAACAACTGCAAGTCAATAATTCTAGTTTCTATTATTAAAACAGGATTAATTCTACTTGTTCTAAGTGGATGAGTAATTACAAGTACATTGTGGTTGAATTTCTTTAGCTTGTTTTTGTTTATTTAATCATTTCATTCAGGACACTTGTCTAAGATTTAATTTTTTGGTCCATTGTCAGCAGAAATCTGACAAATTCCCAAAATGTAGACAAAAAAAGCCCAAAACTATCGGCATGTCTCAATGCAGCCACTAAAGGTTAGTTCTGTCTTTCACATTTCAATGAAAAACTGTTTGTCCTCACAGACTCTGTGGAATGAGAACTTTAATTCAACACAGGCAATATAGATTAAATGTGAGTGGACCTGAGGTGGGCCGTGCAAGCATATCTGGGCCACCGATAGTCATGCACTTAATTAGCCACAACTTTACACCATAATAAAATTTACATGAATGAGTTCTATAAAAAATATACCTCCTGAAAACTGTTTATTGTACCAGGCTGTAAACATATTTATTTCTGCTGTAAAGCTGCACATTTTAACATGGGGGTCTACAGGGACTGACTCAGCCTCAAGTGGTCACTTGAAGAACTGCAGCTTTTTGATACATCCATGTTTCAGCCCTGGAGGCTGCAACTTGGTCATGAAATGTCAGATTTAGTCTTATTATCCTAGAACCACACTACAGACAGAAAGAGGCAGGACTCTTGTCTGAGATTACATTTTTTAACCATTGGTCCATTGTCAGCAGTAATCTGACCAATTCCCAAAATTGAGACAAAAAGACCAAAACTATGTACATGTTTCAATGCAACCACTAAAGGTTAGTTTTGTTTTCACATTTCAATGAGAAACTGTTTGTCCTCACAGACTCTGTGGAATCTGCATCTTACCGAATATCTTCTGGAGACCCTCAGAGTTTGTTCTCCGTTCATCCCAAGTCCGGTCTGATCAGCAACATCAAACCTCTGGACCACGAGTCTCAGCCGAACGCCCTGCTGGTCCTCCAATGCTACACCGACTCTTCTCCTGTTTACAGCACCACACAGGTCAACATTACCATCGCTGATGTCAATGACAACGCTCCCATCTTCCCCAAACGCAGCGACACCATCACAGTGTCACAAAACACTCCGCCAGGTACAGTGTTGTTCATTGCCCATGCACACGACTACGACAGCGGCGCCAATGGGAGGGTGCAGTATTTCCTGAAGAGCAGCAGAAATGGTACGTTTGTTGTCGACCACAACCTTGGAACAGTTACGTTAAACCAGAGTTTACAGGTGGACCGTCAGCAGAGCTACAGCCTGGAAATCGTGGCTAAAGATGAAGGAGAGCATCCTCTGAGCTCCACGCTGACCCTCTCGGTGAACGTCGACCGGACAGCTGCAGAGGACAGCCTGGCCTTTGAGACACTGGTCTACCAAGTGGAGATTGGTGAAGGCTACCGGAAAGACTCTCGGGTCATCCAGGTGAGAGCACACCGGACTCGGGGAGCTCACATGTCAAACTCAGGCCTCATTTACTCTTTGAAGGCTGAAGCTGGGTTTCCTCCGGCTCCTTTTCGGATTCACCCAAACACTGGATGGTTGTATCTCTCCCAGAACCTCGACTACGAGACGGAGTATAGGTATCGTTTTCAAGTGTTGGCTACGACCAAAGAGGCCTCACTGGCAAACACCACGGCTACAGCCTCAGTCATAGTGTTAGTGCTGGACATCAACGACAATCCCCCAGTGTTCAGCAGTGAGGTTTACTACTTTACTGTGTCAGAGGGGTCTTCGCCACAGGGCCTGGTGGGAACAGTCAAGGCCGTCGATAAGGATTCTGGGAAAAACAGCCAGCTGTCCTATATCCTGCTCTCAGATGGGAAATTCTTCCGCATCAATTCAAAAACAGGTACATCAACAACTCCATCTTTGATTTACTCTGTGTTTTACTGTGTTGTGCAGCTGAGAGTCTTTAGGGTCATTCTGTGTGAACTCATCGACAGTGGTTGCTTGATCATCTCAGAATCTGTTGAAACTTTGTAGGAATCATCTTTGGCATCTGAAACTGACATCTGACCTTTTTTTTTTTAGCTGAAATTCCAACATTTTCATAATTTTTAACCCAATGGCAATTTCCAATAAATCATTCATAAGTTGGAAATTGAACGAGATGCCACTTTCAGATGTCCACATCTCTTGAAGTATATTTCCTGGATTTTCAGGAGATGTTCAGAAGTTTCTGGTGATTGGACAGAATGCAGCAATTTCTGGCAAACAAGCCTCAGTTTTGTGCTTAAGACCTCTCAGATTCAGGATTTGTTCAAAGATTGCAAAAAACGTGTATTTTCATGATTTTCATAATCAATGTTATTGTGCGAATACTGTCTGAATGACATTGCCAATGTTGAGAAAGCTTCCATATGTTAGTAGAAATGGGAGTTATGGCCAATGAAAGTTGACACATGTTAAAAAAGTAATTAATTTCCAAATGGCCAGATGGACGTCTTCAATCATGGGTAGGCTGCTGAAACTGAGGGTAGTAAGAGATGGAGGTATCATCTACTTGTGTACAAAGCTTCAATATCCTTCTGTGGTGTCTTTTGAGGCTTGTTTGCCAGAATTTGCTGCATTCTTTCCATTCACCAGAAACTTTTGAACATCTCCTGAAAATGTGAAGACTCTAGGAAGTATACTTCAAGAGATGTGGACGTCTGAAAGTGGCATCTCATTCAATTTCCAACCCGCAAATGATTGACTGGAATTTCGATTGGGTGAAAAATCCTGAAAATGTTGGAATTTCAGCTAAAAAACTGACAGATGTCAGTTTCAAATGCCAAAGATCATTCCTACAAAGTTTCAAGAGATTCTGAGATGGTCAAGCACCTGACCTCCCCGAATAAAAGGTGGACTGAATGACCATTCAACTTCTCTCTGCCTTTTCTGCCCATCCAGGTGAAATCATGAACTGGGTGGCGTTGGACCGGGAACAGCACGGCCAACACAGTCTGAAGGTGATGGTGACGGATCAGGGTCATCCTCGACTCAACGCCACCGCCACCGTTCACATCCTCATCACTGACGTCAACGACAACGCTCCACAGTTTACACACCTGCCGGCCAGCAAAGAGCTCAGTGTGCAGGTCAGAAGGACTTTAAAGAAAGTTTTCATCTAGATAAATGTCTTTTCAGCCAAATGAGGTAACACTATGGTGAATGAAATTATATAAAATTCATTGCATTTGACAGTCTTACAAACTTGTCTATTGCGACAGCACTGTGCAAAATCACAAGCTAACACCACAGACTCCCTTTATTACTGAACAGTGAAACAGTTTTTCTTTTATGTGATTCCCTTTTTGCTTTCTTGTGTGGTGACTTCAAATTGCTCAAGACTTGTGGCCCAAATCCCAACTACCAGTCGTCTGACAACATCACACAAGTGACTCAGTTTAAATCTCTGTGAAATTAGGTTTAAAAAGACGCAGTCACCAGAGATGCTGCCAAAGAGAACCAAAGATCTTCAAGGCTGCAACTTTCACACTATCTGTATCTACAGCCACAAAAGTGCACATATTTTTTCATATAATAGAATACAGAATGAAAGTCTAAAAAGGAATGAAGCTGCTGATAAGAAAAAAAAATCTTATTTTCCCAATTTACCAAAGAAATAATTAGTTTTTTGTCACTTTATTATTGGACACAGCTGAGTCACTCATGGCACTGAAGATCATGGATTTATTTATTTAGTTTTATTTTTAGAGTCTGGTGCAAACTGATGACCATAGATTTATTTAATTAAATTTAATACAAATTTATTTTAATAAATTTTATTTTTATGTTTGTGTCTGGTGCAAACTGAGAACCATATATTTATTTTATTTTATTTTATTTTTAGAGTCTGGTGCAAACAGTTTGTTTTGTGAATTTTTAAATTAAAAAAACATGTTGTAGAATAAAGTGATTCTGATGAAACCTCACAATTTTAAGCTTAGATTGGAGAACTGCACATCAAATGAGAACACTTCAATGGCCATCAGAACATTGAAATGCAAAGATTTTGTCTATTTCCACAGTTTCTCGCACTGATAAACGGTGACTTATCAATGCGAGACACTGAGCTACTTTGATTTGCTATTTGATTTGTCCTGTAAAATGACTTTAAAATGATTCTGGGGACACATTTCTGATCTGTGGGTTAATTTTAACAGCCGTATGACCTAAAATAAATGTACACAAATGTTTTATGAAGGCAAGAAAGAATTTAGACTCAGTTTACAAAAACACAGCGACATATCTTTAACATGTTGGTTGGTATTTTTGTCCTATTTATTTATGAATTCTGCATATTCTTCTTTTTATTGTAGATCTGGGCTGGTTTACCAACAGGATCACTGGTGACAAACATGTTTGCCAAAGATCTGGATGCAGGAGAGAATGGAACAGTTACTCATTCGCTGGTTACAGGTGAGCTGGAAATGTGTGTTTTAAATGTACAATAAGTATATTTAGTGGCACTAAATAATGAGCCTTGTACATCTCTTCTCAGTTGGTTTAGAGGGTGATGACCTTGGACACTTTGAGATTGACAGTGAAAGTGGAGACATCAGAACTACAGAACTTTTCTCTCAGAACGCTGAACCGTACTACAGTCTGAAAATAACCGCTAAGGACAGCGGAGCGTCGCCTCAGGAGGAGACTGCAGTCATCCACGTCCAGGTACAGTCTGTCCTCCATGATTGTGGAGAATTATTGTTCTCCAAATCAGAACCAAGGCTGCAACTTCTTACACAGTTTGTCCCTGTTATTGAATCTTTTAAAGTCGTCCTTTTGTTTTCACCTGTTTCCAAAATCAGAATATGATACTGTGTGCTTTCCACCTGCAGGTTCATGGACTAGAGGCTCTGTATGGCCACTCCCACCACCAGATTGTGCGACATTTCCAGGTGAGGGAGGACACGGAGCCTGCGACCGTCATCGGTTCTGCGAGAGTTTCAGATAAAGGCAGGTTTCATTATTCCATCACCGAGGGTGATGGCAGCGTTCACTTCGGCGTCGACGGCTCCTCTGGTGACATTTACATCAACCAGCCGCTGGACTACGAGTCCGCTATGCAGTACTTCCTCGTGGTTCGAGCTGAGGATGTTGGCTCGTCTCCCAGCGTGAACGTGTCTGTCCTGGTGACGGTGATGGTTGAGGACGTGAACGACCACACTCCCTGGTTCACTGACAAGCTGGTGATGTTTGGCCTGAGGGAGGACGCTGCTGTTGGATCACTTGTGTTTGCTTTTCATGCCAGAGATGCTGATGGGACTTTTCCAAACAGCGCCCTGCGGTACTCCCTGACCTTCGACCCTGACATCAGCGGGTCGCCGTCCCGCTTCCCCTTTCTGATCAACCCTTTTACCGGCAGCCTGACTGTGGCGGCGCCTTTAGACCGAGAGAGCAACCCCAGCTTTGCCTTCACGGTGACCGCCACCGACCAGGCCAAGAAGAAGGATGAGCGAAAACAGACGTCGGTGACGGTTCAGCTCTTCCTGCTGGATGTGAACGACAACCGGCCGGTGTTTGTGTCGGCGGACACAGTTCGGGTGATGGAGGACGCTGAGGTGGGGAGTCTGCTGCATCATTTTGTGGCCATAGATGGAGATCAAGGTGAAAATGGAGCTGTCTCCTTCTCCATTATGGCTGGAAACAAAGGATTCTTTACACTGGAGGAGAAAACAGGTAGAGTTTGGTTTTTGCACATTGGGAATCTACATAAGACCCCTGTCTTAACTATAAATGGATGGATGGATGGATGTATGGATGGTAGATAGATAGATAGATGGATAGATGGATAGATAGACGGATGCTTTAATCACCCCCTTTGGTAAATTCAAAGTGAATATGTGCTTATTCTTTAAAATTTAAAATCTTTTTTTCATTTAGACAGTCAATTTAGGTACATCTGTTGGTCTGTTATATACATTTTAAGCGATTTGACTAATATGTTGTCATTTTAGGGACCTTATAGACTTATTAGAGTGCTTTTACTTGTTATGAGCAGTTTCTCTTCATTTCCACCATATTTTCTGTCTGAACAGGAGTTTTTTTTGCTAAAATTCTTTTTTAAACATTTTCATCCCTTTCATGTTGGTGTGTCTTCAGATCGTCATGTCTAAACTTTTCCGTCCTCTTTAGGCCTGTTGTTCCTCTCAGCCCCTCTGGACTATGAGACTCTACGTTTCCACCGCCTGACCATCCGAGCGGTGGATCATGGCCTCCCCTCGCTGTCGTCCATGCAGACCCTGACTGTGGAGGTGGGCGACGTGAACGACCAGACGCCGGTCTTCAGTCAGAGCCTCTACAACGCCACTGTGGCCGAGAACAGAGACCCTGGAGAACCTGTGGTCAGAGTCTCCGCCACCGACGAGGACTCAGGTAATAACGTTTAGCAATTAGCATCATATTCTTTTTTTGTTTGGTTGCTGATTGATTCATACTAAATACTTTCTCAAGTATTAATTATTTCCAAATGCTGAAGATGATGAGCCACATGGGTTTGTCCAATCAATTCCTAGTGTTAAATAATTATTATTATGCTATTAAAATAATACCCGAAGATTCTCACTTTATTTTAGTTCCTCTTTCTCTGAATTCGAAGCGGATTCTGGGTGTTTTTGTTCCTGTCACATTTTAAGTGACTATGGGTTCATTTTTCTCTGGAAACATCCTACATATGGCTAAATGAGATCTCTCAAAAATGTCTTCTGTGCTGTAAGACAGTTAAAATGCCAAACATCGTTAAAATACGAGAGAGAGAGAAATGAAAGCTGAATTTCCACCTGGAATTGACATGTACAGCATTTCTCGGTGTCACCAAGGATACTGTCAATATTCGTGCCTGTAGGCGAATCATCATTTCAACATTTTTCATTTGTTTCCATACTTCTCATATCTGCTCTGTGCAAATACTGCCTGTAGTTCAGTCTAGATATTTATGTGAATTTTCAGACTTTTCTGCAGTGTCTTCGTCATGTCAAGAAACCGCTTCTTGGATAAACACTTCCTGTCCCGCTGGAATGGTGGCAAATAAAAGCCCGCAACATTAAAAATTCATCTTCAAAATAAAAGCATGGAGGGAACGGTTATTTTAACACTAGCAGAACAAAGGCTTACCAAAAGTGATGAAATGATCAACAGACACATTTTTAAGAGTAATTTACACGCAATTCGGTATTCATACATAACATTTACATGTATAACACATGCCTGTGCTCAGCGCAAGTTAATTTTTTATTAAAGATTTCATCCGTCGGAAATGATACGTCAACTGAGCAGCTTTGGCGGAGTACTGCGCTTTCTGAGTGCTTTTCTAGTTTTTCTCATGTGACTGCTGCTTGCAGCTGAGTCACAAATGGCTTGAATCAGAGTTACTGCTCCATCTAGTGGTCTGCATCAGAGAATATCGTTTTATCATGAATCTATTTGATTTACTAAATAGGGTTGTGTTATAACTTGAAGCTGAATTTTTGTATTTAGGTTAGGCGAGTAGAACTGAACCAGTTAAACTCACCAGGTAGGATGAAATTTAAAGCTGTGGGAAAGAAACTAACTTGTAAGTGGAGCTGAAGTTGGACTAATTTTCCCAAATCATGTTCGTGAATTTGTGTTTTTTTTTTTGACAGGCGATCACATATTTAATTTTCTCTAATACAGTGTGTTTTTTCTAATTTATATACTGTGTATGTTTTGAAAAAATTGGTAGGCTGAGTAAAATAAAGTATGAATTGAATGAACCTGGCAACATGATGAATTCCACAAAGTCATCATCGACAGATTACGGGTAACTTCTACTTCATAGATACGGCACATGTTGTCATTCTGCTGATTTTCCTGTTGTTTCTCCTATTTTGTGGCATTTTTTCTTATTTCTTTAATCATAATTGACAGTGCCTTCTTGTATAAATGTGGGATTTTGGGTTGCACTGATAAAATTTACCTAAAAAAAAATGAAAGAAAATTCCTGGAAAATGGCAACACAAATAAACCGAGGAATCTTTTTCTCTCAGAAATCTGACTTATGTTACATTTAGAATCATTTAAGCGTTGAAATTTAGCCTTAAATTTCCTCCTATTGACTTGGACGTGGCAGTTTGCCTCCAAGGTGCCTAGATGGCAGCACTAGCATGTGTCCTCAAAGCCCGGCAGCCTCAAACCAGAGATCCAGTGGGCTTAAAACCACAATGATACATGAAAATAAAATAACAGTCGGCAAGCTGCAAAATAGTGGTATATTTTAATAATAATGTAGGATTGAATGGATTAGTTTCTGGAGTAATAAAGTGGTAAAAAGAGGAAATTCCCTGACAACTTGTTCTGTGCAACAGTCGGTGTTTGTTATTCTTGCAGCACAGTACCACATGACTAAATCCAGCGTGGCACTGCCGTGTTTTGGTTGAACTTCGTTACGCTTAGGATCAAGGTTACTGTTAGTTTTTCTTCCCTCCATTAGCAGTTTAATTGAATCCAACCCCTGCCCCCTTTTCCTCGTGCAGTTTGTGTGTGTTTTTTTTCACGAGCTTCATTCGCCATACGTCCCACCAAATCTGACCCTCTAATCATATTCACAAATCTACACATCACTCCTGTTTATTTTAACACGCAGGGCCTCCGACATCACATTTGGTCTCGTCATGTTGACAGCGGGAGTCTCTTTAAGTCCTGGAGGTGGGTACAGGAGAGGTTTTCGATGTGAACTAACATTCTTGGGGGTGAGAATTGTCCAAGAACAGCAAGCACATGGCTCCTCTGGGAGATTTGAAAGGTCCTCTCTCGTGATGATTTCCATAATCTAAGCCATCTGTGCCAATAGGCGCCGTGTTTTCATCTGTCTCCTCGGATAGCCTCGTCTGGCAGCTTGGCCCGCTCTCCCACCAGTCTTATTTCATTATCATTTGTGCTGCTTTTTTCCCCCCGCAAACTCACACCAAAGATTACCGTCAGTTTGTTCCTGTCTTTGTGTCCAGCAACAAGCGTCCTGGATTCCACTTTGCTGAACAACTGTTAATGTTCGGAGGGATTTTATTTGATGAGTAACTGTGCTGTCTGTCGAATCACAAGAAGACAGATTGAGTTTCTTTATTTATACAGTAGATGGAAGATGATGTTAAGATTTGATGAATGTATTCTTGTCGATTGGGGCTCCCTTTCTGCCAAAACTGGTAATTATTTGCCAGATTTAATAATCAGAAGTATAAAAAATTTGCAGAAAAACTGATGACTATTCAGTGTGATCTTATGTGTCACACAGTGAATTTATGGCAGTGAGATTGGTTGCTTTTCTACAGTGACAAAATGCAAAACAAAATGTTCACAAGTCGCAAAGTTAATTTATGAAAGACATCTGACCCATGACACCTTTTTTTTTCTCTGCTGTCTGACAAGCAACTTCATTGAAAAAGCAGTGGTTAAATAACAGGCTGATGAAGTGATGCACTTCAAAATCAATAGTGTATTTGTCAATAAAATGTGGTATTACAAGAAAAGAACAACCTACATTTTCAAAATCGAGCAAATATGATTCATAGAATCACAGTTGAGCACTCTGTGGAGCATCGACATTTATAAATGGTTGCTCAGCACTTTTTTCTAACACGTTTTCTAATGGATCAGGAGTCGATCCAGCTAAAAAAAAAACACCGACGTAAGTTTTATTACCACCACCTACAACACCAAAAAGCAGGAATTCACCCGCATTTTAAGAAAAATGGCTATTTTTGTTGTTTTTTTTTGCTTTATAAAGCTGAAGCTATGTATTCTACTATAGCAGTAATAACTCCACAGAGCCATCTATTCTGATAGGGGCCATTGCTTTAGAAGAAAGCAGAAATGACAGTAATAGCTGAGCAAATACATCTGCGTGATATAGATTTTTCTTTGTTTTTTTTTGTTTTTTTCAACCCCACATGGTGCACTGTTGTTGCAAAAGAGTTCTCGTAGCACTGAAGCCATTTATGAGATCAGGGAAGAGTCGCACTGTTCAGTTGAATTTTTGTCCATTTCTAAAGACATCTTCTGATAATGGGATGATGAGTTATTGTGCTGCAGCTGCTGGGAAACTAATGTGAACTTGTTAGTGATTGTGTGGCTCCGACCAGAAGAACCTTGAGATGACCTGTAAATAGAAGAACCAGGAGTCTGTCATTTTTCCTCCTATAGTTCTGTTTCCAATTAGATTTTCTGATAAGGACAGTCTGACCAGGAGCAGCAATAAACATGAACTCAGCTGATGAGGTGCTAAACTGAAACCTGACTGACAAACTGCAAATATAAAGACTAAAACTCAGTTTTCTAGAGAACATGAAGTATCATGTTGTTTTTGATCTACATTCTGTATAGTATTGTACAACATATGAGTTATTGAGGTTATACACTATCATTCAAAAGTTTGGGGTCACTTAGAAATGTCCTTATTTTTGAAAGAAAAGTATTTTTTTCAATGAAGAAAACATTAAAATAATCAGAAGTACAATCTAGATATTGTTAATGTGGTAAATGACAATTCTAGCTGGAAAAGGCTGATTTTAATGGAATATCTCCATAGGGGTACAGAGGAACATTTCCAGCAACCATCACTCCTGTGTTCTAATGCTACATCATGTTAGCTAATAGTGTTGAAAGGCTAATTGATGATTGGAAAACTTTTGTGTGATTATGTTAGCACATGAATCAAAGTGTGAGTTTCCATGGAAAACATGATATTGCCTGGGTGACCCCAAACTTTTGAACAGTAGTGTATGTACAGTTTGTAGGTCTTGCGGCTAACAATGACTAGCTTGTATCCTTAACAAGTGGACACACAGTGTGATCTCCTCTCAGTACTTGTAGCTGTCTGGTAGGCTACAGGCTGTGTGCCATAACTTTATCAATCACAAATATAGTAAGAATATGAGGCAAACTTTAATTTTCTTTTTTCTTCTTGAGTACAGTTGTATGAAAAAGTATTGGAATGCAGTATTAGCTTTACAGCAGATGTAACGGGCCCATGTCCGTTACATCTGCTTCCACCTTGGACTCATCAGTCCACAGGATGTTATCCCAAAAGTCTTAGAGCTCATCCAGATATTTCTTTGTAAATACTAGACAAACCTTTATGTTCTTTTTGGTCAGTAGTGGTTTGATCCTTGCAACTCTCCCATGGATCCATTTCCTCCCAGAGTCTTCCTTATTGTGGAATCATGTAGACGGACCTTAACTGAGGCCAGTGAGGTCTGCAGATCTTTAGATGTTCATCTGTGTTCTTCTGTGACCTCCTGGATTAGATGTTGACACTCTTGGAGAAATGTTGGTCGTTGATCCACTCCTGGGAAGGTTCACCACTGTTCCATGTTTCTCCATCTGTGGATAATGTCTCTCACTGTGGTTCTCTGGAGTCCCAGAGCCTCAGCAATGGCTTTGTAACCCTCCAGACTGATAAATGTCAATGACTTTGTTTCTCATCTGTTCTTGAATCTCTTTAGAACGTGGCATCATGTACTGCTTTTTCAGACCCTTTAGCTACTTCACAATGCCAGACAGGTTCTATTTAGTGATGTTTAGATTCAACAAGGCTGGCAGTAATCATATGTGAGAGTGGATGGTGAAACTGAACCCAGCTGCTAAATGAGTTTGGTCATTTGGTAGATTGGTAGCTAAGGGGGCAATTACTTTTGCACATAGGGCAAGATGGACTGGACAGCATTATCCCTTCAAAATATAAAATCATTATCTAAAAAAAATGCATTTTGTGTTTTCTTATCTTTGTCTTACATCAACATTAGTTTGATGATCTGAAACATTTAAGTGCCACAAATATACAAATATTTTTTTCACAGCACTGTAGAGTATATTAAGGAAAAAGATAAGATGTGTGCACCTCTCTTCACACTGCATATGTAAGGGATCCTACTACTATTACAAATACACAGTAAGTTCAGTTGAGTATGCTTTTGCTGGTTTTCTGGATTTATTGTGGTTCATGCAATTTACGAAGGTAAGTTTTACATTAAAAATTCTCCTAGAGCAAGATGTAGCAGCAAATATGGAGGTATTTTAAAGCTTGTTGTGGCAGGAACGAAAATGTCTCTCACTGTGGTTCTCTGGAGTCCCAGAGCCTCAGCAATGGCTTTGTAACCCTCCAGACTGATAAATGTCAGTGACTTTGTTTCATATCTGTTCCTGAATCTCTTCAGAACGTGGCATCATGTGCTGCTTTTTCAGACCCTTTAGCTACTTCACAATGTCAGACAGGTTCTATTTAGTGATGTTTAGATTCAACAAGCCTGGAAGTAATCATATGTGAGAGTGGATGGTGAAACTGAACCCTGAATGAATTTGGTCATTTGGTAGATTGGTAGCTAAGGGGGCAATTACTTTTTCACATAGGGCAGGACGGGCTAGACAGCATTTTTCCTTCAATCAACGAAGTCATCATTTACAAACTGCACGTTGTGTTTTCTTGGGTTATATTTGTCTTATATTAAAATTAGTTTGATGATCTGAAACAGTTAAATGTAACAAATATGCAAAAATAGAAGATTTCTGACCTGTATGTGCTTCGAGGTCGGTATCAATGTTCACCTGTTTCTGTCCCTCAGAGGAGAATGCTGTGGTGTGGTACAGTCTGCTGCCAGGTCCCAGCTACGAGCTGTTCAGCATCAACCCATACACCGGTCTGATCACCACCACCTCCTACCTGGACAGAGAACAGCAGCAGCACTTCACTCTCAGAGGTACAACACATGAACACACACCTGTTACACCTGAGTGACTCACTGTTGTTGTCAAATCCTGTTTTGCTGATTTTTATTGTTTGTCGCTTCACTTTAAAGGTTGTCTATTATTTTATATTTAAGATGGGAGAATATATGGGCATTCAAACACAAGTTTTCCTTGTGGATGATCCCGTTCTTGGCTGAAATAAAACATGTCTGCAAATAATTTTGATGAACGTATATATTGTAAAGGTGGACTGGATGTTTAGCTGTCAAATAGGGATAGACCAATTATCAGCCTGATATTTACTGTGGCCAATATTTAGCATTTTTCTAATTATTGGTATCAATATTTTTATTGGGCAGTTATTGATAAATTAATTGTGCAACTTCAGATCCGATGCAGCCGCCTCTCTCTCTGTGTGTGGTCATTCTGTGGTCTCAGAAATGTCTCTCAAGCAGCAAAAACTGAACAAAAAACACAAACCAAGAAATTAACAACTTCTCACAGTGGCTAATGCTATGCTAACAGCTAGCAGCTAAGTTAGAAGGCAGCCACAGATTAACCTGAAACAGAGTCTGGAAAACAATAATTAATAATGCTTTAAGATCTGGACCTTAGTGGACAATAAAAGTGACAGAACAGTGAAAGATTAAGAAAGTAGTGAAAAACGAACTGAGACAAACTGATTAATATCAGTCGACAGTGTCCGAATTTAGTCACTCCTATTTCATTTTACAAATTCAGTTACAGTCACACTTATTAATCAAGAAGTCTAGTTATGAATGACAGGTTCTCTGCTATCACATGCTGTTAAAACATTACATTTAGTGCATATCGGTTCCAAGTACTGGTTATTGCTCTTCCTTGGATTACCAGTGAGCGACATCAGTATCGGCCCTGGAAAACCCATATGGGTTGATATCATTATGAAGCGTATTTTATTGTGACTTTCTGGATGCAGATTGGAGGTATCAGCCTGCTATCTGCAACACATTTCACATGGATTTCTGTTCTTGTTCTGCTATCTATGTTATACCCTTTACTATGAGAAACACCAATATCAACTTTCGAGCAGAAACCTACATGCTGAAAATTTCAATTTCAACAGAGATGTTTTCCCTCTATAGCAGAATGACAGTCAGTTGCAGTCAGACCATTCTGCACAGCGTTTTGTTAGCAAAAAGAGAATGGTCTGACTATGTACGACTAGCATATTTGCATAGCACCAGATTTCCCATCTCTTTCCCCCTGCATTGGTTCCTCATATTACTTTCCCCGTGTCTTGTGCACGAGCTCAAATGTGACCTTATTGGCTCTTAAGGTCACATATTTTATAAATAAGATTATTTAACCATCATCAAGTAATTACGTGAATATTCAAGTTATAGTGTGTCATTATTGGCCTGTTTTAGCTCAACGGGCGAGTAACTGATTGATCACATCGTAGTTTTGCTTTGCTGCCATTAATCAGACGACCATATTGCAGCATCAGTGGACCAAAGAAAACCTTGTGAATTTTTACAAGCTGGGAAACATATTAGCGACAAATGCTCCAAAAATCAGAAATCTGTGCAGATTTGTGCGACTGCAGCTCGCCAGGCTGAGGCTAGTTTTCTAACCAGCAGCTGGACACATTTAGAGTCCGTCTTCAAGTTCAAATGTTTTGATAAGCTCTATCACTGTATCATCAGATGTTCTGGGGAAACTTAATGAAATCCTTACATTCATGATAGGAACACAACCAACTGTGGGATTCTCTTTCCTTTTCACAATGTTCCTGCTGAGCTGCACATTTACGTCAGTACTTGGCCGCGATCGTCAGACTGAAGGGTTACACAAATATCAAACGGTGTCTTAAAAAAAGCTGAAACCAAACACATAAAGTAGCCTTTTACAGTCTCTATCAAACATGGACATTTCTCTTATTCCCTTCCCCTCTCTGTTTCTCATTCTCTGCCCTCCCTCTTGTCATGCTTCACAGCCAAAGTCATAAAGAATTCAAGGTCTGCCTTTTGCATGAGGGCAGCGTTATTCAGCAGATTGATTTATGTGAAGGAAACGGTAGACTTTTAAAAGGCTGAGCTACAGTATATCTAACCTCTGCTGACTGCCTCGCTCTTTTGAAGTGTTTGCTTTTACTCTCACATGGGTACACGCACTAATTACAGTGAACTTATTCGGCAGTGTTTAGTGATAAAAATGCTGTCAGATGTTTTAGCATAATATTTTTTCAGTCACCAGCATGATGAACAATTAAATCCAATAATAAAATATAATAACAGGAAAGTCTGAACGTCTTGAAGTCGTGCCAGAGTCACACAGAGCTTATTGGGAAATACTGAAGTATGTGGAGACAATTTTCTCTGGCTGCAGATGAATTTGGAAAGTTCTTTTCGGTTCATATTAAAAGCTGTCTCTGGATACTTTATGTTGACAGGATTTTTTTTTTCCTTTTGTAGAATTTGTACTGCTATTAAAAGTTCAATCTGGCCTCAGTCTTTGGTCAGCAGATATGGAACCAATAAGTGTCTCACTGCTGTGCTTTGAAACTTAGACTACAGACAAAAACTGTCAATTTCTATTCCCTGTTACATGTAATATTTATGCTTTTAATATCGAGTTGCTGCTGACTGAGCTGTTATAACAAGAGGCTGCAGCCGCTTGGAGCTATTTACCAATAGTTTGACGTCAGTCGATCACTTTGGTTGAGACTGAATCTGTGTTCAATCTCTACTGAATGAGGCAAAATGGTAAAATAAATAAATAAATAAAAAGACAGAGATTGACAGAAACTGTTCTTCATAACAAGAAAGCAGCAAAACATAGAATATATAGTTTCGAGGATTTTTGAAATGTTGTGACCCAGCAAGAAAAAAAAAGATAGATGACAAAACATGAGAGTGAATTCCTTCTGATTCCTGTTTTCAGTTCAGGCTCGCGACAGCAGCACTCGGCCTCTTTCCGGCACCGCCACGGTGCTGTGCTCTGTGCTGGATGAAAACGACAACCCTCCAGAGTTCATGCAGTCGTCGTTCCGCATCAGCCTGCCGGAAAACCTTCCTCCGGGGGTCGTCCACACTGCTCAGGCCTCCGACCCCGACCATGGAGAAAACGGCACAATACACTACTCCATACTAGGTGAAGAACCCAGATGCTGTTTTCGCTCCATAGTTTGTGCTTTTTCTTCTCTCTCCATCTCTTGTTTGTCTTTGCTTTCCTTTACTCTCACCTTAACCGGTCAACATAGAGGTCTGCCCTCCCTGAGCCTGGTTCTGCTAGAGGATTATGGCACATGTGTTTGTTTTTGTAGGGTCGTAACTTTAGTTACTTTATATTTAATTTAGCCAGATACATCAGTATTTTATGTATATACTGTATTTCTGTAGGGTTTTAGTGTAATATTTAAATTACCAGGGTTCATATTGTAAATAACAGCTGAGGGTCTTAGCCTTGATACTTAAACTTGTATTTAATATTGTATTTCTCTACTACAAAACACTTTGGCTCAATAGCAGTTGTTTTAAATGTCCTGTAGAAATGAAAGTGACGACACTTCAAGCACATTTTTCATTTTCCACTTTGTTACATCTTGGTTCTGGCTTTCTTTTAAGTTGATCATAGTGTTGCACAATAATTACTGAGATCTTGTACTGTAGCAGCAGCATGGCGAAAAGCTGAGACGAGCTGGACTTATCTGGAGCGAAAACCAAAAACAAACAGAAAAAGACTTTCACAAATTGTCTGTTCTAAACATCGGTGATTTCATGGATGGATGTTGAACTAATGTACTTCCATAGTGGCTCACATATATATGGATTATTACTATCATCTCAGGTGCACTGACTTCAGGTGTTACCTGGAAGTGAGTGTTTAGAAAACTGTCCAATCATCTAACTGCTCGTGTTGGACTATGTAGCAGAAATGTTCCAAGATATCAGAAACGACTCTTGTGACCACATCCCTGATTGTCTCCAGGTGAGGACTACAGAGGTCGGTTCACCATCAACAGCCACACAGGTGACGTCAGCACCACGCAGCTCCTTGACCGGGAAGAAGCTCAGAACTACACTCTCACCATCCAGGCCCGGGACTATGGCCCTGCTCCACTCAGCTCCTCCACTCAGCTGCAGCTGGTGCTGCTGGACCAGAACGATAACGTCCCCTCCTTCAGCCGTAAGAGCTACCACGCCTCCATCAGCGAGGGCCTCCCTGCAGGGACTGAGGTCCTGCGGGTCGGCGCCTTCGATCCTGACGAGGGCTCCAACGGGGATGTGACCTACTCCCTGACGGACGACAGCAGCCAGGGCGCCTTTTCAATAGATGCCTTCACCGGAGCGATCCTCACCACCAGGTCTCTGGACAGAGAGAGCAGAGCTCAGTACACCCTCAGAGCCGTGGCCACTGACGGCTGCTCTCAGGGCCCGCTGAGCTCTGTGGCATCAGTGACCGTACAGGTGGAGGACGTGAATGACAACATGCCAGTCTGTGACCAGAATCCCTTTAACGCTTGGGTTTCCATGAGGACTCTGCCGAACCAGATAGTTACCACAGTGGTGGCAACAGACAGTGACCAGGGGGAGAATGGGACAATTCAGTTTACGTTGTCCGATGAGGAAAATCTGTTCGACATCAACGGCGAGTCAGGAGAGATTTCACTGAGGAGGCGAGTGAGAGCAGGTTTCTCTGGGAGGAAGCTGCAGGTTGAGGTTTCAGACCGAGGACGTCCTGCTCTGACCTCCAGCTGCCTGGTTTTTATCCATCTGAAGGGAGAACATGAAGGACTCCAGTTCACAAACAAAGTGTATAACGCTTCAGTCAAGGAGAACAGCAGATCCGGTACGTTTTATCAGCCCTGTTACTGTTGTTTTCACTGATAACATTAAAAACCCATCGATCTTTTCGCTTTCTCTTTCTCCAGGTACTTGGATCACAAAAGTGGAGGCCAGTGACCAAACCAACAGCAGACAGAGAGTCACATACACCATATTTAGTGGCAATGAGAATCACATTTTTTCAATAAACCGTCACACAGGTAATAAACCTATGAAGTTTTGCTTTTGTCTCCAGATAACTGGTGAGGATTTTCAGGTTTCTTACTGAAGTTAAGCAAATAGCACAAATTCTCATTCATTCATCCATTTTATTTTCCACAGAAATATCCAGAAAACAATGTTTTTTGACCAGTTCGAGCCATTTCTGGTTTATCTCCCTGTATTAAGATATATAATTTTGCCTGTCTGATTCTATCATATTCTACTTGTTTTGGATTCCTGTCTACATAAAGTAAACGAGCAGATCAAATACAAAGTATTCTACTGAACGTTCACCACAACAACTTGAACCTGAAAGTGCTCCCTTTCAACACTTTTATTAACAGATCAAAAGTTCTGTTTTTCTTTTCATTACTCTGCCTTCACTTTTCCATTATTTGGTAAAACAAAGCATCACAAGGACAAAGAGAAAAAGGCCATATTATGCATTGTAGATTTTTTCCACTTTACTTGAGTGTGTTATTTAGCTTTTTATACATAGAAGGTTTGCAAAATTGCTTCTTATGAGGGCTGAAAAAGCATGTTTCAAACAGAGAAAAATGGGAAAAATCATGTCAAAGTATTAAACATATACAATTATAAACCTGTAAGTGTGCATAATATAGGTCCCTTTATTATTATTATTTGAAATATATTATCAAATGCATTTTAAAATACACTTAGATCCACTTTTGCCTCCATATAAACTGAGCCACACTTTCTCTAATGCTGTTCAGGCTGCAGTTTGGTTGTTTACCATGTTTCCGTGTCATGCAGGTGAGATCCGAGTGCAGAAAGACAACTCTCTGGACTTTGAGGTGAGTCCTGAGATAAAGCTTGTGGTGCTGGCTGACAGCGGGCTGCAGACGGCTCACTGCAGAGTCTCCATCAGCCTGCAGGACGTCAACGACAACGCACCACAGTTTGAATACAGCAGCTACAGAACAGCCGTCTGGGAGGGACAAGTGCACAACACCTACATCATGCAGGTAAACTCAGTGTTTAACTTTGCGTGTAGATAATTTAATTCATTGTGATAAAACTGTGTAAAATGATCCCATTGATGCTGATGACTCCCCATGTTTCGGGCAGGTCTTTGCATCTGATGCTGACAGCAGTATGAATGGACAGATTGAATACTCCATCCTCTCCGGTAACCATAATGAAGCATTCATTTTGGACTCGGTGCGAGGCATCCTGGCTACCAACGTTTTACTGGACCGTGAGATCACTCCCTCGTACAAGTACGCCCAAACTTTACATTAAATTGTCAACTTTTATTGCATGTGTGGCATTTAAAGGATGACTATAACAGTTTATGGTTCTACTTATAAAAATGAAGAGCCAACATCCTGCGTCCTAACTACTGCAGCAGCTGGATTAAATGTGTATCTTCTGCTGTACTTGTTTGTAAATGTGTGAGTATTTTATCCAGGACAACACAATTACTTTCTTGGCATTTGTGCATGGAGTTGCAGTTGTTTTGAGACAAGACTTCTGTACTAGTTTAAAAGATCCTACTGTGTCTGGCGGGAATGTTAATGCGCAAATGACAAACACATTAGTTATCTCTATATGGCTCCTGCAAGCTCATGAAGAATATAAATTTGAACTAGTTTAATAAGTAAAACTGTTTGTACACATGTAAATGGACAAGAAGGATGTTAAAGACCACATCCTGCATTTTGCAAACTTGCTGAAATTTCATTATGACTGAATCCTGATATTTTAGCCTAGAAGAAAGTTGTTGGACAGATTTATTGACACAGTGAAAGTAAAATGGAATAGAAGTATGCTGTAGCTATATCAGAAAAACTGCTTGACTGCTCTGTAATTCTTGCTTTGCAAAATGTAGCCTGGTACAGCAGTCAGAAATCTGCTCAACTGAAAGTACAGTTTCTGATTTGAGAAAAAAAAGTGCAAATGTCTGGAACAGCTCGTTTCAGTTTTTCATATTTACTTGTATCTTGTACATTTCCTACCAAATTGAATTGAATTAAATTATGCTACAGTTTTTCTCAGTCGCTTTGGTACATTTCTCAAATCAAAATTGAAATTCTCAAAACTACTTGTTCAGTCTTCACATCATTGTGTCACTTGTGCACATCAAAAAAGCAGTTTCTCATTTCTTTCAACAAGTTGCAAATGCTTTGGTACATCCATGCAAATGATTATGTATAATTCTCTGCTGTTTCCTACGTTATCAGCTGCTTTTTTCATGTTGATCTAAATGTATTATAATGGGTCTCTGTTGAATAGTCTCACCCTCCACAACATTTAGGCATTAGTTCATCACATAAGTCTTTACATGCAAAATGGTTGAAGAAGTTGTCAGAATATGTCAAGGATGTTTCTATACATTTCCATTAGACTCTTTTTCTAAATCTGTCCTGAATTGGTAAATTGCTCCCAGGTGAATCCTGAATTTCTGTATGAAGGGAAATGTGTGACGGGTTCGGGTTTTCTGAAATCACTCAAAGACACAAGAGAAGATATTTGTGATGTGGATGAGAATTTGTGTCCCAGCAGACAGGAACATCAGGAGGTGTAGGAAGACTGAACTGGAATTCCTACAGCACTGCATGGACAGTTTTCCTGAGGAGATTGTCCTATGTTCACATTTCTACTTTCTACTACTTTTCTTTGTGCTATGCAGCGCTGCTTTCCTTTCTGTATCACAATAACGTGGTCTGTCAACAGATTACAACACAAACAGTAAAAGCATAAATGGTAAATCTTGTCCAGTGTCTTGCAATCAATCTCCCACATGCACTAAGGTGGAACTTACAATTGACAATAATTGTCATCAAAATTTTAGCCGTAGTTTCCATCAGAACATCCCTCCAGACAACACTGTTATAATGACAACATGACTAATCAATTTGACCTGTCCTAGTCACACAATGACACCAGGATTTGTCATTCTGATGCCACTGACATGTTCACTGACACAGATATTTACTTTTGAGAGATGAACTCAGGATTTTGAGCAAGAGACTGGCTTTTGCAGGTAATCCATGGTGTTTTGCTGTTTGTACTAATTGTTTTGAGAAATGCACTTACTGTTTTGTAAATGTTGAGGATGATTCGAGAAATGTACCAAAGCGACTGAGAAAAATTGTAATTCAAATTCAATTCAGTTTTATTTATATAGCGTCATTTCACAACATATGTCATCTCATAGCACTTCACATAGTGAGGTACAGACATTTCAAATTTTAAACAAGGAAAAGAGAACCCCACAATCCAAATTTTCCTTTGAATTCCTAATGAGCAAGCAGTCAGCGATGCTTGGAAGGAACCAAAGAAAACACTTTGAAAAGGAAGGAGGGAAAAAAACACTCAGACCTAATCAGGCTCAGGGAAGGCGATCATCTGCCTTGACCGGTTGGGGTGAGATTGATGATGAGGGTGGTGGTGGGAGCAGGACAGCAGATGGAGAACAGGCATCCGGTACATCCATAATACGCATTTGGATCAACAGGATTGTTTTGTTGCTGCTCGATGTTACAGGTTGGTTCTGCAGGCAGCAGACAGGGGGAAACCTTCGCTCAGCAGCACCGCCACCATTAGAGTCCAAGTGGTGGACGTCAACGACAACAGTCCTGCCATCCCACCCATGGAGCCTGTGGTTATAGCTGAGAGTAAGCCTCACTCGTCTAACTGCTCTGACATTTCACTGAATGATACAGTCTTTTTACGTTCTCATTGCAATTACGATATATTGCACTGCTTTTTGCATCTGTAAATATACTGTACTGCCATCTGTAAATATCTATCTACATGCACACCAGCCAAGCAGTATTTTACTACACTATTGCACTACCAATTTTATTGCATTACTTGTTTCTTAGTGTCTCTTTTTGTTTTTCTACTGTTCCTTGTATGTTTGCACCGGGGTCTAAGAGAAACGACATTTTAATTCTGACTATGTCCTGTACAATAAAGTTGACTTTGACTTGGACTTATTAGGACTCATTGTAGAACAGGATTTAAATGGGAGTGCAGGGCTTTTAAAGTAACCATCTTTGTTATTCTCTAACTAGACCTCCCAGCAGGTTACATGGTCATCCAGGTGTCTGCAAACGACGTTGACCTGAGCTCAACCATCACCTACAGCTTCTCAGACAACAGCAGCATCAGTGCTCCCTTTGCCATCGACCGGTACACCGGCGTCGTCACTCTGACTCGAGCTCTGGACTACGAGGAGCAGACGGAATACACGCTGACAGTGTGGGCGTCCGATTCCCTGCATCAGACCACCGGAGATGTTAAAGTCCAGGTGCTTGATATCAACGACAACGCTCCGGTCTTCAGCCAGGTCTCCTACCAGGTACAGATGATGTATTGATCAATCTAAAGGCAGAGATGATTCATGAGATTCTAAAATAAGGCTAATATTTTTTGAGCTGCAAGAAAGCTTCTATTATTATTATTATTATTATTATTATTATTATTATTATTATTATTATTATTATTATTATTATTATTATTATTATTATTATTATTATTATTAAGCCACATAAGATTTCGTCCAAGTGATTTGATCTGTCACTTCCATAAATATCCAGGAGCCTATACGTCCTAGCTTCTAGTTCCTACTACAGTCAGATCCAAATTCCAAATGCAAATACCTCACTTGAAATGAACTCTAGACCTTTTGTCTGCTCCTTGTAATTGATATAAGGAGGGAAAAACACTCACCTGGCCATGGAACAGCTGAGCAGCAAGTTGTCCAATTTCTTTTGGTCCCTTAAAAAGGTAGAGGGCACATCTAAAATGTGTTTTAATTCCTGCTCCGTTCACCTGATTTGGATGTAAATACCCTCAGATTAAAGCTGAAAGTCTGCACTTGAAGTACATCTGGATTGTTTAATTTCAAATCCACTGTGGTGGTGTACAGAGCCTAAATGTCCAAATATTTATGGACCTGACTGTATGAGTCAATCTTTAAAAAAAAAAGAAAAAAACACTGGAACCTACATTTCCCATACGGCAGCTGCTCTTTCATTAGTCTCCCAACTTGTTTCTTAAATGGTCATAGTTTCCATCCCCACAAATCCAGTTAATTTATTTTTTCAGTTTAGAAATTGAAGTCTCAACCTAAATCAGAGACATCCCTATCATGAAAGGTTTAATGTTAAGACAGACTTTCGAAAACTCTTTTCAGAGCAATAGAAGCATCATACAGGCTGAATATACTCCTCAATATGAGTAACTGAACTGAACCTGATGTAAAGTTGAGTGGAATGACCCTTTAGTAAGAGATTACTAGGAGGGCCATCAGGTATGTGGTTGTAAATTATTTATAAAATGTTTTCCACTTTAATCATCCAGCAAGTCGTCTTGATTTAAATTAGTTTATTTGATTGGTAATAAATAGAATTTGTAGATATTCTACAGCTCATTTGTCCACCTAAACATGTAGACTATCTGTTATAGGAGTTATCCCTCTAAAGAAGAAGATTATATGTGAGCCAAAAGTTGACCTAAAAGTTATTCTTATTCATATGGCATCATTAAATCATTGTTAACCATTTATAAAACAATTATAACCCTTCATAAAGTGAAAATGGTACATGACTGGATGTAGAGTATACACCAAGACGTGATTCATTGTTCGTTTCCTGTTTAAGGTGGAGTTGTCGGAGCTGGTTTCAGCAGACACATTCGTTCTGTCAGTGTCTGCTACCGACACAGACTCTGGACTCAATGGCAAAATCAGCTACCGACTGCTTTCATCTCCACTGCAAGGCTTTTACATCCATCCAGACAATGGTAAGATCAGTTTAACTGTGCAACAGCTCTGATATACAACAGACAGCAAAACATCACCTTATAATGTAAGTTCTATAAACAATATATAGTCCTGCAAAAGCCATTTCTTCTTGCTTTACAAGTTTTATGACTTGTGATTGTCTGGTGGTTTGATTTTCATATCCATCAATTTTATTCTGTCTATTAAAATCAATTTTTCTGGCATAGTTAATGGGGCACATGCCAAAGTAAAGGGCACAGAGAAAGTCTTTGCAAGGTAGTGAGCAGCTCAGCACTCAATATTTAAGGTTTCTGGGGGTTTTCTTTCTGCTAGCAGCAGCTTATTTTGCCACTGTTTATGTTTTTGAACTCTTGTATAAGTAAGTTCCTTGGACAAGGGGAATGAGAAGGCAATTAAATCATTGAGATATAGTGCTTCAGATGAGCCATGCCTATGCCATTATCTCCCTTTTAAAAAATCCTTAAGCCCAAGAAAGAAGATAAATCGTGAAACCAAAGTAGCCTTTTTTACTCAGGAGTGATTTATGAGTTTCTATTATGTTTGAACCCCAAATTTAACATCAGAGAAGTGCATTTGCTTCGTTTTGCGGTGAGGAGCACTGGTGGAAATTTGCATCATTGTTGAATAAAACTCTCTAACTATAATCCAGAAATTTTAATGTGGTGCTTTCTGTGGTACAGAGCCTCTGTTTTTCCATGCTCAAATGTGTCACAAACAGTGGATGATGCCTCTTTAGACTTAAGCCTCAGAATGAATACAGTCATCTTGTAGAAAAGTTTAAGTGGCAGTGCAGTGGAATAATAAATTGGATGGACAAACTCTTTGTTGCCATCCAACAAGAAAATTGCTTTTACAGTCTACACATGGAATTCATTTAGGAATAGTTACATGGGAAATGATGTTGCACTGCGGTGTCTAATGACCAGGGCAATTTTGATGTTACTCTCGATATATTGTCACACACGCAGACATATTTATACAGCTCTTGTTCTTCAGAGAAACATGTCAGGGTGTTTTTCAAACCATATGTAAAATCCATTGAAAGGTCATGTAGTTTTACACTAGTGAGACCACATTTTAGGTGTTTCCATATTGGTTTTGATATAATACCAAATATTTCCTTAAGAATACGATATTCTTTACTCCATTTCTTGTCTTGCAGGTTCTGTTTTCACCAACAAGGCATTAAAGGCCATCACAAACAGCAACCTGATCCATCTACTGGTTGAGGCTAGAGATGGAGGCGACCCTGTGCGCTCTACTGTCACTTCCATAGACGTGCTGATCGTGGACATCAATGATCATGAACCTTTGTTTCACCAGGACATCTACACACTCACCCTCCCAGAGGACACGCCCACAGACACCACCCTGCTAACGCTGTCTGCCGAAGACCAAGACTGGAGCCCTGAAAACACCCATTTGGACTACAGCATCGTCAGGGGAAATGAGGAGGGAAGATTCTGTCTGGAAGTGAAGATGATTCCAGTTGAGAATCAGATGAAACATGTAGGAAAGCTTGTTCTGTGCAAGCCTTTGGATCGCGAGACCATGGAGAGCTATGCTCTAACTGTTAGCGTGTCTGATCGGGGAACACCTCCGTTGAATAGCTCTGCCATCATCATGGTGACAGTGACGGACTGCAACGACAATGCCCCCGTCTTTTCCAGCACTGAGTACCACACTCAGGTGAGTGAGAACAGCCAGATAGGTACCAAACTGGTTCAGGTCAGCGCTCAGGATCCAGACCTAGGAATCAACGGCCTTTTGCGATATGACATTATATCTGGGAACAACAAAGGCCATCTCAAGCTTGACCCTCAGTCTGGTCTTTTGGTGGTCAACCACTTGCTGGACTATGAGGAAGACTCAAAATACACCCTCACCATCAGAGCATCAGATGGCGGCGAATCATCCGAACACCGTAAGGTGGCTTTCACAGTCATCTTCATCACAGTGCTGGATGAGAACGACAACACTCCATATTTCATGTTCCCTACAGTTAACTGTTCTGTTCTGGAGAATCTCCCAGCGTTCACCCATGCATGTTCTGTCCATGCGGTTGACCACGACTTGGGCACCTATGGCCAGCTCACCTACTCTATTCTGTCCTCCTGCTTCATGGACTATGGCAGCGGCAGCCCAGAGAGGAAGGAGGCCTTTGCCATCGACCCTCTTACGGGCGACATTCACACCAGACAAACTTTTGATTACGAACGAGAGAGCGAGTACTGTTTTGTCGTGGAGGCCAGGGACAAAGGTGACAAAGCAGCGACAGTGAGAGTACAGGTGGTCATCAAGGGAGTGGATGAGTTCAGTCCCGTCTTCACCCAAAAGCAGTACCACTTCCTCCTGCCAGAAAACGTAAAACCCGGAGAGACGGTTGGCTACGTGATGGCGATGGACCACGACGGCGGGGTGGACGGGCTGGTGGAGTACTCTCTTGTGAATTCGTCGCCGTTCTTCTTGATTAACAAAACTGTTGGTGCCATCTCTGTGTCAGGTCCTGTGTTTCGCAGAAGAGGCAGCCACGTCAATGACGACGTGGTGGAACTGGTTGTGTCTGCAGGTAGTCCCAGATTGGGCTCCAGGACCACAACATGCCTGGTTTTTGTCAACATCTCCAGCTCAGCAGAAGCACTGACCGGGGTTCCTCTTGATGCACACATGCTTAGTCTGAGCGTCTCACTAATCATGTTCGTGTTTGTCCTTGCCATTTTTGTGGGCTTGGTTCTCAGGTACAAGCTCAAGGAAGCTGCCATCAAAAAGGCCGCTACCATTGCTGCACACTTGAACCCCAGCTCAGGCTCCATCAGTAGATCCAATGGCCAAAGTGACATATCTCTGCAGGAGATGACGCGACCCAGCCTCTTAGTAACCAAGAGGGACATCGCACTCCCGTACAATCCGTCAGACTCAAGTGGCCGTGGATCAGCAGAAGGTGAGACAGCTGAGGACCAGGAGATTAAGTGGATCAATGAGTTCCCCTGCCGGAAAAAAGATGAACCCAGCAAACAGACTACAGAGATCCTCGACTCTGCCTTACCTGGAGATAATATCTCCTGTCACTCTATTGATGTAGGACCGGAGCACATTTTAGCAGTCACCAAATGTTTAGTCTCAGGGATGCCCAGCACAGAAAGTCTCCACCACTTCAAAGAGGAGGGAGGAGGTGAGGGACTACTTCCTGCAATACTCAGAGTGAGAGATTTGGAGGAGAACGTGAGAACGAAAGGATACCCCCCCCTTTCTGAAGCCCAAGCCTCCGAGGATTGTCTGTCCTCGCTGGTTTGTCTGGAGGAGCAGCTACAGGGAAGCTACAACTGGGACTACCTTTTAGACTGGGAGCCACACTTCCAGACTCTGGCATCTGTATTCACAGATATCGGGATGCTCCCTGACGAGGAGCTTCAAGGCGGCCGTGAGGACTTAGCAGCAGAGTCAAGCTGTCTCATGTATCCACCGCCTCTGATAACTGGGGTGGCTCAGCCTGGCATTAGGACTGTTCCCCCACGAAAGCCAGGGCGAGTGCCAACGCTGAGCAGGAAGCCCTCTTACCGCAAGTATACTTATTCCCCCCTAGCCAGAAACACAGGACTCACTCCATCAGCTATGACGCCCACTTTCTCTCCATCACTGTCGTCTCTTACCATCAGGACCCCCAGTGCCTCACCAGTGGTCTCAGAGACCGGAGTGGGGGGGATCAGACTTGACTCAGGGCCCCTCACTGCAAGCCTTTTGGAAGCAGAAATACAGGTGTAAACATCAACTTTGGCCAAGTTTATCTGTGACATTCAATTTCACCCTTAATTTGCCATCTGGAGGATTTTTAAGGGACGTTGCACAGTTCATTTTTTGATTTATTGACATTCTGATGTATTCCTGGACTCCATCATTATCACATTTACATTTTAATAATTTTAGACATAACAGTTTTGTGAGGCTAAACTCGAGGGGGGTGATATGAACATAATATAGTGATTTAATCACTTAGGTTGAGGTTGATTTCATAACTCGCTTCTGTAATAAAACTAAACAAATACTTGGAAAAGCCTGAACTGAGGCCTGTCTTGCATTATATTCTTGTAATGCAACAGTTTGAATGAGAGCAGATGTTCTAGTCTTCAATTAATTACAGAATAGTTTAATGTAAACATGTTTATATGTGCAGAAAATGAAACACTTTGTTATTGCAGTTCGTTGCTGCTTCTAAATGGAAATTTTTATACGGTTGGTTTAACTGTAATAACCAAAGAAAGGCAACATTGTTATGTGGTTTTGTCTATCTTCCTGGAATCATAAAAAAAATTGTGTTTTAAATCCAGGCCCTTTCTTGCCTCCTTCTTCTTTAATGTATTCTGCCAATGAAACGTCAGTAAAATCCAATGACATACAGAACTTATTTTATTCCTTTGATTTAGGGCTGAATTTAATATCATATTCAGTCTTTTAAAGCTAGAAAAAAAGTGTACATGTATGCAGACTTCATCCAAAACCAAAAGAAAGGAGAAAGGATTCTTCACTGACAGTAATTTTCTTCAGATTCCAGAAATGGAATTATATTGTCTTGCTGTCGCTGTTCATAAACCAGTTCCAGATTCTGGCTGTTGTACTTTATCCTCATGAACAGAAATGGTCTGTTTGTTTTGATTGTTTCTGTCTGTGCTGACTGTCAGCTGACTGGATACCCTGTTAATAAACAGCACTTTATGTACAATTTCCAGAGAATTGTAAGACTTTAAATATTAATAAATTTGCAAAGAAGTGATTTGCAATAAAGAACCTCTCTTCTGTATTTTCTTGCATGTAGCATTTAAAATGTTTGTTTTTCAGGAGGACTTATTCACATGTACATGCATGTGTACTTTGAAATGTTCAAAGACAGGACTTCTAACTGTAAATGACAAGTAAAATAAAGATAGATAGATAGATAGATAGATAGATAGATAGATAGATAGATAGATAGATAGATAGATAGATAGATAGATAGATAGATAGATAGATAGATAGATAGATAGATAGATAGATAGATAGATAGATAGATAGATAGATAGATAGATAGATAGATATTGAAGTATAAATGAGGAGTTCCAGTCAGTTAAGGAGCAGTGTTTTGACCTAGACCCAGATGAGCTTTGTAAGTTTTCAGACCTTTTACTGCATTTTCAGTATTTCACTTTCATCGCTTTCATCTGTAGTGATGCCAAACTCCTCAACTTGGCTTTAGAACAGCAGTGATGAGCTGCCTCCTCCGATTGCAGTAATAGAATCAAATCATTCATTCTCCAGTGTTTCCATGAAGAGATGCAACGTCCAAAGATGTTGTCAGACTTAAACGCTATTGACAATCACAAATCCCTGCCTGAGTGTTTGCTGATCTCTGGTTTGCAACCTGTGAATCTGCATCTGCAGTGATTCAAAAGAGAAGTATGTGTTAAATGTAAACTCAGTGTGATTATTTGGTACCAGTGTCCATCAATTTTTTAACAACCCAATCCTTACTGATGGATCAGAAAATGCCTCATTGATTGTGAGTAATCATTGCATTTTCTCCTCCTTTGTTTAAGAAGAACAGCAATCTGAATATTTTGCTTCTCCAAGAAAAGTAAAGAAATCCAGAGTGCTCCAACGTGGCTCCACTTGGTCTGCTGTTAGTCCAGATGTGTTGCCCTCGGGGAACTTATGAGCTGAGGAAGCTGAGTAGCTAAAGTCTTTATCAGATAGCTTCATGAAAGATAATAAACAGTCGGGCCTCGAGCCATACTTGCCAAGTGTGACCCGTACGTAGTCACCGATAGCTGCGTAATTATTTATTGACTCAGTTCGGTCTCTCCTCTTCACCTTGGTGGGTTCTGACAAGCTCCACACTCTTCTGTATTTGTGGTTTCAGTGGCTCCGGTGATGGAAGAGATCTCTCACCATATCAGGTGATCTGACCAAACAAGCTTCTGTGTCTCAGCACAGAGCTCCACAGTCGACACAAGTTGTGTAAAGAGCTGTTAAACTGATCCATTTACGCCGCCTGTCACTCAGTCGGGCGAGTAAATCGGCTAAGAAAGGTCAAGAAATCTCGAGTACAATAAGAGTGTTCAGCATTGCACAAAAACAGAGAGATTTCTGGATTATGTTCAATACATGCTAAAGACAACTTAACATCAGGAGTCCTGAACATGGCCAGATGAATCCTCCCACACTCCGTACTGTTCATGGTATATGCTCAGATATTAGATGGTTTTAGTGTGATATTTTAATGAACTACAAATAATTTAGGGAATTTTCAACAATACTGAAATGAACGTCTAAAAACTACACTTTGACAAGGAGATAGTCTAATCATTTCACTGCTTCTGCATTCAGTCTGATGGTTCCTGTTGCCAGGATCTGTCAGTTTAAAGCTTTCAATTCATGGTCTATGTGAACACTCCACACTGCATTCTGGTAGAGTCACGTTTTGAGCAAGGGAGCGTTGCGTTGCCTACACCTCATTAGCATAAAGTAGCCTAGACCTCAACTTTATGCAAATGAGGTGCATCAAGCGGCGGTCCGACGCCTTGCGAAACTTTCGTAAAACCTCTAACCTAGCTGTTTTTGAACTCAAACGAGGACAGATTCAGCAGCTTATTTCTCACCTCAAATGTTTTCAGAAATGCTTTACACTGAACTGTTTTTATAATAAAAGAGAAAGTTTGTGACCAAGCAGCCGTGTTGGTTTGACATCCTTACAGGACTCTAAAGTGCCTTCAGCCTTCAACCTACCTCAGCAAAAGTTAGTATAGAGGTTTTCTGAAAGTTTCGTGAGGTGCTGGATCTCTTCTCGACTCTCCTTATTTGCATTAAGCTGAGATCTAGATTGCTTTATGCAAATGAGATGTGAGCAGCAAGCTGCCAACGCAATGTCCATTGCTCAAAATGTGACACAATGCTACCAGAATGCAGTGTGAAGCATTTCAGATGGACAATGAATAGAAAGCGTTAAACTGGCGGATCCTGTGGATATGTACCATAAAGGTAGAGCGTCTGTCATGTGACCCGCTAGTGACACGCCTATGTTGGGAAACAGCGTGTTGTGTGAAAGTACCCCTGTCAACTTGTACCAGTAATATTTGTTGTTTTGTGTTTGGAAAGAGGCCTAACCTGCACCATAACCAACAGAAGTTAGGTTTGATAGTTTAGTGTTGTTTTAAGAGTCTTTATTAGAGAGTTTTCATCTTCCTGCTGTAACTGGTTGATTGTTTCTCCAACCATATTATTGAGCCTGGTCCTTGATCTATCCGAGTCTTAGAATGGACAAAGACCATGACCTTCAGAACTTTTTGCAGCTAAGTTTGCCCAGGATTAGAGTCAGAATCTCCAATCTGAGGCTGGGGGCTATGCTGAGGTGAGATGCTGCCCTAAGTGAAAGAGTTTAGGCATTTTGGGTTCGTGTGCAAGACTGACAGATAAATAGGGTGTGAAATGGACATATGGATCGGGGCAGCATGCACAGCTGTTGTACAGTGTGCATTGGACTTCTATAGTGAAGCGGGAGATGAGACAGAAGGCAAAGCTCACCAGTATGATCTATGTTCCAACAACTGCATCTGCAACACTTCAGCAGTGTCAAACGTACAATCAAATCAAATGAATGACTGTCTTTTTTTTTTCTTTTCCAAAAATAGATTACAGGGCAGTATTAGTTGTTTTCTACACAAACTGTCCCTGATGTACAAAGTAAGAAGGTCTGTTGCTGTTTGGAGGCTAAATGAAGAGCACATTGTCAGATCAAAACAACTACAAGAGGTTGAAGGAAACGGCCACCCACCCCGAGTCTGTTGGAGGCTTTTTTTTCTGTTAAAAGTGAGTTTTTCTTTCCCACTGCCATTGGTTGTGTACTAAATCTGGGAATGGTGGCTTTCTCTATAATATTGCAAGTGTTGTAAGGTGTTGACCTTAGTATGGGAAGTGCCCTGAGATGAGTTATGTTATGATTTGGTACTGTATTTAAAAAACGCTGAATGAAATCCTTACGTGATGCATAATGTCTCCTTGAGTCAAAGATCTGTGTGTGATCAGCTAATTTCAAGGGTAAACACTGTTTATTTAGATTTTATTAAGATTGAAGGCAAAGTTAGTTTTATTGCTCATTTAAGGGCAACATTCCTTTTTAAAATGTACCTAATTTCTGCAGCATTCCTCTAAATGAATGACTTTAAGAACCTTGAGCTTGAACCTTGTGGGCCAGGAACTTAACTCAAGGCAAATAATGGTCTCCTACCTCCATCATAACACGCAGTCATCTGTACAAGATCCTCACTTGTCAGAAGAAGAGAAGACGATCTCATAGTCCGGTCTGATTGTCAATTGGAAGAAGATGCGCTGTGATAAATAAAACACAGCTGGGTTGTCATCCTGTCTTGGATTTCAAATGTGTCTCTATTTGCAGTCTAGTGAGATACATACTGGCCTCAGAACAAGCTCTGCATTGTGGTTTCTGGTTTGTATCACAGCAGACTTGAGGCTATATGATGCACAGATGGAATTTAGGTTACATTCAACTGGCAGAAAAACAGTCGCTGAGCAGGAAAGTGTAATCTGAGCGACAGCTGGTGTTTAAATAAATGATTTTTAAAATGGTTTTCATATCCAGTGGTGAAGGTTTTGATGGATCACGAGCTGTTCCTTTTGGCAAAAAATGTGATTTGATGGACTAGATGACAATATGCATAATGTTTGTAGACACATTTCTTGCAGATTCATTTGTGTTTAGAGATTTTAACAGAAACAAATGTAAAATCTAATTAAGTGTATGTATAGCGGACGGATTCTTGTTGTTCATGTTTTCGTGCCAGAGAGTTGTCAAATAAAACTTGTGTATGTAATGAAGATTTGTAGCTTGAGATATTCCTTACAAATTCCACCTGCTGCTAAACAGCATTTAGAATCTCCTCTGAAGTTCTCTCACATGAAAAATGGCCCAGATTATAGACGGAATTCAAACTGGAAGATGAAAACACATCAGGAGTTCACATATTTTCTACTTATATTGGATGTTTTTTAGTTTTAAAAAAGAGCTGCAGAAGTTGATTAGTTGTTTTACCTTTGATCAAATCTCCTTAAAAATGTGTCCATGCTGTAAATCACGAGCAGTGACCATATGTATAGTGGAAAAGCCTTGAATTTTTTTCATTGTGAAATTCAGGTGTCAATAGAGGGATTTTCTTGATGTGTTTTTACTAACAGAACCTTAACCCTTTAAGACCCACCATTGTGCAAGTCCGCCAGGACATATTTTTACATTTTTACATGCTGTAGTGCCATTTTTGGAGTATTTTTATTTGCTTTACATCAAAATAACCCTGATATCCCAAATTTTAATAATATGTATTGACATGTCTTAACTACTACAAAAAATTGCTTAAAAGTGCAATAAACCTTAAAAAATGAAAATCGTTTTTGTTTTTTTCACATATATTTCAAAATGCAGAAATTGCATAGCTGTATCCCTCCAATTTGTAAAAGTAAAAAAGTTGCACGATATCCTTTGGAACCACAGGAAACTTATTTGGAGTCTGTACATAATTTGGTTTTTGAGATATGGTCAATTTTGTAACCTGTAAAAAAACGAAAATAAACAAAACTGCAAAATTTGCAAAGAGACAACATCAAAACAAAGTATTTGCAATAGTGCAATCAAATTTCTAAGTGTGCCAGATACTTATGAACACACATATTTTATGTACAAAACCGTGGTCAGACCATAAAAAGTGCATTTGAAAATAAAAGAAAATCGTTTTTACTGAGTTGAATCAGAAACAGTATTTTGATGGTCTCCTGGTCCAAGTACTTGGACAGATCTGATGGAGAAGGGCTGTCCGCATATTCTGACAGAGGTGGCTGGACACCTGGCCTCCTTTTCGGCAGGAAATGTGGCAGAGAAGGTAAGCTGTCAGGTTCCTTCTCAGTTTTCCAGCCAGCTGTAGGGAGTGCCTCTGGCCCGTAGCGCTCGCTGGTGGAGCGGCTGCTGCAGCGTCTCCTGGCTGGAGCCCGGTCTGTCCCTCTACCTCTCGCTGGGGTACCAGGACAGCAGGAGACCTCCATTCTCTCCTCTTCCTCCTCCTCCTCCTTCCCAACATTGTAAATGCTGCACACAGAAAAAGTTACGTGGTGCGTTAGCTGTGCGCAGCACATGACTTGTAAAAATGATGCGTATTTTGCGCGGAATGCTTTCGGCGGCGTTACATGTATATTATACTTTCTTTACATTTCTCCAACTCAAAACAAACAATTTCTCATGAATACAGACTTACATGTCACTGGAATGATCAGTTCCTTCGATAAGATCGGCTTCATCAGCGCTGGTGGCAGAATCCGGGCCAGACGAGTGGCTGGACTCTTCATCCGGCTGTAGTTTGCTGGAGAGCTTCGCGCCAGATATAAAATAGTTTGGCTCGACCAGGTTTTCGCGGCTCCTCAACTAATGTGTGGAAGTGTGTCAAAGGTGTGTGTGGTGGGTCCGTGTACGGATCTGGCAATTGGATTTTCCGTTCTGAAACGGGTATTGGAAAAAAAACGGGTGGTTATTTGATTTTCTTTTTAAAATACAAAAATTAAAATTGAAATACAAGGCATTTTTCCTTTTCATGATCAAAAAGGGATATACGATTTTTTTAAATGCTTTGATTTTCGTTTTATATTTAGAATAACAAGAAAGTAAAATCAGTAAGAGACAGAAGCGAAAAAATGTCCGTTTTTTCATTTTGTGAGACCGGAAGTGGTCATCAGCAAGTGTGGAGCCAAACGACAACAAGCTTCTCAGAGGGCGGAGCCAGAGAGCAGTGATTGGTCAGACCATAGACAACATAGAAGACAGGGCGCTAGCGTATCTAGTCTTCTATATATCTATGGTCGGCACGTCTGGTACCATCTCTGGGTGCTGTTGATCTTGTTTTTGGAGTAAAACACGGTAAGAAGATAAATACTTCTAACCAGTAGCGTTGTTTTGTTGTACGTTAAGTCAGCGACTTGTGAAGAGTTGTGTTTTGTCATGTTTGAGCAGTTGGTCCGGACGCGTTAGCTAGCTAAGCGGCTAAGTTAGCTAGCGGGCTAATCAACGCAGGCAGTAAACTTACTGCTGAACACCTGTGTTAGCTGCTGCAGCAGCTGTCCTCATTATTAGAAGGAACTTCTCAACCTGTATTTCTCTGCTGTGTACTTTAGCTTTTAAAAAAGTCATTTTACTTTACGGTTAACTGAAACCCGTTGAGCTGCACTGAAGTTTAACATTCAGCTGGTTTGAATTAAACCGTGCTTAACTTGCGCAACATTACCTCTCTGAATCTGCATAATTTCATTAAATTCCTTCTCTCTTCCACTGCTCAAGTTCAATCCAGTATATAAAGTGACATTAATAGTGAGTAAACTGACAACCAGCCATTGTATTTATTTATTATTGCATGTATTTGTAGTAAAACATGAGTTGAAACATCCTACTTTTGGATCTAGAACTGCACAAGCCGTTCATTTCAGTCACCTGACGAGTCAAACTCCCCTTTTTATGTGAGGTTGAAGCAGAAAATCTGAGTCAACAAAGAAAGTTGTTTATAATTTGCGATACCTGTTATCTCTGACTGAGGCTTTAGTTTTTGTTGAGCTGATTTACATGTAGAAACTTTGTTCAGGAAGATTTCTCAGTAGCTCAGAGGACAGGCTGCTTTTTACACAACCTTGTAAGAGGATGTCTGTCAATGCTTTCAGCAGAATTTAGAAACGCAACACTTCCTAAACAGATATTTTGAGGCTGTAAGGTTGAACATTTGAGAGTATATCAGTGTGTTTGTTTGTGTTCTTTCTGTTTCTAGGTGGAAGCTGAATTAGTGAGGATGACTCCTGCTCCTGTCATCTCTAAGCTCCTCCCACATCTTTACCTGCACATGAGGAAAATCACTCCTGTAGAATGCAGGTATGTTTGTCATTATTATAAAAACATGTTGCCTGGTGACCTGTCAGAAACCCATCATACAGCCAAAATAATGTTTACACACATCAGGAAAAGAAAAACTTGCATAAATATTTCAATACCAAATTTATTCAGACATCACGAGATTAATAAAAGTTATCTTTGGCCTCTACAATTACAAGAGGTGCTCAAAGTGGTGGCCACTGGCTTCCAGACATTTCTGTTGTGTTGTAGACGTCACTTGTTGATGCTCCATTCATGAGGGTAATGCTATCTGTTGGGAAAACATCGTACAACAGGACACAGAGTTATCGTGATTTGATCAAACTTAGAAAGAGGTATCTATATGTGTAGAAGTACTTATACAAATGAAATATTTATAAAAGTTATTATTTTCCTGATGTGTGTATGCATTATTTTGGCTGACTCTACTTAATGAGAACAAAACTGTCATTGAATTGTTGCTCTGAAAGCTTCCTTAGTGAAAACCAGCTGGTGTTCTGCTTTGAAACAAACTGCTGTTGAGGTCTGTGTTTTTAGGTTTAACCCCACAGTTTCTGAATGAACCGATAGTTTGTTTTTCCTGATCAATGTGGACGTTATAATTGATGGTAAAATTTACTGAACATATAATCAGCATGACAATATAACAGTATAACATTCTGACCACCTGACTAATACTGTGTTGGTCCCTTTATGCTGCTAAAACTCCTCTGACCCAGTGGTTTATCAGAACCTCTGGGGATGTCCTGTGGATTCTGTGGATCCTGTGGGTTGCAGGGTGGGTCCGACCTAGACCAGGCTGATCCTGGACCATCCCACAGATGCTCAATCAGATCTGGATGTGGGGAGTGTGGGACCCAGGTGAACAGCTTAGCTCTGTCGTGTTCCTTGGACCACTCCTGAGCGGTTTTAGTTTGTCCTGCTGAGGGAGGCAGCTGGCATCAAGGACTGCTGTTGCCATGGAGACTAGGGGGTTGTTTGTCCTGCAGTGTTTAGGTGGTGGTACATGTCAAACATCCGCATGAACGTCAAGGTTTCCCAGCAGAACGTTGCATTAGAACAAGATGATGGATGTTGTTCTCTTCAGCTGTCAGTGGTCAGAATGTTGTGGCTGATCGGTGGATCTGTCTGCCTTTACTCTGACATCCAGAGTTATACAGAAGTGGAGTATGTGTGCAGTGCAGAAGGGATTTACTTTATTGTATGCATTTTTTTTTAGTTTTTTAAGGGAGAGCATTTTTTTTATCCACCTGAATGAAGACCCAATCTTTCCCTTCAAAGGATAGTTAATTATTACTACAGCTTCCATAGTGGTCCCATCAGAGAAAATCATATCCATATACAGATTTTTATTAATTCCAGGGCTGGTTCAGTAAAGATTATAATAATAACTACATCAGATAATTCTTGGTCGCAGTTGGAATTTTGCAGCCTGAGAGATGGTTGAGAAGGTTTGCAGTTCTTGTTTTAGCAAAATATGTTATAATAGAGGGGCTGCACGGTGTCGTAGTGGTTAGCGCTTTCGCCTTGCAGCGAGAAGATCCCTGGTTCGCGTCCCGGCTTTCCCGGGATCTTTCTGCACGGAGTTTGCATGTTCTCCCTGTGCATGTGTGGGTTTTCTCCGGGTACTCCGGCTTCCTCCCACAGTCCAAAAATATGCTGAGGTTAATTGATTATTCTAAATTGCCCGTAGGTGTGAATGTGAGAGTGATTGTTTGTATGTAGCCCTGCGACAGACTGGCGACCTGTCCAGGGTGTCCCCTGCCTTCGCCCGAGGCAGCTGGGATAGGCTCCAGCCCCTCCCGCGACCCTAGTGAGGATTAAGCGGTGTATAGATAATGGATGGATGGATGTTATAATAGAAGATCATTATTGTCATTGTACCTGAAATTATCTGCAAACCAGCAAAGTGCATCAGTCTGAGGTATCTAAAAATAAATAAGTAAAGAAAAATGCTTCCAAAGCCAATAATAAACAGAATATTTTGAGGGAATCTTCTATAAAGGAAAGAAAAGCTCCATTCTCACTCCTCTCAGGATAAACTGTCATTAAAATTGACTTTAAATTTAGCTTCAACACGAGATAAAAACATTTACTTCCATTACTGATGTTGTCAAGTTTTAATAAAGTTCATGCTACTTTTATAAAATGATGAAAGTGAATAAATTGTATTTGTGTGATCTGTGTTTGATTTCTGTCTTTTCTCCTGTCATCCAGATGTTCAGAGGGAGATGATGCCACATCTGGTCCAGCCGATGGAAGGTCTTGAAGTTCTCTGACTGGCCTCGACTGAAGATGGTCATCTCACTGGATTTAAGGTTCAGATGCTCAGTAACAAACTCTACCAATGAGCCAACAGGGAAGCTTTAGGTTTATTAAATGTTGCTATGAAGGTATCGCTGTTTTTCTTTGTGAATGCAATGTGCTCCAACTGAAAGTTGAATTAGAACTTAGAAGTAAATCCTTCCATCTGAAAGGATTTAGTTGCATTAATAACCTCATAACATTCTAATTTTTATTCCAGTCTTGGCTGGAAATAGAATCTCTGTATTGATTCAGGTAAAAACTGAACTTCACAGCATGTTGGAGCAACACAACCAGATGAAAACTGTGATGGTGTTGGATTGTCAGACTGTAATGTTGCAGCTCAAAGCAGCTTTTCTATCTCAGTTCATTCTGACATTCAGTTATGAATCAACACAGCAGATGGTGATCCATGCTGTGGAAGTCTCACATCTCCTGATTTAATGGAGCTGCTTTGCACTTTTTACACTGTTTATTCACCAACACTTTATATAATTAAAGTCCCGTCTAGTTTTTATGAGGAATGTGATGTTTTAATTTCTCTGTGAATAACTGCAGTCTAATGGAACAGCTGGAGTTGTAACATCTGTCCTGATGTTGATCATGAAGTATTGATCAGAATACTTATGGTTAGCAGTCATCCCTGAAGTTTTACATTAAAATCTTTACTTGTGTTGTGAACTTTGGTAAGAAGCAGAAACTTTTGTGTTGCCATGGATACATGAGTGTTAAATTCTGTCCATGGTTTTATTTTGGGAAATGCAGTCCAGTTCCAGAATGTGGAGGAATTTAGTCTCACAATCACAAACAAATATTATCTGAAAGTCGGGTTATTGTTGTTTATCAGCATAATACAAAAAAATTTATGTTAGGAATTTTCCAGTTAAGACTCTAGAATATCATGATTTATGTAAATTTACCTCAATAATATGAATGTTCAGGTTAAGATTGTACAGTGATATTTATTACGCAAGTTTACCTGATTAAAGTTTATGACTGCACTAAAATATTATTTAAATCAACATCATTATTATAATATTTAGGGTCAGACTCTACAGTATTGAGATTAAGAAATCAAATATTCTATAAAATGTAAATACACTGAACTCATTTGAATATATTTAAGTGAGACTCTACAATATTATTTGACACAAATCTATCTAAATCAAAATTTTAATCATTTTTACTCCAAACATTTACTGGACTGATTTCAACATTAAAATCGCTCCTTTCTAATCCTCTGCTGTACGTTCAAACCTGATGCCTTAAATCGCAACACACAAGTATCTGATTGAAGAAACTTCTGCAGAGTCCTGGTTTCAGAACCTGATAATAGAATTATAGACAATAACAAAAGCTGCCTGAGAGTTTACAGCTTTTTATGTTAGATTTCTTCAGTAATTTAATGAGTTATCAGCAAAAATCAAGTGTTCATTTGATGAACTTCATTTCCTAAAACATCCAGAATTGGAGCTCATATCTTTGGCAGCTGTAAAGTTTCTGCTCCTTCAAAGTTCACAACACAATGAATGAATTCCTAAAACACTCTCAATGCTGGAGAGCGTTTGATGCTGAAGCAGTGAGCAGTTTTTCTGTTTCTCCTCTGGAGATGCACAATGAGGGACGTCTGCAGCGACTGAGAAAGAGTCTCACCACATCCTTACATGAGGAAAAAGACTTTATTGAAGACTACAAAGAGAAAAACTATCAGACAGCAGATGGCATGCATTCAAGGTGAGCTCTGAACATTTGATCTGGAACAGGAATTCAATAACGGCAGCATGAGCTTCATTTCACTCTGCAGCTGCTGAATTCATGGATGAATCATCTGGCACTAGAGAGGAAGACCATCAAACATCCACGTCAGCTGATGGAGGTCCAAGAGTCTCACCAAACAAACAACCTACAGAGTGAAGACCTCAAATCTGATTGGACGGCCTCCTATTCAGCCACACATGTGAACAAATGCCTCTAAGCTGATTTGTTTTCTAAAATAAATCTAGTTTGAGTCCTAATCTATGCCTGTGTGTTTGCTTCTTTACACCGCTGTTAACAGTTTAGGCTGTTAGATTGTTCCAGATAAGACAAGTACAAGATTCTTCAGAGCCGTTCTACCATGAGCCTGACAGGAAGAACTCCAACAGCTACTGAATGTTCCTGTGGTCCCCTCAAGGCTACAGGAGGAGTCCTACGAAGACGAGCCGGTCCACCTGATGGCGGCCAGTTGCTGCGGTTCAAAGCCAACACCGACTACGTGGATTTCTACTGGACCACACGGAGGCCTTCAAACCGGACCAACAAGTTCAGTGACTCCCCAACTCGTGGGTCTGAGGACGCCGCCGAGCCTCGGCCCAGCCGGCCGCCTGTCTGTGGGTGTTTGAGTGCCGAGAGGTTTGTGGATCCATGTGAACGTGTCTGTGTTGAAACAGCAGCTTTGGACTCAGTAATGCCGGGAAAAACCAAGAGCTCCTTTATTTGTGACTTCCACTAAAAAAACTGATGAAAATAAGTTTTCCAGGGTTCTGACTGATAACAGATTATTAAATAATGAAAATAACAGTTTAAATATTCCTTTAAACAATCCATTTAGGTCTACATTTCCTTTACACTGACTTCTTGGTGTATGTACAAGTATTTTGGGTGGAATATACCATTAGACCAACCTCCAAGGTCTACAGTAGTGAATTTTAGGTGGGATATGCCATTAAACTCACCTATTAGGTCTACATTGGAGGATTTTAGGTGGAATTTTCTTCCAAACCGTCTTTTAGTCTACATTTAAGGATGTTAAGGATGGTATATTCTTCCAAACCAACTTCTCAGGTCTACATTTCAGGTGGAATATTCCTTCATACTAACTTTTTTGGTCTACATTGAAGGATTTTTTCTAAACCACTCTTTCGGGTCTATATTTCAGGTTTTAGGTGGAATATTCCTTTTAACCAGCCCCTTGGGTCTCTTTGAGGATTTTGGATGGAATACTTGGTTAAAGCAACATTTTAGGTGCATGTTCAAGGATTTTTGGTGGAATGTTCCTTTAAGGTGGATGTTTGAGGACCTTGTAGGTGGAATACTTCCTGAAACCAACGTTTTAGGTCAACATTCAAAGATTTAAGGTGGAATATTCCTTTAAACCAACCTAAATTTCATGTTTTGATCATTATCAAGTGAGGAGCCTCAATCCAGACTCCTCATAATGATGTTTGAGATTTATGCTGCTGTTATTTGTTTAGTCTAAACGAAATGACAGAAATCCACAACTGTAATTTTATTTCAGGACTCGGTTATTAAATGTCAGAACAATCCATGTGACTCTAAAAACTCACTAGCTGTGTGAGAGCTTTAATTATTCTTCATCTACTTCCTGAAAAGTTTGGTCAATAAAAAAGACAAAAACTAATATTTTCAGCTGAACTAAAGACAGACTTTGTGATTTTTCTGCTCACATGTGTTGCTGTAAACTTACTCTTTCAAATAAATAGCTGCCTAACCACCTGGAAACCAACGTTTGTCCTGTTTTTGTGTTGCTCGTCTGCGACCCTAGACAGCCGGGTCGTAATGTTTTTTGAGCAACACACCATACTATGACGTTTTTACAATGAGGGTTCTACTATGGAACCAGTTTGACATGTTCAGGTGTTCTTTGTGTGAAAACTCAGAAATTTCAAGTATCAGAAGGTGGTTTTCAACTTTCTTTGTTAACTTTCTGCTTCAACTTTAAACTAAATTTCCTTCACTAAGCCAGCCCTCTGGACTTCCAGTAAGCTGTGTTCCTATTGGCTGTCCAGGTGGCTGCTTGGTGTTATCAGGAACATCTGAGCAGCTCAGTGTCTTCCTGCTTTATTTAGCTGCATTCAAACATTTCCTCTGCTTCTGTTCCCCACTGAGCCGGGTTTGGCTCTGTTGCTTTAGTTTGTTCTTTAGGCGTTGGCTTGCAGCTTCTAGCAGTAAAATCGTCTTTAATGTATTTCTTGGTGTGTTTTAGGGCTTTGTACTGGATAGTTGTCTTGGTAAATGTGGTTCTTTAGCCACAGTTAGCACATGGTGCTAGTGTGTGCAGTGATTAGTGGATTTGGTGCAGGTGAGTTGTGTCTTTATCTTGGCTGTAGTGAGTCTTCAGAGGTTTTTGGTCAGACACATTCTGTATTCTTGTTTGAGAACCAGCGTTGGTTGTCCAGAAGGTAAGAGTTCCTGTCCTGATTCTCTGTTCTCAGAGGTTCTCTGGTAGGCTGCAGGAGACTTTAGCGTTTAGGTTGTGCTAGTTTGGTTTTTGTACGGTTTCATTTAGACGACTATCTTGAGGCTCCTCCATGTGGTTTAGTGAGGTTTTCTGGAACAGTTCTACAAAGCAACCTGCAGCAGAAGAGACTTTGAGAGTCTTTAGGAAGTTCTGGAGACCAGACTTTAGAGCAGCAGAAACATTTGTCAGCAGTTTGAGCAGGAGAAGGTGAGCTTCAGAGTAGAAATGAGATGGAAACCTTCTTGACCCGTGTGGTAAGATCCTGTACCAAGAGTTCGAGCAGGTTGTGAAGAGTCTGTAGTTCTTTGGTCTGAAAGCACAAGAAGAGTCGACTCATTAAAGGAGAAAACAGGAGATATTGTTGGTTCTTCTGTCGCTCTGCAGTTTCCAGTTTCCTTCCACTGAATATCAAGTTTATATGTTAAATGATTTCCCATGTGAGCCCAAGAAGAGTTCAATAAACTCCCTCCATCCCCTGGACACAACAGATTTTATTAGCATGTTAAATTTTTATTTTATTTTTTTTAAATGTTTTTGAGTTTTAATCATAGTTTCAGCAAAGTTTTTTCTCTGCTTGTTTAGTTTTGTCATCTGTGTAAAAGGTGCTAAACAAATAAAGTTGAATTGATAAACTGAATAATTGACTAACTCATGATTGTGACAACAGAAGTATTTTCATTGTGATTTAAGTGTTTATTTCATTTTTAAGATTGGGGTTAAAATCTTGACAGAAAAAGAAGATTAAAGAAATAAACTACATAACAAAAAACAAATCAAAGGGGGAAAAAATTATTACAATAAAACTTAAAAAAATTAAGTATTTTTTAAATGTTTCATACAGTTCTTGTTTAAAAACTATTATTTTTAAAATGTTTAATATAGTTCTTGTTTAAAAAGTGTTATTTTTTAAATGTTTAATATAATTCTTGTTTAAAAAGCATTATTTTTTAAAATGTTAATATAATTCTCATTTAAAAAGTATTATTTTTTAAATGTTTAATATAATTCTTGTTTAAAAAGTATTATTTTTAAAATATGTGATTATCTGAAGTATTTTCTCTGTAATTTCTAATAATATTTGAAAAATTTTGTTTAATTTCATACTTGTTCTGTATCGTGTTTGATTATCTAATTCAATATTTTGTCTGTTTAATATCATCTAATTGTATTTAAAATATTGAATGGTGGTAAAACATTGAACAAAGATTTAAGCGAAAAATTAAATATTGGGAAAGAAAAAAAAATTCAAACACGCTGATAAAACATTTGAAACAACAATTAAACATTAAAAAGAGAAGACATTTCTAAATCAAATCAGACATTAGAAAAGAATAAAAGGTGAGAAAAGAGCAAAACTAAACATTTAAGAAGAATCTAACTAAAGACAAAACATTTGAAAAGACACCAGTTAAACTTTAGAAGATCAAATTAAACAGAAGAGGCAATAAAACGATCAAAAAGGGCAAAAACAGATAAACATCTTAAAGCGTTTTCTAGTCTGAAATGAAAATGAAAACATCGAGTTGTTTCTTCAAACATTTCCTCTTTCTGTGTTCTTGGTTTGATTGTGGACAGATTTGCTAAGAATTCATTCCAGAAAACTGCTTTCCAGATAAAGTCTACTAGTGGTTGAAGGCATTGATCAAACTAATGTTACCTTCTGATCTCCACAAACTTTACTGTTCAGTGAAGAGAATCAAAGTTTGTTGAGGATTTTTTAAAGAACCCACAGGTGAAGGTCTGAGAAGAACTCAGATGGATGGTCTAAATGTGAAATCAAGACTCATGGTCACAAGTTTTAAGGCTTCTGTTAACCAGAAAGTTCAAACTAACAGAGAAGTACTGAGAAACTTTTAAAATTTCAGTTCTCAGATTGTCTGAAGGTTCAAACTAACAGAGAACCGCTCAAGAACTTTTAGTTTTTCAGTCCTCAGACTGTCGAAAGGTTCAAACTAACAGAGAAGTACTGAGAAACCTTTAAAACTTCAGCCCTCAGACTGTCTGAAGGTTCAAACTAACAGAGAACTACTCAGGAACTTCCAAGATATCAGTCCTTGGACTGTGTGAAAGTTCAATCGAACAGAGAACTACTGTCGGACTTAGAAAATTTCAGCCCTCAGACTGTGTGAAAGCTCAGGTCCTGAGGACTCGGGAGGTGTGGAGGCTTTGGAAAGTCTTGGAACTGAGGGTTCAACCCTCCAGCACAAAGGCGGAAGTCCAACCTCCTGAGAAAAACGGTCGAGTCGAGACTCGAGTTGAAAAAAAACTCGAAAATGCCAAAAAATAGATGATAACTGCGCAAAAAAAACCAAAATTAGTATCTGAGTGAATAGCTCAGGAGGATAAGAGGATAGACTACCAAGTGGAAGGTCGCAGGTTCAAGACCAGCAACAGGCAGTTTTCTTTCTTTGTCTTTGTCAGGATTTTGAGAAAAATTTAAGAAGGGTCTGGTCTTGAACCAGCAACCTGCAGCTCCACAGGCAAATCCTTAACTCACTGAGCTACAGATCAGTTAAAAAGAAATAAATTCGTTGTCCCTTTGGCATCGTAGTTTCTGAAGTCACCACATAGGTGGAGCCAAGGCGGAGTCTGGGTGGAGTCAGGGTGGAGAGTAGGTGGGGAGGTGGGTGGCGGCCTCCCCCCTCTACTCCCCCGCCTCCCCCCACCACCCACCACACCTTCCCCCGCCTCACGAGTTCTTCGAGTCTCCACGAGTTCTTCGAGTCTCCATAGGTTTTCCCGAGTTTCTGGAGTTTCCACCAGGTCCGAGGCAGAACAAGTTGTCATGAAGAGGTGTTGAAGTCGGCCAGGATGGACTGACTTTTTACAGCGACTAGAAGGAAGACCACTAGAAGAGCAGGTCTTGAACCACCATCCATAAAATCCATGGAGTCGCTCCAGAGAAATGAAGGGAGGTCAACTTTTATCAACTTCCATCCAGATGTTCAACTTCATATCTTTACTTGGAGATTTTTAGCACCACAAACCTTTAGTATCACACTTTATTATCATTTATTAGGACTTTAATGGAATCCACCAGCAGATTTAGTTTTTGTTGACAAACTTTATTCTTGTCATCGTGGGACTGCAGTATTTAAAACTGTTCCTTCTATTTGACCTCATGTTTATTAGTTTTAGTGGAGAGTTATTTTAGTTGTTGATTAGTCTCTTAAAAACCAAACAATAATTTGGATTAGTCAAGAGGTTTAAATTTCTTACTTTGTCATATTTTAAATGACAAAAAATATAAAGTGTCTTGAGACAATTTGACCTGTAATTGGCGTTATATAAATAAAATTGAATTAAAATTGTATGTATCTTGTAATGTTGGAGTAATTCAGCCATATATGTTGGAAAACACATTTTCTTTGACCATTAATCTGTTGATTGTTTTCTCCAGCAATTCATTTCTTGTTTTGGTTTATAAAATGTCAAACCCAAATATATTCAGTTTACTGTCATAAAACCCAAAAATATTTACATTCATGATGCAGGAATCAGGCAGTTTTTCACTTTTTATCTTAGTTTAGTCAGAAAGATAGTTGATAATGTGTGAATCGTTGCACCTTGTGAGCCGCAGAACGTTTTAATCTTTGGGGCCGAGTGTCAGAAAACATTTAGAAACCAACATCAACAAAACACTCAAAGATTTGAACATCATTTGCATGACAATGTCAAATTAAAGGACATTTATTTCCAACGCAAATGTGTGATATTCATCCTCTGGAGCTTTCTCTTCACATCGTCTTCCACCGGGACTGGTTTGGTCGGGAGCATGTGCAACAAACATTTTAAAAACTGCACTTTACCATCAATGAATGACACTGAAGTTTAATCTCTACATAAATGAGACTGAGTCTGGATGTGCTGCTCTGTCATTAACTCCTAAGTTTAGGGAAAGTTCAAACAAAAGAGGACAGTTCAGATCAGACTTGAGAATGAGCTAATTCTGAACAAACATCTCAGACTTTCTGAGCTTCAGCACCTACAGCAAGATATTTTAACAACAAGCAACTCAAGAGATCCAGAAGTTGGAAAGAGTTAGCTTTAGCTGAGCCCAAGAACATGTGGGACGCTAACCTAGCAAACATTTCAGACTTTTCTCTGTGAATTCTGAGAAATAATTTCCTATTTAATGACAGAGCTACACATCTTAACTCAGTCTCATGAAAAGAGACTCTAATTCAGTGTCATCCATCCATATTAAAGTGCAGTTACCCAAAATGTTTGTTGCATGAGCTCCAACAAAACCTGTCCAGGTAGAAGGCCACTTTGACAAACAGGAAGTGGAAGATTCCAAGCAGATTTATAGAAGGGGGAACCGGACTGTACTAAGTGTGGTCGAGTATAGAGGGGTGTTTTGTGGGTTTTTAAGGCTGATAATGATTATTAGTGAGACATTTGGAGTAGATATTCATTTGGATATTCATTTGCAGTAAATGAAAGTATTTAAAATCTTGGAGTTAAACTTAGAAGAACACAAACTCTAACAGAAAACTTTGTTGATACGTTTTTGTTTTGCTTACAGATGTTAAGTTAAAGGAGTTTTATTCATTACGTATAACCAATCAAATCACTCCAGAAGGCAGAGTGACCACAGGTAGATAAAGGTTCAGAGCCAAAGTAGCGCCATTTTTAAATGTATTTATTACCGTAAATCAGTAAAAAATAAAATACTGATAATCAGTAAATCAGTCAGCCCACAATTACTACAATTCTACAATGTATGTCTCTTTCCTTTGACTTGTTATTTGTACAATATATGATGTATATGATGGTGTTTTTTCATAGCAAAGGCTCTACTATGATGTTTTCTAAGAGACATACCATGCTACTCTGGTTGTTCTGGCTCTGGACTGCTGCACTCCTCCTCTGTTGTTTTCTGGATTGTACTCAGCTGCATACCTTCGTCCACCCGGCCTCCGTTGACTCGTCCCGCCTGCCGTCTCTGGAGCTGAAGCTGGATTGGAACAGACCAAAGTACAGTCCAATCACGATGTCAGCTGCCTCTCAAAAGGCTCCTTCATCTGGCGGCACTTCTTCTGAGGGGAAGCTGAGCTGGCCCGGCAGAACTTTGGAGATGTGTTCCAGTGGTTGGTGGATGTGTGGGGAGATAGAGAGGGACCTTTGAATTGTTCAGAAAGGAAAACAGGGAACCCATTGGTAGATTTAGTTTAGGGTGCTACTGCGGTGTGTTTTTGGGTTTTAAGAAGTGAACAGGAAGAGTTTTTCTTCGTATTGATTATCTTTTACTTTGTTCCTGGTTGGAATGCCCATTAATGTCAACATGAAGTTCACTTTTAGTTCTGTTTATTTATTTTTATTTTACTAACACCCATTTGCTTTTAAGCTCCTCACATGTTGTGTTGTTGTAAAGTTACTCTTTCAAATAAATACTCATCTAACCCTCTGGAAACCAGCGTTTGTACTGTTTTTATGTTGCTCCTCACCTACTTCAGACAGCCGGGACAAAACAATGCTTTGTGGAGAAAAGGCTATACGTTGCCATTTTTAGAGCGACATGCTATACTATGCCGAAAAAAAATGTGATTTTTCAACATGTTGTAAAAACGTGCCATATGATGAAATAATGTAAAAGAGGGCATGAAAAACACTCCAGAAAGGTTTTCTTTGAAAAAAAATCATCATGAATTTTGGTGCAAAAAAAACGCCTTACTATACTATGTCGAAAAAAAACTGTGATTTTTCAAACATGTTGTAAAAACGTGCCATATGATGAAATAATGTAAAAGAGGCCGTGAAAAACACTCCAGAAAGGTTTTCTTTGAAAAAAAAATCATCATGAATTTTGGCACAAAAAAAACGCCTTACTATACTATGTGGAAAAAAAATGCGATTTGTCAAACATGTTGAAAAAACGTGCCATGTGATGAAATAATGTAAAGGAGGCCGTGAAAAATACCCCAGAAAGGTTTTCTGTGAAAAAAAAATCATCATGAATTTTGACGCAAAAAACGCCTTACTATACTATGTCGAAAAAAAATGTGATTTTTCAAACATGTTGTAGAAACGTGCCATATGATGAAATAATGTAAAGGAGGGCATGAAAAACACTCCAGAAAGGTTTTCTTTGAAAAAATAAAATCATCATGAATTTTGGCGCAAAAAAACGCCTTACTATACTATGTCGAAAAAAAAATGCGATTTTTCAAACATGTTGTAAAAACGTGCCATATGATGAAATAATGTAAAAGAGGGCATGAAAAACACTCCAGAAAGGTTTTCTTTGAAAAAAAATCATCATGAATTTTGGTGCAAAAAAAACGCCTTACTATACTATGTCGAAAAAAAATGTGATTTTTCAAACATGTTGTAAAAACGTGCCATATGATGAAATAATGTAAAGGAGGGCGTGAAAAACACTCCAGAAAGGTTTTCTTTGAAAAAAAAATCATCATGAATTTTGGCGCAAAAAAAACGCCTTACTATACTATGTCGAAAAAAAATGCGATTTTTCAAACATGTTGTAAAAACGTGCCATATGATGAAATAATGTAAAGGAGGCCATGAAAAACACTCCAGAAAGGTTTTCTTTGAAAAAAAAATCATCATGAATTTTGGCGCAAAAAAAACGCCTTACTATACTATGTCGAAAAAAAAATGCGATTTTTCAAACATGTTGTAAAAACGTGCCATATGATGAAATAATGTAAAGGAGGCCGTGAAAAACACTCCAGAAAGGTTTTCTTTGAAAAAAAAATCATCATGAATTTTGGCGCAAAAAAAACGCCTTACTATACTATGTCGAAAAAAAATGCGATTTTTCAAACATGTTGTAAAAACGTGCCATATGATGAAATAATGTAAAGGAGGCCGTGAAAAACACTCCAGAATGGTTTTCTGTGAAAAAAAAAATCATCATGAATTTTGGCGCAAAAAAACGCCTTACTATACTATGTCGAAAAAAAATGCGATTTTTCAAACATGTTGTAAAAACGTGCCATATGATGAAATAATGTAAAGGAGGCTGTGAAAAACACTCCAGAAAGGTTTTCTTTGAAAAAAAAATCATCATGAATTTTGGCGCAAAAAAAACGCCTTACTATACTATGTCGAAAAAAAAATGCGATTTTTCAAACATGTTGTAAAAACGTGCCATATGATGAAATAATGTAAAGGAGGGCATGAAAAACACTCCAGAAAGGTTTTCTTTGAAAAAAAAATCATCATGAATTTTGGCGCAAAAAAAACGCCTTACTATACTATGTCGAAAAAAAATGCGATTTTTCAAACATGTTGTAAAAACGTGCCATATGATGAAATAATGTAAAGGAGGCCGTGAAAAACACTCCAGAAAGGTTTTCTTTGAAAAAAAATCATCATGAATTTTGGCGCAAAAAAAACGCCTTACTATACTATGTGGAAAAAAAAATGCGATTTTTCAAACATGTTGTAAAAACGTGCCATATGATGAAATAATGTAAAGGAGGCCGTGAAAAACACTCCAGAAAGGTTTTCTTTGAAAAAAAAATCATCATGAATTTTGGCGCAAAAAAACGCCTTACTATACTATGTCGAAAAAAAATGTGATTTTTCAAACATGTTGTAAAAACGTGCCATATGATGAAATAATGTAAAGGAGGCCGTGAAAAACACTCCAGAAAGGTTTTCTTTGAAAAAAAAATCATCATGAATTTTGGCGCAAAAAAAACGCCTTACTATACTATGTCGAAAAAAAAATGCGATTTTTCAAACATGTTGTAAAAACGTGCCATATGATGAAATAATGTAAAGGAGGCCGTGAAAAACACTCCAGAAAGGTTTTCTTTGAAAAAAAAATCATCATGAACTTTGGCGCAAAAAAAAACGCCTTACTATACTATGTCAAAAAAAAATGCGATTTTTCAAACATGTTGTAAAAACATGCCATATGATGAAATAATGTAAAGGAGGCCGTGAAAAACACTCCAGAAAGGTTTTCTTTGAAAAAAAAATCATCATGAATTTTGGCGCAAAAAAACGCCTTACTATACTATGTCGAAAAAAAATGCGATTTTTCAAACATGTTGTAAAAACGTGCCATATGATGAAATAATGTAAAGGAGGGCTGTGAAAAACACTCCAGAAAGGTTTTCTTTGAAAAAAAAAATCATCATGAATTTTGGCGCAAAAAAAACGCCTTACTATACTATGTCGAAAAAAAATGCGATTTTTAAAACATGTTGTAAAAACATGCCATATGATGAAATAATGTAAAGGAGGCTGTGAAAAACACTCCAGAAAGGTTTTCTTTGAAAAAAAAATCATCATGAATTTTGGCGCAAAAAAAACGCCTTACTATACTATGTCGAAAAAAAATGCGATTTTTCAAACATGTTGTAAAAACGTGCCATATGATGAAATAATGTAAAGGAGGCCGTGAAAAACACTCCAGAAAGGTTTTCTTTGAAAAAAAATCATCATGAATTTTGGCGCAAAAAAAACGCCTTACTATACTATGTCGAAAAAAAATGTGATTTTTCAAACATGTTGTAAAAACGTGCCATATGATGAAATAATGTAAAGGAGGGTGTGAAAAACACTCCAGAATGGTTTTCTGTGAGAAAAAAAAAACATCATGAATTTTGGCACAAAAAAAACGCCTTACTATACTATGTCGAAAAAAAATGCGATTTTTCAAACATGTTGTAAAAACATGCCATATGATGAAATAATGTAAAGGAGGCTGTGAAAAACACTCCAGAAAGGTTTTCTTTGAAAAAAAAATCATCATGAATTTTGGCGCAAAAAAACGCCTTACTATACTATGTCGAAAAAAAATGCGATTTTTCAAACATGTTGTAAAACGTGCCATATGATGAAATAATGTAAAGGAGGGCTGTGAAAAACACTCCAGAAAGGTTTTCTTTGAAAAAAAAATCATCATGAATTTTGGCGCAAAAAAAACGCCTTACTATACTATGTCGAAAAAAAATGCGATTTTTCAAACATGTTGTAAAAACATGCCATATGATGAAATAATGTAAAGGAGGCCCTGAAAAACACTCCAGAAAGGTTTTCTTTGAAAACAAAATCATCATGAATTTTGGAGCAAGAAAAACGCCTTGGAACTTGGGTCATATCTCTGATTTTTGCAAATGATGTGGTTTCGTTGCTCATCATGGTTGCTCGCAGTGATGTAAAGCAGCTGAGATGAGTCAGCCCTCCAATTCTGACGCAATATTTTCTCCAGAAATAGTAGATTGCTCCTCTGGCTTGACGAGGACCCACTGCCACAAGTGTAAGAGTTTTTCTAACTTTTCCACAAAAATAGAGCATGAGATGGACTAGATGGATTTTCCAGTGATTTACATCCAAACCTCACTATGGTCATGCTCTCTGGTAGTGAAAAATGAAATCACAATGCAGAGGGGCTCAGCTTAGAGATAATAGGACTTCATGAGTCATGCTCCTCATGTCAAATAAAGTCAGCTGAGTAGTTCAGTGTCTGATGAAGACTCAATGTGCCTTCAGTTGGGGTTTCTGGCATGTACAAGGAGGACACTGTGGTAGATCAAACACTCAGAAAGGTTTTCTTTGAAAAAAAAATCATCATGAATTTTGGCGCAAAAAAAACGCCTTACTATACTATGTCGAAAAAAAATGCGATTTTTCAAACATGTTGTAAAAACGTGCCATATGATGAAATAATGTAAAGGAGGGCCTGAAAAACACTCCAGAAAGGTTTTCTTTGAAAAAAAAATCATCATGAATTTTGGCGCAAAAAAAACGCCTTACTATACTATGTCGAAAAAAAATGCGATTTTTCAAACATGTTGTAAAAACGTGCCATATGATGAAATAATGTAAAGGAGGCCCTGAAAAACACTCCAGAAAGGTTTTCTTTGAAAAAAAAATCATCATGAATTTTGGCGCAAAAAAAACGCCTTACTATACTATGTCAAAAAAAAATGCGATTTTTCAAACATGTTGTAAAAACATGCCATATGATGAAATAATGTAAAGGAGGCCCTGAAAAACACTCCAGAAAGGTTTTCTTTGAAAAAAAAATCATCATGAATTTTGGCGCAAAAAAAACGCCTTACTATACTATGTCGAAAAAAAATGCGATTTTTCAAACATGTTGTAAAAACATGCCATATGATGAAATAATGTAAAGGAGGCCTGTGAAAAACACTCCAGAAAGGTTTTCTTTGAAAAAAAAAATCATGAATTTTGGCGCAAAAAAAACGCCTTACTATACTATGTCGAAAAAAAATGCGATTTTTCAAACATGTTGTAAAGACGCGCCATATGATGAAATAATGTAAAGGAGTCCGTGAAAAACACTCCAGAAAGGTTTTCTTTGAAAACAAAATCATCATGAATTTTGGAGCAAGAAAATGCCTTGGGAACCTTGGGGTCATATCTCTGATTTTTGCAGATGATGTGGTTTCGTTGGCTTCATCATGGTTGCTCGCAGCTGGATGTAAAGCAGCTGAGATGAGTCAGCCCCTCCAATTCTGACGCCAATATTTTCTCCCAGAAATTAGTAGATTGCTCCCTCTGGCTTGACGATGACCCACTGCCACAAGTGTAAGAGTTTATCTAACTTTTCCACAAAAATAGAGCATGACATGGACTAGATGGATTGGTGCAGCATCAGCAGTAACGTGGCATTGTACTGGTCCATTGTGGTGAAGGGTGAGCTGAGCTAGGAGGCAAATCTCTCCATTTTCCAGTTGATTTACATTCCAAACCTCACCTATGGTCATGCTCTCTGGGTAGCGAAAGAATGAAATCACAAATGCAGAGGGGGGCTCAGCCTTAGAGATAAGGTGAGGAGCTTCATGGAGTCAGTGCTCCTTCATGTCAAATAAAGTCAGCTGAGGTAGTTCAGGTGTCTGATCAAGATGCCTCCAATGTGCCTTCAGTTGGGGGTTTTCTGGGCATGTACAACTGAGAGGACACTGTGTGGTAGATCCAGAACTGGTTGGAGGGATTACATACTTCATCTGGCCTGGGAATGTTTTTGGAAGCCTTTACATGAGACTTGAAAGTGTTGCTGGGTAAAATAAAGTGTGGAATGTCCTGCTTAACCTGCTGCCAACATGACCCAACCGTGTATAAGCAGAAGTAAATAAACTGACATTTCTCAGATTGGACTTCTTTGATCAACACAGCCAACTACATAGTTTTATCACAGGATTGTTTTCTATTGGAACAGCGACTTACACCAAATATGAAGTACAGATGAGGCTCAAGGAAACAGCACGAAATGTAGGACAAAAACCAAATAATCTGTGACATTAAAAAACTGGTCTAATGGTGGAAAAAAATGAAAAGTTAATGTACTTCTGCAGATATTGTGATTCGACATTAATGTCTGTACTGAATTTTGTCTGTAATGTCTGTCCATTACTTGTTGAGATCCATCCATCCATCGTCTATACCAGAGGTGGGTAAATTTCACTTAGCCATGCAGTATCAAGTGGTTTACAACTCATTATAGCAATTTTTAAAAAACATAAGCATTCAGCTGGCAGGATCTTCAACGGAGAGACTGCGGTTTGTACAGCTGAATACCTCAGGACATTGGTTTTATATAAATACTCTTTGAGGAGGGAACTTTTTTAGAGGCAAGTGACAAGAATGGACTGTTGACACTGTAGCAAAACACTGATCACTAACAGCTTCACGAGATTAAAAAGCGTTCAAACATTTATGAGTTCATCCCTGTTGTATTTACAATATAATCAACAGTTACAGTTTCTTAGACGCGCTGTAATGTATGTGTTTTTGTTCTTTAGATTGTGTTTACACTTTATCAGGAGGATTGTGGCAAAAATAGAAGTCATCATCCTCACCGTCATAAATCACCACTGGACCCTTTGACTTCAGACAATCAACATATGTGCAGCGTCTTGATATTTTTCCATAAATCTGTAAGTTCGTCTAAGTTGTTGCTGAAAGATCATATAAACATTGTCCCACTGAGAGCAGGCTTTATGCTTCATTTGCGAGCTGGAAACAGTCCAAAATCTTTCTGCTTTCTTTTTTCTCGACATTTTTTTCTGTAAAACAAAAGGGGGCACATTTGTCAGCAGAAGAAAGAAAAGTTAACCATTGTGATCTATTAATAATGGGCACTCATTTTTTGGATTTATTGATAATACAACCATTTTCCCACTAGTATTTAGAATCCTAACAAAGAGATAACAATGAGATTTACATGAAGAATTAATCTCAGAGTGAGTAAACTGCACTCTGTGACCATAGCTTACCTCTGTTTTTATCAGAAACATGTGGAACATCCTTTCTATGCTTTTCAGATGTTTGACAAGTGTGTGGGACGATATATGCCAGAGTGTGTTGCTCTGATGGAAATTAATGTAGACATGATGTGGGATAACTGAGCAGAGCTGGGAACAAGAGTCCCAGGAGGGGGAGCATGCAGTATGTAGAGCCTGCTTTGTTGCTTGGTTTATTTTGTATATAAACTCTTATCAAGGCTTGTTTTTCATGTCTAAAGACTTTTCATTCCAAAACAACTTGCATTATATCTGTTTATCTCAGTGTATTTTCAAAATACATCTATTTTATGCTTTTTCTACACTTCATCTTTGAGGGAAAATAACTTTTACTCCACTACATTTCTGTGAAAAGTATTTCATTGAATGTACAACATATGATTGGTTCCTAAGTTCTGACATTCTGTTGAGGAAGCACAAAACACTATATAAAGCATTAATATTAGTTGAACTGTGAAGCTCTACAGCTCTTAAATGTTGCTCTCACATTAATGTTCTACTGTAAAATCATGATTTGGATACAAGTAATCTCCACTTTATATTGTTTCTTTATGGAAGAGGACAAAAGCAGTCCAGTTCCAGGCTATAAACATCTGAAAATTGACCTTATATTGACTATGATGCAGAGATGTATGTTGCTTAATGGATGAATCCTATCATCATCATTTCTAAATGGTTACTAATAGCATATTTTATATGCAATTCTTATAAAATATAAAAATGATGATTCAAATTAACCACTGCCAGGGATGCTGGGGGGTCTTGAGTCTGTGTCGCAGTTATTTTGGAGGTCAAGGACTGAAAAGTTTACATTTGTGCCATGATAATGATGGCAAGGTTTTACCTGAAACTATAAATGGCTTGCTTTAAGTTTTAATTTGTAATTTGTTTTGATTTTTGACCAAATACCTTTAAAACAGAAGACTTTACCAAGATCCTCAGCGTTACTTGTGTTGGTCAACATTACGTCAATATATTAGCATTTAGCTCAGAACACAATTCACTTACAGCTTTGGAAATAACTGCTGAACCAACTCTTGCTTTCTGTGCAAAGCTGACACACAAGGCTTCAACTTGGAAATTTTGGAAATACTTTCTAAAAGACATGCAAAATTCTTAGAATACTTTAAAACATGCAATAAATTATGATGCATTGAAGCTGTAAACATTTCAAAAGTCATGCTTGATGGTGGAAGGCATTTTTTGAGTCACTGTTATTTGTGCAGAAGTTGCATATGTAAAGTCAGTGCAATAATTCTAACTAAATTATTACTCAGTAATGCCTAAGAGAAGAGATCAGTCATCTTGGTGTTTAATAAAGAGCGATACAGTGAAGGAACCATTGCTCTAATAATTATTTCCAAATCTGTATGTACAGTAGAGCCTCGCAGAGCTGGCTGTAAACTCTTCATTCTCAGTAAAAACACACAAAAATATGATTAGATACACGTCTTCCACTTGACACCAGCCTTTGTTGTTGCCGTAAATCCAAGCTAAAGGTTCTGCACTTATACAACACTTTTCTACCTCAATGGTACTCGGAGCACTTGAAGTTTTTTCCCACTCGCAAATCAATGGCAACAATGTCTGCTAGCTGTCAGGTTGAGTGTCTTCTCCAAAGACACTTGGGCATGCACAGGGACCAGAGATTGAACCACCAACCTCAGCGATTAGTGGATAAACCTCGCAAACCAATGATAACATTTTCAGTGCCACCTTTCAAATCAGCTGTTGATGAATGTTTGATACAGAAATCATACGTCTTTTGGTGAGTGTAGTATATGTCTTAGCTGCAAGCACAAATCTTATTGTTCCCACACACACACACACACACACACACACGCAAACACACACACACGCTGTCAGGCCTGGAGCCCCTTGAACGAGGGGAAACGGAGCTTTGTTGGTGGAGGGCAAGAGAAGGAGGGTCAAACAGTCTTTGGATGTATGAAAGAGCCTCAAGCGTCACATTTGGGTCCAATCAAATCAGCGATGTTTTTTGGCTGCAATATATAAAACAGATGTACTGAAAACAGGAGAAGTACGATTCTTTTGTGCAAAAGCTGTTTGTAGTGAAGAGGTAGCTTTCTGTCTTTTGCAGCTTTCCCTTTCATTCTCCGAAACCTTCTGTTTTGTCGTTTTTGATCTTTGTGTGCAAAAAGTTGGACTCCGCGCTGATTGTTTTCACGTTTCTGTTTGTTCTGTAGCCTGTGTGGCCTTCTGGTAACATTAATAACATCTCAACCCCTGACCTGACTGTAACATGAGCCCTAATAGATTCACCCGCAGACCTGAGTGTGAATGTCACATTAAAAGAGTGTCTCTGGACATGCAGTCGTCTCACACCCTCAGATGACCTCTAACCTACCAGGAGAGCGGTGGGGGATGAAGAGCGCTGGGGGGCGGTTGGGGGTTGTTTTAGCCACAAGGTGAAAACAGGAGGGCAGGTGCTCCCTGCAGGGGTCTCTGCTCCCAGTATAAGGGGCCTGGTTCTGCTGTGATGGATGGGTCTATCTGAGATGCCAGGCCTCTCCGGGGCAGAGTCCACAGCAGGGGAGGCACCATCTGGGAAAAGAATGTCAAGGTTGGCCCGAAGGTGGAGATTTATGCCCCAACCTCAGGTTCAAATGGCTGCGTCTGACACTGCGTAGACGATGACAGCTTTCCTCCCTTCTTGTCCAAAAAGAGTCCGTCCATTTTTGTCTTTGAGGGCATCAGGAGGATGAAGGGGATCCAACGATGCTAGGGTCAAGTTTTTCCAAACCGAGTGTCCTTCAGCGTCGCCAAGTTAGACTTTCAACATCACAGGTAAAAAATGAAACCAGCATTGATCTTCCCGGTAGTGGATGGTTTGTGCTCCTGCTCAACAAAGGAGAACAAAACTAAGGGATTTCTTGTCCAACCTCAACAGCATGCATAAATTAAGGACAGACAGACTGAAACAAACAAACAGAGCACATGTCCAAACACTTTTATTCAGGCCCCTGAGGTAGGTATCGCCAAAGCTGCTCTCTGAACCACTTTGCCCTCCTTTGTACACAATCACACACACAATCAAGCCACAACAACCACATGAAATAAACACAGGTGGGGAGAAGCATGAGTTCATCCACTGACCAGAAAAGTCTCCACCGGTTAGCAGGAGTCAGAGGCCCCAGCAGTTTTTTTTGATGGGCCTATTAGTGCCTCGGCTGCACAGGGAGGTTGGAAGGGGAGAGGTATTAAACAATTAGGGCCATAGACACAGATGTGGGACGCAGAAGGAAAAGCTCAGTGTGTGTGTGTGTGTGTGTGTGTGTGTGTGTGTGTGTGTGTGTGTGTGTGTGTGTGTGTGTGTGTGTGTGTGTGTGTGTGTGTGTGTGTGTGTGTGTGTGTGTGCTTGTGTGTTGTGGGTACCAAAGCCAAAGAAAGCGGTCGCGCAGGAGAAAGCACAATGTCCCATGTGGAGCTCATTTTATCCCGTTACTTTGCGGATAATCTTCAGAGTGTAGAACCATAATGCATTTGTGTGTTTAAACCATTTAGTTTACTGGCATATACAAAGAATGTATACATATATAAGTAATATACAGTGCAGAAACATGAAAAGACAGGTATACTGTATACTCCTATATACAGGAAAAGTATATCGGGTCCAGGCGTAGGAAGTGCCAAACAGCCAAGTCAACATGATTTATACAACACAAGTATACAGGCTCCATGTGTAGAGTGCAGGGAAGTTTTAACTGTGCACAAAGATGCAAGGTGAAAGAGTTCACTCATAACTTATCACTCAAGCATGAATTACCACTGCAATGTGCAAATTTTACTTCTTAAAGCATTTTTATAAATACTTCCAAAAAGAAACAGAAAATACACTCAATTAAAGCTGCAAGTAGCGTTGAACGGGCCCTCATCGCGCATGTCAAGGTCTGGTGTATGTCCTTATGTGGCAGAAATTTCAAGGAGTTGAGACCTAGCTGAGCAATTTCAAAGATTATATCACAAAGTTTCAAGCAATGGTACGTGCAAATATAATGGCTACAACTTCCTGTTACCAAATAGTTACCAATAATAGCCATGCCCTTTGACTTTTCCGGGAGATTCTGATAACTTTTCATCAATAAGGCCTGTTGTATAAACTGGCCAAGTTCGAGGTCTCTTAGAGTTGCTCCCTATCAGGGTTTAACCCCTGAAAAATGGCAAAAATAACAAAAAATCTCAAAGTTAAAGCAAAATAGCAGATTTCCTGTTGGGTTTGGGAAATGGGTGCCAATGGTTCTTTTGTGCGCCCTAACGTGCAACACATGGCTATACCAAATTTTGTAGTTGTAGGTGAAATGTTGAAAAGTCCTATAAAATATCACATTTTTTGCTAGTTCTGATGTGTGTGCAAATTTTCATGAGTTTTTGAGCATGTTTAGGCCTTCAAAAATGTGATTCTTTCCATGAAAAATGATTCCTTGAATTACAGTAGAGTCTAATATTTAGAACACTATTGGATGTGGCGAAAAAAATCTGTTTTTAAAACAGCGCCAGTTCTTGTTAGTACAGTTTTCTAATGTATTTGGCAGATCGGTTATTCAAAGAATCTTAGAGAATTTCTTTGCATTTTGTGTCTTTGCGTTTTTTTAACACCAGGCTGACTTTTGCTATAAGTCTGTGATTGTTGTCATGCTGCTGAATGAATTTGGCACAGATTACTGTCTAAACACAAGTGATTTTTGCATATATCTTGAGTTTTATGTGTTTTTATTAAATCCTTTACTGTTAATATAGTGCAGATCAGTTTTCAGTGATGTTTCGTGTTAAATAATTCACATATTGTGCGTGCATAATTGGCATTATTAAGCCAACATGGCAGCCTAACTTCACTTTGTTTGTCTGCAAACATGTAAATTTACCAACCGTCTGCTAGAGGTTGCAGATCAGAAATCATAATATTTGTGTAACTACTTTGTTATTTCTTGAACATTAGATGATAAAAACGATGCCGCTCTCATAGCTGTGTGTTGAATATGGAGCCAGAGCCAAGAGGGTAATTAAGTCGGCTTATCATGGAGGCAGGGAGTAGTGGAGAAGCATCAAAAATAAGCCTACTAATAACTCCAAAGCTCACTAATTAAACCACTGCAGCCCAACAATAGGCTTAACCAAGAACTGACAGTTTATATCTCTCCCTAAATGACATTATTGTTTGTGTACGGATTAAGCAAATACAACATGACATATTTGTCGATGGATTTTCTTTCCTATGTAAAGAGCCAGGCTTGTTGTTTTTCTCTCTTTCCAGTCTTTATGCTAAGCTAAGATAGCTAAGGCTGGTAGACCTGACTGTGTATAGTATGTAGACCATAAATCTGGCATTTAAGGCTTCTCAAATGCTGAGAACTTGTCTTGTGAGAACTTATTTGACTTTCTTATTTCAGTTGTGCTGAAAAGTCACAAACTTTCCTCAAAACTCAAACAATGGTATTCCAGAGGGAGGTGAAATAACAGGACCTTATCTTCAGAAAACAATGCAGCTTTTTGTTGTAATGTTTCCTAAAAGCCAGTGGATATCTCACTTTCTGCTCCCTTGGCAGAGCAGCAGAAACCAAAATTTCTCCCCAAAAACAGGGAAAACACAACAGTCTCACCATCTTTGATCCTGAGCAAGTTTGTCACTTCTTGCTCGCCATTACGGTTGTAAAAGCAGCCCTAAAACTCAGACATCATGCATGGAGTACATTAGAATAAATGTTATATTGGATCCTGTATACACTGGATGTGTCATCTGATAGGGCATATGTAACTTCTGGCAGGGTGAGGCAGAGGCAGAGCGATGATTTGGTTGGAAACGCTAAACCTCCACATTGTGCCACCACCATCATTTAACCAGGACTGTCGAGCAGGAATTTGGAGAATATTTAATTAAGCCTCACAGCTAAAGAAAAGCATTTAGTTTGTCGTCTTGTGGTGCAGTGATGATGATGATGCTGTGAAACCTTCGACGGAACACAAGCAGTGTAGAGGAGGCTGTTTTGCTGGATGTTTGAGGTTGGAAAAGCCCTCGGCGTTAAAGGGGAGCCATCATTTAGTTAATGTGAGGCCAGTTTTTAAGTGTGTGTGCAGTGATGTGTCTCCCCAAAGAGTTTAGGGTAACTCAGGGTCTTTTCCTCCTCATCTCAGCAGGACTCTGCAGGTTTAATATGCACCGCCTCAGGCTTGTTCCATCTTAGACTGAAATGCACACACTCAAGGCAGCTACTCTAAGTCAGTATGCTTTGGAAATGCACTGAGGAATAATAAAGGCTTCAGTGGTTCAGCTAGGTTCCTTCTCCTGCAGTAGGAGAATTCTGCATGTGGAGTTTTAATGTTGCGTTCTTCATATGAAAACAGTAAAGTAATGAAGACGTGTTGGTGGGTCCATGAGACTACTTAACGCTCATTGCTGGAACTCTTGCAATTTACTTCTATGGTGGAGAAAATGTCTACCTTTGGAAATTATCTATAAAATAAGCCTCCAGCACCGTAAAGTAAAATGCCACACTTTACGATGGAAAACTCTTTAACGGCAGTGAGATTAATAAATACATCAATAAATTCTGCTCGTTCGAGGCCGATGAGCTTCATGTAGTCCAACTTTTTGCTCAGAATGTACGGGTGTCCAGTGGGCTGCTGTTTTGTGTGGAGTGTGTGAATGAAAAGCAACTCTCAACTGTGGATTTGGTGTCTGTAGCATCAAAAAATACAGCTTGGCCAAAAAAAAGTCACCACCTGGATTTAACTGAACAAATAGGTAAGCGCTTTAAATTGGATAATTACTGCAGTGATGAATATGTTTCAGCTGGCCACAGCTTATTTAACCCCAGCTGATGCAGTGAGGAGCCTCATTTCTTAAACAACCATGTTGGAAGACATATCCTGTGGTCATGGAAAGGATGCCAATCTGTTTCAGAAGGGTGAAGTTATTAGCCTGGATCAAGCAAAGAAAATAACTAAGGAGATTTCTGAAACTACTAAAATCAAATGAAGAACCATCCAACACATTATTAAAACCTGAAGGTTAGTGGTGAACCATCATCTTCAAGGAACAAATGTGGTCGGTCATGTGGTCTGATGAGTCCAGATTCACCCTGTACCAAAGTGATGGGGGCATCAGGGTAAGAAGAGGCAGATGAAGTGATGCACTCATCATGTCTAGTGCCTACCAGCCTATGGGGGTTAGGGTTATGATCTGGGGTTGGTCAGGTTCAGTAAAGTAATGTTCCCAAAGAAAGAGGTCAGCTGACTACCTGAATATACTGAATGACCTGGTCTTTCCATCAATGGAGTCATTCCTCCCTGATGGCATATTCTGAGATGACGATGCCAGGATTCATGGGGCTCACATTGTGAATGAGTGGATCAGGGAACATGAGACGTCATTTTCACATGTGGATTGACCTCCACAGAGTCCAGACCTCAGCCCCATTGAGAATCTTTGGGATGTGCTTAAGAAGACTTTGTGCAGCGGTCCGACTGTCCCATCATCAACATAAGATCTTGGTGAAAAATTAGTGCATCTCTGGACTGAACTAAATGCTGTGACATTGCAGAAGCTTATCGAAGCGATGCCACAGCAAATGAGTGCCATACTCAAAGCTAAAGGCAGTCCAACAAAATATTAGAGTGTGCAACTTTTTGGGGGCCGGGAAGTGTATGTCTAAATTAATAATTTTCATTTGTTTCTTCTTGGATACACACTGCTGCACATTTGCTTGCTAAAAATTACAATACAGACAAATAACTGTCTTAGCGAGAAATGAAAACACCATTGTTTAGCCACGTTTTTGCTCAAATAAAAACATTAATTGTTGGAGGTGTCATATGGATGCTTCTCAGACTGCCAGAGTTTCTAATAATCAAAATATCTATTTTTAGTTAACCCTATTGACACTATCTTCACTGCTTAGGTTTATTTACTGTCTAGAGCTGCTTTTGATAACTCTAAAATGTCACCAAGCTCACCAAGTACTGTGCTGTTTGGGTGCAAGAGTGAACACAAAAGTTTCACACACTCCCAACATCTGAGAAACTGAAGATCTAGTGGATTATTTTTTATCACTGATGGCAATGTCCCCACAACAGTAGAAGAAATCCTTAGTTTTTGCATGTTGTGTGGCTTTTGTGGCTAACGTTAGCATTAGCTTTGATCACATGTTCACAGGGCAGCACTCTGTGGAAATTGTACATTTTGAAACCAATAAACAAAGACTTGATGAGTTGATGTGTTTTCATATCAGCTGTTGTGCTTCAGTTCAATCTAAACTCAGCCGGTGTTTACCTCTGTTCTGCTTTTCTCCTGCTCCTCATGCTCAAATATGCTGTCTTTTAATAGTAGCTAAATTCCCACTAAAGCTGTTCTCATTTACCTGATTTTCTGTTTCTGTTTTTAGACAATGGAACAAGTATGAAACAGTGACTGAAACACAGGTCATTAAGACTACATGTTAAACACACAAGTTGAAAACAACAGCTATATATTCATGTAAAACAATCGCTCACAGAGAAAGTTAAAAGCAATATAAAGTCCTGGTTCCGGTCACTCATTCATGGTGTCACTTGCTACTGTGATTGATTGCATTATAATTATTAGGCCAATAATGTTTTTAGCTGTTTATTGGTCTATTTTTAATTGGAGTGCATCAGTGACTTTAATAATTTTAATCAGATTTTACTTCTATTCTTGAGGTGAAGCTTTTAATATATTAAAGTGTGGAGTTTTTACTAGTTGCTATATTGTGCTCCACAATATGTTCTTCATGTATTATTTATATTGTTTGGTCAATGGCAAGACTTTCAGTAGTTTTTAACTGTGTATGGAGAGATTGTTGTATTTATTAATAGCATGCATACAGATGCAGAGAGAGTCTTCTTCCTGAAAGGGGCGGAGACAGCAGCAGTTCTACAGACACTAAAACAGCCCGTTTAGAACAGGACTAAAACCAAAGGGTTATACAATTAGAATGAAATTAACCACCTTTGCAGAAATTTGAGCCGGAAATTTAAAAGACACGTTCGAGACTTTAATTAAACTACTTAAAAGAGGCACAATATGGGGCCTTTAAACATCTGCAGCTTTATAAATCTTCTGAAATGTGTCATTAACGCTGTGTATGAACTGAAACCTGATGATTGTGTTGAAAATAATGCTTCCACATGTGTTGTTTCTTTTTTGTTTGTTTTTTCACTTTCAGGCTATTTGCAAAACAAGGGTTCATACGGTAGAACATTCTGCACTGTTCCTGAATTCTGAGAAACTGCCAACATGTTTTTAAATGAAAATATTGAACAGAAAGGTCAAAGGTCATTCAATCTAATTATTCGATTGGACACCAAAAAAGACCATTGGGATTACTGGGCTCTTTACACTTGATATCAGTACTAGATTATACTATGGATCGAGTATATTAATGTGTTAAAGGGTTATTATAATCCTAATGTCTGGACTAAAGGGAATTTAAATTGGTTCAAGTTTGGGTTTTGCCTGTACAATAATACTGGATGAGAAATGTCTGAAGCAACATTTCTCATCCAGTATAATTCACATTAAAAGATTTCTAATATCTTTTGTCACCTATTCACCTTGAAGATCAAAGCCTCCTAAATGGAATTTATATTTATTTTTCAACATTAACCAGTAAAATAATAAAAGTAAAAAAACAGATCAACACAAATGTGTTGTTTTTTTCTTTCTGTTCTTATCTAAATGACACTCATTCCACATCACGTTCAAATTTTCCAATAAAGTGTATACTTCGCTTATTCATGCTTGTCTGCAGTTTTTGTCAGGTCGAAGGCATCTGGGTAAAATTACCCTAAATTACATTTACTTAAGTTGAATGGAGTTATCAGTCTTACTTGCAGTAGAAAAACCTAAACATTTTACAGGCTCAGAACAGAAAAAAAGTCATATCACATACATCTGGACAAAGAAAAAAATCTGCACTGTGCAGGTCTTTGCAGGAGATAATTATATTTTGATGGCTTCGTTCCATTCTCCAAGTCAAATCCTGTTTCACGGTTCTGCACGTCTGTTTTGAAGTTTCGAGGTCGAATCTGTGAGCAGAGGTTGTTCAGAGTTTGGGCCAGACTTGGTGTAAAGTCAGTTTGCGTTCAGGGTGACAAACAAAATGTGTCCTTGTTGTGTTGTCACAACTGTGAATGAATGCCAAACCTTTATTTACACTTGAGCCCGCGTCTGGTATTCAGGAGGTCGCTGTGGGTCACTTGCTATACTGCCACCATCGCTAAAATTAAGAGGGCTGGTTTTCTTTTCTTTTTTCTAGCCCTCAGATTCCTGTGATGAAGGTATGTGAGATTATATTTCACAACACAAACTGTCAAATGATCCATGACTTCTGCCAGAGTGGTAATTTGTTCTGGAGAACTTTGTAGGAAGTGGATTAATTTAAAGACTTGACTTGATTGAATTGGGGGGAGGAACACACAGACAGTCTTTTTTGAAGTATTGCATCAAAAAACAGCAGCAGAAATACACTTTATTAAGCCAAAGCTGTTCAATTACAATACTTTACATATTAAATAAGCTCCAGAGAACCGACTCGGACACATTTATCAAGCAGCTTCCTGTTAATTACAGATGAATTCAGGTAACACGGAAGAACATTATTGATTATATGTATGTTTGGAGCAGAAATCAGAAACAAGGAAGTGCCCTATATTTACCATGGTGTGTGTTATTTATCTGGACTTTTAAAGTGGAGACAAACAGGAGACCAAAGAGGAGGATTGTTCCATACTGACAAGTGCAGACAGTGAAGTTACTGCAGGCTAAATCAATGCCAGCTTTATTCTGACTGTTTGCACTCATGATGCATGCATAAAAAAAAAGTGCTATAATACATCAAAAGTTAAAATCAACTGCAAATAACAGGCTAAAACTGCACTATTACAATGACCTGTTTCTGTCGTCCAAGATCGTAACTTGAGAAGCCTCCGGAGCTCTTTTAAAATTTAAGACACAATAAATCAAATCTATATAGATATACATATATATAGTTTCTGGAGTTTTCAAGTAGAAAAGTGACGTTTCTTTTAACTTGTGAGGAATGTGTGAAGGTGGCGAGCTGAAGGGCTGCAGGGCGCCCCTCTCCATATGGGTGGAAGATCAGGTACAGGTCACTCAGAAAGCACTTCTGTGGCTGCAGAGCTGCTGGTACTTTGGTCTGAGTTGTAAAATATCCCCCGAGAGCCCTTCACAGTGTGAGTCTTCCAGCTTTGGTGTCGGTCAGGGGTCAGAGAGCAAGGCCCGACAGAAGGATCTGCTCGTCACACTGGTCCTTAGACATCCTGCGAGCATAAACCTGCCCGGCTCGTCGTCGTGCTTTATGGTACAGTGACGCTATTTTAGTATCCCATGACACAAATTCTACTGAGAAGCGCATTGAATGTTCATGCAATGTTAATCACAAGCCATTAGCTCAATAGTTAAACATTCTGAGAGATGCATTTATTGTCTTTCTTGTCAAGAAGTTCCACAGTAAATGTTAACAGGGTTAAAGAATCAGACTGATTGCTGGGTAGGTTTTCTGTGTTGGCAATGAAATAATCTCCTGAAACTGTATTCATTTTGACAATTTGGTCAATATTTGTGCAATACTTCTGTCTCCCATAAGATGCATTTTCCATACACCAAGTTCCTTGTGTAATGTTAAATACAATCCTTTTTTTAATGTCTATTTTGATACTCAAATTTTTCCCTATAGTTGTTTTCTTTGGATAAATCAGATACGAATTCGGGGGGAAAAAACTAATCCTTTGCCAGTCTTTATGCTATGCTAAGGTAAGAGCTCCTTGCAAACATCCCACCAATGGATCTATAACTGCAAAAGACATACACAGATATATACATATATACATAAATATATATCTATATATCCCACCAGTGGATTTAAAACTGCACAAGACATAAAAAGTATCGGTTTTAATACATATATATATATATATATATATACATATATATATATATATATATATATATATATATATATATATATATATATATATATATATATATATATATATATATATATATATATATATATATATATATGTATATATACTCAGTCAGAACTCCTATGTGATATTTTTGGTTTTTCTATTGTTTTTTTTAATCTCACACACACATATATATGTGTGTATAAATAAAAGCATAGAATGTGGCCATTTAATATAGATGTACCCACAAACAAAATGACGTTGCGTTGAGCACAGGCGTGTGTTATGTATATGTATGTGTATGTTATGTACGAATGCCAAAATGCATGACCTAAATATGTAGAGGGTGGCGGGAACTGATGGGACTCAGAAACACCCCACAATTCAATCAATTGTTTCTTGTATCATTTCTGATGGATTAGTCCCAATAAGTCCACAGAAGTCAATTTATAGTAAGACTGCAATCATGTGATCGTCAGCAGGCAGCTGACACAGCATTCATTTGTTGTCATAGTTACAGTGATGCCATCCCGCTATCTCGCAATAATACAGAAATCTTTAACAAATCCTTGGATCCAGACGATAAGCCGCATAACTGCCAAAATCAAATCACTTGGTCCTTGTGTCATTTCTGACCTTCCCTGAAAATTTCATCCAAATCCATTAGTCCATTTTTGAGTAATGTTGCTAACAGACAGACAGACAGACAAACCAACGCCGGTTGTCACATAACTCTGGCGTGTTCCTTGGCAGAGTAATAATACTAATAAACCTAAAAATGTCAGAACCAACATAGTGAGCAGTTAACACACTAAATCAGGGCTAGCTACTGTAGGAAATATTGCTAGTAATTAAAAATCTGTACAATAAAAAATGTAATAAAACCTTTTTATTTATTTTACAGACATAAAATTATCATCTAAATTAACTCTTCAAGAAAACAAGTAAAAATATATCTGAAAAACAGTGAATTCTCAATTAACGTTAAATATTTCCAGCATTTATTTCCATTTTAATACTGCAAAAGCAGAAAAGACATTCAATATTCTCGCACATATTTCTGTACGATGCCCACTTTTTTAACATGGATGTGGTTTTTGCCAAAGTCTGCTACAGTCGTATACGCAGCTGCTCTGAAGCCCCATACTGAGTCAATTAGACCTGTACAATAGAAACATCAATTACGCCAAGCAGGCACGATCTATATGACTCTGGAGCTCTAATGAGATTAATTCCTCTTGGATGGGACAAATTCCTTCAGAAACGTCAGCGTCGAGAAGGAGTGATTGAAGTTAACAAGCTCATTAGTGCCGTTTGAGATAATGCTCAGAGCTGTAGAAGTGATTCTCAGCTGGCAGTCTGGAGGAAGACGAGGAGAGGTCCCAGAAGGGAAGGACTGGGCATGTTTTTATGGTCGTCAGGCAAGTTAACACCACCTAATATGATTTTTATAAAGGTGCAGCAGGGTGCAGACCATCTTTTCAAAGTCAAAACAAGGTATTTTCAATCACAAACTGGCACAGTTATGGAGGTTTCAGACCATTCATGTTTAACGAATAAGAATTATTCACCGTTTTTTCTGTCTGTCAACAAACTAACACTTTATTAGTCTGTCTGCTTTCCCTGCATGTCTGTGGCTCTCGGCCCTCGGCTCATGTGCTCCTTATGAAGACATAAATCTTTATAAAAATACACATTTTCAATAAGAGTGTTGAGCTCTGTGTGTTTTTTTCCCAGCAAAGCTTACTCTAACAGGGGTAAATAGGACATTTATTGGGGGACTTTTTTTCAGCCGCAGATGAATAAAGCAGAATATGTTCATCGTAATAAAAGACATTCATGTGTTTTTAGTTTGAAGACCATTGAAGTGAGGCAGCAGATGCCATTTCCTGACCAGTTTGTTGTTGTTTTTGGTTTATTTGTAGGATTTGTTGACAATAACACAATGATAAATTGTCACCAGACAAATCTTTTTGGTCAGGGTTAGGGCCTTTGCTTCACTTAAGAGCCAAATTACAAGAAGGAAAAGCAAAAGTTGAAGGAACAATAAAGAGAAGCTCAACTAAACTCGCTCCCCAACACTGACTTCTTAACGCTGCATCTTGCGTGAAATCCTCTTAAACTCAATCTGTTTCCAAGGAGTCTTTTAATACTCATTTCATTGATTCCTCAGAACATTGTCCACTCAGGTTTGCCTCTCTTTTTGCTTGATATTCTGTGATTGCATTGGACGGCAGCCTTCGATTCTTTATGGGAAAGGAAGGAAGCGGGTGGGGTGGGTGGTTCAGCGGGTACAAGAAGTTGCGTCTCTTTCTTGCTGTAATGAGAACTTGCTGATGTTTTGGATCAGCTTCCCTCCATCCCGAACCTCTGACCTTAACCATCTTTATTGTTAATAGAGACTGCATGTAGAAATAAAGAACTGATCCAGTCCCACTTCGGATCCAGTTCAACATCTTTTTGCATTTGTGAAACAGCGCCTTCCGCTTTACCACGTGTTTCTGTTGAAAAAGCAACGCCTCAGTATTAAAATAGTTTGCATATTCAGGCCAAAAGTGCATCCTGAGCCTGTTTAAATCTGATCACATTTAGTGGCCCAGGAAGGTTTTACCATGTGACCCGCTGCACCACGGTACAGTTTAGCCGGCTGACCTACTGCTCAGCTGAAAGGAGTCCAGTTGCAGGTTAATAGGTTCCTTTAGCCCCTAAATGTCTGTAAAAGTGCTTGTACAGAGACCCAAACAAGTTTAAAGCACTTTGAAGGTAAAGGGGGAGAGAGTTACCCTATAAAAGCAAGTGAAATGTTTGACACACAGCGTTTTTTGCTCTTTAAAGGGTCTGTTTACTCAAATTAAAAAACAAATTTTCACTAAAGCCATTTTCTGATGAAGACTTCAAAGTATTTTCTTTTTTTTTTCAAAGTAGGACGAGGTTTCAAGTAAGATATGTTATTGTTTATGTATAAAAGTAGTTCTTAAATGATTTGCACGCTAATAAATGAATTTCATTTTCCTCCAAATAGAACAATATGGCTTTGCCCATAAATTCTATATTTAAATTTTGTAATTAAATCCCATAAAAAGTGAAAAATCCAACGTGTTAGTCTGTTTTCTGACTAATTTCTCTATCTTATGCACTCTGGAAAACTGTCACAAATATATTGTTTTATTGTATAAAGGGCAGCACAATTTCCCAAAGCTGTTTGTCTCAAATTTTTCTCAGACAGGAGTAGATTGTGCACTTATCTGGGATTGTTTTCATCTGCAGGTTTATGTACATATGAAGGGTTTTGAGGAGTATTTACGACACTTGGTTCTAAATAAAATCATTCCCATTCCAACAATGTGTCTCAGTTATGTGTTCCACGTTGATTTTGGACTAACAGAGCAGCTCTGTGAGTTTGTGGAATGAACTTTACACAAAGAATAGTTGTTAAAAGAGCCAATTCATTGCAGAATTAGGCCAATAATAAATATGATCACATTTGTCCTTTAAAATTTCAAACCTCTCAGCTCCTCAATGCAAAAAATACAGATGAGAAACTGTGTTTTATTCTTTTTATGCGTTTGGAGTAATACATTATAGAAAAAACAAGAAAAATTACTCATTTTAAAGTCAATATGGGTCCATGTCTTCACTACTTTGTTGTCCAGTTTCTGGAAATAAGCATGATGTATTATTCAGGATTGCTGTTTCCTCGGTAGCAAAAACCATTTAACAGCTAATTTAAGGGAGCAGGACTTTATTCATATCAGCCTGTTTAAACATACCAGGTTCACCAAATCACGTCTAGGTTGTGTCTTGTTTTCACATGGAAAGAAAAACAAGTGAAGCGGGACCTCTCGCCAAAATATCCTCTTTGTTCAGTTCTTCAAAAAGGAAAAACTGGCACACGCAGAACCTATAAACTTTAATGACATGTTTAATTCAGAGCAACTAAACTAACAACTGTGTTTTCGATTCAAATGCTTTTTCCTCTATTATTTAAAACAACCGACTCGTGATGCTTTTCAGTGATTGAAGTTGTTGCTAAGGTGGCAATGAGCAGAAATACAGGAACCAACAAGAAATATTGAACAATGAATAGATTTCAGAAGTTATTAATGCTCATCACTTTATTGCAACTGGAAAACACATGCAATTGAATTAGTCTCCATTTATAAAACCAAAACCATCTGAATATCTACAATCTATAAGGGGGTAAATGGGGGAAGTAAGTGTCTCTAATTTGGCTAAATTGAACCTTTAGCAAGAAATGCCACATCTGAGATTGAGGTGCTCACTCATTTCAGCCTCTTTAAAGGGAAGAAAGAGGAAGTTCAGATTTGAGAAGAACCACACAGCTGTCTGCAGACCAGCTTGTAGATGGGAGCCAGAGCTGCAGCACCGGAGGAGGCGGATTTGGTTTCACCCCTGGGTGCTCTGAGTGGAGGTCTGCTACTCACACCGGGACAAACAATATTTCACCATGTGGTATGAACCTGCAGACGTGCCCAGAGGATTTCACCACCCCTAATGATGGAAAATTAACGCTCCACTGCACTGAGCTAAATGCCCTTACTGACATTCCCAAACTATTTACAGCAGCGGGTCTAAAAACAGCCAGTTTAGGGGATCACTCAGGATGTGTTTCTGTTGATCTGGGCGTAATGAGGGAAACCTGTCACTTTCTTACGACTTCTCCCGGGAGAAGGAGATGAAATAAGGAGGGAAACTGTCAGGAAAACGACTCGTGATAAAATACTACGAGCCATAATTAGAAATCAGAAAAGTCTCTCAGACCCTAGTGAGAATTTTGGGTTTTGTTTGACTGAGAAGACAAATTTGTCCACTTGATACGAAGCGCGCTGAATGAAGAGGTCTTTACGCACAACATGCAGACTCCTCCCAGATATGCCAGGAAGAAAACCTCTTGTTACAGTAGGATCTGACCACTGACAGACGCTCCATCCACGCTGACTGATGCTCAACAAGACCTGAATAAGACACATTTTGCAGCTTTTACGCACAAACAAAATGAGAACCTTCATTTCTGTTGCCACGGTGCTGTGGCTGATAACGATCCCCTGCCTGGAGGCCATCCACGGACTGTACAACTTTGGCCAGCATGATTTATTCTACAAAAAGAACAACTGCAAGCCGATTCCTGCAAATCTCCTCCTGTGCCACGACATCGAGTACACGGAGATGCGCCTCCCGAACCTGCTCGGCCACGAAACCATGAACGAGGTTCTACAGCAAGCTTCGTCCTGGATCCCGCTGGTGCAGAAGCAGTGTCACCCCGACACGAGAAAGTTCCTGTGCTCTCTTTTCGCTCCGGTGTGTCTGGACGATTTGGACGAGCCCATCCAGCCGTGCAGGTCTCTGTGCGAGAGCGTCAAGCACGGCTGCGCGCCCGTCATGTCCGCGTTTGGCTTTCCGTGGCCGTCGATGTTGGACTGCGAGCGTTTCCCGCTCGACAACGACCTGTGCATACCACCTGCGGGTATCGAGAACGTCGTGCCCGTCACCAAAGAGGGTAAGGGTCCGTTAAAGTGACGCAAAGTTAACCTAAATCTTGTGCGTAAAATTAAAAAGTTACGTATGTTTTTCCCATATATCTGTTACTTCAAAAACATGCATTTATGTGCAGCCTGCTATTCGATTAGAAAACATGAATTATGACAGATTGTGTCATGTGCACCTCTTCTAATTTCTGTTTTAGTGCCCAGAGTGTGCGATGCGTGCAAAGAAACAGACGAAAATGACAACGAAATTGTTGACAACCTGTGCAAGAATGACTTTGGTAAGTCCCCCCACCTGATTTATTAGCTGCCAAGGTGAAGCAGAGGTGTCATTCAGCAATATGGAGGGAGGTTACGTGTAATTTAAGGCACCACGAGGCGAAGTTTTGTTGTTTAGTGTGCTTTATTTACTAGAAACTCTACAAATCTTCTCCAATGCGCGCATTTTTGCTCCAAACGCATCTCAGGTGGCTTTCATGGATGCAGCAGCAGTGGTGCTCTCCATCTAACATTCTCTCTGTGTCTCTCACGAAGCGCTGAAAATCAAAGTGAAGGAGATCTCCTACATCAACGGCGACACCAAGATCGTGCCGGAGACCAAGAGCAAGACCATCTACATGATGAACGGCGTGACGGAGCGCGACCTGCGGAAGACGGTGCTGTGGCTGCGGGACGGACTGCAGTGCATCTGCGAGGAGATGAACGACATCAACGCCGCCTACCTGGTGATGGGCCAGAAGATGGACGGACACCTGGTGATCACCTCCCTGAAGCGCTGGCAGAAGGGGCAGCGCGAGTTTAAGAGGATTTCACGCAGCATCCGCAAGATGCAGTGTTAAGAAGGAGAGAAAAAGAAACACTTCGTGTCAGTGTTGGGGAGCGAGTTTAGCTGAGCCTCTTCTTCAACTTTCACAAGTGAGCTAAAGGCCTCAGAATACACACAAATTTATGTTTAGGTTAATGAATAAATGTCCCAAATCATTGGAATCTACAAATAATATGAGGAGCACATAAAACCAAACCTAATTTGACTTTGTGGTGTTTTTATTCTCACATACTGGACAATAACTGGCTAAACCCTCCTTTTGTGTGCAGTTCACCCATTGACCTCCATTCATTTTGCACCCAAGCGCCCCCTTGTGGCCAGTTTTGTGCAGCGAGGTCTCTGCTGTCACCTCTTCAGTTGCAGTTAATTGCACTCAGCTGGTGTCCCATGTGCAGAGGAATAACAAATTACATGGTCAGAGTGAAAACTAGCAGAGTCTCTGAATGCAGGATTAAAAACCACTTACTCTAATAATCACAGGCAGATGTAGCCGACTGTTAAATCCTGCAGAAAGGGCGACGCTGTCAGACTCATTTTTCATTTTTCCTTTGTCTTCTGGGGGTTAATTCTATATTCAAACCTCCCATTGAAAAGCAGTTTAAATTACAAGAGTCAAATCGGTAAAAAGCACTCTGGTCGGATAGTTTGGGGAGGTTTAGGTGCAAATAATGAAATATTTACCTTTCATCTGACAGAGTTGTTTCTGTTATACTTCTACAGACATGAAAACTGAGTAAAGCTGTGATTCCCCCCCGTGTGTGCCTAGTGTGAATTTACAATTATATTTTGTGCTTTTGTATTCCCACCGTTTTCTCGAGCAAACACGAGAGATAGCTGGCTATATTCTCTCCCTGCTGGTAAACTTTTGTACGCGAGCCCACTGCATAATTTTCTACCAACATATGATTTTAAAAAAGTAATATTTTTCTACTCCCAGACTTTCATTTGTCATTTAAGCTTTTTGTTTTCATTTGCATCCTCATTCTGAATGGGTTTTTAGGTACAAACGGCGGTAATCATGTGGTTGTGTGTACGTTTGCAATGTAAAGTTGTTGTGTTTTTTTTTTGGGGGGGGGGGGGGGGGTTGGAAGCATTACAATGTAAATATCAAATACTGTCATTTATTCTTGTATAAAGTTTTCAGCAATTAAACGCTGCCAACTACATGTTTGAAGAGTCAGTCCTTTGCAGTGTGACCAATGAACTCCACAATAAGGGGAATTTTTGCAGAAAATTGTGAACTGGAGAATGAACTCTGTAAAGATTGTATTATTGGTTAAACATCTCCATCTAGTGGCGCTCAGTGGTAAAATGTCATCATTAACTGGATGCATATGAGACATTTTGTGTTGTGTTGTAATATTTGGAATGAAAAAGACAGGAAAAGCTACCAAAATTACAAAGCACTATAAAACCAGTACACACACGTGGTGAACAGATAAATAGGCATGTTGCTACTAAGAAAATTAAGAGAATAGAAAAAACAATTAATCTGATCTGTTTCTACCACTTACGTAAATGCATTGTTGCAAGATAATGATAATAATAAAAACATACTGATTTATTTAAACCTTTAAAGTTGCAAACATTACTTTCATGTGTTGCCATAGTATTGCTGGCATCAACTTAATATTGTGTGTAATTAAAACTTGAATTTCTGCGATTTTAACTAAGTTCAAGTTGAGGTAACTTAAATTGGCTTGATGACTTATTTTTTTTCTTCATTTTAAGTTCCATATTTTAACAGGCCTGGACAATTTCAGACAGTTGAGGCTGGTAAATAAAAAACAGTAAAATAATAACTATAGTTTAGATGCTAAATTGCATAACTCATTATAGTTTATTGGATGGGCATAATGTCAATAGAAGTTGTCGTAACTCAAAGAAAATCAGTGAAAACTGTTACATTATTATTACTTTTGTTGCTGCTGTTGTTGCGAGACATTTGGTGTTGTGTTGTAATATTTGGAATGAAAAAGACACCAAAAGACACATTTATTTCTTTACTCATAAACTTTGTAAGAGTTTATCTCTTACTTTTGAAGCTTCCAATTAAACCTTCCTTAAAACCTCAAAATTCCTAATTATTATATGTACAGTGCATGCATACACTAAGGTTCAAAAGTTGGGGGTCACCCAGACAATTTCATGTTTTCCATGTAAACTCACACTTTTATTCATGTGTTAACATTATTGCACAAGGGTTTTCTAATCATCAGTGAGCCTTTCAACACCATTAGCTAACACAATGTAGCATTAGAACACAGGAGTGATGGTTGCTGGAAATGTTCCTCTGTACCCCTATGGAGATATTCCATTAAAAATCAGTTGTTTCCAGCTAGAATAGTCATTTACCACATTAACAATGTCTAGACTGGATTTCTGATTCATTTAATGTTATCTTCATTGAAAAAAATGTTTGTTTTTTTTTTCAAAAATAAGAATATTTCTAAGTGGACACAAACTTTTGAACGGCAGTGTTTATTTTCTTAATATCAAAAGACACTTTAAAGCCCAACACCATAACAGATGTTTAAAACAACAAACCTATTAATCATTTTTTATTGTTATTTATATTTTTAATATTATTTTTAGTTTTAATATTCTTCATAATTATTGTTTAGTCTTTGATTAACTGATTAATTTCTCACTTTATAATGTTTCATTCATAATGACAGGAGAAATGCAGAGAAGGCATTAAAGAATTACTGTCATTTTACAGATTTTTCCTGCTCTGTTAAATTACAGATTATATCTTGTATATTTCAGAAAAAAAACAGAATTTTTCAAAAATCTAAACCATTTTAAAAACTTGCCTTTTTTACAGATATGTTTTTCTTTTACAATGTGTGACCATAAAATTACACTTTTACTGAATTGAAATTAGCAAAAATAGCATTATTTTACAGATATTATATATATCACAGATATTTGCAATTATTTTCTTTCTCCTTTATCAGCTTTGAATGTCACAATATTTCTTAGATTTTTACTTGGAAAATTAATTAAAAGAGTATCATTGTTTGGTATAATAATAAAAACAGCAACAATAATAATATTGATAATGATAATATTATTATTATTATTATTATTATTATTATTATTATTATTATTATTATTATTATTATTATTATTATTATTATTATTATTGTTATTATTATTATTATTATTTCAGCATTATAGCTCACACTTTAAGCCCATGTATGACTAATGTTTTCATGGATAAAGTCAGTCAAAAGACAGTCATTTCTCCCCTTCATACAGGTATTTTTCTACCTGGAAACCATCCACTCGACCCAGATTAAGATTTTCTGCTGCTTGTTAGAGAAAGTCAGACCGTCTGGGTTTGTCACACTGGCTTCTGAGAGCCACCAGTCACATGAAATAAGGTGTGAATTAAAGTGAAACCAGACCAGAGTGGGTGTGAACGGATCAGACAAAGGCTTTGTCTGAACTATTTGCACTACCTGTTCAGAATGTCCTTTATGGAAGTGATATCGATCTTCCTGTGTAACACTCACACACTTCTATTCCCACATGGTTTCTACACTTCCTACCTTGATTCATGCCTCTCTGACAGATGTCATGTGACTGCCAGGTGACCTACATGACTCACCTCCTCAGCCCTCATGTGTCATGGTAAGATTAACCCAGAAATACCTGGGACTCCCCACTGGCCAGTAGAGCCACTCGCTTCAGCTCCTAAAAGGCTTTAATTCTCCTCCTACGGTCTAGACAACGGTTTCATTTTAACCAGCCAACAGTCAGAAGTGTCCTTTAACTGCAGTCTGGCGTAAAAACCGAAGGGACTTAGATGATTTTCTTAATCCCCGGAGGGAAATTATATTGTTACAGCAGCATGGATATTCAATAAAGGGGGAAGCAATAAGACAACATAGGGTATAAAATAAGATAGAATAAAATAAAATAATATTAAATTAAATTACATAGGATTACATTTCATTTCATTTTAAATTAATTATTTTTCATTATTTAATTTGTAAATGAAATTAAATTAAATTCATTCAACTTAAATAAGTTAAAATTAAAGTAAAATTTAATTAAATGGCATTCAATTTCATTTAATGTAACTTTAAATTAAATATTTACTATTGAATTATTAACAAGAATTACATTTTATTAATTTACATTAAATTAAATTAAATTTAGTTAATAATAATATAGTAAAAATCAACAGAATACACAGGAGTTTTTTTTTCAAGAGTATACAGAAATGAAGAGCCTTGTGTCAAGTAGCAGTAACAAGTTATATGTGTGAATTATTCTGCTTTGTGCATAAAGAAAACAGCTTTTGAGCTACTTTCTGCTTCTTTGTTGTTCTACTGTACTACATTTCAGAAGTAAATATTACACTGCATATTATAGCTCTCTGGCTAAGATTCAAGGTTCTTTATCATCATACATTAGAATATGTGTGCTTGTAAGTGATAGAAATATAAAAAGAAAATTAAGGGAAATTACAAAGCACTATAAAAACAACATACACAAGTGTTTACCAGTGGTGAACAGATAAATAGGCATGTTGCTTACTAAGAAAATCAGGAGAACAGACTCTAAAAAAACGATCAGACGGATCTGTTTCTACCACTTACGTAAATGCATTGTTGCATGATAATAACAAGAAAAACATTCAGACAGTGCAGTACCCCGCCAAGGCTGCTCAGTCGTTGTATAATTTCCAACGGTTATGTCCCGATAAGTCCGCAGCGGTGGTCGATTTTTAGTAGGATCACAATCATGTGATCGTCAGCAGACAGCTGACACAGTGATGCCGTGCCGCTATCTCGCAATGATACAGAAATCTTTAACAAATCCGCGGATCCAGACTATAAGCCACATCACTGCCAAAATCTAATCATTTGGTCCTTGTGTCATTTCTGACCTTCCCTGAAAATTTCATCCAAATCCGTTAGTCCATTATTGAGTAATGTTGCTTACAGACACACAGACAGACAAACCAACATCGATCGCCACATAACTCCACTGCATGCCTCGGTGGTGTAAAAAACTTGCTGATTTAGATAAACCTTTAACGCTGCAAACAATAATTTCATGTGTTGCCATAACATTGTTGGCAACAACTTAATATTGAATTTCTGTGATTTTAAACAAAATTCAAGTTGAGACAGCTTAATTAAATTGGCTTAAAGACTTTTTGCTTCACTTTAAGTCCTATATTTTAACAATTTCAGACAGCTGGTAATTAAAAATACCATTAATTATAGTGGAGAAGCTAAATTGCATAACTCATTATAGTTTATTGGTTGAATATAATGTCAATAGAAGGTGTCGTGACTCAAAACAAATCAATAATTGCATTATTTTTTATTATTGTTGTTGCTGTTGTTGTTGAGCCCAAACATTATTTTTAAAGTGTAACTCCTAAACAAATGACTGTTAAACAAAATTATGCAATATTTCTGAAACGTAAAGCTCTAATAAATGTCAAGTAGACTGAGACATTCTTCATACTGAGCACTAACAAATGTTCTGAAAGCAGAACTCCTTGTACTTTATTTTTAAACTAGGATATTACTATTTGTCACTGTACTGTACATGTTACATTGCATTTTTCTTTTCATTTTTTCAAGTTTCACAGTCCTAAATTCCACTTTTATTTTTGGTAAATTCCTCATTCTACTTTAAAAAGTTTGCAGAGAACAGAAAAGCAACACAGTCAGTCAGTGAACGCAACTTAGGCCGCAAGAATTCATTTACATCACAGAAATAAGGACAGCCCTCACCTTTACGATGCGTTCAAACACTGTGGGAAAACTGAACATCCAACACAGTGACTGGCGTGCATGGGGAATTTGTGATGACACTGACTGACGTGACGTTCAATGGGAGGAATGTGTGGAAACCCTGTAAATTACCGCTGGGAAATTAATACTTTTGTTGTGTTTTTAAATGATAATGTCTGTTATTTCTTGCAATATATTATCTGGTCATTTCTGATATGATTGGGATGGGGGAAAAAACACATTTGTGAAGTTGTAAGATTATTTTTTTCTTGAAAACACCTAGGCTATGTGGCAAAATAATAATAATAATAATAATAATAATAATAACAACAATAGTAATAATAATAATAATAATAATAATAATAATAATAATAATAATAACAATAGTGATAATAATAATAATAATAATAATAATAATAATAATAATAATAATAATAATAATAATAATAAAAATAATAATAATAATAATAATGATAAGCTACACGAGTGCTTCCTATTTTGATTGGTGTTTATTCTTTTCTTTCTTTTTTTTTTACTTAACTCCAAAAGAGCCCTGCCCAAGAATCCCTATGTGCATAGACCAGGGGTGTCAAACATGCGGCCCGCGGGCCAAACGTGGACCACCAGACGGTCCAATCCAACCTGTCTGATAACTTTGTAAAGTGTAAAAATTACAGAGAAGACATCAACTGCAAACTGTAAAATTGTAAAACTGTAAATTTAAAATAATTTATGGACTTTGACAAGTTATTTTGACCATAAAGTAAAATACTAGACTACTCGTTCTTTTGTTGTTTTGTCCCTCGTCTGTAATATTTTGTCTTGTTTTTGTTGTTTTTTGTCTTTTTATGTCTGACTTTTGTCATTTGTCTCATGTTTTTGTCATTTTGTCTCTCGTTTTTGTTGTTTTGTGCTTCCTTTTTGTCTTGCTTGTGTTTTTATCTTATTTTTGTGTTTCGCTTTATTCGTTGTTTTTTTGTCTCGTTTTTATTTTTTTTTTGCCTCACTTGTGTCGTTTGTCAATTTTTTTGTTGCTGTGTGTATTTTTGTAATATTTTGTCTTGTTTTTGTTTGATTTTGTCTTTTTTTTATCTGACTTTTGTCATTTTGATCATAAAGTTAAATACTGCATCTTTCAGTTCCAGATAACTGTGACTGAATATTTTGTACCTTTGTAGATACTGTGATCTATAAGTTATAATGTATAAATGATAAACTGAGGCATAATATTGTAGAAATTTCCTTAAAAATTAAGAAAATTCCTTAAATATGAACATTTTCAGAATGTACTTCTTTTGCACTAAAACAAAGGGAAAATTTCGTTATTTAGAGGTTATTATGTTACGATTTTACTGGTCCGGCCCACTTGAGATCAAATTGGGCTGTATGTGACCGCTGAACTAAAATGAATCCCTGGCTTAGACAATCTTTTTTGCGCACAAATGGCAACAAAAAAAAACTTGCGTGTTTAACCTTTAGATACATAAGTGGGTCAAAAATGACCTGGTGAGGTCGTTTTCTTGCAATGTCTTTGTAATGAAAACTTTTTATCATTTCATTTTCCAGCTATTCCTCAAAAAATTACCACCTCTTTCATGTGGAAATTCAAAGTGGAGTTTGAAACAATTTTCCACCTTCCATCAGCAGTAGAGAAGTGGTTTCTGCACTTTAACAAGAAGAACCAGTGGTTGAAGCACCTATTGAGATATGCTGTGCTGCAATCAAACCCCTTAAGGTGGAATTTGTCGCTTATAATGTTTGTATTACTACCCCAAGCTCTTTATTGATAATATCATACAAGAGGTGATGCACAAACTTGGAGGGGCAGAGAGCAGCAACAGTTGGAGGAAAAGAGTGGAAAAATGTCAACAAAATAGATGCTGACATTCTTCTGTTGCTGCTCTGTGTAATATTCTTCTTTTTTATTATCAAAATGTTCAAAATCTGCTGTAATGTGAAAAATATACATATTTCAAACATTGTTGTGTAGACAAAAATATAAAACAAACAATAATGTAAGTTATTATTCTTAACCAAAATGACAAAAATGACATAAAAACACACTGATTGTTATACAGATCATTTTGACCCACTTCAGGAAGAGTGCAGGCCTCAATCATCCTCAGTTTCAACGGGAATGCATTTTGTCTTTGGAGAGCTCCACTTTACGACCGCCCTGAACGCAGCAGCAGCAGCAGTGTTGCCTTTTCGTCCTGGCAGCTGATCAAAACTTTAAGGCTGTACTCTTAGGCTCGTGTGTTTTCTGCGTTAATCAATTACCAGTTTGCGCCAACAGACTATAAAGCGCCTTTTTTTTCTATCAATGGGGCTCCACTGGGAACCTTTGAAAAGCAGGCAGGGCTCCGTTTTGACGAAGCTCAAAAAAGTCCGCGGGGAAGTTCCCTAGGAAATCCCCCAAGACGGTTCGGGGATATTACTCTGCACACTGATGCGCCAGAGCTCCGACTCAATTCACCTCCTCGGTGCGCTTCTGAAGACGCGCGGTCCGAAGCAGAGGCGTCAAATGCTGGATTATTAAAAGACTCATCCGTGTGTCGAAGCTCACCAAGAAGCCCTGAGATGGATAACGTCAGTCTGAGCCCGGATGGCGACGCGCTGAAGGACAAAATGCGCAGCTACAGCGTGCTGAATACTCTGTACCATGAGGCCCGGCAGGAGAACGAGCTGCTCACCAAGCAGCTGTGCGTAAAGGACAACATCATCGCGGATTTGACGTCCAGGCTGGGGAGGCACGAGAGGATCCTCATGACGATGGGGGAGAAGGAGTCGGTGGTGATCGGTCCGTCCAGCTCCCTAGTGGAGAGTCTGCTCAAAGAGATCCGCAAGCTCAAGCAGAAGAGGAACGACATGGAGTTCAAGGCAGCCAGACAAGCAGAGGTAAAAAGGAATAAATAAAAATCATGATAAAAGTTTTTAAAAAGTGAGATGTTTCCCGATTTTGTTGACCAGAACTAACAAAAAAGTCCATATTTTGATTAACAATTCAACGTCTGTATTGACTTTATTTATTGAAAACACACTTGATCAGAAGAAAAGCAAACATTAACAGCTTTAATGGGGTTATTTAAAGTTATTTTAAAAAAATTATTCACAATTTTATGTCACCTTGCTTGACTCTGAGGTTCATTATAGGCTGTATTAGCTTCACACTCTTTACTGAAAGCACGCCTGATCTAAAGAAAAGCAAATATTATCAGCTTTAATTGGATTATCTATAATAAAAAAAGTGCATATTTTAATTATTAACTATTTAATGTCACCCTGCTTGACTCTAAGCCGTATTATAGGCTGTATTAACTTTAAATTATTTATTGAAAACACATCTGATTGAAAGAAAAGCAAATATTATCAGCTTTAATGGGGTTACTCATGCAAAAAAAATAAAAGTCCACATTTTAATTATTAACAATCTAATGTCACCCTGCTTGACTCTAAGGTTCATTATAGACTATATCCATTCTTGACTGAAAACAAACCTGATCTAAAGAAAAGTAAATATAAGGAGAATAATTGGGATTATTTATTGTAAAAAAAAAAAGAGGCATATTTTAAATATTAACTCTTTAATGTCACCCTGTTTGACTCTAAGCCTTATATTAGCTTTATTAGCTTTAAATTCTTTGCCAACAACACACCTGATTTAAAGAAAAACAATTATTATGAGGTTAAATGGGATTGTCATAAAAATAATAAAAAGAGTCCATATTTTAATGATTAACAATCTGTTGTCACCCTGCATGACTCTAAGCCTTATTATAGGCAATATCAGCATTAAATTATTTGCTAAAAGCACACCTGATCTAAAGAAAAATAAATATGTGGTTAAATGGGATAATTTATTGTAAAAAATAAAAAAAGAGTCCATATTTTGATTATTAACAATTTAATGTCACCCTGCATGACTCTAATCCTTATTGTATTAACTTTAAAGACACATCTGATCTAAAGGAAAGCTAATATTATCAGCCTTTAATGGGATTATTTGCAGCACATCTCATATCTAAAATGCACCAACTCTCCATCTCTTCCTGCAGGAGATCCAGAGGCTGAACGTGCAGCTCGGGGAGAAGGAGCTGGAGCTGGAGAGCATCAGGTGTCAGCCGGACCACGAGAAGGACCTGGAGATCCAGAGGCTGCGGTCGGCGCTGGAGGAGAGGGAGCGGACCGAGACCACCAGGGCCGTCCTCTGCACGTCGCTGGCCGAGGAGGCCGACCAGCTCCGCGGCCAGCTGGGGGCGACGGTGAAGGTGTGTCAGGAGCTGCTGGCCAGGATGGAGAAAGGGAAGAGGGAGGCAGGAGGAGGAGACGTGGAGGAGGCGGCCCAGCAGCACAAAGCCAAGGAGGTGTGTTTGCTTTTACATTGTCCTCACAGCTCCACAGGTTGTGTCCACATCGCTGCTGAAGCGCCGTGTTGGTACAAGTTGTCGTAACTTCTCTTTCGCAATGTTCCTTAGACGTCAGAGTCCTCAGACGCGAGCACTGCTAAGGCCCAAATCCGTCAGCTGCAGCGTGTTGCATATGTGAGTTACACTCAGTGTCAGTATTGGAGTTTTTGGCAAATATAAATGTTTCTAAAAGTGCCTAAATGAAACTGAATAGTGTGATGAGGAACATGTTTAGAGATCTAACTTTCAATTGTTTTTTCATAACGTTCCCCAGACGTCAGAGTCCTCAGATGTGAGCGCCGCTAAGGCCCAAATCCATCAGCTGCTGGAGGAGAATCAGCAGCTAAAGCAACGTGTTGCATATGTGAGTCTCAATACAAGTATAAATTTAAATAAATGACGCTGAATAGTGTGATGAGGAACATGTTTAGAGATCTAACGTTCTTTTTTGATCGTGCCCTTTAGGTGCAGGGTCTGAACTCTCAGTGGCAGAAGTACGACTCCAGCCGGGAGGAATACATCCGAGGGTTATGCCAGAGGTTGAAGGAGAGCTCTGGGCAGGGCCTGGTGCCTGTGATGGGCTCTGTCAGCAGCACGTTGCTTCATCAAGAGATTTCCAGGCTTAACGGCTTACTGCAGGACAAAATGAGCGAGTGTTCGAGGTTGGGTCGAGACGTGGAAGAGATCCGGAGACGAGACCAAGAGCGAATCCAGACGCTGGAGCAGCAGGTCGGTGCTTTCTCTGCACTGTGCTTCACACGGGTATTACTTAACTGTGTACGGCTACATGAGGAATAACGTTTCTTTCTTTTCCTTCTTCAGGTTCTAATCTACACCGATGACTTTAAGTCAGAGCGAGCTGACAGAGAGCGAGCTCAGGGGCAGATTGAAGACCTGAAGAAGCAGGTGTCTCAGTTAAAACAGCAGCTACACAAACAGGTGAGACAGCAGCACCTCACTGAGTTCCATCCCATAAATATCCATGAATATTCATATATATAGAAGCAGAGTGGTCTAACCCACAAAAAATCCATCCAATCCACGACCCAAATGTAAGCGTTACAGGGGCGCATGGAATGTTAGATATATATATATATATACATACATACATACATATATATATGTGTGTGTGTGTGTGTGTGTTTTGCTTGTGCAGTGTCGACAGTTTATGCACCTCACCCCGCCAGGTCAAGGCAGATGGCTGCCTTGCCTGGGCCTGGTCCTGTCAGCGTTTTTTCTTTTTCCTCCCATCTCAGAGTTTTTTGGGTCCCTTCCCACCGTCCTTCATAGTTGCTGGGTTTTCTGTTCTCTGTTTATAATTCGTAAGGTACAGACATTATGAAATCTAAATATACTTGTAAAGTACAGATCTTACAAATTATAAACAGACAACAGAAAACCCCACAATGTAAAGGCATCTTTGGATTGTGGGTTGCAGGTTAGACCACTGTAGATCATAAAATACTACAGAAATTCTATAAAACTCAGTTCAGATTTTCTGTAGGTTAGACCACTGTGAGATGACATATGTTGTGAATCTGCGCTATATAAATACAGTTCAACTAAATTGAACTGAACTGTCTACAGGGAGCCAGCAGAGACAGCAGAGACGTGGTTCCCATGTGTCGAGTCCACATCGGACACAGGATCACCTCAAGGCGAAATAAGGACACTTCAGAGCCTCTGTTGAGGACATCTGCTGAGAAGCAGCAGCCTGCAGCAGCTGCAGCGCCAGACTCTGCCTGGAACGAATGCACAGGTCTGTCGGAGCTTCAGTGCCCTCAGTGCCTCGCCAGGTTCAACGACACGGACGCTGCAGAGTACCTGAACCACTGCGAGGAGTGTGCTCAGCTATAAGCGGAACAACACTCATTTGGAAATAACAGTTATCTCATACTGACAGTAACTGAACACTGAAGACCGGCGCTACACTGCAGAAAATCACCCGTGGAGATTCCAGTTCGCTTGACTACAACTGAAATAACTGACTTAAGTTGTTGCTTTACATAGTGAAGCAAAACTGTACGACCCAAACTTCCCCTGTGGCAGGAGAAATTAACTCATCAAGCCTTTTAAGTCTGCATAGTCTAAAAAAAAAAAAAAAAAAAAAAAAAAAAAGAATCCAGTGTCAGGTTCTGAGAGTTCTCCTGTAGCACTGCAGGAGGTTATTGTAGTGAGAACGAGGATGTTGATGCAATATATCAAATATCATATACCTCAGAGTGTCAAATTACAAACCTGTTGCACTTTCTTGACATTTTTGCCAAAAACTAATCGTAGGATCATACGATTGAGAGATTCATAATGCATAAGCTTCTTATTTTGGACATCTAGTCGATAATGTGGTGCTATTGTTTGTTTATAATTGAACTTCCTGTTCTGTAAAGTATATATTCTTAATAACAGATTTAAAATTATCTAACTATATTGATATTTATTCTCTCTGTATATCTTCCTGGAAAAGGCAAATCATTTTAGTGCAATTTTTTGTTGCCTTTTTCTCACCAAAGCCATAAAATATACATCTATTTTTTTGGTGAACCTTTGGGATCAAAAATGTTGAATACATTACAACTAGAGGAAAATGATAGATTCACTTTTTGAAATGGCGCATGTAAAGATTGCATCCCAACTGACAATATGCTTATTTTTTGGAGATGTGCCATTTTTCTGGAGGTGGCATTATTTTTGTAATAAAAGTCTGCTTACCCACACGTTATCCTATGGTGATTTATACCCCCTGAAATGTGCTTCATTATTGCGTGGTATTTTTTAATTCTTGAGACAGTCTGCAGCCTCGAGCTGGAACCACAGATCACAGTCTAACCACGAAAATGTTGGCGCTACTTAATCTGTGTGCATGTCTTCTCGGTGTGTCACGTGTGTGTTTGTGCGTGGTGGAAAACCCCTTCCCAGTGTTGCCTGAATGGGCACGCTGTACTGTGACAGCCAGATTCCCAGCTGTTGTGTAGCCGAAGCAAACACTGCAGGGGCACTGAGAGGACCAGCGAAGACGACAGCTCGAGTTACATCCAAACTCTCTGAAACATCGAGCAGTCGGCCGCCATGAAGCATCGTTATGAAACAAACGAGCCCACAGTGCTGTTTGGTGAATCAGTTGTCATGGGTTTGGTGTACTAAGCACAGGAAGCTGGACATCCCCTGTTTGAAAAGGAAGTAGGCAGTTGCAGTGCATAGAAAAGATGTAGCCCAACAACTGTGGAATTTTTGTGTGAGAGAACACATACCTACATTGTTTTTTTTGATCAGACAAGGGCACATTTAAAGCAAGAATAGAACTTTCAGAAGAAAACAACAGAAACTAAATCTACACTACACCACAACCCTAGTCCGGTGTGACCAGTAGTTAATTTTGGCAAATTCTGGCACAACTGCACATACTGCTGTGCAGCTATAACAGCCGACTATGACTATTTATGAGTTGTATATGCTCAGTGGGAATCTTTAGATTTGCTGGGTTTTCCATGTATAATAATAATAATAATAGAGATGAGCCTTTATTAATCCCACAGTGGAGAAATTTGCAGAGTTATAGCAGCAAAGATAGTGCAAACAATTAGGGAATGAAGTACAAAAATAAAAATAAACCAAAATATACTAGTTGTTAAAATAACAGTATTGCACATGTCAATGGTATTGCATAGATCAGGGGTGGGCAATTAATTTTCATACGGGGCCACATGAGAAACTTTGACAATTGTTAAGGGCCGGACCAGTACACTTAAAAGCTCTGCTCAATATATATCTCAATAAAAACAGTAAATTACACAATACAATGATGTACAATGCCCAACTCTTGAATCTCTGCTCTCAGATCCCAAACTCGTTTCAGCATCTTGTCCAGGCTGAACCATCTGACAGCTGTCTGGTAACCAAGGTCACCATGTTCACTATCATCTCCTCCACAAAGACAACAAACTGTCTGTAATTCAATGCTCTTGCCCTGATGAAGTGAACTACTTTAGCTACAACATCAGTCACGTGGTTGATTTTTAGCACTGACTTACACAGCACCTCCTGATGTATAATACAATGCAAAAATATCAGTTTCTGTTCTGGGTTTATTTCACTCACTTTATCTTGCATCCGTTTCAAAAGTCCAACATTTTTCTCTGTCAAATTTGGACAGTCATCAGTTGTAACACCAACCAAATTCTCCCATTTCAGTCCCAGCTTGTTCATGCGTGTATTTACCTCAGTGAACAAGTCACTCACCGTCGTGGTTCCCTTCATTGGCTGCACAGCTGCCAGCTCCTCCGTCATCTCAAAGGTTTTTGTTAGTCCACGTACAAAGATGAGTAACTGGGCTGTGTCACGGACATCACAGCTCTCGTCCAGAACCAAGGACAAAACGTCAAAATCGTCCACTTTGTTGTGCGGTTCGCCTCCAAAGGGCCACATTAACGAACGCTCCTTTCTTCTCCGGGCATATAAACGCTGCAGAGTCCACCAGACATTCTTTTATAAACTCTCCATCAGAGAATGGCTTGCTGGTTTTGGGCGATTTTGTAGGATATTAGAAAACTCGTCTTGACTGCTGCATCCCTTGATGTGAGCTTTGGTAAAACAAAGTCATTGCTGCTTTAGCAGTTTAGCTAGCAAACCTTCAGATATCCTCCCCGCTCTGCATCAGTCAAATGTTTGTACTTCTCCGCATGTTTGGTCTCGTAATGTCGATTCAGATTATAATCCTTGAGGACCACGATCTGTTCTCCACAAACCAGCCGACAGCTTTACCTCTGACTTCAGTGAAGAAATACTTGGAAGTCCATGCTTTGTTAAAAACTCTGCATTGGGAATCAATCTTTCTTTTTTGCCGTGAGCTGACATCTTCCCGAGCTGAAGCCAACAAACAAACCAATCAGCGCATAAACCTTATGCTAAGTACGGAAAGCACGCGCGAAAAAACGTTAACTTAGCAGACCTTTCAAAATAAAAGCAGTGCAGGCGTATTGCTTGCATGTATTGCGATGATATATATTTGCATTGACTTTTAATATTTTCCAGTGACCTCATACGGGCCAGTCAGGGTCATCCGGCGGGCTGGATGTGGCCCGCGGGCCGTAGGATGCCCAGGTCTGTAGTATATATGTATACCTATGTAGCATTTGGTCTAGTACATGTATACCTATGCAGTATATGTTGTAGTATAAGTAGCATATGTTGTAGTATATGTATACCTATGTAGCTTATGTTGTAATATATATGCATGCCTATGTAGTACATGATGTAGTATATGTAGCATATGCTGTTGCATATGTATACCTATGCAGCTTATGCTGTAGTATACCTATGTAGCTTATGTTGTAGTATATCTATGTACCACATGTTCTAGTATATATATGTATAACTATGTAGCATATGTTCTAGTATATGTATACCTACTTTTGTTCATGTTTGGTCTACTGGAACCTGCGTTCAAAAAAACTTTTGGTCTAATGTTGTAGGTCTAAAAGCCCAAACTTTAACTTTAAATTAATATGGTAATATGGCATACTATTTAATATTGTAATGTTGTTTACTTTAATATTTAAATTTCTCAGGTAAATATTGTAGGGACCATATTATTTAAAGTCAAGTAAATTGGTAATGTTAATTTCTTATTTGTCTACTGGAAAGTCTGTTTTAAACGTGTTGTCACTTGACTTGTGGTATGTATAGGCTACAGGATAATGGCTGCTAGCCTTGCTTCAATAATAAAATAATTGTTTTCTCTGCTATCTTTCCCTCTCCCCTTCACCCTTACCCTAACCAGTTGATGCATATGTCTGCCCTCCCTGAGCCTGGTTCTGCTGGACTTTTTTCCTGTTTTAAAGGCAAGTTTTTTTCTTTCCACTGTTGCCAAAGAGCTGCTCAACAGAAATCTTTCTGAATTTGTTGGATTTCTCTCTGTTATATATTTTTGTAAGGTTTTTACCTTTACTATGTGAAGTGCTTGTAGATGACTCATGTTTTTAAGTGGCACTAAATTGCTTTAAATATTTGTATGAAGGCACCATGAGCAGCCTATTACCTTATCCAAGGTTGTTTAAATCAATCCAACTGGACTTTAAGAAAGTTCCTTGATTTAAACAACCTTGGAGAACCATGACCAGGATGAATGAGAAACTACACAGACAGCCTATTACCTTAGCTTAGCTTATGTAGCCTGGCTCTGAGAGCAAACAGGTCCATAGTACATAAGACAAACAGTCTAAATGAGTGTTTTTATGGATTACCGACAGAGATGTAACTTATTATGGGCTTTAAAGGTGCTGATGTGATGATTTCGTAATCGGTGGACAGGGCCAGGCTTGCTGGTTTTAATTAGCTTACCAACTGCTAGCACTACATAGGTGGTATTCAGTTTCTTTCTGTCCTGCTGCAGCTAATTTAATCATTCTTTAAAAGGTATAATAATCCTTTTAGTATTTTGTTGTTGTTGTTTTTTTCTTTTACCAATGCCAGAATTAGGCTTGTTATGCTTTATTTATTTATTTATTTTTTTAAAAAAGCCTAAGGTAGTATGTGATAAAAAAAAACAAACAAAAAAAAACAAAAAACAAATCCAAAAAAAAACCTGTGAACACAATGAGGGTGAAAGTTTAGACATCACCCAAGTCCCCAAGCGTTCAAATGACACCCGGCAGCATCACATGGTAACTTACTCATCAGCTAACTGGGGAAGATATCTGTGGTTGAATCAGTCCCCAGCACATTTATTTCATTTACATAACACACCGGCCTGGCTCCGGCTTATGTGCCCACAGAATGATTGGTTCAAATTTTGGCTTTAAAGGGCAAGTTCAGCATCTTGTCTATGAGCCAACCACATGCAGACTGGTAGAACTACATATAGGCCCTAAAAAGGCCACGGGCTGCATGCTGGGGATTCTCCCCCCGCCAGCACACACCTACGCTTTACAACAGGGGCTATAAGTGACTGAAGTTCCACACACACAGAAATACTCTCAACCCACCGATCTGAGAGTGGAAAAAAATAAAAGATCACAAGTCCCCACCTGACTGCATGGGAACTTTTCTAAGAAACAAAGTGTTAATGAGATCGGTTACGGTGGTAGATCAGTTCCTGTTGGTTTCAAAGCACCAGGATGTAGTGAGATAGCTGTCGTATACTTTAACAGACAGGGAAAACTTCAGCCCGACACTTATCCAGGCAAATACAGAATGGATAGATACGACCTTTAATCTTCTGTGTATCCTAAAAGAATGGGAATTTCCCGCCATCATGAGGGAATTCCCAAAAAAGCAGACAAGTTTATTTGAAATGGAGTGTTATAGACTTGGGCAGATCATTTTAATTTCATGTTTATTTGTTCAGGTAATAATGCTGACTGCTGTTTTTAGGCTCCTCGGTGAGGAAGTCCAAGGTTTCGGCCTTCAAAAACAGCACTGTGGCAGACTGAAGCCGGTAAGGACGGGGTTGGGGGATTCCCTCCTTGGAATTGTATGTGATCCTGAAGCGCTCCAGGCAGGTAACAATGAAAAGAACAGAAGAACAGCATTCTGATTACAAACTACAAGGCAACTTCTAATAAACCTATTGAGCCCTGTCATTGTCAGACTGCTGTGACTGCACCATTTTGTTGTCCTGTTCCCACGTCTTTACAACAAAAGTCCATTTAAGGAGACATTTTCAAAGGACACAGGATGACTATTACAGAACTATAAGTCTAATATTAACAGAAGGAATGCTCAAGTGGCTTATATCTTTGCACATATAAAAAAAAACACAACCCGTCGCGATTTTCATAGGTCGTGATGTCTTATTTAGATCACGGCCTACGTTTGCGTTTCAGACATTTTTCTGGGTGTTTTTCACTCGACGTTTGTGTACTTTTGTGGGGCATTTGCCTAAATGTGGTAGATCCAATCTTGCGTCACCGGTGACTGAGAGCGAGCACGCACTACAAACAGCCAGACAGTCATTCATAGCGGTGATAATTAATGAGTCACATCTGGCAGCTCTCACAAAGCAAAACCTTTTGTCTTTTCTTGTACGAGGTGCTCTCATTCATCGTTCATAGTAAAATCCCTCTGTTTTAAGAGACAGTAACTCTTGGGGAAAATATAGCGGAAGCAGTCACACCGATGATCACAGCGGTAGCTCACTTCCTCTTCCACATTGTCCACTTGGCTATAAATATAATCTATGACTATATCATACTTTTACACCCAACTTTTCCACATTTTACTAAATCAAGGGCTGCTTCATTGTAGTTTCCTGTTGAGGTAAGAGTGAGACTGCGTAATTATTCTGCATGTTGAAATGCTGCACATCACTGTACTGTTTCACTAACAAAAGTGAACTGCGACTGTAAACTTCAGATCAGTTCCTTAAGTTTGCGTCAAACTGGTTAGAGTTACACATTAAGTAAGAAGATCTAACTTTGCACCACTTGACTCAGTGGCTCACATAAAGTTCAGAAAAGTGTCAGTATGCCTAATTATTTAAATAATAACTGGTAGAAAAATACAAGCTTTAATCAGTGTTGATGAACATTTTGTCCTGCCAGCAGTGTTCACTGAAAGATATGTATTCACTCATCTACATCTAGATAAGCCAAAGCGTGACCTCATTTCACGCTCGCCATACCCTGAGGGAATGTACTTGATTTCATAACTGCCTCAAATTCATTTTCAGCACAGTTCTACGATGAGCGCATGTGAAATAGATCTGCATGTAAATGCTGAAGTATAGCTGCCTTTAGTTCAACATGCTTCACAACTGAAAATGAACCTCGGGATCAACTTGACTCAGTTACAAAGTCCAGTCTAGATTGATTATGACTGTTGATTTGTGGATTTCCCAAAAGGAACTCGTATGTTAGGGTGTGACTCACCCTGCAACCTTGCATATGGCCGCAGAAGAATGGGTAAAATTCCTGCTAAAGTGCATACAGTTCGCTGGTTCTTACATGGAAATGGGCATGCTGAGGTTTCTGCTGAAAATTAGTTAAGCGTTTTAAGAAATACACTTGTTTTGCATACTTGCTGAGTAAGCTACCTGCTGCTAAGATTGATACCATTTTTAAACGCTCAGGATTAAAGGCCATTATTATTGAAAATCCATTTTTATTGTGTTTTCTATGTGTTAAAAACTTGAAGTTGTAAGTTTATGTAGATGCTTTCTACTGTCATTCTTCTAACTCCCCTTTAATTTGATGGAAAAGTAGAGTTTTATCAGGTTTATATGTAGCAACAACTATTAGCAACAACTATTTGTTGTATCAGCAACAAATAGTCGCCAGGCTAAAACTTTGTATAATTCTTCCCATTCTTCCAAGTAAGAACAGCTACTTCTCAGTCCACCAGGCTTTTTAGTCTCCAAAGCTGCTTCTGCACTAAATTGTCTCAGTTATGTGCAAAAAAACCACCAAATATTCTTTTCCAAGCGTGAACACAATAGTTTCATGCACTCCCAACATCTGATGCACTTTAATACCAATTCACTTTTCTTTTTGATGGCAGTGTCCCCACAACAATAGGAAAATTTTTAGTGTTAGTATGTTGTATGGCTAATGTGACGAAAGTTATCTTTGATTGCATGCTCACAGGTCAGAACTTGGTGGAAACTATAACACTGAGGGACATTCAAAGATGGTGGAAACCAATTTGAAACCAGTAAACAAGGACTGTGTGAATTACTGTTTTGTCGCCTGCTGTGCTCTAGTGGACCTTAAACTCAGCCGGTGTCAGCCCTTTACAAGTTTCCTTCTCTCTTTGCTCACATATACTGTATTAATAAAGCCAAATTCCCCCCCAAAAAAAGCTGTTCTTCACATCATCATACACGACTTAAAAACAGCTGTGCAGTGAATTTGGCAATATCATCATGTAAAATTATCACTCAAAGAGAAAGTTAGAAGCAATAGAAAGTGCCATCAACAGTTTTGCTCCGCACTGTAAATCCCAGATGCAGAGAGAGTCTTCTTCCTGAAGGAGGTGTGTACAGCAACCATTTAGCTACATTTAAAGCTACAGACACTGAAACTGACTGCTTAGGCTAAAACCAGGGATTATAGTCATGGTGGAAGGAACCATCTTCGCAGCATTTTTAGCAGAAATATTGAAAAACGCAATCTAAGGACGTGATACTTTCATTAATTAGCTGAAAAAGGGCACAGTACAGGACCGTTAGCAGTTAGTTTAGCACAAAATCCAAAGGCATGAGGGAAATAGCTATTTCATCACTCATGCATTAATAAAATGTACCTACCAGCACCTCAAAATATCCCTGATAACATGTTGTATTATTTAACCTGTACAAAAAAAGTGTATAAAACACAGTTTAGCGACTGTTTTATGCAGTTGCCAGGCATAGTGAAGACAGTCCCATTAAATTACTGTGCCTGATAGAGAAACAGTCCACATTATTGTGCAAATTTAAGGAAAAATTAAGTAGAATAAGTTAAATTGTGGACTTTTCTTAAATTCAAGTGCTAAAATCAATTTCACTCTTATATCTGTATCGTAAACATAAAGGTACATAGCAGCCAGGAAGCTAGCTACACAGCTAATGGTTACAAAATCTTCCTCTTAGCACAACTCGCCCACTTACATTTCCTGTGCTTAATTCAACAGAAAACCAATGTGTAATCAAGGGCGCTTATATGCATGTCAAAACTGTACTAATTTTAACATCTAGTAGGCAAATTTTCTTATCGGTTTATTATCGCTAAGCGAATTGCCTTCTGATTATTGCCTTGGATTTAGTTGACAAATATGAGTGAAGTATACATTTTCTCAACTATCTTTTTGAAAGAATGTGAATAAGCATATCTTACATCAATGTTAAACAATTTCTTGAAAATGTAAGTGTAGTATTAATCGTGTGTGTCCTTTAACAATTTCTACTGCATGTAGAAATAAGAAATAAGATTTGACACAAGACACATAATCCTGCCATACTACTGTATTCCATCTTTCAAAAAAGAAAGACAAGATTTAATATTACTTAACAATATGTTAAAAGTAGCCAGTTTGGCTTCAGTGTTAATACAATATACACTCTATAACAGACTGATAGTGTGAGTATTGTTCTTTTTCAATTTCATTCTGAAAGTATTCTGATACAAGCTGGCTACAGGTCAAAAATAAAGAAAACAAAAACTGTAACTGGTACACTTTTACTCAACAGTTTGTTAAACAGAACTTAAAAACCAAAAAAGAACATTGTCAAGTATTACGCCTTCCTCCTCTCTGTGAAACAGGGCGGTGGTGGTGGGGGGGGGAGGGGGAAGAGTGGAAATCAGCTAACCAAGCCCATTCCCCTGTCAATCATGTGGATGAGATGCCGTGCTAGGAACAGGAAACGATGGGATAGTAAGCCACAATATCTCAAATACAGCTTTTAATTCATTACATTTCTCATTTTTTGTAGTTTCCATTGTCTCTTTTTTGGGAGGAAACCATCCAGACATAGCAAGCATCTTTTGACTACAGGAAAGCCAATGTAAGAAAATTATTTCAGACCATGGCTTTTTCAGTCAAGAGACACACCCAACTCAGACTAAAAGCACACAAGCACGCAAGGAAAATTAATCAGATGTCAAGTAGCTTTTTGTGATTCTTTTTGTGTCATTTCATTTTGTTTTAGTTCTGCAGGTGGATCAGTCCAGATGGATCTGTGTTGGAACCACACAGTGACAAGAATAAAGCAAGGCAGCGTGGGTGTGATTTGGGCACAGCAGGAGAGAAGTTCTGGGAGGACAACAGTTGGGTGGAGGTAAAGGGAGAAGGGTGGAGGGTCTGGGGTGAGTTTGTATAGCTGTTAAGGTACTGATTGTGTCCTGACAGTCACTCACTAACACCCTCAATGTGCAGCAAACGTGGCTTTCTTCAAACTAAAGTTTGACCAGTTGATGGAAAGCCGCTGACGGGTCTGCCGGGCAGAGTCCAGGCAAAATCTGAAAATGGAAAAAAAAAACAAAAACATACACAGATGTGTTCTCCATGTGTTTTCTAGTGGGTAAAGTATCCTATAGGCTTAATAAACACCCAGAGTGATTTTATTTCCTCCTATAAACATTTCCAGGCAACTCCTCGGAACATTTTTCACAAGTTAACATCCACAATTGCTTTCAGCAGTGCAATTTTTTTTCCTTACATTGCTAGCCAGCTATCAAGTAGGAAATAGTACTTGTACATGAGTGTTTTTTTTTTACCTTCACTCATGGTAAAACCCTACACAAACTACATCAACTGTTGATCCAGAGAGAAATATTTGAGAAATCTGAATTTGGAAGGTACCTTTTGAAGTATTCCACCTCCCTCTCCGTCTCGTCCATTTCAGTGCTATCGAGGTCGATGTCTTTGGGCAAGAATACATCATCTAATACAAAACAGAAAACATCTCATTTCAAATATACTTTCTTTGTAAGAGGCCTATGAAGGTCATCTGCTGGATACCATTTCTTGACTAAGCTGCCGCAGTAAGCCTGAGCATGCATTAGGGTATTTTAAAATTTTGTTTAGAGCTTATAAGCACAAGTGCGTCAAACAAGTCCCCCTGATTCCTGCTCATGGCAGTCGATGTAAATGAGATCAGCAATCTGCGGAGTGCACGCATTCACTAACCACGCTGAGGTTATACCACAGAATACCCAGGAGACAACGAGGAAATAGATGTTGGCCAGTCAAGCTGCCTCTGAGTAAGCTGTTTACGACACTGTTCGTATGTCCCTCACCTAGTATGATGTCTGGGGAGCCAAACCAGTTACTTCAGCGGTATAACTGGCCATTGAAACCAAGATAAAAATACTGGACATGGACTGTTATATCGTTAACAGACAACTAAATCTTCAAAGTATGAGTGTGAACCATAATGATACCGACCTATTGAGCTGTTCATCTTGTCCCCCTTCTTCTTCTTGCTCTTCTTGGTCTTGCCTTTAGGTTGTGGGGACTCTGCACTGGGAGGTTTGCCGTTCTGCTGGGTCAGCTCAGACTGGGAGGCTGGAGGGGGAGAAGGGGAAGGGTTCGACACCGGGGGACCTTTTCTGTCCTCCTTTATTTGGGTAAGAGGTTGCTGTTGCTGTTCCTGCCTTTTTCCACTAGCACTTCTGTTAGCACTCCTTTCTTCCCTGTGGTGTTCAGTGGTCGGGAGAGAAGCTAGAGCCTCGGCCGGCCTGACTCGCATCGCTTTGGTGTCTGTTGTAGTGGTTGGGGCGGTGCCGTTAGCTACCTTTGTAGGCACATCAGAGCTCTTGGGTAACTCAAAGGCTCTCTTTACTGCAGCCTCACAAGTGGCCATCTTTGTAGACTGCTTGGCCTTAACTTTACCGTTGATGTCAAAGGGAGATGTAGAGGTGCCATTGTGGAGTGGGGCAGGAGAGTGGGGGATGTTGGTGTCAGTAGAAACCCCCTTTTCAGTGGTGCGTTTTGGGCTGTGCTGTAAGTTGGGCTGGTGTACAGGGTCGAATCTGGGTTCCTTCTGGTCGGGGAGGCGGATGAGGGTTTGAAGCAGCTGCGACTTTCCGTTGTGGAGATTATCTAGGACGTTCTGAGCTGTCTGTTTGAGGGGTTGTGGGTTGTTTTGAGGGGGGGCTGTGTTTTCCTTTGCTTTCTCTTTCTTTTTCTTCTTGGCTGCACGATGTTGCTGCAGCTCCTGCAGCCGAAGCAGTTCCTTTTGAAGTGCTGCCTCTTCCTCTTCCTGCCGCTGCCGACGCTGCTGCTCCTCCAACAACTGCTGCTCCTCCCTTTCGCGGGCCTCCGCTTCCAGGCGTGCCTTCTCCTCCATCTGAAGCACACAGAGACACACTTTCAGTGTAATGACAACTGCAATCTTAGCTATCGACAAAAAGATCCCTGCTGTACGCACAAGAAGAGTTACCGTATTTCCAAGAAGTTTTGAGAAGTAAGATAATGTAATCTTTATCGTCCCCAAAGGGAAATTTGCCTCGAGCTGTAATGCAAAATTTTACAGCCGTACAACTACAGAAATAACACAGAAGTACACAACTAGGCACAGGAGAGCCATATATGTTCAACCATGGAGAGAATGAGCTGTTGTTTATTGAGCAGCATGGTAGAAGTGGGGAAAAAAATGACAGTTTCAAACAGCTGCTTTTGTTGGAATCAGGATCAGGATGATTTATAGCCAAGTAGGTTTTCACATACAAGGAATTTGACTTGGCGTTAAAGTGCATAACGGCAAAACAGTAACATCCATACATCCAATCAATATCTATAAACCGCTTACTCCTCAAGACTGCAGAGGGGTTGGAGCCTATCCCAGCTGACTTAGGGCACAGGTCACCAGTCTATCACAGGGATATATATACATATATACTTGAATTTCCCTCAGGATTAATAAAGTATCTATCTATCTATCTATCTATCTATCTATCTATCTATCTATCTATCTATCTATCTATCTATCTATCTATCTATCTATCTATCTATCTATCTATCTATCTATCTATCTATCTATCTATCTATAACAGCACTTCTATACAATATCATGTTGAAATATATGAAGTTTAATAGTTTTATTGTGCAGCTGATTGTTATCACTAATCAGCTGCATTGACCAGTAAAATCAGTACCATTACGCACGTTTAACAGTTTTCTACCAGCATTCCTGTCTTACATAATTTTCAGTCGCAGCTTTTTACCATCATAAATTTTTATGTTCCTCATTGCTCTCCATTAAAACAACCTGTTCGCGATCGGTTCATTTTGTGCGTAAAACGAGTCAAATGATGCGTTAAACGCGCCTGTTTGTGTGACGAATTTGCAGCAGAAAGTCTGAGTTAACAAAGAAAGTTGAAAAACATCGCACCTGTTAACTCTGACTGAGGTTTTAGTTTTTGTCGACTCACACAAAGAAAGTCTGACTATGTTAAGCTGGCTTCGTAGTTCAGTCCTCAGATCTGCTAAACATCGTAAACACTAGAAAAGCTGCACCAGTGAAAATACAAGCGTTCTGTCAAATTTAAAATCCCCTTATAATTTTTTGATTATAGGTCCGGGTCCGTTTAGCCTGAAGTCTGGGTCCAGACTCAGAGAATGGTCCACCAATTAGTGACCTGGGGTCTATACAGTGGATTAAACGAAGCCTCGATTCAGACAATTTTGCCTCAAGGAATTTTAGTAATCGAATTACTCGAATAACTCGAAGAATCGTTCCAGCCCTAGTAAGGTTCTGCTCCTCAAGATACAGGAACAGCAGTGGAACAGTAGTGGCTGTAGTTGCAGGATCTGTAACGTCAACCTTAAGCCTAGATGTATCCATCTAAAATGATCAAAATCACACTGGAGGAGATTTTGATCATTTTAAAAAGGTCTCTGAATTGATCACAGGAGATAGGTACCTTCTTCTGTTTATGCCTGGCTCGTTTGGCTGCCTTAGAACTGGAAGCAGGTTTGCTGTCAGCACTGTTGATGAACTGCAACAGGTCCTCCACCCGCCTGTGGTCCTCCACTCCACCATCTCTTTCTATCACCGGCTGCTGCTCCTCACGCTTGGGCTGTTCCTCTTTGCGTTTTGTCAGACGTAAGCGCAACTTCTCCCGCATCTCTGCATAGTTTCGACTAGTAGGAGCAGCTGGAGGCTGTAAATTTAAAAAAAAAGAGAACGTTGAAATCAGTAAGGGTACGATGAACAAATTCTTGCATTACACTAACCTACAGTTTCTGATTTGTAAAACTGTTAATCTATTTGCGAAACTTCCAAAAAATTGGATTTCACAGGTTTTTTCTGTTGTTTATTTTTGCATCAAGACCACATTAGACCAGGTCCAGATCAAAAGTCAATGAGCTTAGATGGGTCAAATCTTGAACAGAATGTCATACAGAGGGTAAAGACTCTTTAAAGCATCATTTTTGATTTGGAAAACCATTATTTTCTGTGTCAAAACGTAAAAACAGGGACATTTTACAGCTTTTTTGCATTTGGACCAGTTTAGACCAGGTCCAGATCAAAACCTCTATGATTGGATGGGTTGAACGTGGAGTAGATCATATTTTTGTACCAACATAGCTTTTACTGGTACAAACTCGATCCATGAAGGCCCTATCCGGCAGCCCAGTGGACCCAAGGGAGCCACTGTAGACCCAGGACCCAGGTCCCAGGACCAGACATAACAGGACACCCATAGAGGTCCCATGTTTACGTAACAATGATCAGAGCTGTTCTGGCAGCAGGTGCAGGTGGTTTTAATGTTGTGGCTGATTGGTGTATAGTTCCATGTGTTTTTGCTTTATGTTATGTACAATAAAAACACATGAAAGAATTCCAATAAGCTCTTCTAACTTCTATCCTCATAGAAAACATACTGATTTCAGACAAACATGTTTATATCAACAGGTAATGCATGCATCTTACCCCGCCGTGGCCGAAGAATTCGCAGTAGCAGCAGTCACAGTACTTTCCTTCTTTCTGGTTGGTGGAAGTGGAGGTGGAGGAGCTATGCTCGGAGCAGCTGTCCTCGTCCTGGCTCTCTTCTCCATCATATGGCTGGTGCTCGTATGCTCCATTCCCTTCGCAGCGATGACCTTCACAGTCAGGGTCACTGAAAGACATGTTTGAAACCACCTCATGTGAATATCCGCCCTAAAGTTAAGGTATTGTGGATTTTTTTCCTGCATCTCAAAAAACAAAAGTCACCTTTTTTATCACATTAGTCTGAGTTGGTGGACTTACCTGCAGACACTGGGTGGGGCACTGACGGGACCGTCCATTGAGGAGGCCGGAGGTTCTGCAGGTGGGAGGCACAGACCCTGGTGGGACTCCACGAAGTCTGGGACTGGAGTGGCCATCTTTGGAAAGGGCTGTGATCCCATTGTGGGGAGGTGTGTGGTAGGTGCTGGAGGTAGGGTGGGGCCCGAGAGCGGAGGAAGGGAGGTCAGTCCTGTGGAGCTGTTTCTAGGGGCGGCTGAAGTGGGTTGCCTGTGGTCCTCTTTACCGAGATTATGAAATACATCGTCTTGGGGAGACAAAGAGGCAAAGAATTAGACTATTTACCTTTTCTTAGTCACAAAACCAACTTTGTTAAAACACAGGGTCATGCACAGAGCTTCTAAAGAAAGACACAAGTAACAAGTAAGCCTTGTTGTGGGAAAGTAAATAGCCAACAACATTTGGGATAATTGGAAAAAAGAGAGGAAAAAATCTTGTATCAACATTAGTAGGTTACACAGGGCTATAGAGTTGCAAAGTGGAAGAAGCAATTTCGGGAAGTCCTGACTCTGAAAGTCTAAGCCTCTTTCATTCCCATAGATAGTTCTAACCAACTCATAGTTGGAATACTTCTACAGCCTGGGTCAGCAAATGGTAAAACTTGAACAATAACTGAAGAAAAAAAAAAGTTTTTACTTTGTTGCACAAGTCTGTTTAAATTTAACCGACTAAACTTGCTAGGAATCCACAATATAAGCGAGGCATGAGGAGCACTACAGAAGGATTCCATTTATTGTGTGTACAGTCCATCTGCAGCAAACAGAAAAACTGTCTTCATCAGGCCCTCCAACAGCAGGAATTTAATTGACTAAAATGTATTCCTGTAGAATGTATTCTAGCAGAAAGACTATGTAAGACGTAATGAACATTTTTCTAAAAATGATTCATTACTTCTGTACTCGCCAAGGGCAGCAAGGAGGAATCTGCCCAGAAAGAAGACCTTGTCTGAGTAAGTGTGCTGGAGGCAAAAAACACAAAACTTTCAAAGAAACATTTAAAAATAAACACTTTCTACGTAGCATGGCTTTTAGTGTCGGATTGCTGTTGCATTCTATTTTTGCTTTTTTCCAGCTGTGTGAATTAGTTGTTGGTAGACATTTTTTAGTTTAGAAAGTATTTGTTCAACAGGATGCCTTGTAATTAATTAGATTTTGTTACAGCAGTCATTTTTTGAATAAATTGATGCTTTTTTTTTTAAATGCTTCATAGGATGACTGAGATTTAATGATTTGGATCACAGGCAATGTCAGACCACTACATCATATATTTAACTTGGATGCTAACATTAAACTGTGTGTTCATCCTTATATATACTAACAACAATTGCCCTGTTAATGGAGTAAAGTTGTTCACAGCTTCCAAAAGCATGGCTGCTACACTTAATGCTGAGAAAAACAGCAGCAGGCATCCATCCTACATTCTTTTCTCATTTGAATAAAAAGGACCAATTACCTAGAAACTATTGTCATAGAGAACCTGGGTGATTATTCTGCTGAACAGAAGCTAATAATGAATGAGAAGCTTAATTTGTACACTTCACTTAAAGAGCAAACCGCTTATCTTAATGGTTTAAACAATGGATGTCACACCCAAATAATAAGTGTAGGTGTGATGACTGTCTAATAATGTAATCATAAATCATCAGTACAAACCTAACCACTACTCCTACTTCCTATATTACCTATAGAGTTGGGTCTTTTAGATGCTAGATGGATGGGTGGGTTATTACTTGACTGGACAGTGGTGGCAGTGCAGGACACGGAGGACGTGGAGGCGGAGGTGGCCATCACCACTCGGTTGGTCTCCATGAAGGCATCCTGGAAATTGTAGAGACACTTCTTCTTGGCGCCGCTCTTCTTCTGCTCTTTGGCTTCTGAAGAGGAGCACGATGACGAGGACGATGATGATAAAGACGACGACAGTGACGAGGAAGAGGAAGGGGGCAGAGGTGTGGGCAGTGAGGGATGTTCCCCTTGGGGGCCGATAGATGACGTTGGAGGGAGGGGGACATCAGCAAGAGGCGGTCCAAGCATGTCACCTGTACAGTAACACATAGCCATCATTGTAGGAGGTTTTGCTTTGAGTTTTATTTTCGTTTCAACGAGCATTTATGCTCCGCCCGAGTGGCTCACCTGGCAGAGATTCAGGCAACAGCACAGACGGATTCCAGCTCTTCATCACAGCAGCATCCCACAGATTCTCAAACTTAAGCGAGAGGCATTGCAGCGAGCTATTCCAGTCACCTGCTCCACCTGCACCACCAAAGCAGTTCTGGTATACATGCTCTGGTAATGACGCGCTGAAGGCTGGCTGCTTGGCCGCTGAGTGGTTTGATGTAGGGTTTGGGGGCAGAGGCTTCAGGAAAAAAAATGCCATTAGTTGGGGAGTCATGAGATGAACAGGTCTGAGCTGGAACACAATTCAGTTTTGGATCTCTTCTGGGTTTTTTCCTAGACTGGGTTCAATGTGTCCCCTTGTGGCAGACATGAAAATGACAGTGACACTAAGCGAAACTAAAACACAACTAAGCTTAGCATTGTTCCTGGAACCTTAAAAAAACTCCCCGGTGATAAGGAAATGAATAAGTTTTTCCTTAAAGAGATGTCGTAGCAATAATTTTACACACTGATTAGTAATCTGATAGAAAAGCGTACTTATGCCTCGCCTTAAGGACATACAGGCTAAAGAATTATCCTCACCTTGTTGTGTGTGAGAGGTGGACTGGGTGGGTAGAGTGTAGGGTGCAATAGGGGGCGGGAGAAGTTGTGTAAGGGCAGGTGGCCGTGGATGTGTGGGTACAAGTGGAGGGCAGGGTGTGCAGGAGGAGTCTTGCTGTCTGTAAAGAACTGGTGTCCGACAGCGGGGTGAGGCGCAGCGTGGAGTCGACTAGGGGGCAGGCATGTAGCAGGACCCAGGGTGGAGGAGCTGGGGTCCTGGTTGCACACGTGGCACTCACAGGCATGCTGGACCTGTTCTACCTGAGGGTGGGAATATAAAGTCGAAACCAAGTTGAGTTCTGTTCTGGAGCGCTTGGTCCCATCATTAAATATAGAGATAATATACAGCTCCCAACACTTAACTTATTGATATACCCTGTGTAAATTAATGAGATGTAAGAATGGACAGTGGAAATCCAAATTATTAACCCAGAGAGGGGGGAATTCAATCACATATGCTTCCTAACTGGACAGATCAATATCCTGGAAGTTTAGTTGAATTAATGTGATGTTTAAGTGTTCCCTTCATTTTTTGAGCATCTATTTGTACGCAGTAGAGGTGTGTTCCAATCTGTAAAGATTCTTTTCAGCTGTGTTAAGGATTTGATGTTTTTACTTTTCAATAAGTACGACGAAAATAAATAATAATTTCCTCCTTTTACTTCAAATACAAAATCAGAAATGTCTTCTGCCACACCGACAATAATAAATGTAGGCAGTGATGCATTTGGTGTTTTAAACACTTTACATGTGTTTCCCTGCAAATAAAACAAGTCACGGCTTCGGAACAGTTCCGTCTTCAACTGGCACGGATTAAGGCCAGTTAAAAGTAACACTACCTTCTTCATTATGTCTCAAAAAGTCCAAAAAAACCCCAGTAAACTACACAGATCACTATCGTTTCTTCTTAGGTGTATAAAACCATTTAAAAATCACAGATTGTATATGTACAGTAGGTTAACTTGCTGGATTCCCAAAGGTGGAAAGGTAAGTGGCAATGTGGGAATACCTGTTGGTGGCTGTAAGAAGGCGGAGGACTGCTGGTCTGTCCTGGAGAAAGCTCTTCCTGCAGCCCCGGGGGCTCCCCACTAACCTCACCGTTACCTTCCTCCTCATCACCTTCTGATGAACTACTGCTGCTGGTAATGTGAGGAGACTGAGAGAGAAACACGTAGAACACGGAAGATCGAATTAGGAAAATTGGTGAAGAGCAGTAATCAAATCATTTCCCAAACTACCCACTCATAATGAATATTAGTTTCATCATGCAGAAACCTGGAAGGGAAATTCTCAACTACTCATTTTTTAAAAGTAGTGAACTCACCCCTGCCTTCAGTGCCATGTTTTCACCTTCCCCATTTAGGTCATTATGGATGCCGTTCACAGCAGCGGTTACAACACTGTTGTCCTCATAACCGCTCATAGGGTAGATGTCCCCGAACTTACTGGACAATGGAGGCACTTCATCGTCATCACTAACACTGTAGAAAGAGAGGAATAAAAACTCAGGTTAGGGGAAGTGAAAGAAGGGGAAAGTGTTTTTCATAAGAGGACAGACAAATTATGCTATACACCAGCAGTCTCCAACCTTTTTGCACCACGGACTGGTTTCAAGCAAGACAATTTTCTATGGGCTGGTCATTGTGCACATAAAAAATGATAGTTTTTTTCATTTAAAAAACTGTCTGAAACGGATAAGATTACTTTTTATTGCTAAATATGTATTTACTTTTTCTTCTGTCTCAGCCTCTTCATGGCCTCATTTAATGGCTGGACATGAAAATTGACAAAGTTAAGTATGGAAAACAAGCACAGATGGAAGTAACAGGAAGACGATCTAGTAATTTTTCAAAATAAAACACCCTGCAGACTCCGCTAGACATAAATATAAAACAAAAATTTTTTATTCTTTCTTTGCGGCCCGGTGGTTGGGGGCCGCTGCTATACACAATTCAACTTTATTTTAAAGGCTGAGCTGATAATATTGCGTTTTATCTCTTTGGCAGCGTGTTAAACAGCTGGCTTACAAAGTGTTGGTATCCCCCTCAGGTAGAATGAGCCGTGGATGCTGCTGAATGGTGATGGGAGAACTGGAGTTGGAGCCAGATGCTGAACTGCCGGAGGAGAGGCTGGGAGGGTGCACCTCTGTTAGGTAGTCCCGGGGAGGTTCCCCTTGTAAGGGCAGCTTGATGTGAAGGTCCTCGGCAATGGGAGAGTCCATGATGCCACATGTTAGGATGTGGGAGAGACTACAGTCATCACAAGTGCACCTGTTGAGAGAAGAGCTCAACTGTGTTAAACGCAAACTGCAATAATTTTAACAACTAAATCTCAAAACTAATATTTTATGAAAGTATTTAAAATGACATGGGAGAAGAAAAACCCCCTCACGTCAAATGTGTTTTTTACTGTTGAAAAATAAAACAATCTCACTCTCAATTTAAGATTTTCTTTTTATAATTCCCTGATTAGGCCAGACATGGACATATTTAGAATAGTATCAATTCTCTGACAACTCATAATTTAGGTACACAATCTTTCATTTGACATAAGAAAATTACAACCAGTGTTGAAAAAAAACAACATTTTCCCAGTTTTAGGTGCGTTTAAAATTTACTGCATGATCCCAGGCCAAACAATGACACATCTGTGAATCCTGGAGACTCACCTTCTTCTGTAATTGCAGTTTGGACAGTCTGGAATACTCAGACGAGATGAGAGCATTCTCATAGTGTCTGTGAAGTTATTATCTCCAGCAGAGGACTTCTTACTGTTGGGTAACTTTTAAGAGAAGAAAAAATTAAAATGCCCTGAAGCATACAAATGCAAATTGAAATCCACCATGACAGCCTCACATTCTTTTTGCATACCTGTTCCTCTATAAATCTTCTTTGCTTGAAGAACTCCCAGTCCTCCTTCAGCATTCGCTGCTTCGTCTTTAAAGTCTGGAAGCAGGCAGATAATGAAAGCAGCATAATTTTGCGAACTTAACAAATCAAAATACAGAATGAAAAGTCGAAGAATTTTAACTGACTTACATTTTTGCTAATCAAGGACTTGTGTGGCTCTGTTCTTTGGTTGGTGGGACTCTGACCCTCCACCTTAAAAAGCAGCTGTAAAAGGTACAGACAAAGTACAGTAACAACACCATAAACCAAGTACAATCTTTGTGGAAAGATACTTTTACTTTTTGTTTGCAGTTTTATCTTGAATGTGTGTACCTGTTCATCTACATATTCATCGATCTTCTTCTCACATTCCTGCCATTCAGCAGCCACTGAAGCCATGTCCTGCTGCAGCTGCTGGTAGCTCTCTAACAAGGTTCTGTACATGTCTTCATTGTATGAATCATGGGAGGCTGTGCCATGTCTGTAAAAACAGGATTAGGAATAAGCCCAGTACTGTGGACACTTGTTGAAAGGCACAGAAATAAATAAAGACACTCATGTCTGTTAACAAAACGCAATAGAGCATTTGAAAGTTTAAAACCATTATGTGCTAAGGTAAACTATGAGCGGGATATATGTTAGTTAAGAAATCATAATAACGGCTGTCTATTTCATAGTTATATTTTTGTTTAAACACAAAGAATGTCTTACTTCAGCTGTGCAATGAGAGCCGGCAAACTGCTGTGTAAGATCGGTTCAGAGAAAACTAGACTCTCAAAAAGGTGCTTGTTGTGCAGCTCCCACGTCACCTGAAATTTCTGGAGGTGCTCATTCTCCTGTAAAAGAAATAGAGAAATAAAACCAAAGGAAGTGAAAAATGGAAACCAGAAAAGGTTTGGTTTACAATTAAAACAGTAACAGAAACAAAGGGTGAAGAATGTCTTGGTTAAGTCAAACATAGTGTCTGTTTTCATACTGGAGAAGGGATAAATCACTGCTGGTCAGCCGACAGGTTATCTCTGACACAAAAGGCAAACTAACCAGCGTGAGCAGGAAGCTGCTGATGGTGCGTGCAGCTTGGCAGAGGGCGCTGTACTCCTCTAGCAGCAGGGAGATGAACTGGTGGGCTTGAGGAGGACCCTGGGCTGCAGCCACCGTCCCTGATGGTCCTGTAGTCTTGGAGCCTGCAGAAAGGTGCTTCAGTAGCCGCACCTTCATTTCCAAGACGTATTCTCGAGCCTGCTGCTCCAGCCGTTGGTAGAGCTGATAGGGGTCCTTCTCACAGAGTCTAGACAAGAAGAATAAAATTTCTAACCACGGAACTTTAGAAATTGCCACCTGTTGTCATAAATACACAATAAATCTGGATTTCTTTCCTTAATCTTCTTTGGTTTATAATGACTCCTGAATTAGTCACGTCATGGTTCAACATATTGTTTCAACAGGTAAACATCCCATTAACAAAGTAAATATGCTCTTTTATGGGCCTTTTAACCTGTCTGACTACTCTAAAAGAGGAAGCAGGTTCAGACTGTTGACATCATAGCTTTCAAAGGCTCTCACGCCTCTGATTGTTTTTGGAGAAGCTTGTTTCCTGCATCAACAAAGGCTTTTACAACTCAATAGAGACCTCTAGTGGAAAACAGACCATAAAGGAGTATAGAAAGAAATAAGATGGAGCTGTTCTTGGTAATACCTGTCCACCAGCTCTTTCATTCCCTCCTTGTCTCTCTCGAGTGGCTGGTCATGGTCATCTGCAAGTGGCGTTCCTGTCTGTCGGTAGATGCACCGCACCAAATAGCGAACTTCTGACCAGTGGTTCTGCAGCTGCTGCGACTCCCTCTCTGACTCAGCAGAGATCTCCCTGCATTTTCCATAAATTCATGAAGATTTCATTAAAACGCACAAAGAATAAACTCACTAAGCAGAAATGTAAAATGTAAATGTTCTCTGGAGTAAATCGATCTGTACTCACCGCCTCTCATTGCAGGCTTCACAGCTGCATACTGTATCAGCAGGCATCGGTGCGGTGAGGTCCGGGGCAGGGAGCATGGGTAGTGTAGGCGCAGCAGTGGTCAGTCTGTCCCCCATGGCCGCCTCCTGGCCCAGGTTTCCATTACCCACAGGCATGTGCAAAAGAAAGTCCTGACTCTGTGGACAATATGACAAACATCCCTTGAAGACGCATCGTGTTTGGAGTATTAAAGAAACTTAAAAATGTTGGTGTTGTTTAGTAAATCAGAGACACTGAAGATGATAATGTGTATCACGATTTGATGTCTAAAGTCTAAAAGACAAAACATCATGTGAGCAACAAACACTGAAATGTTCAGCAGGCTTAAAATAAGGCAAATAATGTGAATCTCAATCTACTCTCTGTAATTAAGGCTACTTTTTGTGATTTCACTGATTCTCTCTCACTATGGCTCATCGAGAAAGATTATCTTCATAAAGCGGGTCGGTTGGTCAAAGAGGTCTGGAACTTGCTAGACATCAGAATCCCTTTCTACTGTGCTACAAGGCCAAAAAAGTAGACATATTATGAGCTGACAACTGAAGGTTCATGGCTATGTGAGTGTCCTTCACCATATGATGTCCAGAAACAACAAGCAGGGTGGTCATGTAAAAGTCACAATATACATTTCAACAAATTAATAATTCCTTGCATTACAATAGGGTCTTCGCACCATTCGGTGCTCGGACCCTAATAAACAAAGCATTTTTAAATATTCTTTTTTATATATTTCCATGACAGAAATGTCCTATTATGATGGATGGAACCAGCCAATTCAAGGAACAAGCCTTGTGCCTCTGTCAGAACAGGTTTATGTGAACATAATGCCAATTATGTATCTATAGAATTTACGACTCACACAACTTTAGGAGACATCGCTCATTTTACCCTTTGTTCCACTGCAAATTCAAAAATGGTCCACAGGCACAAATCCTCCTAAATTTGTCAGAAGTTTCAGTTAGCAGAGACAAACAGCACTATGTCTGCTGATGTCAGTGACTACAACTATTAGACCTCCGCCGTAAATATGTCAAGTTAAGTCAGTTCATTTACAGAGCATGTGTAGAAACAAAAAATGTTGACCAGAGAGACATTAAAGCATCCTTTCTACAGCTGCTTCGTCATTAAAGTTTTCCAGTTACTTGGTCTTGTTGACAACAGGATATGATGCTATGAGTCAGCATAGTACAGCCCTCCGGTTACATTCAACTGAACAATACATTCATGAGGAAACCAAACCTAAACCCAACATCCAAGGCCGAAGCACCAACATTTACAATGGAGCCAGATCTACAAAGACACTGGGACTACTACAATGTAATTTTGAGTTAAAATACAACAATCACTCTTAATACTGGTCAGCTTAAGTCTTCATTTGGATATAAGACTTTTTTTTTTTTTTTACATAAACGTACAGTCAAATATGCCACAAATAAACCCTGTTAAAAAAATGAGATAAGCAGAAATGAGTAAACATTCCCTCTGACTGGTAAACATGTTTACTTGAGGATAGTCATAACCCCAAAATGTACCTTAATGCTCAGTATCAATAAATGACAGCATGAATACAGAAGTTGTGAGATAATAAAGGTGTGTCACTTCCTTTTTAAGTTTAGTCTCTGTTCAGGACTTGTTAATACCCAACAGCTTTAGTAATTACAACCAATAATTACACCCTTATAAACACAGCCCAAAAGAAGAAATGCGACTTTATATTTCAGTGGAAAAACATGTTGAATCACAAGATTTTTCCACAGTGACATTCGTGTTGTTCTTACAAAGACTCAAGCTGAGCACACATCATGGGCAGTCCAACATAAAGAAGCTCTTTATATGAAGCAGTTACAGTCTTCACACGCATCACGTTGTCGATACAACATAAGCCTGAGAAGATATTTACAGTAACACTCTGATGTGTGAAGGAATCCACCAACTGCAAACTAGAAACCATCTAAAAGAAAGGAATATACTTGAGAGTAGGCCTGCAAACTCAGTCATCTTCAAGATCAGTTATTCTACCAGCTACTTTATTGATTAATCACTTCAGTTTTCTGACAATAAATAATCACCGAATGCTGCACTTGAGACAAACTGAAAAGGTTTAATGAAATAATCATGTATGCATTCATTGTGTGCTGTACTGACCCACAGCAACATTGTTTGTTCAAGGAACGTGACAAATTGCAAATTTGAAGAGGAAGCAGCTAGACGCAGTTATCTAGTTGGCTAAATCACAGCAAATCCATAAATTAAGTTATTGTATTTTCGCCATTATATTGTCTTTGCAGCAACAGCTGCTGTTCATGATTGCTGCATCTGTTTGGGCCATTTTGGCAAAGAACCAGAAGTTAAGAGCTGCATCATCCACTGAAAGACAGCTGGGAGAGTCTAACTGCAGATATGTGGCACTGGTGCAGAGATAGATACTGTTAGAACTGTGGAAACCGGAGGACTTGAGACACAGCTCTTTCAGTACAGTCACAAACTTATGTTAATGTTAAAATCTCTTCAGCGTCTTACCCCCAACGAGTGCTCCAGAGCAGTGTGTCTGTCCTCCTTCTCCACTGTGCGCCTGCAGTCAGAGCACACCCACAGAGGCAGCTGCAGGGCACTGGGTGTTTTGGCGGGCTGTGCTGTACCGTTCTGGCCTGAGATGCCTGTCTCTGAAGGCACGACACTGTCTTTACGCTCACATCGGCATAGGAGGCAGCGATCACCAGCTGTGTAGGGCGCCCGCTGGTTCAGGCCAAACGTGAATGGGGTCTGTGGTGGGTAAGTTTGGAGGAAGAAAGTGAGAGAGAAAAATATACAGTGAGGTACACACACACTTTAGCATTTGCATTAAGTTGCTGTATGATTGCTTTTCAAAATAGCAAGCTAAATCAAAAGAAGAAACTGTGAGTATTTGTAAATACTCACATTTTACTTTCTATTTAACAGAAAAATATGAATATCCAACTATGTTACCCGGTGAAGATTGTCAAATTAAACCCAATCTCTAAAAATAATGCGCCACATTTTAATTTTTAAGGAAAATTTAGGTTTGCCAACACCGATTCCTACATTGGACACAATCCAGTATATATTAACTCAGGTCAGACTCTAATCTTTTGTGACCCACTTGACTCCAGGTACACCAGCTGTCTAAACAGGCCCATTGCACTCCATTAAATCACTGAAACCTTTTCTTCATGTGCAGCCCCATCAGTCAGTGAAGCACAAAGGAGCACAAACACATAATTAGCAGCCAGAAGCGTTAATTAATGATATCCACATTGATGGTATTTATCAAAGAGTAAGAGGGCTTTGGGATTTTTGAAAAATGATTGCTTTGAATCCATTTCAAGTACATTTTATAAGTGTATCAGTTGATCCCATGAGATTCTGAATCTGTGGGTGCTGTGGGTTACTCAGCTTCACCCACTCCTGCGGTGGTATATTCTGACTGAATAAGTAAAGCACCGAAAAGCAGCACCCCCCCACCACCACCACCACCACCACCACCACCACCAATGTTCACAAGCATATGTAGATATATTGCAAAGATCAGACTAGACAACAACCGAAGTAGTTTACAACAAGGAAATTTCAAAAATTATCATAATGTGAGTGCTGCCTGGCCCGGGGTAATTTCTTATCACCTGGATAAAAGCAGTGTTTATAACATAACAAAAAAACAACCAGGTGTGGTGACAAAAACATAAGGTAGTTCAGGTCAGCAGCCACATGACATATTTTCAACAAACTTGGAGCGTATTATTTTGCTCATCATGTGTGCTGAATAAAATGCTTTTTTGAACAATATACAAACACAAAATCAGACTTACAGCCCTATTCAGTGTTCACGACTCTGCATGTAAATGGGGCATCCTATTTGGACAAATTTAGCGATGCACATGGTAATATCTTTTGTATAAACTCTCAAACAGACTGATGTAACTGCCTCATGTAGCTTTACCTATGACAGAAATTTGTATATAAGCAAGCACAGCTCATTATTCACAGCAATAAGACACACTTTCTAATAAAGTTCATGTTGTGTGCTTTTTTCTACCTCTTGTGCAAATGTTTTGATAACAGTTACTAAAAATATGGCACGATGAAACTAAAAGTTGCTTCAGAATTATCAGCACTAAATCCTACTACGCCTAAAAGAAAGGCTGCCATTATGACGCAGATGTGCAGATCGAATACAAATGTTCAAGCATCTTGATGGGCTGCTGTTGCTGAAAGAATAACTGTATTTGGAGCAAGTCCCATAAGAACTGAATATGCTTGAGATTTGTGATGACTGTGTAACCTCGGACACTGAATTTTTTAAATACATTAAAAACGCAAGAAATTAGCAAATCAGATCAAATCTGGGAGCGTTCTTCCTCATCTACTGAACCTACACTTCTGCCATCAGGTGTAAATTCGCTGGCAAATGGGAAAGGATTTTGTGAGAAAAATCTTTAAGTGCTGTTCGATGAACTTCTGTAAAACCTGATGTAAATTTACCTGAAGGACTCCGGAGAAGTCAGCGTTCACTGGTCCTTCTGTAAACTGTGGTGTAACACTGTTGTTCACTTTGACCTGAGGGACAGAAACAACTCGGTGTTTACAGTGGACTGACCATTTGTCACTTATTTGGCTGAATAATTGGAGCCTGTAAAGCTTGCAATAAGAAGGAGTTAAAAGTGAACCACCTGTCAGTATTGCTGATTTTGTTCTGGACCTATGGTGGACTCATTATGTATGGCCATGTGAGCATGTACTTCAGCTAAACCAGCCTTGGGATGCAGATAGACTGCAATATCAACATAGTTTGTCCATAAATTAAGTCTGGATATTCAGGAGTGAGCACATGCAAATTACAATAAAACATATTCCTCACTTTACCTACAATGTCTACAGTATGTAGCCATGCTGACAGTTTGCATAAAATGACAGATTTCACACTGATAACTGAGACCCAAGAATTAAATTCAACTTAACAGTAGATAGATGGCTATGGCAATATCATACAAACAATACTACAGCATTTTCCTGCTATGAAACCTTATTAGACAAACCACTGTATGCACACAAACACGTGTGTAGTTGCTACTGTGAGCAAAACAAACGTACTGTGTGTATCTCCATCATATGCACATGTGCTATGTGGAAGTCTTTGATTACCTAAATGGTGACAAGAGTACATTAAATATGCACTAAAGCACAGAGAGCACACTTCCATGCAGAACAACTAAGCAACTGAGGGCTACATTTGCGATTTTGTGTGACCAAGAAGGCTAACAACATCTAGGAGCGCATCTATTTAACATAGATCTGCTACAAACAAAACAACATCCTTTGGTATCAGTGTAAGTTGTTTAAATGCCAACTGTGAAGTTAACTTCGACAACTGAAGTTAGTTTGGTGGATTAGGTCCTCCTTGAGCAAATACAACCCAGTTAAACTCAAAGCTTTATAATCCAGAAACCTCAAAAGGTGACTTGGTGAACACATTGAGACTCGACAGAGATGAAGTTGCTAGTGTTCTTAACTGTTAGCATTAGCTAGCATTGATGTTTATCTGTGTAATAACAGCCTGTGAGAAGATTGTGTTGAACTTAGTGGTACTCTCGAACAATCTTGGCTTGGCTAATTTAATCTCCACCTTCGTGGAGTGTATTAGTTCACAAATAAAGCTTCGCAGTGTCCATGTTGGTGTCGATAAAGCTACGATCTCGGAACTTAAGCTAACGATGGAGTCACAGCATTCGACCAGGACTTAAGCAAGTTAGCCTAATGTTTATGCTAGTTCGCTACAACACAACAAGGCTAGTTTAATAGCTCGGTTATATCGCTTGCTGGCTGGCACGGCACTCTACAGAGCACAACAACCACCACTAGCTGTAATTAAGCCGGTTAATTACAGGCTACGTTGCACTTTTAGTTAGCTAGCTGCCTCACTCGCATCATTCTCGGGCCCGAATCAGATGTGTCGATGATAACGTTGCTAGCTAGTCGCCCCCGTTTTGACATCCACCGGTTAACATTGTGTGACATTCTTACCTCTCCGTTTAAGCCCGTGATGGACCCCATATTCCCGTTGCCTGTACTCCCAGGTGCTAAAAAATTGACGACAGATGCCGGTGTTGCTGTTCCCGCACAGCCCAGGGCCGAAGCAACCCCGGCCTTGCCACCGCTGGTATTGCAGACAGCACTGCAGCTACTGCCACCGCCCCGCTTGTTCTTCCTGCGTTTAGCCCCCCGTTTAGCATCGGTTGGACTCATTTTTTTCCACGGAAGAGGCGAGACAACTTGCCGTCCAGACTTGGCAGAGTCTCAAGCGGAATGCCTGGCTCGATCACTCGGGTGAGAAACCGGGATAACGATTTAGAGACCCCCAAAACGACAGACACTCAGTCCCATCAAAGTGCAAGCCGACTTCATAGATTCCAATATGGCCTCTGTCTGGACTGCCTCAACCAAGCTTCAGCTTGCGTAGTACGCAACTGCGCGTTCCCCGCCCAGGCGCTTCTGGGGAATTGAGTTTTTTTGTAAAAATCACATTGTAGAAGAAGAAAGTTTGTTAAAATTAACATTACGGTAAAAAAAAATAAAAATTAAAAATTAAAAACCCCTCATAATTAGTCTACTTGCTGTCAATTGTTTACTCAAAATTTGTGTAAATATATTTACTCGGTTATAAAATAAATAAATGAACAGAACTGCAAACAGCACATTTTAACAGCAGAGGGAGCGCGCATTCAGCAAATGATGCGGTTGGCCTCAGATGACAGCCGAGGCCCCGCAGTGTGGATCGGTCTTTCCGGGGTTCAAGCAGCAAGCCTGGCGTGCTAGTGGAGAGTCAAGGAGCACCGATGATAAACTGTTAGTATATTTATGCAGCATTTGCGTTAAACAACCGGCACGGTGCCTTTCCGGAAAGCGTTCAGAGCGGCACGGCGCTAAGGATTTCAGTCAACTAAAACGACGGCTAACAGTTCACAGCTAAAATAGTTAGCCGCAGCCGGAGACAGGTAATGTAAACTAAAACTTTTGATTATCGCCATTCGCTTGTGGTGCTGGGTTGGGTATGTCGCCAAACAGTCTGCTGTTTTAGCCATTTAAAGTGAATTTATTTAGGTATTCCGTCGGCCCGTTCTCAGTGTTACCTGCTGTTTAGCTAATGTTAGCTAACTACACGTCAACGGCTCTCATACGTTCACTGAAAGTAGTGAGCAGCTTCATGCTAACCGACCTCGCTACGGAAAAGGTTTGTTGACTGCTTACTCTCCAAATATATAGAAAAGTACCCGCCTTTCACAAAATGTGTGGCATTAAAAGTATTTTAGCACTTTTGGATGCCCTCACAAATCACGTGACTGTACCGCAACAGGTAATTTAACTAACCTGGATAAAGAGCCAGTTCTGTGTGTGTTGCTGCAGCAGGGACAAGGATCAGACACTGCGACATAATCTGTGGTGTTTCACACATAAGTGTGCAAGTATCAGCATCCACATTAAATCTAGCACAGATATAATTGGGTGCAGATAGCTAAAAACCCGTGTATGGCTTTACCAACAGTTAGCTTACACCTCTTTATCTGTTTCCGAGGGAGCTGCTCCAGTATTTCGAGTGACTCCTTATATTTACATTCCTTTTTATGGCTTGAAAAGAGATCATCAAATGCAGCTAACCTTCTGTTTTTTTTTCAGAACACAGGAGAAAATCAGACTGCTTTACTGAGTATTAAAACAATGTGCCAGTATATCAGTGGTATGAATCTTAGCATACCTGCTCAAACACATTTGTGATTTCAAGATTTTCAATATTGTCATAGACTTACAATCGCCTCTGAGCCACTTTACTGTTTTACAAGTGCATTGGTTTATATACCCTCAGTTTGTGCCACTTGTGTACATTTAAGTCACAAAAGTTAAATGTCTGAGTTTCTGGACTAATCCAAACAAAGCAAGGGAATGGAAAAGATATATAACCTTGCTCTATATATAATAGATAAATAGATGGATCTGTAAAGCAACATCAAACTATTTATGTGTGTGTAATATGTAATATGTAATACTTACTAGGTGTGTCTGGGGTTATCTTCGCAACACCTACTGGGAAAAATGTCAGTTGCATTTCTTTATACCAAAGTTACTTACAGTTATTGATGTTTTTATACACATTATCACACTTTTACTTTTCTTGTTTGTTTGGGGTTTTTTTTGTTTTTTTTTACAAAAAGAGCAACGAGATATGAAAATTTCCAGATATCATCTTTGGAATAGAGTTACACCTTGCAGTAGCAAGATTCTTGAAATACCTGCTAAACAGCAGTAAACAGGGATTTACCTTTCAGAAATAAACTGAAGCTTAATTCTGTGACTTGAGTACAATAATAACTCATTAAAGTACACTGACACAAACCGAAGATAGGTTAGTAATACTGCTGTATTGTGCTATCATAGTGCACAATCAGCAGTCAGTCAACTTTGCAGGACCTTTTCATACCCTCCTGTCTGTCTGTTTTCAGGTATGTCTGAAGTTAGTCTTGAGGCTGAGTCGGGGAAGACCTCAGCCGAGGACCCTCAGATGGATTGTGAGGAGACAGACAAAGCAGAGGAGAGCTTGAGTGAGGAATTAAAGGAGGAGAGTGTAGACAGTAGTGGGGGAGGAGATGAAAAAGCTGATGTGCTGTACGACGTTGATATTGACAGTGATGAAGAAAAGGCAGAGGTCAGTGATAAGGATGTTAAGGAGGAGGACGAGTGCGTTCAGAGTGAGAATGGGGTATCCGACAGTGTAGACAATGGGGAAGACGAGACAGAACATCACGTTGAAAGAGCTGAAACACCAGAGGAAAGTGAAGACTCTCACACTGAAACAAAGGTGATGTTTATCTTCGCTTCGAACAATCAACCTGCTCTAGCACTTCCTCACTGTGCTCCTGCTCCTGTTGCTGTTCTGACTGTGATTTGCTGTGGTGGTGGTGGCAGTCTCCTTCCTATATAATCAATTTATTATAAGGTTCAGTTTTGTTGTGGAGCTTTTATCTGCTATAATCAACATCTCAAACCTGAGTTAAAGTGATTGTGTTTCTCTCTTTTGTGTTTGTGTTAGTTGGTAGTTGTGTTTCAGATTCAGTTTGCTTTGCTGCAGTTTTTAGAAAGCTCGCTGGTGTAGCTGTTGCTCCGTGCTGATGGTGCACTTGGTGGCTTTCTTAATAATAACTCATGTGCTGCTCCTATGTGTTTACGGATGATCAAGGCTTCATACATTTTTCTCTTATTTGTATTGTATTGTGATTGCTGAGAATAATTTTTATTTTTGACTTTGGAAGATATATGTGAATTGTTATAATGCAGATGGTTTATTTGCTGCTGTTATCCCTGTTCTCAGTAAGTATACACCTCTCTGTGGTTTTGCCTTCTTGGGCTTGATGCAGACACTGTAAGTGAAAGTTTGCATGGTGTGCAAATGATAGAATTTCCTCCTATTTGTAAGGTGGTTGTGCATACGGCTCTTTAGTTCTGCATGCGTTGGTCACATGACCGGGAAAGTGAGACAGATTTGGACTCCTGACTGAACATTCCAAGTTAGTCCCACATTTTCTTGTACTGCTGGAATGTGTGACTCCTCAGGCTGTTGATTCATGTTCTGGTTCAGGCTCAGTGCCAGTATTAAAGATTCAGGAGGTTTATTGTCACATGTACAGAAACTAGGCAGTTATACTGTACAATTAGATTCTTATTTTGCTGACCCTCTTGAACCAAATTCTAAAAAACTAAAGCAATTACTAAATAAATCAGCAGACTTAAACTGACAGCAGCAGTGGTCATAAAGTGCACTGTGCATTTGTAAACTTTGGTTTGTATAAAGTGAGCATTGCAGTGGTGAAGTTCAAAACGCTTCATTTTTTTTGGACCCATTTTTATTTAGCAACCCTAAATGCAGCTCAGAGCAGTCATTGCGAGTTTTTATGTTTTGCTCTGAGCCAGATTTTCCAGCCTTACTGCAGTTTGAGCCAGACTTTTCATCATGATTGTGCCACGTCCTCGCATAGTTTGAGAAGTAAGATGTGACTCTTTCCTCTAAGGCTGACATGGCTAATTGAACAGTAAGCCTATTGTTATTATCCATCCCTGCCTCTCACGTCATGTTAGCTCGTAGCCAGGATACCAATCTGTAGGGAATGGCAGACTGTGACAAGCCATACCTCGTCCCTGCATATGCCTGATAATTCACAGCTAATTAACTAAACTATTCCATGTGCTTCAGTAGTTTGACATTATAAGAGAGCTTTGCTGCAGAATGTTTGCAGGTGGTGGGTGTGATCATTGTGATCATCTGTGAATGAATTAGTCCCATTACCATCAGAGCTTCTGACACACAAAGACTGTCAAATCATGATATGTAGATAGTAGAACTGCAGCAGCAACAGTAGTGATAGTCAGCAAATATGGTTACAATCTGTTTTCATTTACCTTTTTTTTTTAAATGCTTGAAATCAGATGTTCTTTTTCCAGACAATCTGTTGTCACTCGATGTCACAGTGAACTATCAGGCAGGAGTCTGGCTTATCTGCAGTAGGTGGTTAGACAAGTAGAGCAGTGTGTATCTGTGCTGTTGGCCGACCTGCATGCGGGTGTCTTATGGCCTTTAAGTATTTATGTGCCTGTCACATGATGCAGCCATTAAAGTAAAGTCTTTATCGTACATGCCAACATGAAATCATTTTGAAATACTTGCCTTTGGGGTTTTTCAAATTGTTATATTCTGGTTGAGAACATCAGAAATCATAAACAAATGAGTTCTGACTCTGTGGGACACAAACACAGCAAATTCTTTACAGAGAAGACCACATTTCACCTTTTGTGAACATCAAATGACAAACTGCAATCAAAGCAAGATGTACAATCTGTTATAAATTTCAGAATTTTATTATCTCAGATACTTTAGTATTTTAACTTAATGGAATTTGTCCAGTTAATTTATGTCTTTTCATCCCTGCAGGGAGTTGTTCACTACAGATGTAGTTTATTAAATGAAGTAAACATGCAAGATTTTATGTATTATGTTATTTATATAAATCCATGAATTAAACTGTTTTGTTTGCACTGTTGAACCACTCACACGGTTTAGACAACACCTGGATCCTGTTACCTGGTGATCTGGTCGGTACTTGCATTGTTTAGGCAGTGGTCAAGATCCATAAGTGAAGGATCTTGCTGAAAAGTACACATTTTTAATTTATTGGTTATAAAGATAATTCAGTGGTTCCTCTTTTTGAGACAGCTTTACCTTGTCGGGCCCCATGACGCTTGCATGCAGAGCGTTTGAAATGGTTAGGTCAATGTCCCAGTTACCAAGTCCTCAGTGACTGGGCCATAAAAACGTACTGAAAGTAGCACAGCTGTATCTTGATCCTGCACCTCCACAAAGCCACGTTATTATAGCCTAAACAAAGCTGATGTGTCCACAAACTGTTGTCTCCACCCTGTGGCTTGCTGTGAGCCAACATGTAAATGTGGAGCTAAACAGGCTGATGTGTCACTGCATCATGACAACAGGAAGACACAATTTATATGTTGTTTTTATAAAGACTTTTCACATAATTGTTGATGCGATTCGAGGATAAGGAGACTTTAGTTCCTGCATGTTCTCCAGCACAAATTTTTCTCAGTGAAAAGTTGCTGCCCTGACACTGTATAACATTAATCTTTGTAATTGCGAGGATATGGATGTGGATGTGGTACAAAAAGATTGCATATTAAGTGTCGCTAGGGAGGTCAGGACACTGTTTTGTGCATAATTTGTGTAGAACACAGGTGGGGGTGAACATTCGTTGCACACAAAAGATGTGTCTGTATGTGTAACAGCTCATCAGTATAACATATTCCACTCTGCTGCGTTTTGTAATTAAAAGAGACGCAGTGTTGTAAAATAGGGGAGTGTTGCAAAGTGATGTCAGTTGTTGTTGCACAAGAACTTCATATCCTGGTTCACGCTGAAATTGTCACTGAGCTCTCCACCCAGTCTCATCAGCAGTAGGAGGGATTCTCCAGTAATTTACAGGGATTAAACAACTTGAGATCAAAGACGGGATTGAACAACCTGACAAGATCTAAATCTTGAGATTTCTAAATCTAATACAGCTTCTTGATGTGTAAATACTTGCTTGGCCTGGTCAGAGAACTGCTTTAACTTTTATTATCAGTGGGTTTTCCTGCTTGCAGACTTTGTCCTTGAAAAGCTGACAGCTATATTCTTTTTATGGAGCCTTGGAGCTGCCACAGTGTTATAAAAGGTGGTCAGGCGAGGAAAATGTATCGTATGATTTTAAATAAATTTCTAACTGAGTATTTGTGAGCTTCATAAGGCCAATAATTCCATACTAACCTGCAATATGTTAATGATAAAAAGAAGTCCTCAGCCTGTCAATGAAATCCATGTTGTCTACCTCACTGAGGTGGAAGAAGTCAGCGTGGAGGAAAAACTACACTACATCAACATAAGATGATATCGCAAATTTGTCTTGCACAGGAACTCAATATTCAGTTTAACAGTGAAACTGTCCAAAGTAAGTGTCTTAAAGCTCACTGAACTCTTGGAAATCAACAGCAGGAGGATGGATTAACCAGTAGTTTACAGGGGTTGGACAACTCTGATGGAACCAGTGACAGGATGATTCATGTTTAATCTAAATCCTGTAACTACAGTATGGTTTAGGTGTTGCAATGTTAAATAATCAAATTGTTCAGTGCATTATAGTGTGTTGTTGTCTTAAATGAGAATTAAATCTGTCTTTTCCTCAAATTGTTCTTGATTTATACCGTGATCTAGTTTTAAATGTTCAGGATATAGATTGTTCTAATCATTTTACAGTGGAAGCTCTCAATGATTCTACTGAACAGGTTACACCCAGTCCTGGTCCAAGCCCATTTTTTTTTTTCCAATGTCCACAAGATGGTAGTCCACAATTGTTGAGTCCCAAAAGTGCACTTCTCTTTTCTTTGAGGACTAACCTGCTTCATTTCCCCCTCCTCGCTGCAGGACAGCACAATGGCTGAGGACTCCCATAGAAGCTCAGCTGCTGAGATCCCAGTCACCAGCAATGGAGACCTGGATCAGAGTCCTGAGACAGTGTTCCAGAGGGTAAGGGTTTGTTTAGAAACTTTCGAGAACAGCTCTCAAGTGTCTTAAAATGATCTAAAAGTCGAGTCTACTTGCTTCCTGAACTTCCCTCCAAGTCCTTTGGTTGAAAGACGTGAGGATTTCTTTGCAATTTGCATTTCATTGGTCAGTTATAATATATTTCTGTAGATTAGCTCAGTATATGAGCTCTTAACATCTTGACTCCTGGGGGGCAAATTAAGAAGTATGCAAAGTTGGAAGGGCAATAATAATGCCCGTTACTTCCTTGATTGATCAGTTAAAAGGTTTTGTCTATCAAGTGTCAGAAAACTGTGAAATTAAGATATATTCCATTTGTTTTGGTTTGTTTCTTTTCTTTTTCAGCAGTAAAAATCGCAAAGGTATTCACTTTGCTGCCATGTATGGTGACGAAAAGCATTTGATCTGCACGTGAGAGAATCCGGAACCAGCAAATATTTGCTTACATTGACTAATTCACATCGTTGTAGATAGATTTAATAGATTTAATCCTGTGAAGCTGTGATGTAATTACAGCCAAGAAGAGCTTCTTCTGTGGGGAAGTCATTTTGATGGAGACCTCAGGGTGCTCTGTCTTTCTCATCAGTCTGACTGTGAACTGGCAGTGCTTCTAGATAGTTTACTCCTAATAGCTCACAGTCACACCGTCAGTCTGTCTGTCTGTCAAACATAAGCATGTATGGAATTTAATAATATTTAATATTAATATTTAGTCTTGTGAAAAATTAGTTCAGCCAGGCAGGAATTGATAAGTTGCCCAGGTGACTTTCAGTATGTTGCCTGGTTTTGGCCTTGTGAAAATATGGATCCATCCATACATATACATTAACAGGAACTTTCTGGGGACATACCATTTATAGTCACTACAGCTCACATGGCTAATGGCCCATTAAAGAACCAGGACTCGCAGCCTCAATGTATAAATTATTGTTATACCAGGTGGCCCACCAACAAACTCCCCATTAATCAGTTAGAACTGAAGAAGCCTCTTGGACGAAGATGAAATGTCTTCAAGACCGTACAAGAAAAGTCCAGTTGATTTTTACTGAAGCTCAGAAAAAACATTGCTTTTATTTTAAACAAGTAAGATGGTTTGACTTTTAGTCATTGGAGCAATTTAGCTTATTTAATTAGGTTTATTAACAGTAAAAGTTGGTCAAATCTACCTTTAGTTAATTCTGATCTATCACTTTTACACAGGTGAATGATTAGTTAGTTATAGGGCAGTGTGTGTCTAGATTACAGCTCCTTCCCTGTTCCACTTGACTGTTGGGTCCAGTTAAAGCTAACTGTTGTTTTTTCCTCATAGGACTCTTACCCTGGTGGCCCTGGGTCCTTGAACCTTTCAGAGTCTTGTGTCTCCTCCAGTAACTTTGCCTCAACAACAGAGGGCATCATTGAATCAGGACCATACAAAGGTGAGCACTTCTCTCCCATTTGTACTGTTGTTCTCATTATTTTTACCGTTTCCTGACTTTTCAGTTATTTGTTCAGCAGCAGCTCAGCAGAATCTTATCAAGCTTTGACAGCTTGTTGCAGTATTTGATTTCTTTCCGATGTTTACAAACCACCTCTCTCTCCCAGTGCTCCGCTTTGGGTTTGCAGTCTCTGTGAAATATGAAAGGTAGACATTTGAATTTGAAAAGGTGGGCATCCAATTGAATTTGATGAGTTTGCTCTGATCTCCAGGTTGTAAACCCTCCTCTCCGTTTCATCATTATGGGTCTTGTTACAAATGCAAATAAGAAATCTCCCCATAGAGCCAAGAGCTGCTGTAGCCTGTTCACCGCAATGTTGCCATGGCTATTTTCCACGTTGTTTACACGGGCTGAGGTCGGCTTTTGTTTATCAGCACATTCATCCTACAACATGGAGAGAGAGCACAGTAATGGGGAAAAGAAAAACACAGGAAATCATCAGTGAGGAAGTCCTCCCTTACCTTTGTGTGGCAGGAGGTTTGAAAACTAATGAATCATAACTCTGAATATCTCCCAGGGTCAGCAAGCCTGCCCACGTCTCCCATGGCACCTGTAGCTCCCAGCTCGGCTGTTGCTAGCCGCCTGGCACGCTCCAACAGCGATAGTCAGGCTGAGAAAGGTACCCTGGAGCGATGGGGTGTGGATCAGATGGCACTGAATCACCACCATTCGTACACTAACTAAAACTACTTTACCTTTTCTTGGATTCATCAGTTTCATACCTGCTCCTTGTTCCCACAGGCTGTGCTCCATTCAGAATCAAACCTCTCTTCTCCCCGTTTGTTCACTGACTCTCCAAACTTCGCCTTTGCATAAGTCTGGGCTAGCTGAAGTAGTTTCTATGCTTCGCGGGGGCTGCTGATGAGCTTTTGCGTATTCTTTAGACTCATTTTTACTAAGATCTAAATCTGAAGATTTCTAGATCTAATGCAACTTCCTGATATGTAAACGTTTGCTTGGCCTGCTAAGGGAACTGCTTGAACATTTGTTGTCTGTAGGGTTTCCTGCTTGCAGCCTTTGTCCTTGCAAAAGTTGACACACATAATCTCTTTATGAAGCCTTGGAACTGTCACAGTGGTGGAAAAGGTGGTCAGATGAGGAAAATGTATACAAATAAATAGAAACTGAGTACGAAAACCTACATTTTATACTTGTGAGCTTCACGAAGCCTGTCGATGTTTAGTTCTATTATAAGGATCATTCTGTGTCAACTCAGCGAAGGTGGTTGCTGGAATCCATCTCAGAATCTGTTGAAACTTTGTAAAAATGATCTCTGGCATCTGCCCATTTTTAGATGAAATTCCAACATTTTTATAATTTTTCACCCAATAGAAATTTTCATAAAATCTCTCATGAGTTGGAAACTGAACGAGATGCCACTTTCAGATGTCCACATCTCTTGAAGTATACATCCTAGAGTCTTCACATTTTCAGGAGATGTTCAGAAGTTTCTGGTGATTGGAGAGAATACAGCAGTTTCGGGCAAACAGTCCTCAGAAGACAACATGGAAGGATATTGAAGCTTTGCACACAAGTAGATGATGCCTCCATTTCTCCATTTCTTGGTATCCCAAATTCCATCATTCCTAGGTTTCCTACTCACGATTCAAGATGTCCATCTCTCCGTCTATCTTGCCGTTTCGCAATGAATTACTTTTTTTTTTTCCCTGTGTCAACTTTGATTGGCCGTAACTCCCATTCCTATTAACATATGAAAGCTTTCTAAGCCTTGGCAGTGTCATTCAGATAGTATTCTCACAATAACATTGATCGAATAGATCCTAAATCCACTTTCTTTGCAATTTTTTTGAACAAATCCTGAATCTCAGAGGTCTGAAGCACGAAACTAAGGCTTGTTTGCCAGAATTTGCTGCATTCTCTCCACCAGAAACTTGTAAATATCTCCCAATGTGAAGACTCTAGGACATATACTTCAAGAGATGTGGACATCTGAAAGTGGCATCTCATTCAATTTCCAACTGGCAAATGATTTATTGAAAATTTCCATTGGGTATAAAATACTGAAAATGGTGAAATTTCAGCTTTTAAAAAATGGGCAGATGTCAGTTTCAGATGACAAAGATCCTTCCTACAAAGTTTCAAGAGATTCTGAGACAATCAAGCAACCACTGTTGCTGAGTTGACACTGAATGATCTTGAAAAAAGTTGTGTATGCTACGTTGACATAAGCCGATATGACAAATTCATCTGTAAGCAGTTGCTTATTTACATATCCAGCAATTTATTTGCACAGCAATAATATCATTAATAATTGTGTATAATAATCGCCTTGTCTTTACTCTGTTTTTAGTCGCTACCAACCCCTGTGATTAAATATCCATCTGCTAAGTAGTTTATGCTCAGCAGCCAGTCACTAACTGTGTCTGTCTGCCGTTTGGGGCTGAGCAGGTGGAGTACAGTGGGCTTTTTAGAGCTCCTCATGAGAGCAGTGAGAGTAAACAATAATGGTGGCAGCTAAACAGAGTCATTGTCACTATGAAGCTCCATAAAAACCCGCTTGCCGAAGTCTTTTCCACATTGTCTCAACCAAATTTCAGTAGTAACTGCTTTAAGTAACTGTATTTTTTAGATGTCTGATAACCTTTTCCTACATTTTGCCAGTTTTGGAGCTCCATATCTTGCAGCATTTCCCCTCTACATCCAAACACAGTGAAGCTCTTTGTGTCACTTTTACTGCAACTGTTATACAACTTTAATGCTCATTTGATTTGAATATTTGTAGATGTCACCCTCTAATGTCTTTCGTTTTGAATTATACCGAATTGCACCGAAGCTTTAGACAATCTTGTGAAACTGTTTGATAATTACACCTCCCTAATTTCTCACTTCTTAGTCTGCAAATCCAATAACTCAATCGCTCACTAAGTGAATGACTTTCAATTGTCCAGGCGGGATGAAAGCTCAGCTGCAGAGTGGAGCGGTGGTCCTTTCAGATGACTTAAAGAACCCAGCCATGGAAAAACTGGACCTAGTGAGAAAGTGGAGCATCAACACATACAAAGTAAACCTCTTTGTCCTTGATTTATTTTTATTTTTATCTCTCTACTCTGCTCGTTCTCTCAGCTTCTTTATCTTCTCTCAGTTAATTAGGATGTTGGCTGAAAAGTTATCTTTACCTCAAACTGACAACCAAAGATGATCGATATCCCCTCTCTTGTTTTTGTTATTATTTTGGCTCCACTCTGTGCCTCAGACTTTCTCTTTCACAATCTCACTGCTGTTTTTCTCATGCCTGAGTGCTGTAGAAACTCCCAGGAGTCATTGTTGGTATTTTTAAATTGGCTTAATTTCTTCATCCAGCTGTTTGTGTTAATAATAAGCCTACTGTCCTCTGCAGTGTACCAGGCAAATCCTGTCGGAGAAGCTGGGTCGGGGCTCGAGGACCGTGGACCTGGAGCTGGAGGCCCAAATCGAAGTGCTCCGTGACAACAAGAGAAAGTACCAGAATGTGATCAAGCTGGCCCAGACGCTGGCCAGTCAGCTGTCCCAGATTATGCAGACGCAGAGGCAGCTGGGCGACGCCTTCGCCGACCTCAGTCTGAAGTCACCAGAACTCCACGTGAGTCTAAATGTTTAGATATGTTGAAATCAGCCAGACTGGGTGGTATAAACAGGGCTCCAGACCGACTTTCTCATCTGGTAGCACCTCCCACCTTGTCACAGGCGAAACACGTCACTTGCTGAACATTTTCTTATCGATAGACACTAAAATTTACCGATGTTCCCTAAACTCCCCACATTGCAGGCTGTGGTAGCTGTGGTGCTCAAACAAGTGTGTGACTAAAAATTACATAGAAAAAAATTTCCTATATGCAGTCTTTTCTATGAGTGGAAAAAACAGTGCATGGAGGTGCATTTCACGAGAAGACCGCATTTTTAAGTGTAAGTACATCATAATTATAAAAGTACTGTTTTCACAGTAGCCGTCAGTGCCGATTAGGACGACACAATAATGATCATCGTGACCTTGCACACTGCGACCAGCTGAAATTTTAACTCACATGTTGGTCTTATACTGTAAAGAGGAGTCTAAAAATACACAGAATGTGTTGATTTGTAAGCCACCTGCTGGTCAATATGTGTTTTCCCCTGAGATTAGTGTCTAGTGCTGCTGTTTTTTGTTTTTGTTCATTGTTAAGTTATTGGAGCATCAGACTGCAGTGTACAGAAATCACAAAACCCACTAGCAGGTTTGAAAAGCATGTTATCTGTCAAACAGTCGCCAAAATTACGTCATTTCCCAGAGCCAGAAACTGCAAAAACAGAAAGTATTGAAATATATATATATTTGTGATCTTTTGTTCTGTTGGAAAAATTCACTGGAGCTACTAGGTAACTTGAATTTCCCCAACAGAATAAAAATACATCTAGTTAAAATATGTTTATTCTATATGTCTAATTTGAAAATTTACCAAAAATAAATTTGCACTATAATAACAATAATAATAATACATTTTATTTGTTATGCACTTTTCATTTAGGCAAAATCTCAAAGTGCTACATTGAAGATATAAAACGGACTAATCAGAAAATGGAATAAAAATCCAAATTCTGTTCTCCTTGGCACAACTGAGAAGCCACTTTTAGATAATTTTGGGAGTTTTCAGTTGAACTGGGCTGAACTGCAGGCTGTGTTTACACAGAGCAGATAGAAGACAAGTGCTACAATATGTATAGTATGTAGAGCCACATTTTTTTCTAGTATTGGTGACACCTGTGTAAAACATTCTACATGTTGATTCCATATTTTTTTCAGGTTTGTTTTTAGGAATTCGTCTTTATTGATTTTTTTAATGATTTATCCAGTTATAATTGTGTCATACGACACAAAATATTTTTTTGTGTTCTTGCTACTTCTAGCCATAGTTTTTTTGTTTCCACAGAGGTGCAGGACTTTATATTTTAGTGAAAAATGAGCCCACAGTGAGTAAAAATGTGACAAGCAAGTTTACTTTTACTTCATGTGAGTCCTCATACTGAGTTACAGCAGCTTTTACTAGCCTATTTTTGAATATGAAATACTTATTTCTATTATATGAATAAATATAGTCTGCTAAAGAATGAATGTACTAATTTGTACACTCAGTTGCCAGTTTATTAGGTGAACTTTACTGAAACTAACTAAATCTATAACAGCCCTAATTACATTTTTTTGAGGTGTTCATACAGTCATTTTGAAGGCTGCAGCTTCTGGTCCTTGTGGTTTTACAGGCTAATATTTAGTCCACCTAATTTATATATGAGAGCGTAGGGTAAATAACAAAAACAGATATATTTATTGTGATATGTACTTTTTGTCCTACAGATTTATGGTATTCATTGAGCTTTTGTTATGTGTTAACTGGACTTTTTTCAGAGTGAATAAGAATGTAGGTTGGTTAAACTTGTGGACATTGTGGCCTCATCACAGCATGTTTACTTCAATAAATAATCAGCAACATTCATTGTTTGCTCTCACAGTTTTTGTAAGCACTAATACTTGTCCACACCTGGTGGACTGTGTTCTTTAGGAGGAGTTTAGCTACAACGCTGACACCCAAAAGCTTTTGTCCAAAAATGGGGAGACGCTGCTGGGTGCCATCAACTTCTTCATCTCTAGCGTGAACACGCTTGTGGACAAAACAATCGAAGACACCATGATAAATATCAAGCAGTATGAAGTCGCCAGGTAATGTTTGCATGTGTCTTTGTGTTTTTCACAAATTTTATTCAACTGCAGCAAATGTTTATTGGCTTCATCTTTGCCTTTTGAACTAAGAATAAATTGCTGTCATTTTTATTTATTTGGCTGCAAAAAAAAGTATTTTTTCCATTGTCATTTAAAATGTAAATTATTATTTATTGTATACACTGTGGTCTCTCGTCTATTGTGGGGGTTAGGTTCCAGAACCCCCCAAGACAGATGGAAATTCACGACATAGCGACCTTATATTTATTTTATTATTTATATATATTTTAGGGCTTTAAAAACCCTCCCCACACTCTTATAAACACTTTCTATGCTCTTAAACAAATCCATTAAATTTTTTATGAAAATTTCACAAAAACACAACACTACAGAGCAACACTATGCGCAGCGATCAGACGTCGATGTGAAATGGACAAGACGAGATGCTGAACGCTGCTATTCACGGGAGAAGACCGATGCTACGGTCGCTGAGCCAGTCACGCCCAGCGCTGTACACTACGCATTTTATTTTGATTTAATATTATTTAAATATGTTTTCATTATTCATTTTTAGATTTTTTTTATACTGTTTTAAATTTTTTAGGCAAAAAAATGCTTATTTAAGATACAAAATTAGATATATAAAATTTAAAAATCTGGGATATGGTGAAGGATGACTGTATTCTATTATTTTGTTTTAAGCTTTTGTTCCCAAAACCCAATTTGACATCTTCAACTATCCCTTCTGTTTTGACCAGGAGCTCAAAATCAACAATATTTTATTTACAGTAATAAAAACGGGCACTTTATGTCTCTCATAGTCAGCATTGATAAACAGTATGCTGTATATACACAACCTTTCAAAAGTTTGGGTCACTGAAGAATGTCCTTATTTTTAAAAGAAAACAGGGTTTTTTTCAATGAAGATAAGATTAAATGAATCAGAAATCCAGTCAAAGACATTGTTAATGTGGTAAATGACTATTCTAGCTGGAAACAGCTGATTTTTAATGGAATATCTCCATAGGGATACAGAGGAACATTTCCAGCAACCATCACTCCTGTGTTCTAATGCTACATTGTGTTAGCTAATGGTGCTGAAAGGCTAACTGATGATTACAAAACCCTTGTGCAACTATGTTAGCACATGAATAAAACAGTGAGTTTTCATGGAAATTACCTGGGTGACCCTAAACTTTTGAACAGTAGTGTATTTATGTTGAATTGGTTAGTGACACATTTTAATGCAGGTGAAGGCAGAATTTTAAATAAAATGCCTTTTAAATGACTAATTGATTAATAGTTTTCTCTTCATGTGTTAATCCATTTTTTGTTTCAGTATCATCTGTTGGTGGTTAATTAAACATGTTGATGCTCAGGAGTTACTCTGGATGTAAAATTTCTAAAAACCGTTGCATGTGCTGCTGCGAATAGAATAGAATAGCCACTTTATTGTTTTTCATAACATACACTAGTTAGTGCACATTCAAATGAAATTTCAGTGCATTTGCTCGCCAATGAACTGGTAAAAAATCATTTAAAAAATATATGTTTAATATATCACACAGTTTATTATATAGATAACAGGTTTTTTTTTCAGCATGTTTGTTCCTACGTGCCATAATGCAACAAACATTTCACATATTTCCGGTGTGGTTTCTAAATATTGAACATTTGTAGGGTGGAGTACGATGCGTACCGTACAGATCTGGAGGAGCTGAATCTGGGGCCACGTGACGCCAACACCATGCCGAAGATCGAACAGTCCCAGCAGCAGTTCCAAATCCACCGTGAGAAGTACGAGAGGATGCGAAACGACCTCTCTGTCAAGCTGAAGTTCTTGGAAGAGAACAAGGTTGGTCAAATACTAGTTCGACTCGCCAACAAAACGGCTTTCAATTGCCTCCATCTCTGTCCTTTTTTTTTTCCTTCTCCTACACTGGTCCTCAAATCACTACACTGGCTTCCTGTTAGTCAAAGGATAGAGTCCAAAATCTTACTCCTGGTCTAGAAAGCTCTGAATGCTCTTGGACCAAAGTACATCCTCGACTTATTAGGTCCATATGAAGCATCCAGAGCCCTCAGGTCATCAGGGGCAGGTTTACTGTGAGTTCCCAGAACGAGAACCAAGAATAGTGAAGCAGCATTCAGCTATTATTCTGTTCATCTGTGGATCAAACTTCCTGAACACCTGAGGTCTGCTCAAACTGTCGGCTCTTTTAAATCAGGAAAACCATATTGTGTACTGCAGCTTTCTCTTAGATCGGGCTGCCCAAAGTCGGCCCGGGGGCCAAATGCATCCCACGTTCAAATTTCCACTGGCCCTCAGCCTCTGTCTTAAAATCAATAAGATGTCGCCCACCAGCACTGTTGACCACAGTATAATTTTTTTCTTTTTTTGTGATGATCAAAACCACAGTTTTGAATATGCACTGAGTCTTTTCAATCCATATATCATTTGTTCTTTTGTTTTTCAATTGGCAGATAAACCAGGTCTCATAAACCCGACAAATTAAACCTTGAATCCAAATTTGTTTCTTCAGTTCGTTTTTCCATTTCATATTTTTGATCCGAGTCTAAAATTGAAATAAGAAAAACACGGCCTTTTTCATTTTTTGGTTTTGTCGAAAAAACGAGTGATTCACGGATTCATATGGCCCACAATGTTTTGTGCTTCTGAATAAGTAACTGTTAGTGTTATTTTCCTGTTTACATGTTTTCAATTTGGAAGTTTACAGTCAGCATTTAATAGACTAATATGTAATGTTTCAAATGAACCTAAATATGTTTAGTCTTGCTGAAAGTTTTTTTTTTCCAGTCAGACTTTTTCTTCATTTTATATGGTCTTCAGTTAGGAAAGGCAGAGTGATTTTGGTAAAAACTTGTTAGATTTAATTGCGTTTTATGTGAAGAAATGAAAAGGCTGAATGGTCAGTCCCGACACATTTTCACCTCACCAAACTTCTTCGCAAAAAATTTGAACACCCGTCTTAGATGCTCAATCTATTCTCTTGGCTTTTAATGCACTTTTCTTGCTTAATTATGTTTTATTTCTCTACCTTTAAATCATCTGTATAATTCAAGCACCTTGAACTGCTTTGTGTATGAACTGTTCTATATATACAAATAAACCTGCCTTGCCTTGCTTTCCAGGTGAAGGTATTGCATAACCAGCTCATCCTGTTCCACAACGCCATAGCTGCGTACTACGCTGGAAACCAACAGCAGCTGGAAGAGACACTCAAGCAGTTCCACATCAAGTTGAAAATGCCGGGCGGCGACAGTCCATCCTGGCTGGAAGAGCACTAATCACTCCCCAAATCTTGTTCCATGGAAACTACAGGAACCTCCCCCCCTCCCTCCTCTTTAACTCTACTGTCACCGCTTTTCAAACTTTCAGAACTGTCAGTCTTTTAACAAAAATGCACAAAAGAAAGGAAAAAAACAAAACAAACTCCAACATTCCGTTTTACTTTTGGTGTTGTATCATTTTGTTTCTTTTGTGTAGTTATTTCAAATCATGGCAAACGCACTTTCAGACTGTTCAGCGGGTCTGTTGAACAGGAGTTGCTGCAGTAAATACATCTGGAAACTCTAAATGGCCTTTTGTATTCCAGCGTATGAATGTTGCATCCCAGCACGGTGGACATGTTGGCTTTCTGAGGGCAGCTATGGGATCCAAACGAAAGCCATTTTTACTCAAATTGTTTATCAGGTGACTGGGATGAAATCTTTATATAGGTCGAATCAGGAAGCTTCTTTTTCCAACATAAATTCTTCTGTAATTTGATATGATATCCATGTGATAAATGGTGCAAAGTTGCATTTACACTTGTGGCTTTTTTTTTTTTTTTTTTTTTTTTTACCAGCAAGCTCTTGATTAAGATGGCAGTTTGACATTTTGGGAAATAGACTTTCTTATTCACTTTCTTACTGAGATTTAAAAGAGATGATCTGTACTCCTCTGTCTGTGCAGTCTGTTTAAGATTAGCTTAGCTTAGCTTAGCATAAAGACTGAAAACAGGAGGAAAGCAGTAACCTGACTCTGTCCACTGGTTAAAATATCTGCCTAAAGCTCAATAATACAAAAGCCAAAGTGTAAGAAATCAAGTTGTGGTTTTCCAGAGAGTTTACGTGCCTTTGGGCAGAGCCAGACCAGCGTCTTCCTCCTGATTCCTGACTACTGTAACCACCTAGCAGAAACCGCAGGAGCATCCATCTTCTCTACTAAGTCTTGCAAAACCAAAGTGTTTCCCCCCAAAAAAGCTAAAACCCCACTCCTTTAAAAACAAACAGAAAAATGCTGCCATGTTTTTGGCTCTTCATGACAAGCCCTCCATGTTGTGATGCATTTATGTTGATGCTACTTCCAATCAGCGTTCCGCTTCCCTGTTTCGTCGCCATCCATTTATGGTGTACGACTGAAAAGAATCTCTTAAATTCCAGAGATCATGAAGGACCAGCCTTATGTGACTAAATGTGCCTTGATTTCTTGAATTTGCTCTTCTTGTCTCCTCCACGCTTTCTCATGTTATTGAAAACTTGCGCTCCAGATACCAGATTTCAGTTCTGCGTCTTGATGAAAGAGACACAAATGCACAAACACACTGTGGGAGGAATTACAGATAGACCTTGTACAACTTTACGTGTTAAAACACAACACAAAATAATAGCTGCATTTTAAAAACCTACTCGAGAAAGTCTATTGATTCTATTCTGCTGTTCTCAAAGATATTTATCCATATTGCACATATGCACATTTGAGACTAATTACAAAAAAACCTTTGTATGGTGTGTAAGGTGTAAACCAAAATACAATTAACTTGTCTTTTGTAAATTTGAAAGACCAGTTTCCATCATTGGGCTTATATAAAATTCTATTTTTCAAAGGGGACTTGTGTACGCTGGTAGCGATAATCAGCTGTCGTGTCCTAACTTTATGGATTTGTACTTTTCCTAAGGCTCATTATAGCAGTTTGAGAGTGAATCTTGTACAACAATCTATTGTTTCCTTGAAATAGATGGATATATATATTTGTAATCTCTATTTTACCTTTTAGTACGACCAATGCTGCCATTCGGCTTCGTTTTCCTGAAGACCCACAGAATGGTGCTGCAGCGTACTAGCAGGTGTCTGCCTTTATAATAAATGAAACATTAACAAATGTTGAGTTAAAAAGGATTCTGAATGTTGTGTAGCCTCTTTGGGAAAATAAAAAAACTTATTTTCCATATGTGTGTCAGGAGTTTATTTATAAATCAGGGTTTTGTATTAAAAGTCGCCAACAAAGAAATATGAAGCAAATTAAAGACATTCATTTGATGCACAGAAAACTAGGCTTCAGCAAAAAAAAAAAAAAAAAAAAGATAGACTACATCCCTCACTGATTTTGATGTGCCTTGTGAGCATTTACAAGAAGAAGAATTGTTTTTTGAAGTAACCTGTCATGCCCCATCCTGTGTTTTGTCAGTTTGTTCCTTTGGGTTTATTGAACAGACTGTTGACAGATGGATTCAAACTGCTGTAGTTGACACGAAGGGTCATGAGTTTACTCCAGGTGCTCTCAGATTCCCCTTTTCAAAATCACAACCCCACCACACCCTCAGGTATAGAGGCAGGATGTGGATAATCCTCAGGAAAACTTCTGAGGATGGTGATGACAGCTTCGGTGGCGTGTTTTATCTGTTCATCGAGTGAATCGCTGAATAAAAACAACTTTTTCAGTGGAAATGAATGAAAATATGTTCTAGATTTGCTTGTTCTGATCTCATTAAAAGTTTTGTGCAATCCTTGTAGTTTCTTCACTTGGTTTTTAACAATTTAAGAATACTTGAAGCAAAAAGCAAACAAAAAGCAGAATGAAGGGAAGCAGTTATAAGAGTAGTAAACCTCTCATGATGTGTAAAATCCTTTATATCATCAAGGTTGTTTTTTGTAAATTAATTGACATATTTTGGGCTGACAGTAGCAGTTCAATACTTTCCTCAGTGATCCAAAGGTGTAAAAGTCTAAATTAGCTTAAAATGGATTGAGCATTTTGGCATCCCAGTGTTGGGAAAAGTAGAAGTCCTCAGAGTATTACTAACACATCACAACCTTACTTTGTTACAAGCAATGGTCCTGAATTCAAAACGTAACTGAAGTTAACTTTTAGTAAAGGTACAGAAACTATGACTTGCAATCAGGTCCATAAATATTTGGACATTTGGGCTCTGTACACCACCACAATGGATTTGAAATGAAACAAGTTCAAGTGCAGACTTTCAGGGTTTTTTTGCTCCCTTAACTCTGTTATATTCATTTCAATTTGACCTGGGTCATATTAAATTATCCAAAAGTGTCAGAAATCCAAAATTCCCAATAAAAATTGCTTATATAATCATTATTAATGCCATTACTAACCATTTCTATCAATATTTAGTGCAACTGTGTTTTTTACCTCTCACAGATCATGGCTCAATGACGATAATTCACTCATTTTTCTTTAAAAAATGCACTTTTTTTTGAAAATTTTTAAATGCACATTGGAAAGACCCACATGTAAAATACAATAGTTTTACATGACATTTATTTTTTTATTATTATTATTATTATTTTACATTTTGAATCTTTTTCTATTTATGGAGTGATGTTGATAAATTAACATGAGACATCTCTTCTGTTCAAGGTGGGTTTGCAAATATGTGAAATGAACCATTTATATGTTGTTTACACTTATTAAGCCAGGAAGAAGAAGTTTCATACCCAAAAAATACTTTTAACAATTTTTTTAGATTGTTTTTTACATTAAAACGAGTCAATTTTACCCGCAACATAGCAGCATATAGAATGCAATAGTTTTACATGACATTGATTTTTTTTTTATTACATTTAGATTTTTTTCTATTTATGCAGTGATGTTGATAAATTAACATGAGACACCTCTTCTGTTCAGGGTCAGATTGACTTAAAATCAAGACAAATCAGTCATGAGGATTTGTGTTGAAAGTAAACTTTATTTAAGCACCAGAAATGTACAAAACAATAAAAGAAAATAAGAGATTAGCAATATGAACATGATGCATGCGCATATGTGTGTCTGCAGTGAGGTAATTAAAATCTGCACCTGAGTAAATCTACTTGGTTATATTTTATTTGATTTATATTATTAACTTTCATATCTTAAAGCACTTCTTGACTATTCCATTTCGAATCCATTTTGGTGGTGCACAAAGACAAAATGCTGAAAATTATGTCAATGTCCAAATATTTATGACTGTACACTCACACAGAAATATAATTAATATTCACGCAATAGATGCACTCGAGTAATTAACATCTGCACCTGAGTAAATCTACTCAGTTAACTTTTATTTAATTAATTTTAGTAACTTTTATATCTTAAAGCAAATCTTGATTGCTTCATTTCAGACCTATTGTAAGAGTGCAATAATAATAATAATTAATATTCATACAATAATTAAAGTAATACAAATCTGTCCTTGACTACTTGGTTACTCTCCATCACCTGAGCTGCTCGTTCCCGGCTGCAGACTTGCGATTGCACCAGTGGCGCGCAGGGGTAGGAGCGGACACGTGAACGCGCCTGTTCCACCTGGACCAATCACGGACGAGGAAGGCTGCCCGCTGCTCGGCCCCGTGCTGTTGGTGCCGCAGCTCGTTCCAGGACGCCGTCAGCTCACCTGGAGACCCGCAGCCGAGCAGACCTCCTCGTCCTCTGGAAACTACCGGCAACTAATAACTCCAACGACGGAATACGACGTCCCGACCAGCCGCTCTCCTCTCCTCCCTCCGGCCGGTAAGTGAGGCGGGACGGTGCCGCATCGTGTCCGTGTGTGTGCGTGGATGTTCAACTCTGCTGTGGAAAGTCACCGGAGCGCATTTTATTTTAGCCCAGCAGCGAGATTTTAACCTTCACAGCCGCCGTAGGTTGTGGCGTTTGGTGACAACCAGAGGGTCCTGCAGTGCAGAAGCCAGAATTACATCATTTGTTGGAGTTTAAGCCTCGACTCTGTTGCTTTGCGGTGTCTTGGCAACGAAAACATCCTGGAAACATCATGTGCACAACTGGGCTGTATCATTTCATCATTTGACATGACTGTCAGAGAGCTCAGAATGTCACTATCTGCTTTTAGTGTCATTGTACAACAGCACGTGGCTTCTTTCATTATATACAAACAACATACTGGCCATAAATATCTATAAAAACAAGGAAAATGTCTGAAAATATGCAATACAGAAATATAAAAATACAGATAAGTAGTGAGAGATGTAAATAAGCTGTGAGGCATTGTGCAAAATTGCAGGTGAGGTAAAAGAGTAAAATGTAAACACCAAATGAAGGATTTTGTACTCTAATGTGTCTTTTTTACACCTTATGGTAATCTTTATATAAACATTAGTGTTTTTTGTACTTTAATTCTGTGCAAGATGATCAGTAATAGTCATACAGTGGATATTTAATGTGTCTTGGATGACAGAGACCCTTTAATGTCAATGACAAAATCCTGAATGTTGATTTTCTACTCATATAGAAGAGCATTAACTGCCAAAATCAGTACAAATTAGTGTATTTATTGTGTCTGTTTTTGCATATTAAAATTTGAATATAGTTTGATTTTTCTTTTAAATATTAGCACAGATACAGTATTTTGTCGCATTCAAGGACAAAATGTTGCTTTTTCAGTCACTTAACCTTGATATATAGACAAAACACAAAAGCAGCCAAGCTTCCAAGCTTTTTGTTTACTTTTTAAAAGAACTTTTCCTAAAAACACTGCTTACAGTGGTCATAATTTAGGTATAAACCCAAATAAGCACATAAGTATTGTGTTGTAGAGACTAATCTGCACTACTTGAGCTCAAAATGTAAACAGGAAAAGGTAGGATTTTGTACTCAAAGGTGTCTGTTTTACACCTTATTGTACTCTTTATATTTTTACTTCAGTGGTTTTTTGTACTTTAATTCAGTGCAAGAAGATCAGTAATAGTCATACAGTGAATATTTAACGTGTCTTTAATGACAGAGACCCTTTAATGTCAATGACAAAATCCTGAATGAAGATCACTATTTAGCAAATGTTTCACAGAACTACAGTAAGTACAGATTACTGTATTCATTAAGTGTTTTTGCACATTAAAGTTTGACATAGTTTTGGTTTAAACCCAAATAAAGAATATATTAACAAACACATAAGTATTGTGTTGTAGAGGCTCAGCTGAATCATTTAGAACAGGAAATGAAGGATTTTTCATTCTAAGGCATCTTTTTTGCACCTTATGGTACTCTTTATATTAACTTTTGTGTTTTTTGTACTGTAATTAAATGCAAGAAGGTTTGTAGTAGGTATAAGTTTCCCGCAGTGTTTTCATGTAAGAAAAGCAGCCACACTTTCCTTTTTTAAAGAGCTTTTCCTAAAACACTACTCAATGGTCATGACTGGTTTAAATCAGAAACAGTCAAAGAATATGTAAACAAGCACTTAAGTATTATGTTTGTCAGTGTTAAGTCTGAGATTTGCTACTTTACAGTACATCCCAACATGTCTGGAGGGTATTTTTCTGTCTGGAGTAAGAAGCAGCGTTCTGGTGTTTGTTGTGGATTCTCTTACGGAACCTGATGCCCTTTTAGTTCAGCATGTGTAGCTTTACAACTCTGTTGGTTTTGTTCCACACCTCGGAGCCCGGCTTCCTTGGCTTTTGTGCACCGTCATCCACGCCGACATGAATTAGAGGGCGATCCATTCAAGTGTGGGGAACAATACCCCTGTTGGGGAAAAAAAGAGTTTCTCCCTCGGGTCGGGTCAAGGGGGAGGGCGGTGTCACCCCTGGTTGCTGTGGAGGCCGAGAGCAACATGGAAAACTCAATTCTCTGACGTCATCCCGAGGAGGAAGATATTGGGGGGCTTGATTTATTAGTGTGGGAGCAGGGAGGGTCCTGAATGGTGGTTGGCAACGTGGGTCAAGTCTTCTTTACTGCCTGAAAATCTGTGCTTAGAAGTTCAGTTTTATCCTGCGGCCTGTGAAAAAATGGATAGAAATGAAGCGACAGCAAAAGATTAAGGGAAAACAGATGAAAATTAAGGGATCTGTGGTTTCATTCAAACATCGAGCCCCAAACTCTGACCCCAGATCTCTGCAAAATAAACAGAACAAGCCCAAAATAAAGACTTTGGAGCGTAGAAGGCAAAGAAGGAGGAAGGTTTTTAATGATGTAAAAACAAACTCGAAATCAATATATTGTCAGCCCGAGGAGGAGCATATTGGGGGGCTGAATGGTTGGATTTGAAGTCTTCTTTCTTGCCTGAAAATCTCTCCTTATAAATTCAATTTTGATTTGCTTGTGTGTGAGCAGGGAGGGGGCTGAATAGTTGTTGGCAACGTGGGTCAGGTCTTCTTTACTTTAAACAAGAAAAGCACTCAGAGAACGCAATACTCCGCCAAGGCTGCTCAGTCGTATGATTTCCGACGGAGAAGTCCCGATAAGTCTGCAGCGGTGGATTTGTAGTAGGATCACAATCATGTGATTGTCAGCAGGCAGCTGACGTAGTGTGCACTTGTTGTCATAGTTACAGTGACGCCGTGCCACTATCTTGCAATGATACAGAAACCTTTAACAAATTTGTGGATCCAGACTATAAGCCACATCACTGCCAAAATCTAATCAATTGGTCTTTGTGTCATTTCTAACCTTCCCTGAAAATTTCATCCAAATCCATTAGTCCGTTTTTGAGTAATGTTGCTAACAGACAAACAGACAGACAGACAGACAGACAGACGGACGAACAAACGTACGCCGATCATCACATAACCCCACCGCGTTCCTTGGCGGAGTAAAAATGACAGAGTTTGAAGCAGAAAGTCTGAGTTGACAAAGAAAGTTGAAACCCACCTTCATACCTGTTAACTCTGACTGGGGTTTTAGTTTTTGTCGAGCCCACTAACACAAAGAAAGTCTGGATATGTTGAACTGGCTTCATAGTTTAGCCCTCTGCTTTATTTTCCACCTCTGTATATCACCACAACTTGTGTCTCAATCAGTATCTGCCAATTCAAGCCAGGTTTGTTAATGATCGAAAGCTTTCTGTAGCAGATGGAGGTTCAGAGCTGCACAAAACCACGAAGCCAAGAGATACAATGCGATTTGCCTAAAGCTGATCTTGGCAGTAGGCTCAGATTGCTTAAGCAACAATTGGAGGCCAGAGCCAGAGGTGATGGAGATGCCGTGCTCCGCTGCAGGCCAGACAATGATCACCTGTTCACAAAAGAACAAACATGAGGAGATTCAAAGCTTCGTTTTTGATCTGCAGCCTCTCAGACGACGCATCCGTCTTGTTGTTACCTCCTCCGAAGTGGGTTTGGTTTCACCTGGTTTACTTTTTCCTCCTTCTGTATTTTTTATTAGGCGGTTCAGGACTTGTTTTGTGATCTGATGTGTGATGTGCTTCTAGAAAATGCCCTCCGTAGTATTGACGCTGCTGTCGTGCAATGTGGGATATTTTACCTGTTAAGAGTCGGATAAAATATCTAGAAATTCCAAGAAAACCCAAATATTTTAGAGACAGGCAACTAGTATGACGACAGTGACTTAGCAAAATGTCTCATTGGTGTTTTGCCACTGCATAAACAGTACTGCTTATCAGTGCAGCTAATGATTATAAATGATATAAGATATATGACTGTTCAGTCTATAAATTAGGGCTCAGGAGGATGATGCAATAGAGGAAGGAAATAAAGTTTTAAAAATTCCAAAGTCAATAAACCGGTCAATATTTTGTGTCCATATAAATACATACATATTGTGTTGTTTTTGCTGCAATGTATTTCAAAAACTAGTTGGTAATTTCCTATGAAGGCACTGCTTGCTCTGCTACATGCGCTGCAGACAGTGCAGGGTAATGGAGCTGGAGCCGCCCTGCTGGACAAACTATAGGATAACACCATTTCTAAATTACCGAATCCATGCTTTTTGCCATTATATTCTGTAGAAAATAAATTTTTATTTAATTCAGTGCAAAGATCAATATCTGCAGACCAATATATCGCTCAGTTTTAACATTAAATTGCAAGAAAAAAGCTCAAAAAACATATTATGGCTTCTTAACACGTCTTCAAATGCAACAAACATTTCAAAATCCAAATATAGATTTAGAAGAATAACATTTTTGAAGGGTATATAATAGAGAACACAGGTAGTTTTAGGTGAGATGACAAAACATATGGCAAACTCAGTGTCCTCTTTTAAATCTCCTCTTAAAACTCACTTTTACTCAACTGCTGCTTTTATTTATACGATATTCCTGTGTTTTAATGGGATCTTACTGGTTTTTAAAATCATTTTTTCCTATTTGTTTTTACTGTAAAACACTGTAACCGTTTGTTTCAAAAGGTGCTATACAAATAGAGCTATTATTATTATTATTATTATTATTATTATTATTATTATTATTATTATTATTATTATTATTATTATTATTATTATTGCCCCAGTAATTGGCTGCAGTGTTAGAAAATCAATCAATTCATTGCGATTTCAGCCCTACATAGGGGTAAGTTTGATGTGTTGGTATATAATCATTTATTGCTTCACAAAGGGGTGCAGACTTTAAAAGAGTGAGGTGCTCAGAGTGTTTTTCTGCTTTGTCAGTTGAGGACGAGGACAGATTCCTCATTTGTTTGCAGAGGTTTTCCCACTGGTTATATGATTAGGTGAATCCCCCGTCGGGTTGCAGGTTAGCTGACATGCAGGATACAAGCAGCGCTGCAAGCGAGGTGGTCCTTCATAGTAGTCTTAGCTGAAGCCTGTTCAAGCAGTAGTTAACGGAGCGGCCTCGCGTGCTCTGCAGACCGGCAGCTTTAGTCTTTAAAATCTGAAAACCTCGTTTCAGACATGAGCTGTTATTAGCAGATTTACACTAAGCTCTGGGGGATATGTTGTGTTGGTGGCTGCTGGATCTGCACATAGTCTTTACAAAATCCCTCATTCCCTGACGGTGCAGGTGTTTGTGAGGCACAGCGAAGGGAAGGCAGTTTCAAGATGGTTTTAGAGGTTTGAAGTGTACAGTTAAATTTATGTAAAGATGCAGCTTTGTGAGATTGTTCTTTTGGCACTTTGTCAGCTGGGGAGAACAGTACATACCCTGACACTTAGAGTTGATGTAAGCTGGAATATGATTTGTGGCAGTTTTTTGGCCGTCTCCAGCTTTTATTCGCGTTGTGTATCATCAATAATTTCCCGACACTTTCATCAGCAAGTAGTGATGGAACTGCTTCTCTTAAACAATGCTGTTAGACACAGTTTGTTTCTCTGTACAACAGAGACGATGAAAAGCAGGTTTGTTGTGCTGAGGATGTATTGATTTAAGATGGAAATATTAACACACAAGGTTCTGTTTATCAACTGGGGCTTTTGGTAATAATTAAGCAAAATAATAAATGCCAATTATTAACAATTTTCCTTAAAGAAAGGTTCATGCATATTGGAAGATGAAATAACACAATGAAAACTTTAATGCATAATAATTCACTCTCATCACATTCTTTTTCTCATTACAGCTGTATTTAGTTCGGTACAACAGGTGGCTAATGAAAATTTAAAACAGATCATTAATGCATTTCAGTATTTACTAGTCTCTCGTTATTGTCACTAAACGGGACATTCGTATTATGATGTGTTTTTAAATGATAGAAGGATTTCTCCCAGGAAAATGAGTACAGTCATCAAGTGTGAGCATGCAACTCATTTCCTCATTAAACCAACAACACAAGGCTATAATTCTCTGATCATTAATCAGAACTTTAAGCGCCCCAGATAGGCAACTAAGTAGTTTGTACTCTCCTGACTGCACTACATAACCCAGAAACCCACATTGCTGCCGTCTCAGGTTTGGTCACACTGATGGCTCACCTCAGACACTTCAGTTTGCTCTTTATAAGAAGAGAGAACCAGTTAGATGATGACTATTATGAATGGAAAACATGGTGTAGTAGAGTGAGAATATGACCAGATATGGATCCTGTGTGTTTCAGTTACAGCACCCACAAGATAACATGGGTTTTGAGGCTGTTTGTTGAGCTGCTTGAATTAAAAAGTCCTCACTGTCACCTCCAGCTGACAGCTTTTCTCTGAATGTGAATGTGGTGCAGCAAGATCAGTCTGTTTATAGTAACACTTGAGCATCGTGGGTAGTTTTGTTCATCTGGAACAGCTTTTAGGTGAATTTAACTCAGTGAAGACGCTGCAATGCTCTGCTACATGCGCTGCAGAGAGTAGTGGAGTCGGAGCCGCCCAGCTGGAGAAATATTTGGTTTCTTAATTACCCCAAGCATGTTTTTTTTTTTTTTTTTTTTACATTATATTTTGTTGAAAATAAGTTTTTCTATATTTCAGTACATATCTGATAACGCATAACAAATTCTTACGATGTGAGATCTGTGATCAATATTAGCAGACCAATATATCAGTCGGTTTTAACTATAAAATTGGCAGAAAAAAGCTAGAAAAAAATTATAGCTTCTTAATACGTCTTCAAACGCAACCAACATTCCAAAATCCAAATCTGAATTTAGAAAATTTAAATTTTAGCAGGGTATATAATAGAGAGCGTAGGTAGTGTTAGGTGAGATGATAAAACTTGTGGCCTTCTTGCCCCAAAAACTGGCTAAGAGGATCAATCAATAACAGCAACAGTGTTGTAAAATAGTAATCTGTTAATTAGTTAATCAATTAATCCATTCATGATTTCAGTCGTGTTAGATACATAAGTTTAAGGTTGATGTGTTGGTATATAAATAGTTATTCCTTCACAAAGCGGGGCTATCATTCATATATATTGCAGAGAGTCCTAAATTATTCTTAAAATTATAATTATTATTGCAATTTAGAGGACAGGGAGTTGAAAACGATGCTGTCAGTTGAAATTTTAAACACTTTGAGGAACCTTTTTTTTTCTATTTTCTGCTTCTCAGCATCACCAACTTAGACTTAGATGATTTTATTAATCTTCGGAGGGAAATTAAGCTGTTACAGCAGCATGGATATTCAGTAAAGGGGTAAACAATAAGACAACACAGAATATTAGGGTATAAGGTGAAAATAGAATATAATAAAGTGAAATAAAATCAAATAAAGTGATTTAAGATTAAAAAAATATATAAAATATATTGTATAAAAAAATCAACAGAATATACAAGTGACCGTTTTTTATACAGAAATGTGCAAATGACAATAGTTGCATAACTAGATTCCATGTGTATAAAATGAGAATAATAACCTCCTGGTGACCTTCAGCAGATGCGTCTGTGAGGGAAACATCCACGTCTGACTACTGCAGGTTTGGTTTAACATGGCATGAGGTGCCACGCTGTACCTCGGCCCTCTGAGGAATTTATTTCTTACATTCTAGACAAGTAACACCATGTAATAATCTCCTCAAAACCGATTTTGTGGATTTGAGAGTGAGGAAACTGTTGAGTTCTGTTCTGTTAATCCTACTGTATGACATGGTTGTTTGTTAAAGTGGTTATCAACCTGTATGTGCAGCAATGTTGTCGTCCTGAATCCTAGAAGTTACATAACTTACTATTTTTTAAAGTTTTATGTCCTTTTCTTTACTAATGCTCATTAAGCTTTAAATAATATAATTTGAAACAGTCGATAAAGTAAGTTCAGACTTGCAAAAATGTTGGAGACTAAAGAGAGGCGATTTCACACCTTGTCGACGCTCACTGATGTGTTTGCTCATCCAGTCCGATGATGGCTTTGTGTTGGGGGAGTTTTCACTCGCTGATCGTGCAAAGATGACAATTACTTCAGCTAATATAGCAACGAGCAAATTACCAGCAGGGAACTGAGCGTAAAATATCCACCTCACATCAGCTTTAATCACTTTTCTGAGAGAAGAACCACTGGTTATTTTTATTTTTTCAGTCCAGCACATGTTGCTTCCAACGTTATGAATATTTCACTAAAGCATAACTTTACAGGTGAGTCGTCTCTGGATCTCTGAGAGACTCTGCTGAGGACAGCAGCAGCTGGGTTGGAACACGGGTTACTTTATTCATGCTGGTATGAATAATTCACTCAGCCAGGTTCTGCCAGGGTTCACTCTGAAAGTGCAGACACATCGGTGTAAGCGCTCAATCTTTGAAAATATTTGATAAATCCAGGATTTCCTGAATAATAGGTGCCTTGTCCACCGTGTTTGCCTGCAAATTTTTCTATCGGGGGGCTGGTTGAGCTCTCTGGTGTTAATTTGTGTGTTACACAACCAGCAGCACGAGGCGATAAATGATCAGCAAGATATTTAATATTTATTGGAAACTTTTATCTTAACTGTGAGAAGAGCCACAAAGAGGTGAGTCGCTTTATTTGACCGAGGTGCTCAGTGTGCGGGGATGAGACAGGTGGCTTGGTGTGATTTATGTAATGGAACAGATTAATACTAGTCCATTAGTGATCCTGCTGCAGTCCTGCTGCTCCTGCCCTCTGCTGCACATCTGAATGCTGAAAATTCATGTCCTCCATCAATAAAAAAGACAATTTTTTAGCAGCTCTTTTGTGTTTTATATCTGCAGCGATGTTTGCCTGGCCAGTCCCTCCAATATGCTCAGCTTTCACTCTATTGTGTGTCCTCTCTATTGTAAACAACGCATGGAAATCAGAGAGATAAACCGGCGCTGGGAAGAGAGTTCTCTTTTTAGTTAGTCCAGGAAAACACACACAACAGAAATGCTCAATGCAAGTCTTCAAATAGAGACACTGTGTGCATATTTGTTTATTGCAGTTTTATTTGCTTCTTCATGTCAAAGTCTATCTTGGACACTATAAAGAGGCCTTGACATTGAGAAAGCAGAGTGGGCTCCAACAGCAGAGAAGTGACAGAACAGAAAGTTTAAATGTTGTCATCGGTTAGCAGGAACAACTACAAAGAGAAAGATGATAGCACAGTTAAAATTATATAAATAATCATAATAAATTGATGCCAAAAGCTTTGTTAGTCTGGAAAACCAACCCTGACAGTCGATCAAGCTAATGCTAATGGCTTGATAGCATGCTCATGATGACATGCAACATTCAGTTTGTGTTGGAAGTTGGGGTTGGTAAAGTTCTTACCGGAGTTGATCATGTTCTAGGGAAACAAACCAAGGAAAACCAAGCTACAACTGATTTATTGACACACAAATAAGACCAAAGTGCTAATAAACAGTGTGTTGCTACAGCTGTCATTACTGTTGTTGTGCTTTATAGCTATCTTGGCTCTGAGGTTGCCATTGATGAGGTTTTTTTTCCACCTTTCCGAATGTAAATTTCCGATGTCCAACTTCCTGGTTCAAACTTGACACACAGGCATGTTGATGTTGAGCAGTTTTACTGTTTACTGATCTTCACCGGGGGCGAGTTAAAGTTATCATTTCCACAGAGGAAGAGGAAACAAGGCATGCTAACAGAGAATCAAGCATGCAGAAGAGTTCCCTGCACTCAAAGAGAGGCCAGAAAACACAAACGAAGGAGGTGCAAACAGAGAATAGTGGTTAAAGTTACAATATGAATTATCTAATTAGCTTTATATCATTACGAATGGATCAGATCCGGAACTGTTTATCAGATAAAACAACTTAAGATGTGTGATTTTGTACCATTTTTTGACCGTTTAGAGATTAAATTAATTATCACAAAACCGATTATTAGTGGCAGCGTTATCTAATATTTGTGTTGCAGTCTTGGGTATGAAAATGTGACTTAAACCCCGCCACCAGCTGCCCCCTCACCTTCACTGTTTGGAGAAGTTTGGATCAAGGTGGTCGAAAACGAACAGGTCCAATGATGACGTCCCGCCAAGTGCTATGCAAACTGCTCTCTGCTAACGAGCGTTCCCGTGGCAACGGCAACGGAGCAGGATTGTCCAAATCCCTTGTGAACATGCCTCTTTGGCCTTACGGTGCCAGTGAAAGACTTCTGCCCTGCAGGGGCTCGCTGACCCTCAGGAAATTGAACTGGAAGTTAGCGGCAGGGGATTATTATAGCAGCCGGTGGCACCTTGACCTTCACCGTTACACGTTGGAGAGTTAGAATGGATTGTGTTTGTTTTGGACTTAATGGCTCCCTGGAAACTTGTTGACAGTTACCTCCGGTTACAGTCCTTTTCAGCTTTAGAGGGTTTGTAATAGAACAAAGGAAAATAAGTTGTACATGGAGTTACTTTGTGCCGACGGGCCTCCACAAGCCTCCAGAGAATATGATCCTCACTATAGACTCAGGCCTCCAGAGGAAAAACACAACAGGTTTTGTCATTTGGTGTCTCTTGTCATACTTTCAGTGAGCGCCATGTGAAAGCGTCTGCCTTTGTTCTGTTTTCCACTCAGTAATTCAGGTTTTGCATTTAATTGGAGTGTCTGCGAATGCTTGAAAGAAGCTTCTGAACTTCTCTTTGCCATTTTACTCTTCTGCTGGTGTCCCATACAACAGCGATTAGCTCAAAGAAAGAAAATCAAGTTTCAAAAAGTTTGAAAAACTGAATTTTGTATAAAAAATGTTTGCCTTTTCTTTACTCACATCTCTCTCAGATGTTGGGTCCAGATTTTTAGATCAAATCAGTGCTCTATCTGACATGCATAAACCAATATTTTTCAAGATCTATCTTAAAGGAACACAAAGATAGAAAGAAAACCAACTGAAACTAAGCCTGGAAGATAATAGGAGCCTTCCTATTTGCAAAATAACCATTTTTATGACAAATACAGGATCCGAATTGACATATTATATTGTAGAGCTGCAAGGATTAGACAATTAATGGATTAACTAATACATCTGCAAAAATGGCAAGAATTCATGGTTTATTTGCTCAGATGTGACTGACTTAAAAGTAGCTAGATATCCTCCAGTGTTGAACTGTTGGTTACCAGACAGACATTTGAAAAGTCAGAGTTTGCTTAAACTTTACCTTAAGAACACTTTTAGATTGGTCCCACGACCTGTCTTGATCGTGATGCTTGTCAGGATGTTTACTTCATATTAAGGAAGCCATGATATCAGAAACTTGGAATTCAGTGTTTCTTTGGCCCACATTTGATACCAAAAAAGTAAATCAAATAAATTTGCTTCGACATAAGCTGCTGGGTTTTTTTTAAGTTGTTTTTTTGGCCTTTTTGTCTTTGTTATAGTGCACAGTGGCGAGAGAGACAGGAAATATGGGGTAAAGACATGCAGTAAATGGCCATGAGTCGGACTCAAACCCGTGATCGTTGCATCGAGGACTACAGCCCCTGTTTATGGGTCACCCACTCAAACTGTTGAGCTACAGAGGCACCCATAAGCTGCTGTTTTTGACAAGAGCTGCTTCTATAATGACAGTAGCTTACTAACATTCTGAGCTGTTGCTTCAAATGTCCTAAACCAGACGATGTTACCTTTGTGATGTTCACTTGTGACGCTTTTCTACAGCAGATTCAGCTTTACTTGCTAAATCTTCGGGGTAACTGATGCTGTGGAGCTAACCTGGTCCAGGTTCTGTTCAGAGTTTCACATTTGAATCAGCTGTAAGAAGCGTCTCTCTTTAAACAAAACATTTCCTGATGATTATTTATGAGCGATACAGATTTTCAGGTGAAGGAAAATGTTTTATCTGCAAACATGTAACTAAAACCTCTGAATGAAGCCATGTACTTACAGTATCACACACTGTATACATTGCTTTGGCATGGGAACTTGCATTTGGTTGGTGAGAAGAAATCGTATAAATATGTGATTTGGCCATGAATTAAAGTGATTTCCTGAATTATGGGACTGTGTCAGACCTAAATGCACTTCAGTACAATATCATGTTTAAATATTTGAAGTTTAAGGTTTAACAGCTTTATTGTGCAGCTGTCAGTTAGAAATAATCATCCATCAGTAAAATAAATACAATAACACGTTAAACAGTTTTCTACCAGCATTGCTGTCTTGCATCATTTCCAGTACCAGCACTTTAAGTGTCGTAAATTTTATATTCCTCATTGTTCTCCATTAAAACATCCTGTTGACTGAAGCAGCTGTAGACAATCGATTCATTTTACTGCAGAAGAAGAGTCAAATGACACGTTAAACGCCTCCTTTTATGTGAATATGATCAGAGCTTGGAGCAGAAAGTCTGAGTTAAAGAAACTTTAACCACCTTCAGATGCCTGCTAACTCTGACTGAGGTTTTAGTTCCTACTTACTGACTTACACAAGCTGGCTTTGTAGTACAGAACTCTGGAATTCTGTGTCCAGATCTACATATCTGTGTTTGAGCTGCTTGGATACGTTTGATATGCTGCTTAAAATGCCTCTTTTGTCTAGAGCTTGTTCCTGATCATCCAACTGAAATACAAGAACTCATGGTGCATTTTTGTTTTTTATTAGTTGACCTGTTGCTGCACCTGTTGTTCCACATGTTGCATTTACAGCTCCTACGGTTCTGTAGAAAAACAAATGCTGTCACTGAATTTTGGCATCAAATTGGTACCATAGTGTTGGTTCTTGGCTCTATTCTGGGAGGCGTCCTGAACCCCCTCTGTTCTAGAAGACAGAAACTGTTTTTTCCTTCACAATAACACTGACCTCTGTTGACTTAGGTTGTGTTGGCCGTCAGAGACTAATGATAGAGGGCAGAATGAAGACTGATATCAGTGGGAATGCCTCAGGGTCGACCACAGATGGACCTTTCAGATGAAGCGCTGTGTTCATTCACAGCAGCAGGTGGATACGAGGAAGCGAGAAACTGTCCCTCTGCTTTCTGTCCTCAGGGCGTCTCTGGGTAGTGTTACCGATGGGTATGTTTCATTTTCTAAATCATGTTCGGGAAATGATGTCGGTCACTGCCGTGTTGCTGCTCAGCACTGTGATCTGTAATTAAATGGATGTGAAACACCACAAACCGATCACTGACACGGAGCTCATTTCTTCAGAGAGGCTTGATTAATGTACCTTCTGGCTGAGTGCATTAATACAGTGCTGACAGGGAAACTGCAGGCAACTTTGGACTCAGTTTTACAGGAACGTTTGACACTTAATTTGCTTTCTCTCTGTATCTAGATTGATAGCACTCTCATGTCTGTATGCAACAACTACTGATGGCTAACTAGCTTAGCATACACACTTGGACAAAATTGTTGGTACCCCTCGGTTAATGAAAGAAAAACTCGCAATGGTCACAGGAATAACTTGAATCTGACAAAAGTAATAATAAATAAAAATTCAATGAAAATTAACCAATGAAAATCAGACATTGCTTTTGAACTGTGGTTTAACAGAATTATTAAAAAAAATAAACTCATGAAACAGGCCTGGACAAAAATGATGGTACCCCTAGAAAAGACTGAAAATAATGTGACTATAGGGACATGTTCAATCAAGGTGTGTCCTCTAATTAGCATCACACGTGTCTACAAACTTGTAATCAGTCAGTCGGCCTATTTATACGGTTACAGTAGTCACTGTGCTGTTTGGTGACATGGTGTGAACCACACTAAACATGGACCAGAGGAAGCCAAGGAGAGAGTTGTCTCAGGAGATTAGAAAGAAAATTATAGACAAGCATGTTAAAGGTAAAGGCTATAAGACCATCTCCAAGCAGCTTGATGTTCCTGTGACTACAGTTGCACATATTATTCATACTTTTGTCAGATTCAAATTATTTCTGTGACCATTGTGGGTTTTTCTGTCATTAACCGAGGGGTACCAATAGTTTTGTCCACCTGTGTAGATACCAGAAACAGCTGCGTAGCTGTATCCAAGGATAAAAAAAGTAGCTGTAAAGCTGGTCAATGAAGACGTAGATTTTTTTTGTTGAATTCATAGAACCAAATAGGGCATATTACACCCAGTCTGTGCTAGGCTATCTAGAGCTTTGTACAAATGAAACAAACAAGATTTAATGTGTTAATTAGTGAGTTTTAGAGATGTTTATATTTTTACATAGCCAAAACACTTCTGTAATATGCAAAATGGGGGGGCAACCAAATCAGCTGCTGGTACCAAAAAAGTTGGTAGCACCAGTGCTACCTGTGGAAAAGTTAGTCTGGAGCCCTACCATGTCCTTCATGTTGTTCCAGATGTTGAAGCTCAGGTTGCCCAGATGTTTGGCTTTGCATCTTTTTCAAGTTTTTTTTTTGCATCGATTGTGGTTGTTTTGCATATTTTTGTGATTGTTTTGTGTCTTTCTCTAGTTCTTTTGCACAATCTCGTTGTTGTTTTGCATGTTCTCGAGCCAGCTTTCAAGTCTTTGGGCAAACCTAAGCTCTACAATAATTTTGTATTTGTTTCTGTAAGATGTTGAAGAGCCGTTCCAGCTTACATTGGTCAAAAGGCAGGCTACTTCCTGAACAGGTTATCAGTCTATCTCAGGTTTAACACACAACAAAGCAGAGAAGCATTTAAGCTCCCACTGACACCTTCCAATTTAGAACAACCAGTTCAACCCCTTTGTGTCACATTTTTACTCACTTATTTTTCAACGCAATATAAAGTCTTTATGAAAAATAATGCAACCAGTTTTGACCCACTTAAAATGCCATAAATCATTTAAAAAAGAAAACAAAAATGGAATCAACATGTACAGCATTTTTCCAGGTGCCTACAAGTTTTATTAATACTGGATGAGACAAGGTGACTCGACATATTATAGACATTTTACTTTTTACACTTTTTAATTTGGTTACGTGCTTGTGTCTTATCTGGTCTGTGCAGTTCAACCAAAAATCCCTGATTTTTAAAACTGATTTAGTGTTTTTAGAGAATCTGATCACTTTTTTGGCATTTTTTAATTATAATTATCTCTGTATAATATTCAGTAAGTATAAATATTAAGTTTGATGATCTGGAACATTTAAGTGTGAGAACTGTGCAAAAATAGAAGATTTCTTTTAACACTTTTTCACTGTACCTGTAGTTTGTGTCCTTTTACACTATGATGCAGCACAGTGAGTCCTATAGCCTGCATACAGTGGATGAATGTGACTCACATACATTAAAAGCTTAAATTTGATGCTCTACAATCTGGATTTTTAATGCAGAATAGTTTTCTATGATAACTTTGCCAATTGTGGAACCTTTGTGCAGACATGAGGATTATTGAGCTCGTCTTACGCTCTCAGAGGAAGAGGTTAAGTGCTCCCTGTGATAAAGAAAAATAAATAAATATCACAGCAGCACATGAAGTGGCAACAGTTCAACTCGTCCCCCCAGAACATCTGCTGAGTGCCCATGTTTCAGCAGCGTATGCGGAGATGACTCGGTGTGAGGTCAGATGTTCTGTCATGAATGAAACATGAGCGATGGTGTGGTCCGGCTCCGAGGGCCGACCAGCTGAGGCCATTAGTGACGTCTGCTTTATCAATTAGTAATAACCTCTGGGTGTCAGGTGGAACCAGTGGGAGATTAGCAGTGAGATGTTGTGTAAGAGGCAATCTGGAGATCACTTAGAAGATACCATTTTATTATTATTTGAATGTGAATTATCTGTTCTTGAATGTGATTGTTTCACCTGAAATTGAATTGTTTTCTTTGAGGTGCTCAAACGCTGCCACTCCCATCAATCTCTGATTTATCTCCTGCTTTCTGTGAGGCCTGCTGTTCGTTTCTTTGTTTATGCAGTAGAGTATCAGATCACTGAAGCCACGTCAGCTCAGCCGGTGAGTGATGTCTTCTCCTGAAACACAACCAGTTTCCCTCCAACTGAGCGCTACAGCCACTGATTTAACAAAGACGAGAGGGGTTAGACCTAAGTACTTTCTTTCCTTCCATATCTACTTACTACGGTGTTCACAAAATTATCATCTGAAACTTGATGGTGACTCATGTTTAGCAATAAGGCCACCAGATACTCCATTAGCATCTACATTTAGGTCCCTATTAACATTTTCAAGCACTAAATAGACTTTTGATTAAATGTTTTTAACACTCTGTAATGTAATGTAATGTTACGCAGACAGAAGTTTTTATTATTACTCCACCAAGGAATGCAAAGTTATGTGACGATCCGCGTACGTTTGTCTGTTAATCTATCCTTCCGTCTGTTAACAGCGTTACTCAAAAACAGACTAACGGATTTGGATGTAATTTTCAGGGAAGGCCAGAAATGACACAAGGACCACCTCATTAGATTTTGGCAGTGATGTGGCTTATAGTCTGGATCCACAGATTTGTTAAAGATTTCTGTATCATTGTGAGATAGCGTCACGGCGTCACTGTAACTATGACAACAAGTGAACACTATGTCAGCTGCCTGCTGATGATCACATGATTGCAGTCCCACTACAAATCCACCGCTGCGGACTTATCGGGACTTATGTGTTGGAAATGATATAAGCAACAATTGATTAAATTGTGGGGGTGTTTCCACCAGTGCCAAAATCTAATCACTTGATCTTTGTGTCATTTCTGACCTTCCCTGAAAATTTGCTGGTAACAGATGGAAGGACAGATTAGCAGACAAGCATATGCCAATCATCACATAACTCCACCGTGTTCCTTGGCGGAGCAATAAATTGCTTTCATTAAAAAAAAAGGCACATAAAACCAATTAAAAAGAACAGTCACTCAATTTTTGTAGTTCTAAACTCAGCAAAAACATCCCAAAAATGTAGTCTGGGCCCTAATCTCATTTCCTAAATGATGTGAATGCATGACCCGTGTATCCAGGTCAAACGTTGGCATGCTGAGTGAGAATCCATGGTGCATGTAAATACAATGATTTGACTTACAGCGGATTAACACACTGCAGTGACGATGAAACTGCAATGTATCGGTTAGAACGAGACATTTTCCTACAGAAATGTCAGAGTTCAGTCAGAAACACTAGACAGAAGCTAGTCAGAACAGAAATAATTTGAAAGATCCTCATTAAAAGTGTGTGTTTTCTGTATGTATATGTAGGTTTAATGAGCCATTAGCTAAGTTTTGCAGGAGTCTTTTATCTGAAGTCAGCTGAGAGCTGTTTCTGGATCTGGTAACTTAAATTTCCTTCTGCTCTTGTATTCTTTTCCAGGTTGACCTTGCAAAGTTACCTGGCGAGTTTTTTTTTTTTTTTTTTTAATTGTGTTGTTCAGCTAATGGTGTTGCTATGTGACACGCCCTTCACTATGGCAACAGATGATGCTCACCTGAACATGAGAGACCCATTGTTGTCTTCATGTTCCTATCATTTAAATCAACAAGTCTAATTCGATTTATTTTACAATCTGTTAATAGATTAACATTCATTAAATTACTATTGAAGTCTAGAAATGGAGCTTTATTTATCTGACATATTAAATGTTGCACTACACAACATTATTAATGAGGCTTCTGTGTTTTTAGACATTAAATGCCAGAACAAACTGACTAAAAAATGCTTTTTGTGTAAGAGCCATGATTGCTCTAACCAAAATCAAACATTAACACAAAATATAAGGGCAATAATAATTATACATGTGCAATAATCTGATGATGTGCAAGGACTGATGAATTTTTGTGTTTTTTTATTTTATTCTCAGTTGCACTCCAGGGCACTTTAGGCACTTTGTTGCTTTAATTCTGTTTCTTTTCTATTTTATTCTAGTTTAAAATCTTTATCCCAGTCTTTTAACTTTTTTACGACACCTACGGTACCTTCAATTTCATTGTACAATGATAATAATGACATTTTATCCCATTCTATTCTATTCTGTTACATCTCTGTTTTAATGTGCAGCTACATTCGTTATCTTTCTTAGTGTCCTGTGACATGAGAATTCTTTAAAAAAGACACCAAACTGTGCAACAGAAGCTAATCTGTGTGTGTCACGTCTCTGACTATTATGCAACCCAGAGCCCGACTTCAAAGCCCCTCAGAAACAGAAAAAAAAACGGATTTGCCACTTCCCCTTGTTGTGAGCCTCTTTGACCGGGGAGCCCTTCTCTTTTGATCTGTTGTACCCCTTAATTTTCTCTAATTCCAGATTGTCCATGACAGCATGCATGACTACCTCTGTGTAATCCCGTCCTGTGCTGTTTTTGTTGCCCTTGTAGCTCCATGGCCTTCGCCGCCCCCTGCTCTCTGCCTCTGGGAGGTAGCCTTCAAAGGCTCTGCTCGGTGCGATGGGCGACCAGCTGAGGGATGGAGATGGACAGAATCAAAGGACATGCTCCCTCCACTGTGACTAGATGAAGGGACGCTCACCTTCTTCAGGAAGTGTGAACCAGACTGCACCAATACGAAAACATATTAGTTCCTCTGGAGTCATCTTCTAAGAGCAGGGTCAGATTTTTTTTTTTTGTTTGTGTGCTTTACTCCTTCAGCATCAGTCGTATGCTGACTGTCCATCCTTGTGATGTTGGTTATGAGTTGTCCATCTGCCACCAATGAACCAGAGAGCTGTAGCAGCGAGGGCAGCAGCTGCACCACGTCCTCCATCACTACCTCGGGTCCGTCCTCTATGTCTGGACACTCTCACTCCGCCCTGCCTTCCCTCGACCCCGACGCCACCCGGCATGAAGCCCCACCGCCTCCACCCCTCCCGCCCCCACCTCCAGGGGCGCCCCCGCCGCCTCCACCCCCAGCCACCGCCAACCACAACGTCAGGAAGAAGCGTCGCGTGCGCAGCTTCTTCTGGAAGCCGATCCCAGAGGAGAAGGTCCGCGGGAAGCCCAACATCTGGACAATGGCGGTGCGACAGCAGCAGTACCAGATCGATGTCCGCTCCGTGGAGGAGCTGTTTGGGCAGCAGGAGGAGGCGGCGGCTGGCGTACGCGGGGCGATGCCGAACACCGGAAGCTCAGCTCGAGTGACCCGATCACGGTCCTTTAAGGAGAGCAGCAAAGATGAGGTGAGCAAAGGCATAGTCCTTGTAGAACACCTTTTGTGATCACGATTTATCTTACTAATCTAAACATCTGGCAATGTGGCTAGAAACATTGACATTTTTAAATGTATACTTCAAACCCATCTCTTTTGTCTTGCTTATATGAGTGTTCTACCATAGTTTGGGTTTTTATTAATTTTTATTTTATTTTATTGTTTTTTTCTTAATCTTTTATATTATTTTATTATTTTCACTCATATTGTTTATTATTAGTTTTAGTTTTTGTTCATTTATTTTTATTTTATTGTTTTTTCTTACTCTTGATATTTTAGAATCTTTAATTATTTTCACTAATGTTATTTATTATTATTATTTCGTTTTTATTTATTTATTTTAGAATTTTTTCTTATTTTTTTATGTTATAATCTTTTGTTTTATTTTCACTGATATTATTTATTATTAATACTTTGTTTTTATTTATTTATTTTAGAATTGTTTCTTAATTTTTCTGATTATTTTCCACTAATATTATTCCATGACACCATGTGCAGAAGTCCTTTTTCTGGTTTAACTTTTTATATTCTGTGTATTGTTCAATCAAAATGTAAAGCACTTTGAATGACGTTGATTTGTTTTGAAAGGTGCTGCAGAAATAAAATTTGATTTGATTTGATTTGAACTGAAAAAAGCGAGTACAGTTTGAAAAATCAGATTCGATTTAATTAAGTTAATTATCAGTTAGTGGAAACATGGAGTCTCTTACCATCCACTGCAATGTCTTCAATGTAGTTTTACTCACTTAAAATACCATAATTCATTAAAACACCACTGTATTACAGAGAGTGTATCTTGGCAGAGGCTGAAAGTTAACTTGATCCTCTGAAGTGCACATAGCTCCTGAACGCACCACCCATGAGGTTAGAAAGTCCCACATTCATAAATAACAAAGCTGCAGTGCATCAGTCTGCTCTGCTCTTACTGTATCATAATATCCCTGCAGGGACAAGTTAGGTAAGTGTGCTAAGTTACAGCGTTTCTTTGTCTGTAAAAAATATATATTCGTGTTCATAAACCGAACAAAAGCATGCTTGCATCATTGTGTACTCCTGGAAAGTAACATGTGAACTGTAAGGCAATACCTGCAAGAGGAAAGTGAACGAAACTTAGTAATTAACTCACAAAAACTCAGAATCAGAGTTGTTATTGAACGCTCCTGTGGGAGATTCAGGAAATTCTCTGCACAGAAACTTCATGAGAAAGTGTGATTTTTTTTCTAGTATGCTTGCTAATTATTAAGTAGTTTATCACTGCTGTTAACCATAAATTTCTTTATTAACTAAGTTGTTTTTTTCTTTTTTATTTATTAATGAACGGCTTAGTGTACAAAATGTCACAGGACAGTGGAAAACCCAGTCTGACATATTGATAATTGCACATTTTTCTCCAATCTACATTCATTTTACAATGTTATAAACAGTGAGAGGGTAAATCCTCATATTTGAGAAGCTGGAACTGATCACTTTTGTCTATTTTTTGTCTTGTTGAAGAAATTCAGTCGGTCATTTATTATAAACTGATTAATCAACTTAGCATTCTATCACTGTATTACAGATGGTGTGTCTTGGCAAAGGTGAAAAACTACAACTCTGTCGTATTTTTTCCTCACTCTGGATTAATTTTTCACTGCATTATAAAGTCCTGCACCTCTACGGAAACAGATCAACCATTGCAAGAAGTAGAAAGACCTTAGACACATGTTTTGTGCAACATAGCAAAGTTATCAATGTTATTTATATGTTTTGTTGTAAATTCTAAAAGAAAAACACAAGATAGTTGAAAATCTTTAATGACTGGACTCTATTATTCCAAGTGCCCACATACAGCTCTACAACCTGTGCCTCTGCGTACTATAGATATTTCAATACTTGTATTTTTCATTTGTTTTTATCCTTTTCTCCTTACCTGCCCTGTGTAAACACTGCCTGCAGTTCAATCAAAAACACACTGGTCACAGCTGAGCCACTAATGACTTTCCAGTTACAGTGAAAAGTGCAGATTGTTTTGTTTTCTGCAGAGTCTGGTTTTGCAAACAGTTGATTTTTGGAGAGTTTTTCAATGAGAGACGTAGAATTAAGTGAATTTGATAAAATATCACGATTTTAAGTTGGTTTGGTGACCGAATGGTGCATCACACTGGATTAGTTCATTAAGGACCATTGGAAAATTCATATTATGTCAAGTCTTTATTGTTTGGATAAATGGTTCCATTTTTATGATTTGTTTTGCGGAGCTTCAGAGACTTAATTGAATGATATCTTCTCACCTGTAGTCACTGTCTTTAGATGAAACCATACAAGTGTCTAATTGTCATTTAAAAGCTGTAATTAGAGCTTGCGATGCAGCCTTTTTAAACATGTACATATTGTACCGTACAGTCACTTGTTCTAGGAAGTCAGTTCAAGCTGTTGTTAGTGAAGGAGTTGTGAACAAACGTGTGGCTCGGGGGAATATCAGGGTCCCAGTGGGAATGTAGGTAAGACGACAACAACAACCAGGAGTGTGGGTACATGTGTGTGTCTCACTGTGCGTTTATTCACGTCATAATGACTTCCCTATTTTTTCACTTTTCTACTTTTTTCAGATCAGCATCCTCGACTCAAAGAGGGGCATGAATGTGGGCATTTTCCTCAAGCAGTTTAAGAAGTAAGTCCTCCACTGGCTACCTGAGTGAAAAGCAGCTTACATAAATCCTCACGGAACATAAGCGACTGGTGACAAATTAAAGAAAAACAACTTTTTTTTTCTTTTTTTTTTCAAGTTTTTTTTTGGCCTTTAAGCTTGATTGGATGGGGACAGTGTAAAGGCAGACAGGAAAGTAGGGAGAAGAGTAGCGGGAAGACATGCAGTAAAGGGCCGTGAGCGGGAATCAAACCCAGCCGCTGCATCGGGGACTAGCCCTGTACATGGGTCGCCTGTTCAACCAGTTGAGCTATCCAGGCACCCAGAAAAACAACTTAAAAAAAAAAACAAAAAAAACTTAGCGTGTTACTGGTTCAATCTGTGCCCGCAGAACCGACTGATTTATCAATTCCTTTTTTTTCCCCTTCATCAGGTAAAATTCATTAACTAGCTATAAATTATGACAAACATTTTGTCTAATGAAGGTGTAAAGACATGAATTTGTTGATAAAGTGAGAAAATATTACTAACTCCTCACGATGCAATGCAAATTTCCCATTAAACATGCTTCTGGTGTGTTTTTTGGTATTTTAGTGTGTGTTCTATACTGCTGGTTTGTGTTTTGGTCCAACCTATACAGTTGTTATGTAACTGAATTACTATGTGGTGACTGGGAGACCCTCTCGTCTGCATTCCTTCTGTTTCTCTACACATATACGGTGTATTTGTGATATTTCTGTCGGATTAATGTCGTAAAACTCAGCTTTGTTGTGCATTAAAGACGAGAATTTAGAGTCCAGAATATTAGGCTGTGTAGAAGGAATAATTGGACGGTGAACCTGCATCATGTTTATTTAGCTGACAAGCAATTAGGAGGGCAGTGAGACTTCTAACAAAATATTTCTGCATCACTAATGAGCAAAAACTCCCTCTAAAGTAGCCCAAGACTCCACTGAGAGGTAGCTCAACTTTAGATTAGTGGAAAGATTATTTTTATCCTTCCTCATGGTTGTTTTTTTCTTCTTTATATCACTTATGAAGCTGTTTGTGCTGTGGCCTGAGAGATCCAACGGTTTCAGTCTGTGTTTTAGGTCCTGCTGAGAAGAATCTGTCAAATCCATTAAAACTGAGGGAGATTAGGGTCAGAATCTGTGTCAGTTTTTCTAATAGGCTTTCGTAGAGCTCCATTGTTTAGAATTAATTGGTTCAGGAAATCTCAAGGTGTGTTCCACTGGACTGTGTTATATAAATTGTCTGGGGCAGTGTGCAGAAGTAGTGTGGGAGGCCTGTGTTTGCATGATGCTCCATTTGCATGGCTCCCCACTGTATTTTAATGGCATTTGCCTGTGAGCCATACTGTACTGAGTCAAGACCGAGTCTGAGCATTGACCTCATCACAGTCAGTGTTTAGTTTGTTTGCCACGTTTCATTTCATTGCTACTAACAAGTTTTAGTCCTCAGTTCTGTACACAGTATCATCTGTATGTACAGTACAATTCTTACTGGGTTTGCAGATTCTTTGAGTCAGTTTTTTACTCCATTACTTTGCAGAGCTCAAAAAATTTGGGCCAAGATACAGTCCCATGACATGAAAGAGTAAAAAAGTTTTGCCAATGGTTTGTCTTTCATATCACACCTGCAGCAGCAGGACACCAGTCATAGGGAGGAATTCATTCTCTATATTTATGAACTGACCACACTTAGTGGAGTAACCTTTGTTGGTTTGTTTTTGTTGTTTTATGCAGCGGATCATATATGCATTTCCCTCAGTGTATTTTGTACACATGTATAAGATTAGATTCAACCTTATTGTCACTGCACAGAGAACAAATACATTATCAGCAACATACAGTTTAGCAAAAGAAGCAGTTTAAGATATGATGTGTATAAAGTGGAGATTTTATTGTGTTGCTATAGCTTTTGGTTTATTTTGCCTGTTTGCTGAGGCCAAACCAGACACCCAACTTTCTCAGGAACAGTTGGATTTAGTGCTTTTATCTGTTTTTGTGGGGGCAGCCAATAAAAGAGAGCACCTGTGCAATTTATCATTGAACTTAACTGAACCAAGCTGTCCGTCTTTCAGGTCCAACCGCTCCATTGTTGAAGATATACGACGAGGAGAAGGGAAGATTTACGGAGCAGAGCTGCTCAAAGACCTGCTGAAGCTGCTGCCTGACGTAGAGGAGGTCTGTGTTTGTCTAACTGTCTGTGGCGGTTTAATAAAGCTTGAATAGCGTAATGTTGTTGAATGATATGTGAATCAAAGTACTGAGCTTCCTCTTCTTTTATTTTCTCCGCAGATCAAGAAACTGCAGGCGTTCAAAGGCGATCCAGACAAGCTGACGCTGGTTGATTCCTTTATGTACCTGCTGATCCAGGTGCCACGGTGAGTTAACTTTAATGGTCATGAACGCCACTCAGAAACATGAGGTCAGAGGTTTGACAGTCAGTGGGTATACAGTTAAATGTTGAGGACAGAGTTGTAATAAATTGGTCTAGCAGAGGTATTGTTTATATACACTGATCAGGCATAACATTGTGATCACTGACAGGTGAAGTGAATAACACCGATTATCTCTTCATCATGGCTCCTGTTAGTGGGTTGGATATATTTGGCAACAAGTGAACATTTCGCCCTCAAAGTTGATGTTAGAAGCAGGAAAAATAGGCAAGCGAAAGGATTTGAGGCAGTTTGACAAGGGCCAAATTGCGATGTGTAGATGACTGGGTCAGCACATCTCCAAAACTGAAGCTCCTGTGGGGTGTTCCCGGTCTGCAGTGATCAGTATCTATCAAAAATGGTCCAAGGAACAGTGGTGAACTGGTGACAGGGTCATGGGCGACCAAGGCTCACTGATGAACGGGGGGAGGAAAGCTGGCCCATGTGGTCCAGTCCAACAGACCAGCTACTGTTGCTCAGACTGCTGAAGAAGTTAATGTTGGTTCTGATAGAAAGGTGTCAGAATACACAGAGCATCACAGTTTGTTGTGTGTGGGGGCTGCACAGCTGCAGATCAGTCAGGGTGCCCATGCTGACCCCTGTGGTCCACCAAAAACACCAACAATGAGCACATAAGCATCAGAACTGGACCATGGAGCAATGGAAGAAGGTGGCCGGGTCTGATGAATCACGTTTTCTTTTACGTCATGTGGATGGCTGCGTGTCTCTTACCTGGGGAACACATGGCACCAGGATGCATGATGGGAAGAAGGCAAGCTGACGGAGGCAGTGTGATGCTTTAGGCAATGTTCTGCTGGGAAACCTTGGGTCCTGCCATCCATGTGGATGTTACTTTGACATGTAAACACTTACCTAAGCATTGTTTCAGACCATGTGCACCCTTTCATGAAACGGTATTCCCTGATGGCTGTGACCTCTTTCAGCAGGATAATGCACCGTGCCATGAAGCAAAAACAACTTTCAGGACTTAAAGAATCTGCTGCTAACATCTTGATGCCAGATACCACAACACACCTTCAGGGATCTAGTGGAGTGCAGGCCTCGATTGCTCAGGGCTGTTTAGACAGCAAAAGGGTGACTGACACAGTACTGGGCAGGTGGTCATGATGTTATGCCTGATCGGTGTATTTAATTATTACGGTGAGAAAAAGTGCATTTAATTTTGATCTGCCCTCCTTTAGATGGTAAAATTTGCAAGTATTAAATTTTTTTTTCACTTCATGTCACTAAAAGCCATTTTCCACAGTTTGATATTCATATTGAGAAAGCACTAAAACACTTCACATGTTATTTTCTCCAACAACACCAGATGATAGCATATTAAAATGGTTTTTCAGAGGATGCAGTGAATCCTATCATTTCAGTAACGATGCAAACATTTAGGATAGAGTTTCTTCTCTTACTGCAACTCAGATAAAGACATGTTAAGTCAACCCGTGCTGGCTCTGCCTCCTATTTACTCGTCAATAATCGTTTTAAGCCACTGTTTTGCCAATTTCAACCGTTTCTGCTCCGTCTCTGACAGTTTCGAGGTTCGGATCGAGGCCATGGTCCTCCACGAAGAGTTCTTCCCATGCTGTGCAGTGATGGGACACGAGATCGATGTCGTCCGAGTCGCCACTAAAGGTGATAACACGCAAGCTCTGCTATCTTCACACACACACACACACACACACACACACACACACACACACACACACACACACACACACACACACACACACACACACACACACACACACACACACACACACACACACTCAGAAGCTCAGACAGGTGACCCAGAAATCTGAGCTGTTAGCGATGCTGAACAAAAAGTAGGAGCATGTCACCTGAGAGATGGAAAGAGACGGCTGTGTCATGTTTGGTGTTGTTTTGTTAATTCCAAATGAAACGCTACAAATGATGTTGTTGACTATAAACAACTGCAAAAATGTCCTAAGTTTTTGTTTAATTTTACTTAAAGTTAGCGGAAACCTTACATTAAATATGAATGACACAAGACTTAAGAATCTAGAGCCATGCTTCCAGCTGACCAGCTATCCAAAATGCTGCTATTTCCCAAAATAAATTGAATTCTGACTCTTTCTCCTCACTAAACCTGCATAAAAACATACTATTGAATGTTTAATTTGTAAGTATTTTCCTACTAGGCAGGTATCTGTTAATTAACTCAAGTTGTCTAATTGTAAAAAATAAATAAATAATCAAATAAAACAGTCTTTGTTTTTCATTGTAGGTTAATTTACCTGTAAGAGACAGAATATCAACCAAAAAATCCAGAAAAACACATTATCTACCAGTTATAAATTATTGTCTAGTTGATTAAGGGAAATGAGTATTTAATCCCCCAGTAGAACATGTCTTGGTGGAGTAACTCTTGTTGGCTTATTTTTGTATGATGATGTTATACTAATATTTCCCTTTTAAATCATCCCTTTAATCACCAAACGTTATGGTTAGAGGACAACTGCTTGATTTGAAGTTGAATTGTACTTTTTTTTTTTTTTTTTTTAAATCCAAAATGTTGCACGACATTTCCCAAAATAAGTGGAGGTGTAACTCTTTCTCCTCACTAAATCTGCATAAAAACACACTGTTGAAAGCATTTTCTTAGTGGGCAGCATCGGTCAAAATTGTCACGCCAACATCAAAGTTGTATAGATGCATGAGAAAACTTTAGCAAATCGACCCATTTTGACTGTGTAGCTCCCAATGACACAAGCATAACTGATATATTTACCTTCTGTTGTCGTATCCATAATGCAGGGATGTTCTGGGTGTTTATGAGCTGAACCAGAAAACGTATTTTTTGTGCCTCGGTGATCATTTTCGCTGAGTCACACTCTGTATTGGAAACGCTCCTCTGCAGCACCGTGACCTTTTCACTGCATTGCAGGCCAATCAGCTCAGCACTGCGTGGGACAATTAAGTGGAACTTTTATGACACAGTTTAATTAAAGCTTTCAGCTGTGTTTAACATTTACCCTTACAGTCAGTAGGAAAAGGCCAGATGGTCGGACATAAGAAGAAATTTCCTTTAACGTAATGAATCTGGAATGGCCACATTACTGCTGCTGATAGATTTCCTGTTAGGTCATGGAAAGTGAGAATGAAATAGTGTGTAATGAGTCACTGCGATCTGCTCTGGAGTGTCTAACTGCGTTTATATCGATCTCTTCCTGTAGAGCTGATGGGCTGTGAGGAGCTACATGCCATTCTTCATCTGGTGCTGCAGGCTGGAAACATCATGAACGCTGTGAGAGCTGTTAAAGTTCACTTCACAATCATTATCACTCTGAGTTAAACAAGACAGCTGGTGTTACTTTATAGTTTTATTATTGTTTTTTTATTATTTTGTATATGTCTTCACTTTTACTTCAAAGCAAGTAAAGCATGTAAAAGTACAAAAAAGTAAAATTTCCAAAGAAATTTAGGGGATTTTTTTGGCATAAAAATGGCCCCTACTAGTGTGAAACGTAATTTATGGAAACTTTCCCCAACACTTAATTAAATTTAATTCGCTGATTTAGATCAATTACAGTGCTGTGAAAAAGTATTTCCATATGTCTTCTGTTTTTGCATATGTCTCACACTTAAATGTTCCAGATCTTCAAACTAGTGTCTATATTTATTGAATATTAGACAGAGATAACCCACAAAACACAAAATGCAGTTTTTAAATGATGATTTATTGAATATCACCCATGTGAAAAAATACTTGCTCCCCCTGAACCTAATAACTGGTTGGTCCCTTGGCAGCAACAACTGCAGTTGAATGTTCAGTCTTTTACATCACCATGGAGGAATTCTGGTCCACTCTTCTCTGCAGAATAATTTTAATTCACTCATATTAGAAGGTTTTCCAGGATGAACGAGCCATAAAGTGATGTTTAGGTTCAACAAACCTGGCAGTAGTCATATGTGAGTATGAAATCATCATCTAAAAATCGCCTTTTGTGTTTTCTTGGGTTATCTTTGTCTAACAATAAAATTTGTTTGATGATCTGAAACATCTACATGTGACAAATATGCAAAAATAGAAGATTTCTGCAGGGGGGAGTGAATACTTTTTCACAGCACTGTGCATTGTTTTGTTATAGTTAAATGCAAAGCAGTTTCCTGACATAGCTGTACTTTGGCACCATTACTGAGACAAATAAATGGACCGTTTGTTAGAGATGGTAACAGCAGCCTAGGATAAAGAATGGCTGGTCAAAGGTAACAAAATTTGCCTACCAGCACCTCAACATCTCAACACTTAGTACATTAGATCTAGTTTTTAAACCTCAGAGGTCCTCAGAGAAAAATCCTCCAACGACTGGGTGGAGCATTTTTCTGTCTTGTACAAATCTTGTTCTCAGTCTGTGGTCAGCTAAGCTACCCATCCCTGTGCAGACTGAAGAGAAAAAATATTTGCGGACAGTTCATCCTGGAAAATCATCTAATGTGACTGAATTCAAACTATTCTGCAGAGAAGAGTGGACCAGAATTCCTCCATGGTGATGGAAAAGACTGATCACAAGCTGGAACAAACATTTAACTGCAGTTGTTGCTGCCAAGGGACCAACCAGTTATTAGGTTCAAGGGGGCGGGGGGCAATTACTTTTTCACAGGGGTGATACAGGTTTTCAACAAATCATCATTTAAAAATGCATTTTTCATTTTGTGGGTTGTCTCTGTCTAATATTCAATAAATACAAACATTAGGGTCAAACATGAAGATCTGGAACATTTAAGTGTGAGAAGTATGCAAAAATAGAAGATATCAAACAGTCAACCTTGTTCTTCCTTATATTTTACAGAGGAATGAACTCTATGAGGCAAGAGGGATCATATGTCAGCAGCCTTGTCCTTTAACATCTTGCTGGTTTTTGTAATAAAGTTCATTTTTCCCCTCTGTTCTCAGGGCGGCTACGCAGGAAACGCTGTTGGATTCAAGCTGTCGTCCCTCCTCTCTCTGGCTGACACCAAAGCCAACAAGCCAGGAATGAACCTGCTGCATTTCGTGGCCATGGTTAGTAAAGCTCTGCTTATACAACGCCATTAAGATCTATATCTTATGTAATCCTGATGTAATGATGTGGTTTTCTGCCTTTTCAGCTTTTAATGCTGAAAGCTTCATACAGTTACTGTCTGAGTTACTTAATAAGCTGCATTAAGTCAAACCTCTACTGTATATACTTTTATGTAAGAATAGTAATATAAGATTCTATTTTTGAACACAGTTTTTTTTTTTTAATCTGAGTTGAAATACATAAGCTTTAAGACAAACCCAGAGGAAAATCTTACTGCTCAAAGTTTGCTCTTCTATAGCTTAAAATTCACAAGGAGATATAGGTGAGAAAGGAGGAGAACAATTGGCAACAGGAGTCAAACTTGAAATTTAAAGGAGATAATTCGACTAATGGTTCCATTTTTGTCATGTGAGCTGTATATGCACTATATTTTATACAAATATTATACAACCACTATAATGAATTATACTGAGAAATCTTCCTAATATTTTGTCAAACCTATTTTATACAAATAACTGTGTAAATGCACATTTATAGATATATATGTGTGTATATATACATATGCATATACAGCTCACATTGAGAAAATATGGATCCATTAGTCGAATTATCTCCTTTAAATCTCAACTTTGACTCCTGTTGCTAATTGTTCTCTTCCTTTCTCACTTATATCTCCTGGTGAATTTGAGGAGAAAAATATGAGAAACGTAACAGACAACATCTAAGCTAAAATAAGCCTAAAATAAGAATCATAGTGTTGTGTCCCCAGCTATAGAAGAGCAAACTTTCAGCAGTAAGATTTTCCTTTGTGCATAGTCTAGTCAGACAAATCTTCAGTATTTCAATAATGTGTAGGAGATGATTATGTTTCAGTTAGAGAGAATGCATTTGAGAAACAGTGTCCAGAGATCACAGGGGGGCAGGTGGACAGCAGATGGTGACAGGAAACAGAAAAGAGCCAAGCAGTTACATAACCGAGCACAGAATACTGCCTTGGCACAGCGATGAAGCCACTTTACCTCGGAAAGCACCAAACAGTTGGATGTAAATTGTTTTACTGTGTCTCTACACTCAGGAGGCGAAGAAAAAAGATGAGAAGCTGCTCAAGTTTCCAGAGAAACTTCAGGATGTCCAGAGTGCAGCCAGGTAAACGGAGAGAATGAGTTGTGTCGAGTAAGAGTTAAACTCATTATAAATGTTGTAGTCCTAAACATACAGAGTCTAACTATATGCAGATGACACCTAACTCTACTGAAGGAATGCATCAGTTGAAGAGGATGTTGGCCACACATTTATTTAAACTTGCTCCTATGAACACTTATACCAGGAGTGTCAAACATATAGATGACTTTGCAAAGTGTCACAAATTAAACTGTGAGTAAGCTGACTTGATGTAAAACACTGCTTCAGACACTTTCGTACCTTGAAGACTACAGTTCTGTGAAAATGCAAACTTACTGTGGAAGTATTTAAAGACATTGAACTTTGTGTAATATAATGTCAGTCAAACAAGTTTGGTTTGTTGGAACTCTATTGCTGATCCACTGCCACGACTTTTATGTATTTTTTTTATGAATTTTATACATTTACAAGGGAAGAGGACAACTTAACCTTCTTTCTTAATTTTGAGTCAGTTCAGGTGGTCAGGATTACTACACAGATGTGGAAATGAATGTAAATTTAAAATAATTTCTAGATCTTGACAAGTTGTTTTGATCATAAAGTAAAATACTATATTGTTCAGTTCCAGATATGTGGGACTGAATCTTTTGAGCCTTTGTAGATACTCTGTGATCTGTAAGTTGTGATGCACAAGTGATCAACTGAGGCATAATATTGTTGAAATTACAGGTTTCAGTCTGTTCATAATGTTTTGCAAAAAGATAGTTGATTAAATGTGAACATTATCAGAAAGTACTAGTGATATTAATATTGAAACATTAGCTTTTTCTGTACATTGTACTAGCAGGGCGTTAAATATAACAAAATATTGCATGACAGCATCGTTGTTATTCTAAGTCTGATACAGAGTGAGTTCAGGAGTTGAGGAAAGCCTCAGGCAAGCTGTTAATCAGTTATCAATCAGCAGCCATACAGGAGACATCATAGAGCTCAGAAGATGGAGCAGTAATTTCGAAAACGGCCATCTGCACACTTAATAGAAGGCCTAGTTTAGTCATTCAGACCATAATGAATCATTGAAAAACTACTGACTTGGTGTTTCCTGAGATGCTGATAGATTTTAAATGGGAGCCTGATTGTGAAGGTGTTACATCTTCACTGATAGTCCAGCCTCATTACTACAAACTCACATCGGACTTAAGTGCAGCAGTTAAACAGTCGTGTTCGCAGCACAGTGTCAGGCTCTGCTGGCTTCACAAGGTCATCGCTGTGTGTGGTGGCAATGCAGATCCTGCAGCACAGAGCCAAGATTCCTCCTCCCCTCCTTCCTTCACCAGGATACAGAATGTAAAAACATCAGTCTGACAGTGCATTCAGCAGAAATGTTGTCATGTGTTGTGCCTATTTGCAGTCAGCACTGTTGTTATATTGCATGTAATACCCTGCACAAATATTATGTTTTCCTGATTTTTCTGCTGTTTTCTTGTAGAATCTCAGTGGAAAACATTGAGGTGGAGTTTTCCTCCTTGTATGTCCGAATCAAATCCCTGGAGGAGAAGGTTCAAGGAGACCAGGAGCTACTGCAGCAGCTGAAGCCTTTTCTGCAGGTGAAGCAGCAGCAGCAGTTATGTAATACGTTACAGACACAGAAAGTTGGATCAGAGCCACTGTACATTGCAGAAGCTGCTGACTCGAGCGCTGTAGATAATCACAATGATAAAAAAGTGGATCCATTAAAAATGTATGTGTGTGATGTCCTGTCTCAGAGTTCAACACAGACACTGCAGGACCTAAAGAGACGCAGGCTGGATCTGCGTAAAGAGGGCAATGCTCTCATCGATTTCTTTTGCGAAGATAAGGACACCTTCAAGCTGGATGAGTGCTTCCGGATCTTCCAAGACTTCTGCATTAAGTTCAAGAAAGCTGTTAAGGTCGGTGTGAGTGCAAAGACGACTCTTGCTTATTGCAATTCTGATCCTGTTTTTGTAGATTTGGAAATCTGTCCGGTCTGGCATAGAAACACTGCTGAAATCTGACAAGACTGAAGGCAAAACCCACAAGCAGACAACTGAAATGATTTTGTAGAGGTTAGCCAAACTCTTCATGGAAATTAAAGCAAACAACATCAGACACGATTGGGAGAATTAGTTTAAGTTTCAGCGTTTCATATTGTGGCGTAGTTTGGCTTGTTTGCAATGAGGTTGCACGAGGTACTTATCAATAGCCAGTGTTTTAGCTGCAGTAGATTTCAGTTGGTAAGCTGTCAGTTTGGAGAAATAGTGGCCCAAATGAATAAATCAATTTCAGTTTAAGTGTATATCTAAATAGCTTTTCCTCGCTTTTTTATAACGATTTACAAATAAGCTCTGAGATGCAGTGTGCTACCATCTCTGCTGCTGATATTTGACATTTTAAGGCAATATGTTAAGAAGAAAGATGATGGGAAACATTGATAGTGTCGTTTCAGAAAACTACAGATCCCTATGAAAATGTTTGCTATGAATTGTTTAAAGCACCCAAAAATGTATAAAAAATATTAGGTCAACATTTCAACCTAAAACTCGATTGAAATATTTTTTAACAACTGTTATTTCCTGATGTTTAATGCTATACAGATTTACTTAAACTACCAGAAGCTACCAGACTCCAGTGGAAAAAATTGTAATTTTACTTCATATAAAACTGATCCACTGCCCTCAATCGGTTATTTACGTTACTGTGTTCAAATCCAGAGTAGCACGCTTAAATACATAAGTTTGGAAATTAAAATACCAGCAAAGACCAGCAACTCTGGTATTCTGTGAAATTAAAATGACTATATTTGTCAACAGACTCTGGTGGCTTTAAAGAGAGCATAGATAATATAAGAACTTCCTGTAACAGTACCACCATACAATAACAGCTTCCTGTAACAGCACCACCATACAATAACAGCTTCCTGTAACAGCACCACCATACAATAACAGCTTCCTGTAACAGCACCACCATACAATAACAGCTTCCTGTAACAGCACCACTATACAATAACAGCTTCCTGTAACAGCACCACTATACAATAACAGCTTCCTGTAACAGCACCACCATACAATAACAGCTTCCTGTAACAGCACCACTATACAATAACAGCTTCCTGTAACAGCACCACCATACAATAACAGCTTCCTGTAACAGCACCACCATACAATAACAGCTTCCTGTAACAGCACCACTATACAATAACAGCTTCCTGTAACAGCACCACCATACAATAACAGCTTCCTGTAACAGCACCACTATACAATAACAGCTTCCTGTAACAGCACCACTATACAATAACAGCTTCCTGTAACAGTACCACCATACAATAACAGGTTCCTGTAACAGTACCACCATACAATAACAGCTTCCTGTAACAGCACCAAAATACAATAACAGCTTCCTGTAACAGCACCACTATACAATAACAGCTTCCTGTAACAGCACCACTATACAATAACAGCTTCCTGTAACAGTACCACCATACAATAACAGCTTCCTGTAACAGCACCACTATACAATAACAGCTTCCTGTCACAGCACCACCATACAACATCACTCCAAAGAAACTGATCTGTCCCTTTACATGTTGTACATAATGGCTAAATTGTTCTTACCGAGCTATCTAACTGAGAAACCGATTGGGGAGAGGATTGCATCAGCATAAAAGGGTCTGCTTCAATAGCAAAAGAGGTTGTGCACACTGTTATTTGTTAATAAGTTATCATGATGATTCAGTGTTGAAATAACTTCAAAATACCCTTTAAGATAGGTGAATAATCAGGTCAAAAAGATACTTGAAGATCTGGAAATTTCAGCAGCAGAGTGTAAATAAATGCAGGGCTCAGATTGATTCATTATAACTGGCTAATATGAACGTACGTAACTCCTGTAAAGCTAAATCAGTTCAATAATATATACCAGATACATGCACTAAATGCACAGAGGTTATAGGAACACTGTGCAGAAAGATTAAAACATTTTTGGAAGAGGTCAGCGCTACATGTATGAAGAATTTCATTGGATCCTAAATTGTTTCTACTTGGTCTGTATCCACAAGAACATCATAAAAATGAGCAAATATTGATGAACCTCAGCTTTCTAAATGCTAAAAGGGTGATAGCTCTGTTTTGGAAGAAGGCTCACAGACCAAATATTACAAATTAGATGAAAGAGATGACATCTAACTTTCCACTAGAGAAAAAAATAACCTATATATTAAGGGACAAACAAAGGGAGTATGAGGAAGCTTGTGGACTGTTTCTTGATTTTATGATGGACTAGGTGGTTTATGTGTAATGTGGGTTGTTGTTAGTTGGTTGGAGGGAGCCATTTGTTTTGTTTTTTATTATTTTCTTTTATGAATGCATATGTTGAAAAAGAAGAAAGCTGCTTGAAATGATGCCCTCTTGTCTGACAACAAACTGTAAAATTCTCACCTTTGTGTTTCTCTCAGGACAACATGGACCGTGAGCTGAAGGAAGCCGCCCGGCAGCGTCGTCTCCGAGAGCTGGAGGAAAAGCGTTTTGCGTGGTCGGGTGCTGATCAAAGCGGCGGGTTCGGTCGCAGCAGCAGCGAGAACGACGTGGAAATGCTCACCAAGGAGGGTCTCCTGGACTTCTTCCAGCAAAGGTCTCAGAGTCCACACAGCCCACTGGGTCGCTCGGCCAGCGCCCGCCGCCACCGTCACACCATGACCTCCATAGCAGATCGGGAGCTCCAGGGATATCTGGAGCTATTCGGGAGCTCTGGGAATCCCACCGACTATTCCAAGTTTAACAGCCTACCTCGGTCAGGCCGAGCTCTCCAGCGGAAGACAGCTCCCTGGATTTTAGCCCAGAATGACAACCGAGAGCTGGGCTGTGACAGACAAGTGACATCTCCGCACGCAGAAACTGAACCTATAAGCCCACTGGCCAGGTTTTCCTCCTCTGGACTCAATAATAATGAGGACCCATACAACAACAACAACAATAATTACTCTTCTGTGTCGGAGGGCAGCACTCTGCCTCGGCCCTTTGGTGTCTTTCAGAAGCCTGCCCATCTTCCCAACCCAACAATTACCGGCCACATGAATGTCAGTGTGGAGAAGCATACGTTAGTCCGAGGTCCTCAAGCTTTTGACCTGCCAAGTCCAAACAACAACAGTAATCACATGCACTTTGTCAACCAGGGGGATGTTGTGGTGACGGATCTGGAACAGGAAAGACAGTCGCCTCCCAAGATTCTGGAAAACCTTCTACACGATAAAGTTAAAATAAATGCTTCTACACAGGCTGGAGTTTCTCCTGAAAAAGAAGAAGAGGACTACAGCACTTTTTCATCAACAACCTGCGACACTCCCCTCCCACTAGACACTTCAGTATCCAATAAGAAGCCAGTGTTTTACATACTAGACTGTACAGAAACGGACTGCTCGGTCACATTGGATTACTCTGAGGTTGAAAGCCCGTCGGCAAAAGACGGACTTCATTTGAGAACGAGTGATCAGGAGACGCAGCAAGATCCGAGTTCTCTGTCCTCAAATTTGGAGTCCATGTCACCCAACGACCAGTCCGTTTCAACCAGTGAGCTCTCAGCGCTGAAATCCGTGGACACGGCGTCCGTGACTCCGTCTGCCACCACAGAAGAGTGGGACACGGAGAGCTGTGACACAGCTGAGGGGAAACAGGGTGCAGAGAAAGACGCTCAGAGAAACAGCAGGAAACCGGCACAGACTAAGAGCAAAGCCAGCAAACCAACAAAGAGCGGTGGTGGTCGAGGTGTGCGAATGCTGACCAACAGTGAGAGCCAGGGCATGCGGAAAGTTGTGCCTATCAGCAAGCTCACCAGGGCGGGCAGCAGCAAGCGAACAGAAAGGCCTTCAGTGGACGGTGGAGATCCACGTCGGCCTCTCCGTGACCAGAGCACCCCAGCCAGAGGAAGGAGCGAGAAGACAACCAGACCTCCTCGACACTCCAGTCTGCCTCCTGATGAGTCAAAGCAGCGGGCAGGAAGCCTCACAGGTAGCATTTCCAGATGGGCCCGCGACTCGATGCCAAGGAAAGCGTCCATCAACAAGCCGAGCGCCAAACCCCTGAGGAACATCCCCAAACCGGCGCCCGAGGAGAAGATGTGCCGCTCTACCATGAGAGCTCTCGCCCAAACTCAGACGCAGGCTGGAGCTTCCTCCGAGAACAGCAGCTCGCACACGCTCAGTGCAAAAAACTCCTCCGACGTCCCCAGCTTTGCCCGTAACACCGTAGCTTCAACTTCCAGGACCAAGAAGGAGCTGGGCCCGCCGTCCGTCCCCTCCACTCCATCTCGAAGCCCTTCTCTTCTGGGCCGACATGCCTCCGTGAAGCAGACTCGGGTGTCACCCACAGTTCAGACCAGCGAGGAACGGCCGCCCGGGACAAACCTGCGACGGGTGCAGAGCGTGAAGGCGGCAAGTCGTAGCACCTACCGCAGCGAGACCCCACCTCCACCTGCAACACGAGAGGATATCCGTAAGACTAGCAGCTTTTCCGAAAAGTCTGTGCAGCCAAGAGACTTGGTGACGTCCAGCAGAAGCACGAAGCCGAGCTGGAAGTGAAACAAAACGTGACGGAAACTGACTGCAGAAAGATGAGTTTAAGTTTCATCTGTCTTTCTGCTCTTCTTGCCCATCTACAGTGCAGTTATCCTCCCATTTCATGCAAAAATACAAGAATCTGAAAAACACATTAAGCTATCTCACCTTGTAAGGTTTAATCCAGTAGCCGGGTCTGTATCAGGTTTATGGATTGCAAAAGAGCAAGATGCAATGAACTCCTCCACATGCTCTTGTTTTGTTTGTACAAACAAATCAGCTGTTCACGACTTCCTTTTTTTTTCTAAGGGGGTGGGGCATTAACAAAACTGACAAATGGCAAATTGGTCTTTTTAGATGGAAGCTTTTTTGCCTGCTTAGCTGTCTGTGTACTGGATGTGCAAGTGTCTGTAATGATATCAATGTCGAACACTACTGACTTTGTTGATGCTGCTATTTAGCTCTGACAATTGGAGACCAAGATTCAGTGTCTGTTTCATTCAGGGTTGTACCTTACCTTTGCTGCTGTTACAGTGTCTTAGTTTCGCTGCTCCTTCCCGTAGACTAACGGCGTTTTGTTTTTTGCTTCGTGGTTCCTTTGCTTTGATACCTCACAAAGATCGCAGTGGCCTTGTACCAGCAGAAAAAGTAGAATTTTTTGTTTGGTTCTGCATGACGAAGATGTAGACGAAATCTGATCGGTTTTAAAATAACTGCACTTTTTTTTTTTTATAAACAAATTCCTGGTATATTAATGTTGCCGCAATATATAAAGTCACAGATATTACACCAGTGTATACCAACCGTGGTACTCCTCGTACCTTGTTTATGTATGTCAGTAGTTTGTAAATGTGTTAGAACTCCTCCATAATATCTTGGAGTCGACGTGCACGTAGGAAACGTTTCCTATTTAGGCTAATACATGATAAACGCTAATGCTGTGAAAGAGAAGCATTGAATTCGTCTGAAACAACACTGAAAATTTCATCAGTCATGTGATTATTTTGACAGTCTGATCTCATTTTTCTACTGTGAAGGTTGTCATCTCATATTTTCTCGAAGCCTGCGCCTTTATTGACGTGGTTCAGTTGTTCTAAATGGTCATAATTCTGCCGAGCTCCAGTTTGTTCCTCTCTTGTGTTGCCATTAGAGTCTCGAGAGCACAGAGCTGGTCAACGAGATTTCTGAAAAATGAATTCCCAGTAGTGGTTGAAGAGTGCAGAGGTCATTTAAAACTCCTGAATTCTCAAAGTCACTTTCATTTTTAGACACTTTGGCAAGTTTTGACTATATTTCTCATCCATGGAGTTGGAAATGACCAGTTGCTTCTCATTTTGCATGGCACAAAAATAGGATAAAAGAACAAATTTTTTCTAGTGTTTTTGTTGTTTTTCTCTCTTTTATATCTCAGCAGGATTAGATAGAAGCTATCAAGCCAATTTTAAATTACGTCTGATGTCTCTTTCTAAACATTTTTCCTTTACTTTTGACGGTCAACGTTACAAGATGAAGGAAAGATCCATCCATCCATTATCTATACACCGCTTAATCCTCACTAGGGTCGCGGGGGGGGCTGGAGCCTATCCCAGCTGACTCGGGCGAAGGCAGGGGACACCCTGGACAGGTCGCCAGTCTGTCGCAGGGCTACACACAAAGACAAACAATCACTCACACATTCACACCTACGGTCAATTTAGAATCATCAATTAACCTCAGCATATTTTTGGACTGTGGGAGGAAGCCGGAGTACCCGGAGAAAACCCACGCATGCACAGTGAGAACATGCAAACTATGAAGGAAAGATGTGAAGCAGAATTCACAGGACGAAGGAAAAAGCAAGAGCTATGCTAACACAGGTGTAAACCGCTGCGACAGTCTGGACAAAAATACCTGATGATCCCAAAAAGCTTTAAATTTATTTTCAGTGACATTGGCAATTTCTTAAAAAACAATATTCTGTTCCAAATAATACGATAAATCCAGGCTATTTACTGTAAAAACTGTTTACTAGGCCAAACAAAGAGGGCAGCCATTAATAAATGTGTGGTGAAAAAACATAGAAAATTCCTAATAACAGTTTTATTTTTCCACATTTGTGTGTTTTTGTTTTTCTTTTGTTGCACAAAAAGAGCATTTGTCATTTCCCGAGAAACTCCTAATATAATTGATTTGAAGAGTAAGGATTAAGTAAAAACATTTAAAATGGCTGTAAGAGGTACGAAACAACTCTAATTTTCTAAGACTTGCAGTTTTGTTTTTTTTTTCAGAATTAGAGATTCCTGAGCTCTGTGACTCCGATGGTAACACATAAAGAGGCACAGATTTTGCAACAGTTGCCTTTCAAACTGCATCATGCCATTGCTTTGGTGGCTGCAACACTCACATCACTGCATTGCCTTAAAGCTTAATGTAGCCGATCCTCCACCAGTGGACTCCTGGACTCTTACAGGAAACTTTTCCTACATTCCATCACATCAAGCAGAAATGGTGACTCCGCTGGTTAGTGATTCACTTTGTACATAATGTAAAGACATAGTATTTTCTGACTATTGATATGTTTACATAGCATTCAAGACAAGAATGAAGGGTGACAGAGTAAAGTATCCATGTGCACAGATGTTTTAAAAGCGGCCGTTTCGTCATCGGGCGGCTGGGAGGCGTTGACATGCTGCCAGTGTCTTCCTGTTCTCTGTAATGCAAATGAGGCTGATGAACCGATGAAACAAAAGGCTCAGTGTCGCTGTGTGTGGCCTAAATTTAGTTTCTCTATCACCGAGCACCGAGTAAATTAGAGCTGACCCAACAGCTGTTCTCACACTGCTTTATATCACATATCCAGGTGGAAATAAGCAAAAGTTTTGCTTAATTTTGACAGTTTGCTTTATTACAGAAATCATCCAAGAAAAACACAAACTGAGCTCACTTTCGAGGAAAACTTGTGTGTTCATTTAGAATCCATGTTTTCAGGCCTTTAATGTGTTGGAAAACAGCAGATAGAATGTCCATCCTGAAGCGTCTCAAAAGAAAACTGTCCCCGATATCCATTTTTAAAAACAATCTTTATCAATTATATTACATTTCAGCACTAGAAAGTAATTAATCTACTTTTGTGTTGAAAGCTCTGGAAGAAGCTAGTAAGCAGACTTTGATTTTACCCTTTGATGTGCAGTGTGTGTCAGGAGATGCTCATTTTCCATTGAATCTGGGTCACTTTTGACCCATGTTGTGCATCAAAGGGTTAAGATCCATGCACAGTCTTTTAAAGTGTCTACAGTTAAATTATAATCACAAAGACTGTTGAAATGAATTCACTCTTTTAACACATATCAGCCTTGTAAACAAAAAAAATGGCAAATTCAGACCTGAAAATAGCCAAATTTATCACCCCAACATTGTAAAAAAAAAAAAAAATGCTGAGTTGTTTGCATTGACTTTGACTCAGACTGTCCCAGATATCTAAATTATTCTTTGTTTTATCAATTAATTTACATTTCAGCCTACTTTTTAAGAAATCTGCTGCAATTCATCCAACTATATTTTCATTCTTGAATACAGCAGTTCAACAGGGTTGAAAGCTCTGGAAGAAGATAATAAACAGACTTTGATTTAAGATCAATGCAAGATCTTTTAAATTATGTCTACAGTTCAATTATATTCACAAAGATTGTTGAAAAAAAGCCACATATCAACCTTATAGACACAAAAATGACAACTTCAGATGGAAAAAATTAAATAACCAAATTTATGTTTAAAAAAAAGTCTCCCGGTGAGGTTTAGTTGTTTACATCGACTTTAACTCCAGCTGTGTTTATAAAATGACTCGTTAAAAAGGAAAAGACTGATAATTTTGAGACTTCATCAGCCGCTGAGGTGCTTTTTCTCCCTCTGTGGCCTCAGTTTGTACAATAAGTTCCTCCTTTGTGTATCCCACAATGCCCCCTGCTGCCTCCCCTTTAACAGCCGTGGACACCACAAAGGCTGCCCTTTACATTACACGTCCGCGGCTTACAGCGGTGGAGCTGCTGTGGAATTTGAACACTCGCTCGCCCTTTTCACCAAAACTTCCTCATTAGGAGCTGGTTGCCGTGGCAACAGTCCAAACACCGTTATGAACTAACGGCCTGTAAACCCGAAAGGGCAAACCCGTCTGCAAACTTTGGTCATGTTACAACTCCCAGTTCACAGTTTGTGACTTTATATTATTTAAATTTAATCTTTTTCTGCTTTTTTATGTTTAATTACATACAAATGCTGATTCTGTGCTAAAGAAAGTGAGTATTCATCTCCCCAGTGGTGTCTTTTGTACTCTGGAAAGGAAAGATTGGACTCAGTTTGACGTTTTTTACTCTGATGTGATGGGAATAATGACGTGTCTGCTCTGTTTTAAAAGTAAATAGGTGCTCTAACTGTTGGTCATTTCAAATCTGTACAATGAGAACGAATAAACTGATCAGTACATTCAGCAAATGATCACATCCGATCGCTCTGACACCGTTTCTTTTTCTGATGATGACGTTGAAGAAATAAATAAAATCACATGTTGCTGTGTAAACTGGAATCTTGTTCTTGGTGTTTTCTTTAAACCGAACATGTGGATCATGTTTTGAAATATCTGAGCGGTCCTGTGCACAAAATAATAAAACTGTCTGTTAAATCCAAGCTGTGCATCTTCAGTATGAAATGTAGTGAAAAACTCTTTAATATTGAGATAAAACAGGTGAATAAGACTAAAACTATGTGAATTATTGTTATTTAGTCATGTTTACGTTATGGCCAAATATGCATGTGAGTAGTTTAACCTAATTTATAGAAACAGATTTTATTTTCTATGTACAGAAACTCTTTTGACCAAAGAATAAAATGAATATTGATCCAAATGTTATTTGTTTATTTAAATAGAGCATAAACATGTTTCAACACTAGAGTGCAGCAGAGTATCTCGTGTTCCAGCTGCCCTCACCTCATCCTCACTTCATCATAAAATCACAGCATCATCCCAATAATAAAAGTGCTTTTTAGAGTGTTGAATTAAAGGAATAAAAAAGTGAATGAAATTTTGTTGAAGAATAATTTTTAAAAGTCCAACAACTCTAAAACAAGTCGAACAAGTGCCACTCTTTCTGTAAAATTAAAAAAAAACAGGTAATCAAATTAGATTATCCAACAGTTCTAGTTCTAAATCCACCAAGTGTATTTCCAATAAGACAATTAATAATCTTTATAGATGAAGTATGACCTAAAAAAGAGTCAACAACTGTCACAAAACCAACATCCTGATTGATTTCTCGTAAATTGGCCGTTTAGCTGGATGTTTGTTTTTATTAACCGTTTGCTGCACATGCAGTTTGTCATCAGAGGCACTCTGAGTAGGTTTTTAACATTCAAATAGTGCTAAAGACCATGAAACACAGATACAAATTATTAATAAAGTTTCTGAATTAGAGCAGAAATGATGATGAACCACTGCAGGAAAAAAATTCTCATCTGACTTTTCTTGTCAGATGCCACAATAATGTTGTCAAAATGGATCAGAGAAAGTAAAAGATCACAGAACAGCATTGACGTTTTACATGTTTATTCAGTTTTAAAATGTTTTGTCTCTTCTTCCTCTCGTCTTTTTATTGCGTTTTCCTCAGGGAGTGACATTCTTTGAAACTTTATTGTATTGCTACCACAGTAAAATGCTAATTAAATCCTATAGTTAGAGGTAAAAAATATTTAAATACTATGTACAAACACCAGATTCCTTATCAGCACACACACACAGAATGAGCAGCTCAATTTGAATCGCATACACCACCTTACATGACGCAATGACTTTGTGATCACTGTAACTGATTTCATTAATTTTTCATCATCAAATAATCAAATATTCATGTTTCTCCTGAGTGAAATGATTACAAAATCCATTATAGAGTGAACAATCAATGCATTAAACTAATTTCTGATGGAAAATATAACAATTACACTTATAAATGGAGTTATTAAGAGTGTCCAAAAGTCGATAAGATAAGATAAGATAAGATAAGATAAGATAAGATAAGATAAGATGAACTTTATTGATCCATCACCAGGGAAATTTACAGTGTTACAGCAGCTGGATACAGAAGAGGCCTGAAAGAAGCAGAACAAGAATTACAACAACTACATTACGGCTAAAAAGATAAAGACACAAGTCAATACACCAGGCATGATGAATCAATATATGGATAAGTACAGATATGGCTTGATGGATTTATATTTGCACAGGTTCGCCATGGAAGATAATTGACCCACAATTCTGTTATTGCAGTAAGAAATGCTACTGGGGGGAAAACCAGAGTTAAACATAAAGAGCTGTAAGAGATCAGTGTTATATCTTGCTGATCGATCTGGAAGAGAGAAGACAGTTTTACTTTTTGTTGTTGGGAGCAAACTGCGTGATGCTGTCATGTCAATATGGACCAAAATCTCTGAGGAATGTTTCCAACACCTTGTTGAAAGTATGCCACAAAGAATTAAGGCAGTTCTGACAGCAAAAGAGGTCCAACCATTTACTATCAAGATGTACCTAATAAAGTGTCCAGTGTTTATCACCTATAGTGAGACATGCTGCTGTATGGAGCTCTAACTTTGGTTGATACAGGAGGTCCCATCAATGTTGCTTCTACTCCAGACGTCCTACTACTGCAGAGCATGAGGAGTAGTGGAGCTCGTGACTTGGCACTTTCATCTGTAGATCAAAGTTTCTGTAGTCATGTGCGAGGGATTATGCTCCTCTCAATCCCTCCTTATCCTGCAGCTCAACCAAACACCTGAAGCGCAGGATCTCTGCTTTCACTGTACGGGCTGCAGGCTCAACAACTAGCAAGGAAAGGAGGGAATATTGGGAGCGTTTGGTGGATTAAAAGAACGTCTCGGGGATGTTTTCATCATGAAGGAGACGTCTGGGAGCAGAAGGAGACAGGAAGGAGGTTGCAGCATCTCTAGAAAGAGTGAGGAAATTTCAGGAAATCTTTAGTGCACATTTAGAGTTATTTCTCAGATATTAAGCACTGACAATCACAGTAGTGAATAGAAAACATCCAGTGACCTTTAAATATTATTTGTTTTTATCATACAGTCTTGTGTTTATGCAGGTTTGTTCTTTAGATACAGGTTGTTTTTTGAGTTTTGCTCCACTGGCCTGGTGCTGACCTCCCTCCCTGTCACTTTAAAGGACATCATGTCACTTCCTATCTGTCTCCCCGCCTCACTCTGACCTTTAACACATGTATGCATGTAAACGTATGTGTCCCAGCCTTTTCAACACATTAACAGCATGCCAGAATTACATCCTCCAGTTCTACTACGGCCTCGGGGATTATCTGTGAGAGCTCACCAGCAGACCACTCAGATTAGCAGCCAGTTTAAATACAATCTGCCTGGAGGCAACGGTTCAGATTACTGCAGCAGAACAGTAACTGATGCAAATATGCAGGCATGATTGTGAGTTAGTGGAAGGCTTTAGGTTGACAACTGAGTGCTGATGTGAGCGACTTCCTTCCTCCTGTCCTCAGATCTACACGGCATGAACACGTGGTGAAAGTCAAAACCCTGAACCGACCAAGAAACCGTCATGGAAGGAAAACTGGAGGATAGAAACATGGGGTGAGGAACATATTTAATACACTGAATTAATGGGAGAACATGAATCACTTGCTGTTTTTGCATGTGGTGCTTTAATATGGTGATAAAAATGTGTTGTTTTTTTTTCTACATACCTTGGTGATATATTTAGTGTAGCCGAAAATAGAAATTAGCACTCAACAGAAGCAATTTTCCTTCTGCAGAAATGCCAAATATTTTCTGGTTCCAGCCTGACAAATTACTGTTTTTCTAATACATCTTGGGGATTTGTGTTGACGGAGACCGAGAGATAAACAAGGAATTCTGGGAGGCTGTGTGCAGGTTGTTTGCTGTATATATACAAATACACACTACTGTTCAAAAGTTTGGGGTCACCCAGACAATTTCATGTTATCCATGAAAACTGACACTTTTATTCATGTGCTAACATAACTGCACAAGGTTTTTCTAATAATCAGTTAGCCTTTAAACACCATTAGCTAACACAATGTAGCATTAGAACACAGGAGTGATGGTTGCTGGAAATGTTCCTCTGTACCCCTATGGAGATATTCCATTAAAATCAGTTGTTTCCACCTAGAATAATCACTTACCACATTAACAGTGTCAAGACTGGATTTCTGATTCATGTTATCGTCATTGAAAAAAAAACTATAAGGCTACCTTCCTTCTGTCACTGTAGTTGTGCAAAAACAAATCTGTAAATATACAACTCTTGCTAATTTTAGTCTCTCAAAGTCATCTTGTCCAATTGTTGTTGTTGTTGCCTCGGCACTCGCAAGATTTTTCAGCATTTTCTCAGATTTTATACACAAAACTAAAGCAGTAATGGCTTAATTGCAAAAACAAACAGTAGGTGAAATAATATCAATCAAAACTATCAGTTGCAGCCCAAATATTCTGCATTAAATCACATTATTATTGAGTCATTCCATACATTTCTCTGACCAGTTACGGCATCACAAATGGTTTCTGAAATCATACATTCAAACTCAACTCTTAATTTGATTTGATCTGATAAATGCTAAGGAGAAAATGAAACATATCAGTGCACTGTACATTTGCTGTTTTATGTCACCACAAACATTTCCCAGTACTTTTTGGCTCACCTTTAGTTTACTGTGTGCACCCTAAATGTCAGTAAGTCTCCTGGTGGTGCAGTACATGTAGCAGCAGCCTTCCTAATCACAGTTTACCTTTAAAAAAAAAAAAAAAAGCTATTTTCACATCAAACATTCATTGCAATTTGCTCCTCAACATGTGTTCCATGAGGAGGGCATGAACGAGACAAAAGAAGTCGCTCAATTATTGAGCAGCCGTCCACGGAGCTCTGTTAATCCCAACATGCTCCACTGAACTAACGACAGCAACAGGTGCAGGCAGCTGTGACCAGTAACACGTGAAATTATGGTCAAACACGCTGCATGTTGCTGCTTTGAAAACATGAAGATGGCATGCAGTGAGGTGTGACATTTATTTACAGTTTATATGCTTCAGATGATGCCATGATTTTGAAATTGCATGTTGTTTTTTCTTTGCGTTAAGTGTTTAAAACAAAATCATCCTGCAACTGAGCATCTATACTGAATTCTGTGTGTGTTTTCCTGTGCTTTATGCACTTGTATTGAGGTATATAAACTTGAAGTATATGTTTTTTGATCCACTGCATGCGTTTCACAGCTTCAGTTGCTACTGCAGATTCAATTTTACACTTTCTATTGCTGCAAAATAAACTAACACGACTGACATGCTGGTAAAATGTTATTGCAGCAATAAAATGGGTTGTAGGACCATTCTGCATATGACACTACAGACCAAAAGTTTGGAAGCAACTTTAATTTTTAGTTCACAATGTCTTTCTTAAAAACCAGTATGAATTCTGTTGATTCTGGGATGTATTAACTGCATGATCAGACTTTGCTTTCATTGAAATGCACCATTTTCCTCAATTTACCTTTAGGTATACATTGATGTTACCAGATAATTGCAGAATAAATGTTAACAAAAGAAAAAAAGGGCTTAGTTTTTGGGTTGAGAAGACTTACAAGAGTCACAACTTCAGTGCAAAAGTAAAAATAAATAAAATAAAAAAATCATAGTTTGCATTATTCACTTTAACTCTCTGTCTTTCTGCATACAAAAATCCCAGTAAATCTCAACTGTGTCCGTATCTCTATAACTACCACAGAAATGACTGGAAAGAAATTGCTGAGTAAAGAAACAAGGGTAAAGATACAAATGCCTGATAATTATAGTAAAAATGTATTCTGATGAGGGACTCTTGATATAGTAATCACGTGTTTTTTTTGTTGCAAAGTATATCAATGAAACTATGATCTTTTTTGTACAAATCTGATCTTGCTTCCAAATTTTTAGCTTGTAGTTTAAGTTCTTGGATTTTATAACACATTTTATTGAAAATACTTCTGTATTTTTGCTATAGCAACACTGCCAGCGATTCACTTTTTTACATATAGTTAAATCAGCTCTTTAGCCTTTAGAAAAAGGTGGTTTTAGGACGTTACTGTATCTGATTAGTTGTCAGAAAACAGAGATGTTAAAACAGCCAGAAATCTTTGCACTGAGGCCGTGATTGTGCAGCGCATGCAAAACAGGTAGCCTTTGACTGCGGCACGCACACACACACACACACACACACAGAGATAGAGAGAGAGAGAGAGAGAGAGGGAGCGAGTGCATGAGTTTTTTTCTAAAATAGTTGTGAGGCCTTAATGCATCGAGATCAACCCTTCCCCCTACTCCGACACACCGCAGACAATAAACCTCACACAAAAAAAACATTAATGGAAAAGGAATGCAAATAACTTGATTCTTTCTTTCTTTTTTAATCTGAAAAGAGCCTTTCATGGGCTGCTGCATAATGCAGAGTTGCCGTGACGACGGCCTCCCTCATAAGGAGGCAGGGACCTGACTGGAAACCACAGTTGCTACTGGAGCTGGGACGTCCTATCAGGAGTCCCATCGCAGGCTGGTGTGGTTCAGTGGGTTGCTAAACAGTAGAAGAAAGAGTTTCTTGTTGCTTATAAAATTTATTTTTATTTTATTTTATTTTATTTTTAAAGCTGCATATCCACACTGTAACAAGTACAATTACCTTCCACAGAACTTAAACATCTTGGGAATGAAAAGCCAAGCCACTAGCAGTCAGCTTAGCTTATCTTAGCTTATCTTATCTTAGCTTAACGTAAAGACTGAAAACTGTAGAAAACCTGGCTCAGTTCACAAGCTCCCTTAACACTTACAATTTAGACCTGAAACAACATTCACAAACTGAAATAAAATATGACGTAAAAATGCCAGTTCACTGATTTGTGAGTTGTTTTGCATCGGACAGGTTGGGAGCGGTTGCTAAGTAACCAGACAAGACTGTGGGAAGTTAGTGATAATCATTATCCCTTTGGTGCTATCTTTTACACCTTTTCAGAATAATTCCTTTACAGCTTAAACAAAGGATATAAATCAGTCATCGCATCATCATACCAGGATGTTATAGCTACCAATCTACCAAATGACCAAATTCATTCAGCAGTTGGGGTCAGTTTCACCATCAACACTCACATATGATTACTGCCTGCCTTGCTGAATCTAAACATCACTAAATAGAACCTGTCTGGCATTGTGAAGTAGCCAAAGGGTCTGAAAAAGCAGCACATGATGCCACGTTCTGAAGAAACTCAAGAACAGATGAGAAACAAAGTCACTGACATCCATCAGTCTGGAGGGTTACAAAGCCATTGCTGAGGCTCTGGGACTCCAGAGAACCACAGTGAGAGACATTATCCACAGATGGAGAAACATGGAACAGTGGAGAACCTTTCCAGGAGTGGACCAATGACCAACATTTCTCCAAGAGCGTCCACATCTAATCCAGGAGGTCACAGAAGAACCCAGACGAACATCTAAAGATCTGCAGACCTCACTGGTCTCAGTTAAGGTCCGTCTACATGATTCCACAATAAGGAAGACTCTGGAAGGAAATGGATCCATGGGAGAGTTGCAAGGATCAAACCACTACTGACCATAAAGAACATAAAGGTTCATCTGGTATTTACAAAAAATATCTGGATGAGCTCCAAGATTTTTGGGATAACATCCTGTGGACTGATGAGTCAAAGGTGGAACTTTCTGGAAGACATGGGTCTGTTACATCTGGTGCAAAGCTAATACTGCATTCCACAAGAAGAACATGATACCAGCAGTGAAACATGGTGGTGGTAGTGTGATGGTTTGAGGACCTGGACGACTTGTCATCACTGATGGAGCCATGAATTCTGCTCTCTATCAGAAAATCCTCCTGGAGAAAATCCACCATCAGTTCATGACCTAAAGCTCAACTCAAATGGTTAATGCAGCAAGACAAAGACCCAAAGCACACAAACAAGTCCACCTCTGATTGGCTTAAAAAAAACTAAATAAAGGTTCTGGAGTGGCCGAGTCAAAGTCCGGACTTGAATCTAACTGAGATTCTGTGGCAAGACCCTAAAAGGACAGTTCATCCTGGAAAACCATCTAATGTGACTGAATTCAAACTATTCTACAGAGAAGAGTGGACCAGAATTCCTCCATGGTGATGTAAAAGACTGATCACAAGCTGGAACAAATATTCAACTGCAGTTGTTGCTGCCAAGAGACCAACCAGTTATTGGGTTCAGGGGGGCAATTACTTTTTCACACGGGGGATAGAGGTTTTCAATAAGTTGTCATTTAAAAACTGTGTTTTGTGGGTTTTCTCTGTCTAATATTCAATAAATATCGATATTAAGTTGGATGATCTGGAACATTTAAATGTGACAAATGTGCAAAAATAGAAGATTTCTTCTAATACTTTAGCACGGCACTCTAAATCAACTAATGCAGCATTTTGAGTTTAAGCTGCACATAATGTTAAATTGATGCAATTACTGATATATTATTGCAGCACAACCCATCAAATATACATTAAATAGCAACTTAAATAGCTTATTTAAAACAGTGAATTAGATTAATTAATTTTAACTTATTTTTTAAAAACTTGCATCCCTTCCAATTAAGAGATGGAAATAGGTTCTATAAATTACTTTTCACACTAAAAGGAGCCATTTTTTCTGCAAAAGACAGAATTTCTTTGGGAACTTTACTTTTTTGTGTACCTCCTTCTTTAGAAAACAGTTAAAAAATAGATAAAATAAAAGTATTCATAGCATTTTTTAAAAATTATCTCACTCATTTATGACAAATTAAAAGTATAGTTGTACATACAAAATCTAAATAATCTTCTCAGTTGATTGACCAGCCTTGCTTGTGAAGCAGCAATAATGCATGGACACCGGGCTATTTTTACTCTGAATGTAATATTGATGCAGGTTTCTCTCCGGTCTGCACAGAGCCAGACTGTCTTTCCCTTTAATAAGTCAAGTGGAAGCGAAGCGGCTCAGTGCAGCTGCGGCTCGTTCGTGCAGAGCAGCAGACAGACGGACGGACGGACAGACAGACAGACAGACGGACTGCAGACAGACACCACACGGTAAACCGGGAAGCTCCCAGTTCGGACCTGTCGTCATCTCTCACATCCTCATGCGTCACTCTACTTTTTATTACGCCTTCAGATGAGCTCAGAAAACCTTTAGGTGAGTTAAAAAAAAAAAAAAAAAAAAAAAAAACATCCGCCGAATTACACTTTGTCCTTCGTGACTGTGTGGGGACTTTAAGGAACAGGATTCAGTTTCTGGATTAATATTGAAAATACATCCAATCGTTGAAGCATCCTGTGGTTTATCTGCACCACTACCAATCTGCTGCACCTTATATCTGAGAAAACTTCAATGAACCTCTGATGCATAGTTTTGTGTGTGTGTGTGTGTGTGTGTGTGTGTGCGCGCGCGCGCGTGCGTATTCACTGTGTGGTTTCTTGTTGCTGAACTTGACTTGAGTGCAGTTAGACTTGACAGTGCATTTGAATGAATCTTTTTCACAGTTCGAGGCTGTTTAATTGGTGTAACTGGTAGTTATTTGTTCCATTGCACTGCACTACAGTCATTGTAGATTTGAACAGTTCCACTTGTTTTTGATATGAAAAATGTGTGTTTTTTTTGGGTGTGGTCTGAAACTTGGAAATTTCATTAAATGGGTAGAATCGAGTAAATATAAAAGCTTTTCAATTAAAATTATCAGTGATTGATTTATAATAACGCTATCACTTTACATGTGGTGCACATTCATCCATCCATCCATCCATCCATTATCTATACACCGCTTAATCCTCACTAGGGTCACGGGGGGGGCTGGAGCCTATCCCAGCTGACTCGGGCGAAGGCAGGGGACACCCTAGACAGGTCGCCAGTCTGTCGCAGGGCTACATATACAGACAAACAAGCACTCTCACATTCACACCTACGGGCAATTTAGAATAATCAATTAACCTCAGCATATTTTTGGACTGTGGGAGGAAGCCGGAGTTCCCGGAGAAAACCCACGCATGCACAGGGAGAACATGCAAACTCCATGCAGAAAGATCCCGGGAAAGCCGGGACGCGAACCAGGGATCTTCTCGCTGCAAGGCGAAAGCGCTAACCACTACGCCGCTGTGCAGCCCTGGTGCACATTCATTTGCGTTTTAAAAGAGCGGCACTGCAGAAAAAAGTCCATCCATCCATCCCTCCATCCATCCATCCCTTCATCCATCCATCCACTGACCTACCGATCACCCATCCATCTGTTCATCCATCCATCCGTCCATCCTTCCGTCCATCCATCCAACCCACCATCCATCCATCCATCCAACCCCCCACCAGCCATCCATCCATCCATCATCCATCCACTGACCTACCAATCATCCATCATTTATCATCCATCCACTGTTCATCCATCCATCCATCTGTCGTCCTTCTGTCCATCAATCCAACCCACCCTCCATCCATCAATCATCCATCCGCTGACCTACCTATCATCCATCCATTCGTTCATCCATCCATCTGTCCATTCATCCATCCATCCATCCATCCATCCATCATCCATTCATCCATCTACCTACCTACCTACCTATCTATCCATCCATCCATCATCCATCTATCCATCCATCATCCATCCATCCATCTACCTACCTATCCATCCATCCAGCCATCCATCCACCCCAGGCCAGATGAGATATGTAGTCCTTTCAACTGGCTCTGGGTCAACCTCATGGTCTCCTCCCAGTTGGTTGTGCCAGGAAAACTCCCACCTCAACTGGTCGAGGCAGATGTCCACCTTCCCTGAGCCTAGTTCTGTCTGTTTTTTTTTCCCCTTCCCTTTCAAGGGTTGTTTTCTTTGACAGTGGGTTCCTTCCCAATGTCACTAAATTGCTTGCTCACAGGGAATCCAAGGGCAACTTTGGATTGTTGTGTTCTCTGTTCTTTGTTTAAAATATGTGAAGTGCTAAGAGGTTACACATGTTGTGAGTTGGTAATCCAAAAATAGAATTGAATTGAAAATTGGCAGAAAACATTAGCAAACCAGAGGTGTATTTGACACTTTGGATAATGCTTGTATTCACTTTGTTGCTGAGAGATAGATGAGAACATCAGTCGTATATCTGCTGTTAAGTAGCCGGAAAGCAATTAGCCTAGCTTACCATAAAGACTAGAAACATGGAAAAGCTGAATATCTCTTGTTGTGCTGCAGTGGTTTGGTTGTCTTGTGTTGCAGTGAGTGCAATGCTTAATGTTTGGGCTATTAGGTGTTTTTAACACACCTAATATCACTCTTACCATTAACAGTCTGTGTTTTAGGGATAGACCGATTATGACTGATTATTGTGGCCAATATTTGGCATTTTTTTGATTATCTATATTTTTATTGGCTGATTATTGATGAATTAAATGCACTGCTTGGTGAAACTTATTTTCCACTAAGGTTCAGATCTTTACATTCGACCTACAAGTATTGTCCAAGCCTGAAGTAAGGTCTCTCTGGCCATTGTCGATTATTGGTCATCGAGAAAGGCCAGTGGCCAATATTTAGAACCTATATACATTAAATGTAACATTTTAATAGCAAGTGATAGCAGAGAACCTGTCATTCATAACTAGACTTCTTCATTAATAAGGGTGACTGTAACTGAATATGTAAAATAAAAATAGGAGGGATTAAATTAGGACACTTGACGGAGATTGATCAATTTGTCTCCTGTAGCTATGTCTGCTGTTCTTCTTGATTTTCTTAATATTTCACTGTTCTGTCACTTTTATTGTCCCCCAAAGTCCAGATCTTAAAGCGTTTTCAAGACTCTGTTTCAGGTCAATCTGTGGCTGCCTTTTTACTTAGCTGCTAGTCATTAGCATAGTCTTAGCTACTGTGAGACAAGCTAATTTCCTGGTTCGTGTTTCGTGTTCAATTTGAGGACAGCCAGATAGGAGGCTGCATCAGACCTGAAGTAGAGCATTTAATTTATCAATAATCGATCATTATGAATACTAATCGGAGAAATGCAAAATATCGGCCACAATAATCGGCCCAGCTGATAATGAGTCTACTCCTACACTGAACCTTATTCATCTTATTAGCTGGCTCCATTCCTGTTCATAGCTAAACAGAGTGGATTAAAGTCTCGTTCCATTTGCCGGCCCTCTCAGATCTCTCTCTTTGTCAGTCTTTGATGTCTGATCGGCAGTTTTTCTACGGCCGCTGTTTATTCAGTCATTGTGACATTAGAGGTGCTTCAGTGCAGTAAGGGTTTCTGGGAACAGGAAGCAGAGTGTGATGCAGTAAAGGCTGCCTAACTCTCCCACCACTGCAGTACACTGTGCTGCAGCTCAAGCAGCGCTCATGTGGGAGTATTCTCATGCTAATCAAGAAATACAGCAGATGACTCAGAGCTCTGGAGTAAAGCAACACTTAACTTCATCATCACATACAGTGCAGTGGCTTGGATGACTTGTCACTGACTGTTGAAGACAAGTTAACACGAGATATGTGTTGTATTTATCAGTATGCTTTCAGTCTCACTCAGCAGTGTACTTTTCAGTCCAAACTCCTCTACTGTGACCTCAAAAGCTGGTCTAATCAAGACATCAATTATCACCAGCTTTACAACGGTCAGATTAGTTTGTCTAAATTGAGAATCCAGTAAACTTCAGTGTTGAGAATTAAAGATGTTTTTGCCACACGCTAGCAGCAGAAGATGGCATCAAGTGTTTACCCAGAAGTTTCTGAATGGCTGTTTCTGCTGTTTACCAAAACATTTACCATTTGGAATTAAATTTAAATTACTGAAAGAATGAACCTGTTTAGTTTAATCAAAGTAAGGTATGTGAGAGCAGTAATTTAGCTGTTGCGATTGTAAAATCAGTTTTTGTGCTAAACTCCACCCCAGGATTTCTATTTTGTGAAATGCAGTCATATATACAGGTGGAAAAAGGAGGTGAGAAGAGCAATTACTGTCAAAATAAGTAAGCATAAACTATATAAAGCTGTCAAACAAGAGTAATTTGTGTGGCAAACATCTAAACCAGAATCCAAACCCAAACATATACAGTGCTGTGCTTCTGTTTTTGCATATTTCTCACACTTAAATGTTCCAGTGTTAAACGTTCATATTGTACTAGATAGAGATAACCCACGAAATACAAAAAGCAGTTTTTATATGATTTATTGAAAACTTCCGTCCCCCTGTGAAAAAGTAATTGACCCCCTGAACCTAAAAACTGGTTGGTTTCTTGGCAGCAACAACTGCAGTTAAATGTTTGTTCCTATTACGGTTTCCTAGAGGCTCAGGTGCAGGAAATGAGACGAGAGTCAAGAGTAAGTAAAATAAAGAATTTTACAGAGATTCACAAAACAGAACTAGAAATCCAACTGGAAAATTACAACCGGAAGTACTGCACGGAAACTGGATTGCACAGACAGACTGACTCAAGAAAACCCCTAGAGGTGCTGGCGGAATATCTGCACTTAGCAAGATTAACTAACCCATGGAAGGTAATACCCAGGCAGGAAAGATACTAAGAAATACAAGAGCGTTAATAAATAGTAACAAATATTAACCTGCAAGCAATGCAAGAACATGGACTGTAGATTAGATTAAACTACCGAACCGACAGAAACAATACTCTCGATGACTAATACCAACCTGAATAGACTTACAAGAAACTCGCGAAACTAGATACTGAACACACTAGAGAAACACTGAGCCTACGGGAAGCAGAAATGCTTGGACTGAGACCTAGCTGAGATACTGGAAAGGACAGGGACTGAGAACCGGGGAACATCTAGACGAGGTGCAGGGGGTAGGAACAGATGTGGCATGTGGCAGATGGTGAGGATTCCTGGGTGTGGAGGCTGCAGCGACAGGCTTGTGACTGGAGATGCCAGGGGTGGAGGCAGAATGGTCCAGGTGAGTGAATCCGAGTCAAGAAGCCAACACAGCAGGAGCAGATGGAATCCAGACTAGGGAAAAACGAAGACACAATTACTAGAAGTTCCAAGGTATTCAGCGGCTGGAGTGAACAGTGCAGAGAACTGACGACTGATCGATTGGATGAGCTCCACCTGCTCCTGCCTCAGCTGATGCTGATTACTGTCACCTGCCGCCGCAGCCCCTGGTGCCAAGCACACCTAAAAGAAACAGGAAGGGAAGACTACTATCTGGGCCTTGCAGCAGTGGGCCTGACAGTTCCAGCTTGTGATTGGTCTTTTACATCACCATGGAGGAATTCTGGTCCACTCTTCTCTGCAGAATAGTTTTAATTCGGCCACATAAGATGGTTTTCCAGTCTGGACTTTGACTCGGTCACTCCAATGCCTTAAATTTGTACCTTTTGAGCCAGGAGTCAGCCGTGGTTAGATCCTTCCAACTCTCCCATGGATCCATTTTCTCCCAGAGTCTTTCTTATTGTGAAATCATGTAGACGGATCTTAACTGAGGCCAGTGAGGTCTGTAGATCTTTAGATGTTCGTCTAGGTTCTTCTGTGACCTCCTGGATTAGATGTTGACACTCTTGGAGAAATGTTGGTCATTGATCCTCTCCTGGGAAGGTTCCCCACTGTTCCATGTTTCTCCATCTGTGGATAATGTCTCTCACTGTGGTTCTCTGGAGTCCCAGAGCCTCAGCAATGGCTTTGTAACCCTCCAGACTGATGAATGTCAATGACTTTGTGTCTCATCTGTTCTTGAATCTCTTTAGAACGTGACACCATGTGCTGCTTTTTGATACCATTTAGCTACTTCACAATGCCAGACAGATTCTATTTAGTGATGTTTAGATTCAACAAGCCTGGCAGTAATCATATGTGAGTGTGGATGGTGAAACTGAACCCAACTGCTGAATGAATTTGGTCATTTGGTAGACTGGTAGCTAAGGGGGCAGTTAGTTTTCACATAGATCAAGGTTGGCGGGTGGACAGCATTTTTCCTTCAAAAAGTGTTTTCTTGGGTTTTCTTTGTTTTGTATTAAAATTAGTTTGATGATCCGAAACATTTCCCTGTGACAAATATGCAAAAAGAGAAGATACCTGTAGAGGGACAAACGCTTTATAATATATAGAAACCCAGAGACAACATGTTCACACGATGAAGCAGATTTCTCATGTCCACTGAGCTGACCACAAGTATTCGATTATCCCGACAACCACTGACATATTTTTCCGCTGCATGTTGACTGGTGCTGTTATTGATGTTTTCCATGTTCAGTGACTGGACACCCTGGAGGCTTGTTGTTCTGAACTGTTGCACTGTGATGCTTTAACCTCTCAGGATCAATGGACCGAGTGCTGTGAGCTGAAACTGATTGATTCACGCTGGACATGAGCCTGCTCAGTCACTATCAGCTGAGTTGTACGTTTGGGTGTCTGAAAAGGATTTGAAGAAGTCACAGTTTGTCTGGGTGCTAAAGGGCAAAACTGTTAAAAATAAAATACATCAGCTGGAAGCAATTCTAGGTTCAGCACACTATTATTGCTATTATTTAAGGAATGCTTCACAGTTGAGCTGTCTGACAACGAAAACACCAACAACTTGATCATTATTTAGCCTTTTCAGCTGGTGGATATCCAAAAGTTTTTTGCATATTATAAACAATACAGCTACAAGGAACAAATATCCTAATTCTCACTTTATTAAGATTACTTGATTATTTAATCCAGTAATTGCTAATAAACTGTTAAAAATGCCCATCACAAGTTTTTAGAATCCAATAATACATCTTTAAAGCAGTTTTGTTTTATTAGCAGTTCAGAAATGAAGGATGATCATATTTGAAAGATCTAAAATCCAGAAAAGCGATAAAAAATTGCTGTAGATTAAACTGTTAGTGTAAAGTCCTGGACAGAAGCCAAAGAGTTGCAGAGAAACTACATTTGTCTTAATGTAATTGGATAAGATAAGCCTTTATTAATCCCACTGCAGGGGAATTTGTAGTGTCACAGCAGCAAAGTATTGATTTTTTGATGAATATAAATGCTGTACTCCTATTGCACAAATTGTCTATATAAGATTTGTTTGTGCTTTTGTGTTCAACATACATAACAAAATCTAACATAAATGGATCAGTGTACATTGTCTGACATTCACAAGCCTTGAAGCACACATTAAGTTTTAATTAATTTCAGTGCTACACCTTTATTCGCATTTCTGCCAATAAAAAAATTGCTGCTCAAGCTTTACATACGTTTGTCTTGGCAGCTAGATATGCCTCGGCTCCTTTTCTTAGGAGCATTTAAAATTATTTTGAGAGTTCATTAAGATTTTTGAAATCTGACATTACATAGTTCAACTTGTTAAAATTAATGTTCCTTGTTTTACATTGTGGGAGAAAGTCTGTCCTTTTTTCTTTGTCCTCCTTTTTCCCAAGAGTTTGACTAATTGAGGGATTTAAGAATTTTGTAGTCTGTTAAATCCAAACTGTGACACTGTAAATCTTCTTTTGCGTGGCAAAAGCCAATAAAACATGAATTGGCCCCACTGTTCTTGTACAGATAGAGCGTTAAAACTTAAATCAAGTGCTTCTTTAAGCATTTTCATACAAATCTGGATGATCTTTATTTAGATTAGCCAAACAGACAGACAGTTGTACTGTATCGAATGGCATTAGGACTTTGAGATTTTATATGTAAAGTGCATTATAAATTAAAGGTATTATTATAATTATTATAATATAATTATTATTATAATTATTATTATTATTATTATTATTATTATTATTATTATTATTATTATTATTATTATTATTATTATTATTATTATTATTAGGACCGTACCAAGCACTTTAATATCTTCATTCTCTTTTTCAATGAACATATACAAACAGAAAAATAATTACAAGAAAGATTAGAATATGAATAAACAATGAACTGCTCCTCTCAAATTGTAGATGGTAATCCATATTTATCATCCCAAGTCGTCCATGCACATTCTTCACTGAATCGGTCTAGTTTTCTGCCAGTCACATCATTTATAACGAATCCACAAACTGCTTCAAACTTTTTGTTTGTTTTTCAGTATATAAATAATTTTTTTCTCAGGGAATATTTGACATCATTTGTTTTATCCAATGCGTGATAGTTGGTCTGCAATTTTTTTTTTTTTTCCGGAGCAGCCATCAACTTTTTAGCAGTTGGAAAGCTGAGGTTCATCACTATTAGCTACTTTTTGTTATAGTCTTTTAGTTACAGTCCAAGTAGAAACAATAACAAACACTTACAAACTTTAACATTATTTTCTCATCATCCTCAGTTAATTCGGTCAAGGATGTTGTTGATCACAAAACTCCAGACTTCAATGTGATATCATGAAATGCCCAAAACCCAAAATATATTCATGTGAAACCAAGAAAAGAAGCAAATCATCACATCTAAGAATCTAGAAGCACATTTTTGCACAAAAAAAATGAATAATTAAAAAAATACAGCAGGAGATCACTTCAACACGCTGTATTATTGATTGCAAAAATAATAACTAAAGATGTGTTTTGCTTCGAATGAGCTCAGTTCACTAAGATGCACAAACATCTACCAAGAAAAGACATCATCTACATGCGTGAATCTATGTGTTATTGAGTCACAACAGTGGTGGATTACTATTGGAGGTGCACATAAAGCAATAAACTGTTAAGGAAAAGTAAATCCATCCTCAGACTCTTTCTCTGCATCTATACCAACATGTTCCACACCTAATTTTTCAAAGAACTAGTCAGTTTGAAAAGTGTTCGTCATGTTCCAGCCAGCAGGGGATATCAGAGTTACACAAGAGGAGCAGGACCCACCCAAATAATTCACATGGGCTGAAAATAGACCTGTAGCGTCCCTTAAAACAGACCCAGTCATCAGTTATGGGGACTCGTTTCTGCCTATTTCAGATAAAGGAGTAGACAGGAAACTGGTAGCAAGCAATAGTATATGTGTTTAATATTTCTGTTCTTTCATTTTCTGTTCCTTTGCATTCAGTTGGTGTCAATGTTCAAAAATAGCCTGAACGATCTGGGATTCCTGTTTGACCTTTTCTTAGTTGAGTGTCTCGTGTTCTACGCAGTTTGCTGCAGTTAATCGTTGGACTCCCTTTAATTGTCTTCAGCTGAGAGAGAACACCAAAGTACATCCAGGGCAGCAGCAATGTCACAAGTCATTTTTCATTTGTGCATAAAAATAGTTGCATTTCTGTAGAATTTCTAGTGTGTCCTGTTGTCCTGAATGCTTATGCATCCTCGGGGATATAAAAGATGTTGTTTGGTTGGTTGATAGTTAATTGAAAACGGTTTTAAGAAGGTTAGTATGATCAATAAAGTGTGATGCTAAAGAAGCCTGGAGGAAAATCCTACAGCTCAAAGTTTGCTTTTCTATAGTTTGGGAGACAAAATTGTGATTCTCATTTCAGCCTTGTTTTAGTTCAGATTTTGTCTGATATGTTTCTCAGGTTTTTCTACTAAAATTCACCAGGAGATGAGAAAGGAACAACTAGCAACAGGAGTCAAACTTTAGATTTGAAGGAGGTAATTTAACTAATGGCTCCATTTTTTCTCAGTGGAGCTCCATGTGAGCTGCATATGAGCCGTATATATATATAATTATTTTTGCCTTTTCAACTAATTGATATGCAAAGATGTGTGGGATCATCTTTGCTTCAGATTGAAGTGTTATCTTCCAACGCTCCTGCATCTGGGATAGTGAGGTGTGTTCATATTGTCTGTAGAAACTGCCTTTCCTTGGTTGCACACATATGGCATGGTCACAAGATATGAATCAAACCTGAAAAAGAATTGAATCATAGTATTTCTGTTTCTGTATTGGGCCGTTTTCTATGCAGAGAGTAATCCGGTTAAGTGGGAGTGGATGTACAGAGGGAAACAGATGCATTTAGATAATTACTACAAACATTATTTGCGGCCTGCCAATAAGATTAAAGCTTTCAAGAAATAGGAAACTCTCCAGGGGCCTGTACGTCTGTGAATGTACGCTCATGGCAGTATGTATGGCCTGAAAACACAGCATTTTGTTATTATGTTTTCATATATATAATGTTTCTCTGCCAAGTTGGAAGCATATACAAATTGTACAAAGATTGAGGGGAAGTCTGTGATCTTGGCAGTAGGTGTCAGAACAGGAACTGAGCTCCAATATAGACACAAAGGCCTGGATATGAAGACAATTTATGGTACTGATCAACATATCAGTACTAAAACTTGGCAGCAAGTCTTTTTTTTTCTATCATTTGTTAAATGATGATTTTAATGTACAGTTTACAATATGGAAACCACACAGTTATTCACTGTCTCTCCTGAGTCGTAGTCTTTGTTGCATCATCTGTCTTGTTTACCAGCTTTGCCTCAGTGCCTCAGAGTCCCTCGGGGCAAACAGGACAGATAGTGTCTCAGCTGGTGACTTACTGCACTTCTGCTCTTTGAACTATCATGTATGCTCCATAAGGTCATTCAGAGGATTGTTATGAGTTTTATGACTTTCTGTGACCATCTTCTTTCAATTACCGTCACTTCGGCCAGCCTTTGCTTTGAACTCTGCTAGGAATCTCGGAAATACCAGAAGGTAAAGTGTTTGTTTAAAACCCTGCTGCAGTTCATGTAGTTGAACTATTCTTAATAGACTGTAGATGTTATTTTTCCATAATGTAATATACGTTAATGAGTTTCTCAGGGCCGATGCTGATTACTGGTAATCAACAAAGGCCGACAACTGATATTTTGAATCAGTATGCCTTAGATATGATGTTTTATCAGCATGTGATAGCAGAGAACCTGTATTGTATAACTAGGCTTCTGTATTAATAAGGGCGACTATAACTGAATATATAAAATAGAAATAGAAGTGACTAAATTATGGTGCTCTTGACTGAGATTGATCAGTTTGTCTCAGTTATTTCTTCTCTATTTTCTTAATCATTCATTGTTTTGCCACTTTTATTGTCCCCTCAAGTCCAGATCCTAAAGTTTTAGTAATTATTGTTTTCCAGACTCTGTTTCAGGTTAATCAGTGGCTGCCTTCTAATTCCTGGTTTGTGTTTCTTGATCAGTTTTTGCTGCTTGAGAAACATTTCTGAGACCACAGAGTGACGACAGACAGAGAGAGGAGGCTGCATCACACCTGAAATAGTGTGTTTAATTCATCAACAATCGCTCGATAATTTACCAATACCGATAATAGGAAAAATGCCAAATCGGCACTAGAATATAGTTCCTCATTATTGATTCAATAAAAGCTATGCACCTGTTTAAGAGAATTTATTGAACTTTTTAAAGAGCTCTCATTTTGCACATTTATAGATTCAGAACTTTATTTCATGGGGTCTATTATAATATGTTTACATGCTTCAGTGCTCGAAAAACACATTTTTGTAATATTATACACTGCAGCACCTCTTCTTTTCCTTCGTTTGTATGAAATGCTCTGTTTTAGCTCCTGTCTCTTTAAGACTCCCCCTCCTGAAAAGCCTGGTTAGCTGCTGGCTGTTAGAGTAGCATTAGCCACTGTGAGAGAAGCTAACTTCATAGTTTGTGTTGCTTCAGTTTTTGCTGCTTGAGAGACATTTGTGAGACCACATAGTGACGACAGACAGACAGAGGAAGCTGCATCAGATCTTAAGTAGCGCATTTAATTTAGCAATAATCAGTCAATACTTTACCAATAATTGGAAAAAATGCCAAATATTGGCCGCAATAATCGACCCAGCTGGTAATTGGTCTGTCCCCAGAAAATAGGCCCCAACTTTGAGTAAGAGTCAATGAAAGCTATACACCCATTTTAGAGAATTTATGGGCCTTTTTAAAGAGCCCTTATTTTGCACATTTGTAAGTTCACAATTTCATTTTGGGCATCTATTATAATATGTTTATATGCTTCAGTGGTCAAAAACGAATGCTTTTATAAATATTGTACACTGCAGAACCTCTTGTTTGCCTTCATTTATCTGAAACGCTCTGTTTTAGCTCCTGTGTCTTGTCCTAGCTGTTAGCATAGCATTAGCAACTGTGACAGAAGCTATCTTCCAGGTTTCTTGTTCAGTTTATGAGACCACAGAGGGACGACAGACAGAGAGAGGAGACTGCATCAGACCAGACGTAGCACATTTAATTAATGAATAATCGGCCAATAAAAACACAGCTACAGATAATTGGGAAAAGGTCAATTATCAGTCATGATCATCGTTCTATTCATAATATAGTGTCATTCTAGCTGTCGCAGAGGAAAAGGTAACCTCATGTGCTCTTTGGGAGTTCAACTTTCTGTGTCGGTGCATTTTAGTGAATTACATAAACACAATAATTTGGCTGCTCGTCTCCTCCGTCACTCCTTATCTCCACGACTCTTGGCCTCACCGGGGGTTAAAGAGCAGCATGAGCGCTAAGCCCCGCCTCCTCCAGCCTCCTCTAGTCCAGTTGGTCCCTGCTTTTCCTCTACTCTCCCGTTCTGCCCTCCCCCCTCAGGCTCTCCTCACCCCGTCAGTCTGTTTGGATTATTGTAACAGCTCAGGCCTCTCACATGCGTTGCCTTCACTTGCCCACTGCACAGTGATTCAGAGATGAGGAGGATTAGGTGACAGAGAACGGCATTTGTTTTCCCCCCAGAAGAAGAAGAGGTCAAGCAGCCATGGAGTTACCGTAAGTTTTGGGATTTAAAGATGAAAAGAAAGTAGAAAATGGAGCAAGATACTTAAAGGAAGGTGAACAGTGTTGCTTTGGAATACAGTCTGTTGAGCTTCTGTAACAGAAAGTCATTAATAAGAAATGTTTCTGTAATTCCAGGCTTTTACCCTTGAAGTCTTCTGAGTTACGACTAGAAATACAGGTTCCAGCTACAGTTCACTTTGTGTTTACTTTCAGAAGATGTGCTTTAGTGGCGTATCCATGCACTTTCATTTCCTTTTCTTGTGCGTGAAGCTGGATGTCTGCTGCACATCTGTCTGGACCAGCAGCAGGTGCACTGTGCAGTTTGTTTATACTGTGTGTGATAAGGAATCAATCAAGTATATGATTTGAATTCAGAATGAAAAATGCATTTAACCAATACACTAAAAATATTTCTTGTTTTGGAGCACCAACTTTCTGGAGTCTCTGATGGTTCCTTGGAAATAATCCAGCACTGCCCTCCCTGGCTCATAATAGGGAATTCTAATAAAGAATATCTGCTTAGCTTTCAGGGAGGGCTGGTGATGGTCACACACATGCACTAAATATTAAAATATTTGCCTGCAAGACTAAAATATGCATCAATCTCATATAACGTTGACACCCCTTTTGTGGAGTTAAACAATGAGAATAAATGCAGACAAAAAAAAGGAAATAATCCAGCACAAAACCACCTGTAAACGACTGAATTCTTGTTTTTAGACTTTTATTTTTGAATGAATGAAGCAAATAAGATAAAGTATTTTAAATAGTAACCTTTGCTGCTGCTAAGCAGCTCACTAGGCTCACTAAAGTGCTGCCGCTGGGAAGTTGTCTTGGACAGATATCAAGTCAGATATAGCAAATAAGATATAACAAATAAGAATATCATCCGTAAAGGAACTTTCTTAAATGTGCAGAACAAGCGAGATTAGTTCACATAAGAGACTCCTAATTGAAATTAATTTGACCCTACAAGATCAAATAACAGATTGCACTCAACATTATTTCTTTCAAATACTGGAAATGGTAATTTATAACTTAAAATATAGTCCCTACAATATTTTGTTAACATTATTAATTTCACTTAATAATTTTAATAAATCAATTTGTTGTTTGGTCAATAAAATGCCATAAAATTGTACAAAGAAAAGGAATCAGTCTGTCTTAAAGCCAAAGATGACAACTCAAGTGTCATTTTTTGCCCACAACCCAAACATATTACGTTTATTTTACAGTAATGTAAAGAAAAATCTGAAATATTCAATTTTAAGATGCTTTTTTTTCTCAAAAAATATTTAAGCCAATTAATCGATTATCAGAATAGTTGGCGATTCATTTATAAGTTGGCAGCCAATCAATTAACATTTCTCAGGAACAGCAGCGATGTTCCTGGAGCATTTTTAATTACTCAAAAAAAGTCAGAAACCAAACAATACCAATAAACATTGTTTATATCTCATTATTAACTCCATTACTAATCATTTCTATCAATATTTAGTGCAGCGGTGTTCATGGTTCAATGAGGATAATTCACTCATTTTTGTTAAAAATTTTTCTTAATGTACATTGGAATGATCCACATATAAAATACAGTAGTTTGGCATAACATAGATTTAAAAAATAAAAAAAAAATTATTTTACATTTTGTTTTGTTTTTCTTTTTATGGACTGTTGTTGATAAACTAATACGAGACGCCTCTTCTGTTAAGTGTAGGTTTGCAAATACATGAAATTAACCATTTTCATTTTATCTGTTGATTACAATTATTAAGCCACGCAGAAGTTTCATACTAAAAAAATACTTTTAACAATTATTTTTTTTTTAGATTTTTTTTCACATTAAAATGGGCAACAGCAGGAGAGGTAATTAATTAATCGTTGCAGAGCTTACAAACTTGCTGTCATCTTCCTCCAGACGATTATAGATCAGAAACTAGACCTGGTTTTTGTTGTTACTGTTTTACTAAGGAAGGACATTTTATCTGGACATTGAGCCTCAGTGTTTTTGGCTTCACTGAATCCTGGTTGACAGATGTGCAGTGTGGACACTTTGCAATGGCTTTATGTTTGTGCATCTGTAAGCCTTAATTTTAGGTCAGCCGTTAACATGCTGTACATGCACTTACAGACGGACACATTGTCTTATCTCGTGTCTCCAGACTGCTCTGGTGGCAGATATAAAACCAGTGGCGTGTGGTTTCCTCGTTCAGACGCGTGTAAACAAACCTTAAATGATGGTCGGAAAGTCACAGAAATGTAACTCTCAAGTTCTTCAGTTTACATCACAACTCAAAATGTCTCGAAACGATTAAAAACCTCCCCGATTGGAACATTTTCATCTGTGGTTTTTCAAAACTGCTGCTTGGACATTTGAATGTGGGGGATGTTGAGGCTGAAGGCGTGCTCTGCCGCTGTAATCTGTCATCATCCTGTCCCCAGTGGACGCTGTAGATTAGCATGAGAGCGTCCTTATAATTCAGGGGTGGGGCTTCTGTCATCCGTCCAGCTTTAGAGGCACGTTAAGCCCCCGACTGCACTGAAATGGAAGCTGCAAAGGTTACTTAAAGATCCGGTTTTGGTTGTTTTCTGGGGAAAAATGTACACCCAAACAAACAGCAACTGCCAAATCAAATATAAATGCCATTTAATATAATAACATGAGAAGATTCTGGTGATTTTTGGCGTAATGAACACATGAAAGGCTGCCTGGAAGCTAAGTTCGATCCCATTTGTGGCTTTTTTTAATCTGGCAGCAGCTATTATGATCATGATGTGATCCCAAAAAGAAGTTGCACATTCTAATATTTTGTTGGACTGCCTTTAGCTTTGAGTATACCACACATTCATTGTGGCATTATTTTGATAAGCTTCTGCAATGTCACAGCGTTTATTTCTGTCAAGAGTTGCATTAATTTTCTGCCAAGATCTTATATTGATGATGGGAGAGTCAGACCGCTGTGCAAAGTCTTCTCTAGAACATCCCAAAGATTCTCAATGGGGCTGAGGTCTGGACTCTGTGGAGGACAATCCATGTGTGAAAATGACGTCTCATGCTCCCTGATTCACTCATTAACACTGTGAGTCCCATGAATCCTGGCATCGTCATCTTGGAACATGTCCATACCATCAGGGAAGAAAAACTCCATTGATGGAAAGACCTGGTCATTCAGCATATTCAGGTAGTCAGCTGACCTCATTCTTTGAGAACATAACGTTGCTGAACCTGACCAACCCCAGATCATAACTCTAACCCCCACAGGCTGGTAGGAACTAGCCATGATGAGGGCATCACTCCATCTGCCTCTCTTCTTACCCTGATGCCTCTATCTCTTTGGAACAGGGTAAATGTGGACTCATCAGACCACATGACCTTCTTTCATTGCTCCAGAGTCTAATCTTTATGCTCCCTAGCAAACTGAAGCCTTTTTATTCTGATTAGCCTCACTGATCAGTGGTTTTCTTAGAGCTATACAGCTGTTTAGTACCAATTCCTTGAGTTCCCTTCGCATTGCGTGTGCAGAAATGCTCTTTCTTTCACTCTTAAACATAGCTGTGAATTCTACTGTTGATTTCTTACGATCATCTAAGAGTTTGTTCTGACCACATTTGCTCTTCAAAGATGATGGTTCACCACTATCCTGCAGGTTTTAATAATGCGTTGGACGGTTCTTATCACGATTGTAGTAGTTTTAGAAATCTCCTTAGTTGTTTTCTTTGCTTGATGCAGGCCAATAATTTGACTCTTCTGAAACTGATTAACATCCTTTCCATGACCACAGGATCCGACATGGTTGTTTAAGACATGAGAAGCTCATCACTGCATCAGCTAGGGTGAAGTAAGTTGCTGCAGCTGAAACATATTCATCACCGCAGTAATTATCCGATCGAAGGCTCTTATATTTGCTCAGTTAAACCCAGGTGGTGACTTTTTTTTTGGACAGGCAGTGTATAAAACTGTCTCATTACTATGTCATTTTCGTGTGTCGTTTTCATACATTATTTTTGGATTTGGATTGGTTGTTTATTTGATTTTGATTCCGTATTTATTTTCTCTTTTGCCTTTGTGATACTGTAATGTGTCTGAAATAAATCAAATTTAAAAAAAAATAAACAAGTTCCAGATTAATGCACACATATGACAGCGTAAATGTTCTCCAGTGTGCTGTACCTCAGACTGCATCTAACATTCACATGGCTAATATACACATATACTGTATTTTAGTTTGAATTCACTAAAGCTTTTAAATCTAACTAACTATATCTTGGGGCAAATTGAGGTAAAGGGGCTCAGGCAGCAGTAAACTGTCATTTGATTCGCTGACATAACGTTAAACCTGCATGTAACTGGACTCTTGGACTTCTGGCTCGACAAACTAACGAGTCTTACATCATAAAACATCGTAAATCACTCAATAATGTGCAGGTGCAGCGAGACAAACCATGTGATCTGCCGCCTCGTTCTCTACATGAAGGCGTGAAATGAAGTAATTCTTCCTCGTTGTTGGTGAAAAGTGGACATTCTGGCCGGACAGTGTGGTCATTGGGCAGATTAACATGGTACTTTGTGTGTTTAGAAATAGAGAGATGGTAAAAGCAGCTGAGGTCGATGTTTTGGATGAAGCAGCAGAGGGAAACCCAGAACAAAACCTGAAATATGCTTAAAAAGAAATGCATGGAAAACTGTTCTTTGTCATACTGGTGAGTGGAAAGCCTAGATGCTCAGCCTGCAACAGTTAAACTTTGGCTAAAGCTGTTTTTATTTGGGTTGAGAGAGTAGCAGGTCTGGTTGAGTTAGGTTAAATATTCTTTGTGTCATTTTGCTGTTCGTTGGTTTTCTTTGAAGTGTCTTCAGAGGTGATGATGATGATGATGATAGTGTAAAAGGTGAAGCAGCTAAAACAGGTTTAGTGTTTTTGCCTCTGAGCGTTTTTTTTATTATGTTGGCTTCTATCCAGACCCTGCAGGGACGACGTGCTCTTTGAAACAGAAAGACTTATTGCCCCAACCTGTTTTAAAGGTCATTTACAGTGCATATTTCTCACAATTAAATGTTCCAGACCATCACACTAATATTTATATTTATTGAATTTTAGTTCAATAAATTTGGGCCAAGATACAGACATGAAAGAGTAAAAAAAAGTATATTGCATACAGAAATCTTCTATTTTTGCATATTTCTCACACTTAAATGTTCCAGATCATCGAAATAATGTCTATATTTATTGAATATTGGACAGAGATAATCCACAAACACAAAATACCATTTTTAAATGACGATTTATTGAATGTCACCCCTGTGAACAAGTATTTGCCCCCCTGAACCCAATAACTGGTTGGTCCCTTGGCAGCAACAACTGTTTGTTCCAGCTTGTGATCAGTCTTTTACATCACCATGGAGGAATTCTGGTCCACTCTTCTTTGTAGAATAGTTTTTATTCAGTCACATTAGATGGTTTTCCATCATGAACTGTCCTTTTAATATCTTGTCACGACATCTCAGTTAGATTCAAGTCCAGACTTTGACTCGGCCACTCCAGAACCTTCATTTAGTTCTTTCTGAGCCACTCAGACGTGGACTTGTTGTTTGATTTGGGTCATTGTCTTGCTGCATAAACCATTTGTGTTGAGCTTTAGGTCATGAACTAATGGTGGATTTTCTCCAGGAGGATTTTCTGATAGAGAGCAGAATTCATGGCTGTAGCAGTCGGACCTCTGTTCATTCGTATAGGAACCACCAATGATTTGCAAAACTCCTCCTCTGGAATTTGCTTCGAGTGCATTGAAAAGTGTTGCAGTGTATTACGGAGAGACTGATGGTGTGCCAGGAAGATGAAAAATTAATAATCTCACAGATTATTTAGTTGTTTGACTATCAAATTGTGTAAATGTGCAATTACAAAACACAACTAATTTAGCTAGCTTAACACAGGATGTCTATGTAACATACAGAGAACATGCATACTGTGGTGTTTAATACTTTCTGCTGACTCCACATAACCTCGTATCTTATTTTTCACCATGTATGTTTGTGTTCTTGGTTTCTGTTTTTGTGGCCCTATAGCTCCATTCCCTAAAACCTGATGGTAAAAACTGATCAGCCTCTGATATTAAAATGCATGTTCTTGTGTTGAACACCAGGGGGGCATAGTCTTTTGTACTGTACAGATTTAAGGACCTGTAGCAAAACTATGTATAACTAAACTAAAACTAAACTAGAAATAAAAGGCATTACTAACTTTGGCACCTACTATGGGCTTTCTGAATTTGCAGAGGTGTAACATGTACAAAAACAGCTATATAAACCCCAAAAATCTTAAAATATGTTAAGATTAAGAACCCAACCTATCCCTCCCTGCTATCCCTCACCCCCAATCTCACCCCGACCAGTCGATGCAGACGGCCACCATCCCTGAGCCTGGTTTTGTCTGAGGTTTTTATTTTCCTCTCCGTATTTTTGAAGTTTTTGTTGGTTCCTTCCCATCATTGCTCATAGGGAATCCAACCGGCAACTTTGGATTGTTGGGTTTTTTGTTCTCTGTTTATAATTCATAAGGTCTGTACCTTACTGTGTTAAGTGCTGTGAGATGACATGTTGTGAATTTGCGCAATACAAATTAAATCGAACTGAATGTTTCAATTCAAACAACATATTTATGAACAGCGTTGAAAGATTCACATCTTGTTGAAAATGTTCTGAGAGGTTTGTTTCTTTTCATGAGAATTCTTGACAATACAAAAAATCTAAAGTCAAAGCAGCGTCTCCCTTTAGGGCAGTGAATCCAAGGTGAAGCTTCAGAAATGAATTGTTGCTGTTATTTGCCTGCATGTAGATTCTAGACCCACACCGTCTGGTATTTGGTCTGTACTTCATTTTCTTCCCTGCATTGGCTTTTCTTGTTCTGCGTCCCACTTTTCTGACTGACTGAACTCACTGAGTTTGGCAGAGGCTCCGATGAGATCACTGGAACAGCTTTGGAGCTGCCAGGCATAATGAAATGCGTGAAAAAGCTCAGTGAAAAACAACTGTTTTATGTTTTACAGGATAGTTTCTCTGGTTGTAGACATTAGGCAGCAAACCCCAGCCTCAGTACTGACCAGATATGTCTTAGGAAAGCCATTGTTGTTTATCTATAACCTTCTTGGATGGTTGGTTCAATTCTGAACAAATTCACCTTGAAATGATTGCAGATGTTAATTGAGGACATTTCCAAGAAAGTTAAGTACACTTATTACTGTTTCCATAAACAGTCATTACTAGATTCCATTCTGCACATCAAGAGGGAACATTTATAATATGTGATTGGCACCAATAGGAGAGTTTGGTGCCAATCAGAGGTACTTAATGAGGAAAAAATTATTAGAAGTTTGTTTTTTGCATTTTTGGCCAACCACTCCAATGGTGTCCCAACTGGAAGAGTTATATAATACTGTTACTGGGCTAAAAGTACAATCACGTTTTTCCTGATAATTAAATTAAAATGTTTTGACCAAATTTGCACAAACGTATCACTGGATTGTATTATTCTGCTCTTTTCAAACACTTGGTTACTAAATGTTGCTTGGTGAGAAACTGTAGTTTTAATGCTACAAGCAGTTCAGAACTGATAGAAAGTTCACATATTGTCAATTTCCAAGACTTATTTCTCACTGCTGCCAACAAACAACATTTAGAAACAGTGTTTTAGGTCAGAATCGTCCTCAATCGCATTAAAAACTGTATTTGTAGGCAGCGAAAATGGAAAAAGACATGCACCCTTGTTATATCAATAAGCTCTTGTCTTGGTGCTGAATGTTGTCCCTGAACATGAGGAGGTTCAGATTTATCCAGCATGAATGTGATGTACGATGCTTGATGCAAACAATCAGGACGATTTAGTAATCAGACTGTGATGTCCGATTGTTTTATGTCATTCGTTCAGTCTGACATTGGGCTCATTGAACTGATTTCTTGCATGAAGGAATCTTATTTTCTCCTTGTCTTGCTCTGCCAGCCTGTTCCGTAGAACATCATTCTGTCCTAATGAAGTGATGCATCCATCATATTTACCCTCATACAATAGAAAAAGTTAATATTTCTCACTTTAATCAAAGACATATGTCGACTTATTGGTTATTATTTCTCTATGTGGATTTTAAAACCCTTCGCAGCTCTACTTTAGCTTAGAAGCTAGCTGGCCATACATGAAGATTATTGTACTTAATACTACTCAACATGCTGATTTATCGTTTTCTTTATATTCACTAAACAGTTGTCAATGAGCAGAATCCTGGAATGCTGCACCAAAAACCCTTTAAATCATTAAAGGGTTAAAATTTTTAAAAAAATATGAACAGTAGAAACATATGACCTAAAAATATAAACATCAGTAGACAAATGTGTCCTAAAAAAATAAACATAAGTAGAAAAATATGTCCTAAAAATATAAGTATAAGTAGAAAAATGTCCTAAAAATAGAAAAATAAGTGGAAAATATGTCCTAAAAACATAAACATAAGTAGAAAAAATATGTCCTAAAAATATAAACATAAGTTTAAAAAAATACAGCTTAAAAAATAAAAACATAAGTAGAAAAACATGACTAAAAATATATACATAAAGAAATATGTCTTAAAGAATGTCAACATAAGTAGAAAATTATGTCCTAAAAATGTAATCATATGTAGAAACAGTATCAGCATCAAGAAGAAAGTTGAGAATTTTTTCTTACTGTTCTCTCAGGGTTTCATGCACCGGGAACCCTGTAAATCAATTATTTTACTGACCAAACATAGATGTATTTCCTTTTTCGTGGTGGCGAATGCATCACATGATGTGCTAGTATTATTCAACGTATAGAGTTCATTCATCTGGGAGATCAGTGCTTTGAAGTGAAATGCAGATTTATATTGACAGACAACTAGAGAGTTCTAGAAGCTGATGGCAGTGCAGGGATTTCGAGGAAACCAGGAAGTCTTTTTGGTTGGTCTTAATCTTCTCTCAACAGGGAAATGTGTTTCACCTTTGTGTTATCAGGAAACAGTTTCCATGCAGTAGAGTTTCTGACAGAATCTGTGCACGTACATACAAGAGTATCTCTGTTTTTTCTGGTTGCTAATTTTTACTCCACCAAGGAACGCGACGGAGTTATGTGACGATCGGCGTATGCTTGTCTGTCCGTCTGTTATTCCGTCTGTGCACAACATTACTCAAAAACGGACTAACGGATGTGGATGAAATTTTCAGAGGAGGTCAGAAATGTCGCAAGGACTAACTGATTAGATTTTGGCAGTGATGTGGTTTATAGTCTGGATCCATGGATTTGTTAAAGATTCCTGTATCTTTGTGAGATCACGGCACAGCGTCACTGTAACTATGACAACAAGTGAACACTGTCAGCTGCCTGCTGATGAAAACATGATTGTGATCCTACTACAAATCCACTGCTGTGGACTTACTGGGACTTATCCATCAGAAATGACACAAGGAACAATTGATTAAATTGTGGGGGTGTTTCTGAGTCCCATCAATTCCCGCCGTCTGCTACATATTTAGGTCACGCAATTCAGTATCCGTACATAACGTACACATGCATAACACGCCTGTGCTCAGCACAAGATCATTTTGTTTGTGGGTACATCTATATTAAATGGCCACATTCTATGTTGCCATGATTTCTGATCATCAATAGATAATACACAAATGCTGCAGTTCTGACAATTCCGTATGGGGGAATGAACAGCCTTGGCAGAGTACTGCACTCTCTATGCACTTTTCTTGTTATTCTCTGTCTTCATCTTCTGTTTTGTCTGTGCATGCACGGTGAGTCAGCAGCCTGCACACATATGCACTCAAAAAAAAAAAGATCAATTTGGCTCCGTCTCTATTGGTTGAGGAGGGGACCCTTAACTGCTGCTGCTCCCTTGTGCTATTTTTTTTCTCCTCCCGTTTGTTGGATCAGCGGCCGTCAGCCAATGCCAGCTCACACGCTCCTGATGCTGCACACGCTCGCTGCTCTGCAGTGAGGCAGCATTTAGTTCAGAGAGGAAGGAGGGAGATGAATGGATGACCGAGTGACGGGAGGAGAGGAAGTGATGAGGGACGAGGAAAAGATGATGCAAAGACCGAAATACCATCTGGCTGAGTCGCCCCTCCTCAACTTTGCTCACGTGTGTGCACGCCCATAAACACATGGAGGAGCATCTTCCTGCCTGTGAAGACCTGGAGGGACCGTTTCACGTCAGGACTGATATGTGAGGGATTTAATGGACAAAGATTCTCCGTCTTTTTGGATGCAGTGTTTCAGTCTGACGCCTGTTGATTGGTCCATGAATGCAGCACAGTGAGTCTTATTATTGTTGTCACAGTTGTGCTGAAATGTTTCTCTGCTGTCTTGATCTGTGCTCGAAGATCATCTAGATTTACTATGAAGTCCTCCAATAATATTCTCCTTGGTCATGTGCACCTTCCTCTGCGTATTAGAGGGCGACTCGGTCCAACAGGAATTATTGCACTCAGCTGGTGCGGATCTGATTATGTAAGAGGGAAGCGTTGTGTGGCTGCTGCGACCTTGTGCACCGTCAGCACAGCGCTGCTTCTGTTGTCCTGTTGTGACTGTCTGCGGGATTTAGGATTCTTAGTTTTATAATCGGGGACATATTTGATGCTCTGTTCATCTCCTTTATTCTGGTGCGTGGAGCTGGTAAGTTGCAGCCTCTGTTTTGTGCTCTCAGGGTGCTGGAATATTCAAATCTGACAAATGCAAATGACTGTTTTTATTTTGTGTCTGGGTGCACGTTTATGAGTTGTAAAATTCTGCTTTTTTTTTTTTTTAGATCAGCTGATTTAGACGGTTCTACTCAGTGCTTTACTGTTTTACCATCTGACATATTGGAAAGTTTGATAATAAATCCACTGATGGCTTCATTCCAACAGTATTTATATCCTCTAATCTGCATTTTCCACCAGATTGTAGTCACACATCTGCTCTCAAAGGCAGTATTGGAAGGAGGAGACAGATGAGGAGAAAATAGACTGGAGGCGAGGAGAAAGAGCAGAGCATGCACTGTATAAAGAAGTCCAGTCCCTGAGGGTTTCCTCTCAGCAGCAGAGGTGGCCTGTTTCTGCGCCTGTCTTCAATGTGAAGAGACAATAAAAGCACTGACACACTTTCTAAGTTAGCTGCCAGATACAGGAATATCACACAGAGGAAACCTTGCAGGGACGAGATGTTTCAGATAAAGGACAACGTTGAACTGATGCAGAATCAGTGCAAATATTCATTTCTGTTTCATGTTGGTATTTTTAGTGTTCTGCTTCTCACTAATGTGTGCTGAAGGCTGAGTGCTTTGCTTTCACTTTGTAATCAAATATTTATCACTTAAAGTGCGTTTTATAACAAACACGCAGCAAAGTTTCAACTGCTTCACTGCAGACGGAAACTCTCCATGGGATCGTATGAAAAATACGTAGCATAACATCGTGATTCATATAAAAGAGAAGAAGAATCACAAATACTTTATTTATCCCTGAGGGAAAACTGATTCTGTTATAGTTGCTCCCAAGTCAGAAATATAAACAGTACAAAAATATGACCTAAAAATATAAACATAAGTAGAAAAATATGTCCTCAAAATATTAACATGAGTAGAAAAATATTACCTAAAGATATAAATATTACTGGAAAAATGTGTCCTAAAAATATAAATATTAGTGGGAAAATATGTCCAAAAAATATAAACATAAGTAAAAAAAAATGTGACCTGAAAATATAAACATAATTAGAAAAATATGTCCTAAAAATATAGACATGAGTAGAAAAGTATTACCGAAAAATATAAATATTAATGGAAAAATATGTCCTAAAAATATACATTTTAGTGGAAAAATATGTCCTAGAAATATAAACACAAGAAGAAAATTGTGACCTACAAACATAAACATAATTAGAAAAATATGTCCTAAAAATATAAACATCAATATAAAAATATGATATAAAAATATAAACATAAACAGAAAAATGTGACTTAAAAATATTAACTTGAGTAGAAAAATATGTCCTAAAAATCTAAACATAAGCATTCATTAAACAGTATGAAGAAGTGGCATCACTTTGAAGCTGGAGTAGGCAGTATTTTTTATTTATTTCTTAATTTTTTGGCAGGATTGGACAGAAAATTCCTTTAAAATCCTTCAGCATGTTATAATTCATGTGGTCTGGATCCATCACCGCCTCTCAGCTCTTTTTTCAGCCTTTAGAAAATCTGTCCTGTGATGGGAGACTTCAGCCAATCACTTCTCAGCTAAATCAGGTGAAAGAGAATAAAGAACAACAAAATCACACTTGGAAGAGGATGTTCTGGTTAAATGGAGAACTTTTACTGAGAAATGTGGGATTTGGATCCAGTGTAAAGATATAAACCAGTATCAGCTTTTACTGCCCACTTCAATCTGCAAATTTGCTGCATTTAGGATAAATGTGCAGTTAAATAAGTTCCCAAAAACGAACGGATCATTGCTGTTAATATGTCAGTCTGGCTTCCTGAGGACATTTATCCACATTTGGTTTGGCTGAATTGCTTGAAATCATGTAAACATGCAGCTGTGACCAGGATCTATTAGGAAACATGGCTTCATTTTGAATGATTACAAGCCAAAAAGAGTTTGGACTGACTGGCTATTGCTAGAAATACAGAGAATTAGACAAAAAAAAAAAAAAAAAGTGGTCCATTTAGTCACTGTTTTGTTTCTTTTTCTTGGAGATTATTCACCATCTGCTGCTTCCAAAACCATAAATCCACATTTTAGAAATAATTTTATGGGCCAAGTTGCAGATTAATGGAAATCTGAACATTACGTCATCTTATTAAGTCCATCTGCTGAGGCAGATTGTGAAGCTGAATGGAGCTTCTGGTTAAATGCTGTTCCCAAAGATAAAGAATGAACTTTGAGATTCCCTTTGAGACCTTCTCCTTGTCCTTCTAACTGATCAGTGTTGATCAGAAGATTTAATTAGATATTAATTAGGTTACTCTGCTGACCTGCTATCAGTTGTTTTTGCTGCTTCTGAGTGATTGGACGTTCACAGCCACTGTCTCTACTCTTAATACTTCATTGTTTGCAGGACTGAGTGGCACTGATTGCTGCGTTTCCTCTCTCAGTGAGAGGATGGAAGGAAGAAGTTATTTTGCCTTCAGCCTCCCGCTCTGATCTTTACACTCGCCGTTGTTGTCGCCGTGCTTTTGATCATCCGCCCTTTTGTTCTGCCCTTAAAACCTCGTGTGTCCCTCTGCAGGGTGCAGGGTAAGAGGAAGAGGGACTCCTGTGTTTTAGGATGGCCAGTGAAGGCTCCACTATTCCCAGTCCCGTCGTCCGCCAAATTGACAAGCAGTTCCTGATCTGCAGCATATGTCTGGACCGCTACGAAAACCCCAAAGTCCTGCCCTGCCTGCACACCTTCTGTGAGAGGTGAGTGGAAGCTGCTCCCACTGATCCTGCTTGTTTTGTTCATTAGAGAGGCGTTCAGTTGAGCATTAAATGTGTAAATGCGAATGTGTTTTCTGTGAAAAGGAGATGCTCCCTAACAGTACATTAGAATGTTTGATCAATACTGCTTTATTCTGACGAGAGAGAAGGGTTTTAGCATCACTGTTGTTGACTTTGTTGCCTCATCCTCTCTGTTTATCAGCCTTTGTTCCTGACACAAAAGACAAATTGTGGACTGTGCCAGGCCGTCCTTTGACTCTGGTGGCTTCTGGAGAGTCATTATGCTTTTACATTCCACAGTATAGTTGTTTCCTCTTTCTGTGCTGTGGTGATAAATTTTTAATATTCAACACAGTAATCTCATCAGATCAAGTTATCATAAAGTTTGGTGTCATTTTCTGTCATGGGTTTTGATTTTCATTATCTTAAAATCGTTTTAAAAAATATTGAGATCCTTAACTTTAAAAAAAAAAGTACCAAAACAGCAATGTAGAAATATTTACTTATTACATGTAAAAAAAAAAATTTTAAAAAAAGTTTTAAGATCTAAATATTTTTAAAAATTTTTTGAAATCAGGAAAAACAAAATTCCACGACAAAGAATGACCCAAAGCTTTACGATCATTTGATATGATTGGATCACCGTGTTAAATATTGAAAGGTCAGTGCATTAAAATTCATCACAGATATTCATGTGAAAAATAGATGCACAGCACAAGAAACAACGATGCTGTCCTGCATGTGACATAATACTTCAGTTTTGGCAGTAAAATGCATTTAAAGCATTAAAGTAAAAGTGCTGGTTTGGCTTCTGTAACTGATGTGCTATTTTCAGCAGCTTGTTGTAGCTGGAGCTGGTTTAAACTATAATATATGTAGTTTTAAACTGTCCACAGGGACAAATCTGTTCTCAGTTTGTGCACTTTTTCTCTGAAATACACAGTGCTTTCTGTAATATGTGAAAATGATGGGAAACTGGTTTGACCATAAACTGTGTGTTGATTTTAAAAGCTTGTTTTATTATCCAATGTGCAAAATCTTGAACTTACAAGTAACTACAGCTGTGACGTAAATATAATGGAGTAGAAAATAGAATATTTCGCTCTAAAATGTGGTTGAGTTTAAGTATAAAGTAGCATAAAAAGGCAAATACTCAAGTAGAAGTACTTCAAAAGTGTACAGTAATTAAATTAACATACTGAGTTTCTGCAGATAGCACATATTAGACTTCCATTAATCATTGTCAGGTGATTAATGGGAGAAGAAAGAGAAAAAAAACAACATTCTGATGAGCAAATCTGTTCACAGTTTGTGCACTTTTTCTCTAATCTTTGATTTTCAGTCAGAAATTGGATCATGTGCAAAGTTTAGATGCGTAAAAATGCAAATACTCAAGTAGAAGTACTTCAGAACTGTACAGTAATTAAGTTCACATATTTAGTTACTGCAGAGGACACTATATTTGACTGAACTTCAATTGTGAAAAACAATGCAGAACGACTAAATTAATGTTAAAGTGCAATAAAGGGATCAGAAAAACATTACTGCAGTAGCTAACCTGCTGAAAATGCACGTTGAAAGTCTCATTTGTGAGCACATCCAACAAGAAGTAGGACTGCTACAAGATTAAACTTTCACAAAATGGTTATTGTGACCCAAATAATTCAAAATATTCATTCAAAATTGTTATTATTAGTATTACAAGTGTAGGAAGGTACATAAAAAAACTAACAAAAATATGTCTGAAAAGGGTTAGGAGGATGAAGTTTAGCTTAGTATATTTTAAGCTTAATTTAGTGTATTTATATTTTATTTTCAAAACATCATCAGTCAAAACTGTGGTCTTTGTTGCTCCATGAATTCATTAATTACGATCCACGTGTACAATCAATTACTGCAGAATACACTGATGACTATAATGATGGTAGTGTGAACCTCCTCTGTTAACACTGAACAATAAAAGTTTCACAAACACTGTATTTATGGCCGGTTTATTATATTTGATTGCACTGATGTGAGCAGGTTCAGCTGATAAAGTAATAACTCAACTAAAAATGTGACGCTGCTGTTATAGTGTAAACGTTCCAACCACTAGATGTCCTCAAAGGAAACGTCCTCAGACTTAAAGGTCAACTTGAATGTTTGTGTTGAATGCTGATAAGATGCATTGTGTATACAGGAAATAATAAGGTTACACTGCATGAGACTTGAGCCACAGTCTCTTTCTTCCTCCAACAAGATCTTTATTATTTAATAACCAGTCTGCAGAAAGAAATGTGCAAAATCTTGAACTTAGAAGTAACTAAAGCTGTGAAATAAATATAGTGGAGCAGAAAGTGCAATATTTCCCTCTAAAATATACAAAATGTAGTCAAGTTTAAGTAAAAAGTAGCTTAAAAAATGCAAATGTTTGTGTTGAATGCTGATAAGATGCATTGTGTATACAGGAAATAATAAGATTACACTTCATGAGACTTGAGCCACAGTCTGTTTTTCTCCGAACAATATCCTTATTTTTTAATAATCAATCATACAGAAAAAAACATTGCAAGTAAATGTAGTGGATTAGAAAGTAGAATATTTCCCTCTAAAATGTTGTCGTATAAAGTAGCGGAAACATGCAAATACTCAAGTAGAAATACTTCAAAACTATAGTTAAGTTAATTACTATTATTATAATTAATTAGATAGCACCCAGCACTGTATTTGACAACATTCTGTTTTCAGTTTTTTCTCTAATCTGTGATTTTTGGAGAGAATTTGAATCATGTGCAAAATCTTGAACTTAGAAGATACTGACATTGTGAAGTAAATATAATGGAGTAGAAAGTGCAATATTTCCCTCTAAAATGTACACAATGTCTAAAATAGTGTAAAACACACAAACATTGACTGTCCCTCTCTTACAACAAAATGAATTGCCAGTAAAAGTCTCTATGTTTGTCCGTCACATACTTTGGTCCCCCAACTTCCCCATTTTCTTTTTGTTTTTCCTTCATTATATAAATGAATCTCTCCAGTAGGAGGCTCATCTGTTTCATGCAGCTTATCATGGTTCATCTGTGAATTTCCTTCCACCTTTGTAGCATTTACAAAGGTGAGGTTCTTCAATATTTGTTCTTTTTGGTTACAGTTGTGTTCTTTTGGATACACAATAGGTAGAAATAACTAATTTTGAAATAACCTTCTCACATGTAGCTCTGACCTCCTCACAAAATGTTTTAATCTCTCTGCATAGTGTTCCTTTAACCTCATTTAGCACGTGATTCTGGTATATTTTTTGAGCCGCAGTGTTTTAACAGTTCACCTATCGTCCTCCAGGTGCCTGCAGAATTACATCCCGGCCCACAGCCTCACCCTGTCGTGCCCCGTGTGCCGCCAGACCTCCATCCTGCCGGAGAAAGGTGTGGCGGCGTTGCAGAACAACTTCTTCATCACCAATCTGATGGACGTGCTGCAGCGGGCGCCGGACAGCTGCAGCCAGGAGGCCGTCGCTCTCAACAACATCACCACGGTGGCGACGGGCCAGCTGCTCTCCTGCCCCAACCATGGAGGCAGCGTAAGAACGCCGTCACCTGATTTTACATGCAAATACTCAGTGATAATATGACGAGAAACAAGCATGTACAGTACAGGTACAGCTTTGTATGCAGGAAAATGTCTAATAAAATAATGAAAAGCGTAAGAGCAGCAGCAATAAATTTTAAAAAAACATTATAAAAACAGCATTTTGTATAAAGAGGGTTAAAAATAAACACCCTGAGAAAGTAAATTGCTCATATTTTGTGGTGTGCAGAAGTTATTTTGCACTTGTTGGTTTGGCAACAGAAGTGAAATGACCATAATAATATTACACATGAATAGGGATATTATGTGTGGGAGGTGGTTAATTGTTAATTAATGCATAAATATCTACAAAGTGAGAGCTGTAAGGCAGCTTGTAGGTCAGTTATGGATTTATGTGGAGTTTAAACCTCTCACATCTCTCTCTTACTTTTACAGTTTTGGATTATAGGCTTGTGAGATCTTCATGCAAATTTAATGATTGTTTTCAATTTTTTCATTCACTCTAATTGTTCTTTTTAAATATTTTTTTCCCCATTTTACATAATGACATAATAAATAAAAGAAATATGAATACAACAATATGGAGGGCTACAGGATCATTTAAAATATCAAACAAAGCCAAAAATGTAGCTCTCTTTTACAATGTTAACGCGATAGTAACATCTTGGGAGTGAAGATGAGCAACACTGACAAATGAGTCAAGCTAATTTCCATAATCATTTGCACTACAAGACAAGTCTGGGTCCTTATTTATAGGCAGTGATGCAACACTGAGCGAGGAGAGGCCTCATGTCCTCTCAGATCTATTGTAGTTATTGGGTTTGTACAGATGCAGTTTTTCCAGACATTATCTCCATCTTTTGCACATCTCATGAAACGTTAAAGTCTCGAAAGATTGCACTCCAGATGTTGTACAGGGTCGGGAAACCCCAAAAAAGACACACTAGTATAACCACATAGTGTTACAGCTTTTGTTCAGAATCAACTATAGCCTTGTTGAATCTAAACATCACAAAATAGAACCTGTCTGGCATTGAGAAGCAGCTAAAGGGTCTGAAAACGCAGCACATGATGCCACGTTCTAGAGATTCAAGAACAAATGAGGAACAAAGTCATTGACATTTATCAGTCTGGAGGGTTATAAAGCCATCGCTGAGGCTCTGGGACTCCAGAGAACCACAGTGAGAGACATTATCCAAAATTGGAGAAACATGGAACCGTGGTGAACCTTCCCAGGAGTGGACCAATGACAACCATTTCTCCAAGAGCGTCAACATCTAATCCAGAAGGTCACAAAAGAACCCAGACAAACATCTAAAGATCTGCAGTCGTCACTGGTCTCAGTTAAGGTCCGTCTACATGATTCCACAATAAGGAAGACTCTGGGAGAAAATGGATCCATGGGAGAGTTGCAAGGATCAAACCACTACTGACTAAAAAGAACATAAAGGTTCATCTGGTATTTACAAAAAAATATCTGATGAGCTCCAAGACTTCTAGGATAACATCCTGCAGACTGATGGGTCAAAGGTGGAACTTTCTGGAAGACATGGGTCCGTTACATCTGCTGTAAAGCTAATACTGCATTCCACCAGAAGAACATGATACCAGCAGTGAAACATGGTGGTGGTAGTGTGATGGTTGGAGGACCTGGATGACTTGTCATCACTGATGGAGCCATGAATTCTGCTCTCTATCAGAAAATCCTCCTGGAGAAAAGCCACCATCAGTTCATGATGTAAAGCTCAACACTAATAGTTTTTGCAGCAAGACAATGACCCAAAACACACAACAAGTCCACCTCTTAGTGGCTAAAAAAGAGCAGAATGAAGGTTCTGGAGTGGCCGAGTCAAAGTCTGGACTTGAATCCAACTGAGATTCTGTGACAAGACCTTAAAAGGACAGTTCATGCTGGAAAACCATCTAATGTGACTGAATTAAAACTATTTTGAAGAGAAGCGCGGGCCAGAATTCCTCCACTGTGATGTAAAAGACTGATCATAAGCTGGAACAAACATTTCACTGCAGTTGTTGCTGCAAAGAAACCAACCAGTTATTGGGATCAGGGGGGCAATTACTTTTTCAAAGGGGTGATGCAGGTTTTCAATAAATGATCATTTAAAAATTGTGTTTTCTGGGTTATCTCTGTCTAATATTCAATAAATATAAATATTTATTTGATGATCTGGAACATTTATGTGTGAGAAATATGTAAAAATAGAAGATTTTGGTAAATGAAAACTTTTTCACAGCACTGTATTAGTTGAGATATTTCAGTCTGGAGTGAAGCAGTGAACCACCTGAACACAGTGCTGATGTGACTAAATAGTTTTGGTGACCCATTTTTAAGCACTAATCTTTATCTTCCTGTCTTTTAGGTCATGGAGTTTTACTGTCCTCCATGTGAGACGGCCATGTGTCAGGAGTGTACGAGTGGTGAACACGGAGAACATCCGACTGTGCCTCTCAAAGACGTAGTGGAACAACACAAGGCCTCGTTACAGGACCAGCTTGATGCTGTCAAGAAGAGGTACAACAGCAGCATTATGTAGACATTGCTGCTCCCAAGTAACGACCACAATGACATAAGCGAGGCGACCACAATCCTCCTTTATATTCACACTCGCTCATATGACTCCATTCATGCACTTCATGGACGTTTTCTCCTCGGTTTTCCTCCTTGCTTCCAGGTTGCCAGAGATTGACTCGGCCCTGCACACGCTGTCGGAGATCCTGCAGCAGCTGACCAATCAGAAGAGCTCCATCGAGGACGGCATCCACTCGACGTTTGACGAGCTGCAGAAGACCCTCAATGTCCGCAAGAGTGTTTTACTGATGGAGCTGGAGGTCAACTACGGCCTCAAGCAGAAGGTAAAGAGCCTAGTTTCAATGTTATCTGTTGACTGAGACTTTACCGCTATTGTTGGAGTTTTTTGAACTAGTGTTGCAGTCATTATTTGGTTTGATCCCCAAGACACTGAACCCTAAATTGCGCCTTGCATGGAAGTTCTGTCGCCATTGGTGTGTGAATGGGTGACTGACAAACACATTGTAAAGTGCTTTGAGCACCACTAAGGCAGAAAGGCGCTGTATAAGTTCAGATCATCCAGCTCTTAGAGGAGCTACAGTGCTTAGCACATTTATTAGACCACCCAGTGTAAGCTGCTTGCCACTGCTATCCTAAATGAACAGTATTGCTGATCAAAATGTGTTTCTATGTTTCTGTAATGCTTATTCTGCCAGTATGTGCAAGCTTTTTCATCCAAATGATGTCTTTAATGCTAAAATACAAATATCTAAAATCCATGAGGTTTCAAATTTACTGCAGAAAAAAACAATAGAGCACATTATTGTTTTTTTGATTGAGCTGCCAAATTGGAGTTATTTGCTCGCATTCCTGAACAGAAAAATTTGTTTTAGTGATTGTACGTTGATTAAATTCTGAATTCTCTCACAGTCTCAATGTGTTGGCTGAAAATTGGGTCTAATAACGTTAAATTCAGTTTAAACTTCCTGTTCAAAATGGTGAAGCGAAAGGAACTCAGTTATTTTTCTAATAAATAACAACAAAGATTTCTAAAACATTTGTGTTTTCTCGTTTCTGTGACAGGTGGTCTAATACATTTGTTAAGCACTGTATATTACCCAGTTTTTGGAGTAAACACAGGAAAGAATTCATAGTGTAACTGTAAAATGAATGCAACACTGATCTCCTTGTAATCTATTTCTGGGAAGCCTTTAACCTCGACTCATCAGGCTTGTTTTTGCTGATGGGGCTCAGCTGGCCTGTTTGGCGATTAACCGGTAGAAAGATGGGGGTCGGTGGAACTGCTGCACCTCCCCGACCAGACAACCAATCAGTCGGATGAGTTAAGAGCCTGCTGCCCCTCCCTCGGGCAGCTTCATCACATGGGTTGCTAATGATTTACCATTCAGTGGCTGGTGTGCAGTCAAAACACTGCAGCCCAGAGGGGTGGGGGAAGTCGGATATGTGACTTTTACTGCTGTAGCTAGATGGAGCCAGTGTACTGCCAGTGTGGGGCTGATTTGGGTGTGTCATGTGCAGTGAGCGAATACAGTATCATGCTGCAAACACTATATCCTGCTGCTCTGGAGCTCTGTTCTTACAGCGTGTACGGAGAGGATGTTAGTTTTTTGGTGAATCAGCTGACAGGGAGTGTTAGCCAGTAGCTGAAGGTGTTTGGATGAAACGTCTGACTCCAGGTTGAGAATAAAACGCTAAATGGCCTCTTCTTTTGGAGAAGAGGATAGTGATGGCCAGATGCGGGTGAGTTTGCTGCAGTGCTTCAGTGAGTGTAGAAATTCTCTATATTATAGCCCCTGAAGCCTCCTGTAGCACACTGGGAGGTTCCATTATTTAAACACAACTTGTGTATTGTTGGTTAAGATGGTGACACTTTACATTAAGGTTAGAAGACACATGATAAAGAGATGTGTCACTAATGCATGGATAATTTATATGTAACAATTAAATACCCAAGTCACTATGAGATTATATTGTATTAGTTCATACCTAATGGACACATAGGTTATTTATATTCATTTATATGTTGCCCAAATTAACTCCAATTCAGTTACGTGGGAAAAGTTATTTCAGACCGATAATACAATTACAATGCATGTCCATGATAATCATTGCTCCATATTTATCCAGCATTTCAATCTGTATTTTTACTTAGCTTTTAAATGTGAAAATGTGCAGAACACTCTCCTCCCTCTGAGGAATCACTTTCAACCTGGAAATTAAATCAAGAATATTGTAATGTCATTCTTTGTTAAAGCACCTCACCACCTGCTGAGAGTTTTCAATCCCTTTTTATTGAGTTGATGTGTTTAAAACAAAAAAAAAATAAATAAAAATTCAAAAAGCTAGAGAGAATTCAGTATATTGAGCTATGATTCAAGATAGAAAAAATGAAACTGTTTCTATCAAACTGGTTCTCAGACGTGTTGCAGCACGACTCGGTGATGTTTATGTCACATCTACAAGCTAGACGATGGCACACAAGCCTTTTTAATACTGTTTAATTCTGAGTGTTGCTGAAAAAACTGGAGTAAAAATTGAAAAAATATGTGTATAAATAAAGAAATAAATAAACTCCTTGGAGTTCAGGGGGTTAAAATAGCCGTTTGATTTGAATATATATAGATGCAGGATATGAAATGGACTGTATAGCAATGGAAAACGCCACAGAAAATAAGAGAAATTAGCAGAAATTACAATGGAATACCAAGAAATAACATCACTGGAATTGTAACAGTAATTTAACTTATTTGTGTTATTTCAGTGTATTAGCTTGGCGGGGTTTAAGGGTCATAACTGAATTGTGTTGGTAACTGTACAACAAAGTTGTCCTTAAGTATGCAGAATGAGAGTCGGTCCAAACTGACAATACGGCTGTGTTCCATTGTGAGTCAACACAGGATGAGGCAGCTACAACTAACTGACATTTATTTGTTTTCATGGTCAGTCACTGCAGTAAAGCTGCTACACTGTACGTCTGAAAGCAGAATTTTGTTGGTGGACACATTTGGAATTGTAACAATATGTTTATGATGAGCTAAGTGTTCCTCAATACTTACATGTCATAATCTTTATTTTTATAGTGGTATTGATTTGGTAGAGGAAATCTTTCTTCACTTTTCCACTTACAGAGTTACAAGTTTTCTACTTAGGTACAATCTGTGCAATAATAATACTCCATAAGTGTTTCTGTTTAGCAAAAAAATAAATTTTGCAATACCACTGATATGTGCAATAATGTTACTTTTAGAGCTAGTACTTCTGCATATTTTGGTTTATTTAGGTTTTTATGCTACATTTCTAGAATGTCTGAGCGATATTTGCTGCTGTAATAATGCAAATTTCCACACTGTGGGATTCCTAAAGTGACATCTTATCTTACCTAGTGAGATGTTGAAGCTGGTTGGTGCAGAAAATGCACTGGTACCTAAACTAGGCATTGGAACAGAATAAAGGAAAAAGTTTTGTAAGACACTGGATAATTTTATTTTATCCGGTATGTATAATGTAAGAGCTCAACTCAGTGACTCCCTGCTGCCCCCTGGTGTGTCCCTGTGTAGGTGCTGCAGGCCCAGTTGGACACTCTGCTGCAGGGCCAGGAGGGCATCAACAGCAGCTGTAACTTCACGGAGCAGGCGCTGAGCCACGGCACCGAGGCCGAGGTGCTGTTGGTGAAGAAGCAGATGGGCGAGCGTCTCATGGAGCTGGCCAGCCAGGAGCTTCCTCTGCAGCCCGGAGAGAACGACCAGCTGGACTTCCTGGTGGAGACGGAAGGACTCAAGAAGTCCATCCACAACCTGGGTACCATCGTGACCACCAACGCCGTGGCCTCGGAGACTGTGGCTACAGGCGAAGGGTTACGACAATGCGTGGTGGGCGTCCCCACGTCCATCACTATAACCACGAAGGACAAAGACGGAGAGCTGTGCAAGATGGGCAACGCCGTCATCACCGCTGAAATCTCCTCACCTGATGGCAGCAAAGGTGACGGAGAGATACTGGACAGCAAGAATGGCACGTACGAGTACCTGTTCACAGCCCCTAAGGAGGGCACTTTTAATTTGTCACTGCGCTTGTATGACCAACACATCAAAGGAAGCCCCTTTAAGATAAAAGCCACCAAATCCATAGATGTGTCACCAACTTCAGATGGCGTTAAGAAGAGGCTGAAGTCTCCAGGCAGTGGACACATCAAGCAGAAGGCCATCAAGAGGCCGGCCAGCATGTACAGCACCGGGAGGAGGAAAGAGAACCCCATCGAGGACGACCTCATCTTCAGAATCGGTAAGAACGACGTTTCACCAGCAGGAGGAACATCACACCTCAGTACTTTTCCTGTAGTAGCTGAAATGCAGTTATTTTATGAGTTTTCAGTGATGTTAAATGAAAAAGAGGACTGTAGAAAGATGTGCATCTTTTTTTCTTATCGTAAGCTATTGTGTAAAGTATAATGTTTGTGTCAATTTCAGATATGGCAGTCGCGCTTCTATTCATGAATTTCAAACAATACATAGTTGAAGTCAATGGAGCAGCACTTTTAAATCTGCCTGATGTCAAATTCACTCAAATGACTTTTTTCAAACCTAATTTGACACTAATTACATGTGTTTCTATATAAATTAAGGGATTTGTCAACAAAAAAAATCCAAACATTTGCCATTTGTTCAGCTTCTCAAATGTAATAGTTTCTTGGCTTTCTCAGTTTTTTTCATTACTGTGAATCGGATGTGGTTAAGGTTTGAATTTTTGGTCAAACAAAACAGGTACTGATGGACATTTTTTCACAAATATGCTACTAGTCTGTAGGCTAAATATATTATAACCAAATGTTAAAAAATGAAAACAATGAATCAGTAAGACCTATAGATCTCTATATTTGCATAATATGCTGTATAAATGGTTTTAAGTACTCAAAACAAACAAAATGATTATAGTAGCTCCATGAGTTAGTGCAAAAATGGCGCATTATGTCATTTTTAAATCTTGATTTGGAAGCCTAACTTCACTACATACAGTACCACTCTGCAGATAACTCAATAAAAAGGATATTGAAAGTGACAGCTTGACCTTTACTCCAAAACCACAAGGTCACATAATTAATTTCAACATTAACATGACTGTATTTTATGTCCTACAGGCACAAAAGGGAGAAACAAAGGGGAGTTCACTAATCTCCAGGGAGTGGCTGCATCCTCTCTAGGAAAGGTGCTGATCGCAGACAGCAACAACCAGTGTGTCCAGGTAAAAATGACTTTCTACGCAGACGATGCTGCATTTCATCAAGAGGTCACTGTTGGAGCGCTGCGATATACAAGTACTCAGTTTATTTGTCATTATATTCTTAAAACATCTTTTTTTGTTGTTGTTGTGTTTTGTGTTATGCAGATTTTTTCAAACGACGGCCAGTTCAAAAGTCGTTTTGGCGTCCGGGGCAGGACTCCGGGTCAGCTGCAACGGCCGACAGGCGTCGCCGTCCACCCAAATGGTGACATCATCATCGCTGACTATGATAACAAATGGGTCAGCATCTTTTCAAGTGAGGGCAAGTTTAAGGTAAGTCTGGCTTTTAGCACTTCTTATCTTTATTCTATACTCAGACTGCGCAAAGTAATTTAATTGTGATTTCACTCAAAACAATAATAAAATACCGTACAATAAAATAGAATAGCATTTACTACTCCGCCAGGAGTAATAAATTGCCATGTGACAATAGGCGTACGTTTTTCTGTCTGTCTGTCTCTTAGCAACATTACTCAAAAACGGACTAACAGATCTGGATGAAATTTTCAGGGAATAAATACTGATATTAAATGTTTTATTGCCTCAGTATCACCACTGCACCACTTTTTTAAAAGACCCTTACAACTGTGGAAGAATTTAAGTAGATTTTTTTTTAATGATTCAAAGAGCAAAACGGATGATCTTTAGCCTCATTTACAAATTTATGATGAACTTGCGCTGATTTTGACCTCCCCTCTCAGTCTCCATGTGCAGATTTTAAAGTGAAAATAAATAGCTTTACATTTTGCATATGTAGAGGCTGTCCTACTTTCTCAGTTAAGTTACAGCAGAGTTGCAATAGTGAAATGTAAGATATTCCCGCAGCATGTGGCTCATAACTGAATGGAATCTTCTCTTTAAGACTGTGAATGAAGCGTTTGTGTTTGTTGTCATGGGTGGTTTTATTTTGCACTATTTAACTGTAACTCACACAAAGGACAAGATATGAACACTAGTTTGGTGTACGATCCTTTGGGGACTGTGTACCAGCCACTAATCTAATAAACAAACACTAATATTGATGTGGTCTTTTGATTCTCTAGAATAAGATCGGCTCGGGGAAGCTGATGGGCCCTAAAGGTGTGTCTGTGGACAGAAACGGACACATCATCGTGGTGGACAACAAGGCCTGCTGCGTTTTCATCTTCCAGGTCAACGGCAAGCTGGTCACCAAGTTTGGTAACCGAGGCAACGGTGACAGGCAGTTTGCAGGTACACTCAATGGTAATACTGTGCACTGCTCCCCTTACAATCTATCTCCAACCAGCTCGCACCGGCATGTGGAATGAAGACGTTTGCCAAAGCAGGAACCATAAAGACGCCATGTTGCCGTGGAGTTTCCTGACATTTACAGATAAAATAGGAGCTCCTAAATAGGTCACGAATGTAGGCATAAATTGTAAAGTGTCCTTAAACCGCATGTTGTTCTGTTGATTGTGCTAAGTATATCTTAGTGCAATCTTTTTCTCAGTATATTTAAGTGCAATAAACTTAACAGGTTTTTGTTTCTGTTTTACTGCATCAAACTGTTAAGCTGCATGTTTTCCATTAACATCTGCCATCCAAAAGTTTGCGGAAGTCAGCCGAATTTGACAAATGACACATCTGAAACCCTTTCTCGTTTATTCCATTCTATCCAGGCCCTCACTTTGCTGCTGTCAACAACAACAATGAAATCATTGTGACCGACTTCCACAACCACTCAGTCAAAGTAAGTGCAATTCTGGATGGCAATTAGTCAGCTTTTAATAACAAAAAATTGCGATATGTACAATCGTTATCTTTCACATACACAAGCTTTAAATGACCTCCAGTTAAATGTGTTCACTACTTGGTTGTTTGACACTGGAAGGCTCATATTGACCTTTCAAAGGGGGAAAGTTTTTCTGAGTTCGCCTTAAATGTCAGTTTAACACCTCAATGTCCACAATTATTGTGGAAACTATCATTTTCAGTTTTTAAATTAACAGTATTTACAAATTTATGAAGTCTGAAAAAAAGAGAAGATTAAGATTTCTTAAATATGTAGATAAGTGAACTTTTTAATGGAAAAAAAACATCAGTGGATTCGAAATGAAGCAATCAAGACATCATTGAACTGTATCCTTTCAGCTTTAGTGAAAGGGCTAGACTAAAAAAATTTGCATTAATGTGTTTAGGAATACCCATCCATCCATTTTCACATTCTCAAAAGACCGATAAGCAGTTTCACTTCCAGATATGGCCTTTTTTCTCATTATTTCACAATAATTAAGAAAATAAAAGGTCTGAAGTTGAGTACACATGCTGAATCCTCATTTGGTAGTTTTTAGTAGCAGTCTAAAGAGGTGTTGGTGCAGTTTTTAGTGTATGTTAGTATTTTACTAACTCTTTGCATACTAAGGGTGCAATGTTTTGTTACATTTTGATTTTCTTTCAGCAATTTTTATGTTACCTTTTATCTGTTTCCGCTTTGAAAATGTAGGTGTTCAACACAGAAGGGGAATTCCTGCTCAAGTTTGGTTCTAATGGCGAAGGCAACGGCCAGTTTAATGCCCCAACTGGAGTCGCGGTGGACGTCAACGGAAACATTATAGTAGCAGACTGGGGCAACAGCAGGATACAGGTTAGTGCAAAAGAGAAAACACCTCAAATTTAAAGAGAAGACTAAAATACGTAGAGTTTACTCCCCTGCAGGATTCACTGGTGCTTGATTTATAGTATACAGTCTATATTTATGGTTAATTACTATATCTTGCAACCTAATATCAGAGATTTAGTTTGCTTTTATATCATTTGCATCTATTGCCGTGCTTTATTTTTATTTTATGCCATAATATTCAGTGATTATGTACAGAAACAGTCAAATTTATTTATTTTTTATTTGAGTCTAAACTTGATATGAAAATAAATACATTTTAAGACGCTACTCTTGCGTCTGCCTTAATTGTACATGCCACATCTTTTCCCTCAGATCTAAATATGCATCAGGGTCATTACAGAATTTTAGGACATGTAGGCTTCAAAACTTTCGCAAAATACTCCTTTACAATTTTCTGCTACATATTCATCAATAGTAGGTAATAAACTATCAAAGGCTTGATTGGCTCAGCTTACACATCAGTGGTTCTATTTTTATTCCATGTTTTATTTGTTGTTTGCTAACCCTACTCTAATCACAGTAACAGGGTTGCATGAGGTAGAGCGAGACATTCAATCAAGGCTGACAATGTTATGAAAATATGTAAAATAGAAGAGAGGACGTAGCTTTGCTCTAACCATTCTTTTGTAAAACTGTTTGATGATGGTAATTCCAGCATTTCATGTGATTCACTGTTTTCTTCTTCTTCTACCAGCTAAGAAGGTGATGCTAGCAGGGTTGTTGTGGGACACACGCTCCATGCATAATAATTATTATTTAAAATATTATCTTGATTAAAAAAAAATGTTCTCACAATTACAAGAGACACCAATGAGAAAAAATAAAACCAAAAAAGGATATTTAAATTTCATTTTAATTATTTTATTTTAAATCAATTTGGTCATCAGGGAGGTGGAATATTTTCAAATATTCTTTTCTCCTAGCTTTTTTAGATTTGGTCTCAGGACAATTTACACAACAACTGCATGTTTTAGTATTTTGTACATGGATTATCTGAAATTTGATGGGTGGGACGTAAAATGTCCTCCAGTTCTGGAGTGATCTTTATGCATCCTTGTAATACAAATGTAAATGCAACACTGATGGTATTTCTTTCATTCAGGTGTTCGATGGCAGCGGTTCATTCCTGTCTTACATCAACACATCGGCTGATCCGCTGTATGGCCCGCAGGGACTGGCGCTCACCTCTGACGGACATGTTGTTGTTGCTGATTCTGGCAACCATTGCTTCAAAGTCTATCGCTACCTGCAGTAGCAATTCTGTTCTCTACGCACAGCCTCTACAGTGTGTGTATATATATATATATATATATATATATATATATATATATATACACACACACACACACACATACACACACGCTAGGATGGATGGACTGGAAGATTTTGCACTCGTCCACTCACCCATTCATCCTCGAATCGTGCTGTCATTGTGCCATCCTGTCCTTCCACATATTCGGATGCTGAGGAAACGACACAGAATTATTTGCGGCGAAGCGAGAGGATTTCTGACGTTCAGACGGCTGCTGCTGCTCACTGGTGCTTTGAAGAGTCACTCAGAACCTTGTTCACATTCCATCTTAACTGTGCTCATTTCAGAAATGAAGCTTTAATATTGTACATACGGTAGACCTTTGATTTCTCATCACTCGGCAGAAAACTGGAAAATAACGCTTTTGCACTTGTTCCTGAAGAACACTGGCTGGACACTGTGTTATGTGAGTTTGAAATTAAAGAAAGTAGTACCTTAGTTACCTGAGAAATAATGGAAATCCATTCATAGTGACAATAACTTAAGCTTCCTTTAAAAGCCCTTAAGAGTCCTCACATTTTGCCTGTTCACTATAAGAGAAAAGTATTTCACCTGATGTAGGCAGCAGGGTATTTTCGAGCATGATTAGACAACTCTGTGCATGCTGTTTTTACTAGCAAACACCTGAAGAGCTACTGTGCACAATATATAAAACATCACCACGTGAGACATTAAATGGAGGCACTGGTTCAGTTACAATACTTCTATCTATATGTGAAAACAACTGTTCAATGTTATCTACAGTATGTCGTCATTCTAAATTACAGAGCTGGCGACTTAATTGGTTCTACAGAGCCACATAGTGTGTTTGTGAGACAAGTGTGATTGTGATTAATTAAGCCATCCGATGTGCTCACTTCTGCCATGTAGGCGTGTATGCACCTGTGTGTTTGAGTGTGTATGAAACCTCTTAACATTTCAACTTGCAATCTGCTGTGATTGTGTGCGAACGACTTAGAATTTCTTGCAGACTTTGAAAAATAAACTCAGTAGGATGCATCTGAAAGGTTTAATTTAACAGCATCAGGCCTGTGATCACATTCACTCATCTCCATGTGCTCTTATGTCTTAAAAACAAAACGTAGAACCACTAACAGGTTGTATTTTAGCAAAAATCGTTTGTCTATCTTCACAAAAACAACAAAAGATGTAGTTCAGCAGTTGAGGTGTGTGTTGTTGAGCCTTGTTCAGACATTGTCTTCAAGCACACAGTTATCATTATTTGTTATCCTTAATTTGGTCATCCATTTTCTACACAATCCTGTAAAAAAATATTTGTTTTCCATTGTCTTGTTTATATTTGTAATGCCAAATGGAAATAAAGTGCCCATAGGAAAGAATATTGTGTTGGGCTTTTTGTTGTGCATGTGCTGCAATAAACTGAAAATAAACCACAAAATATCACAATGTTAATTTAGATTTTACATTAGTAGCATCACTCACTTTCCCTGATCATGTCAGAAAAGTTTTTGAAACCTGTTTATGAGCACAGGAACACTGTTTTACTCTTATTAGTAAACACTGCAGATAAAAAAAACTGCATGCATACACTGCAAAATATTTACTGATAACTTCTTCACATTACAGTTTCAGACCTAAAGAAATCAAATACGTTTTCTTGACTATAGAAGCTTCTCTTGCTCAGTTTCTGCAACTCCCAGACGTGTGCAGTGTGTTTTATTAGACAACAGAGGGCGTCACATGATCAGGAAGCGAAGTCAGATAACTTAACTCCTCCCATTAGAGGTAATGTTGCCTTCAGGAGCAGTCAGAAATAATCCATAAAAATGAAGAGATAAGAGATAGTCCTTTATTTCTCCCCACGCCAGGGGAAATTCACATTGTTACAGCAGCTCATGTAGCAATAAACATAGTAATAAAATAATAATAAAATAGCAGTAATAACAGTAATAATATTTACAATATGAAAAACTCCTAAAAGTGGTAAACGTATTGTTTTATCATGTCATATCTTTCAGTATTGAGGTATGTGATATTCAGGAGTGTTTACAATAAACACAAAGACAAACACAGACACTAAGGTGTACTTAACTGATACGGAGTGTTTAATATTGGTGTGACACTATTCTTAATTTCGAATACACCATAGCGCAAATTATGTACGTGTTCAGTAGCTTCTAAATAAAACAAATGTCACCACAATTATTGGAAAAAGTTCTTTCATTTGTCAAAACCCATATGAAGTGGTGCACTGAGTCAAGAATAAGAGCATCGTTAATTTAAAAGTGAATAACATAAATGCACTACCATGTATTATTTAGAGACTTTATATTTAAAATGCCTCAGATTGCCCCAACCAGTACTAGACTTCAATCAATAAGAAAAGGGACAAACATCACTTTTTCATTACTTGCATACATTGTTTACATTTTAAAAACACTATTTTTAAAACTTTGCTAGTTTCAAAACCTTTATCTTGAGTTTGATAGATAGATGGATCGATAGACAGGCAGAGAGTACTTTATTTTGCGTTTTATGTGTCTGACGCCACAACCTTACTCAAACCGTGCTGATTTTATTTGACAGTAGAGTTGAGGCGTTTACGAGGGGCAGTGAATACAACATGAACCAGTGACGGCCTTCCGCGGGAAATTCAGTACAAGCGGAACGATTTAGTCGTATTTGGATTAAAAACATAACTACATCGCTGTATCACATTAAAGTGTCGACAACGTCAATGTTAGTGGACGCTGCTGGTTCAATCTACATCGCAAAATGGTAAGAAAATGTTCGATTTAACCTGCTGTTGAGGTGATAGCGAAGTGGGGACCACCGGTGCTAATTAGCTACATGCTAACATCGCTACGTAGCTCATAGCCAGCATTAGCAAAAGTAGCATTAGTAACGTTACCTTCAACACCCAACGGTTCAGACACAAGGTTTATGTCATACTCTATATTTATCAAAATGCTATAAACTTGACGTTACGGGTAGCAGTAATTCGGGGCACTCATGCCAGCCTGTATACGGTCCTGTTCCATGTATTCAGTGCTCCTTAACTTACTTTACGGAGGACCAATGGAAATATAAACGCGTTTTAGAGATGATGTATTTCTCATGTAGCTTTCGGCAGAAAATATGGTGCTGTCAGGTAAAACCACAACATCACAAAGACGATTTAGTTCGACAAAGTGAGAATAATGTCTATTAGCAAAGTAGCATAACAATCCAAGATGACGCGCAGTGACCTTCTTCTTCTGTGAGGCTGTTGATGCTGCTCAGTGCTGCCACCGCTGGCTGGAGGCCAGATTACAAAAACACTGGTGGAGGAGGATGGACATAATACAGGGTTATTCAAAAAGAATGAACCGATTTCATTACGCAATATTTTAATAAGGAGAAGTAATCGAAAATTCTAGACAAGGCACAAGTATTCTACTCTCAATCAACTTTTATTTCCAGTCTTACAAGCGTTCAATGTGGCCACCACCTGCAGCACGGCAACATCAATGTGATAAGAGAATTCCTCCCAGACGCCTATCAGCATATCACGATCCACTGAGTTGATGTATTAGTCGATGTCATTCGATGACCTTAAACATCAAATAAAAGTTGATGGAGACAGAGGAGATGAGGTGGCTGAAATTAGTTAAATAAGATGACTCTTAGGCCTGCAACTAATAATTTATATTCACTATTTAATCTGTTGACAATTTTTCTTAATTACTCGATAAGTTGTTTGGTTTTTAAAATGACAAGTAACAAAAAGGCTGAACAGTGTTTCCCAAAGCCCAAGATGACGTAAATATAAGATGATGTAAATATTGTTACTACTGTTCTATTGTTGTTTTGTTCATATCACTACATCTACTGTTGCATGGGCTGCTGTGACAATGTAAATTTCCCCTGGCATGGGGAGAAATAAAGGACTTATCTTATCTTATGATCCCCACTTTTCATTTCTCGGTTTGTACATCCTTGTCTCTTTCCTCGACTTCTGTCCTCCAAAAGATGCGGGTGGGCGAGAAGAGTCACGAGAAGAGAGGATTTGAGGCAACATGAATTTAACAAAATGAGACATTCTTGTCTTGGAGTTGTTGTTTAAAAGTAGCATCTATTCAAAATAACCTGGAACACAGCTGCATCATCAGTCCATTGTTTTGTTATCGTCGACCACTGTATTTTATGGTCTTTTTCAGACAGCTTAAAGTATTTATTTGCTTTTAATTCAGTTCACAGTGTGGCATAATGTGATAAGACTGTACAGATGCCATACATCTTTTATTTTTTTAAACTTAAACAGACAAGAGGTATGACAAAAACTTACATTATTTTCTGACTGACTGATATATATTATTTCCACACAGTTGTCCAGTAGTTCCTGGCATAGACTGTATATTCCAGCTGTGTCTCACACATCTCTCTTGGGGTTTGGAAAAGGCTTCTGCAAATGGCTGCTTAGAGGATACACCTGTACATCTCCTCTCATAGCTCATCCATCAACCCTCCTCAATGCTCTCTCCTCAAGATGCATTTTAGGAATTGAGACATCCGTGGAAGACATGAGCCTTACATCTTGAGGGGGCAGTGGTGGCGCAACGGTTAGGTTTCTGGACTACCACTGACCTCTTCAGAAGGTCAGTGGTTCAAAACCCCGATGCAGCCACCGTCGAGCCCTTGAGCAAGGCCCTTAACCCTTCCTGCTCCAGGGGTGGCGCACTGTGGCTGACCCTGCGCTCTGACACCCCCAATTGGGGAAATATGTGAAAACTGCAAGTTTCACCTCGTGGGATTAATAAGGGATAATAAAATAATTTTAAAAAATCTTCAATTTGTTGTGTCTACGACCTAAAGATAGTAAATTTACTGTCATAGAACAGTGAAGAAACCAGAAAATATTCAACAGATACACTACCGTTCGAAAGTTTTCTATCACTCAGATAACTTCATGTTTTACATGAAAATTCACACTTTTATTCATGTGCTAACATAATTGCACAAGGGTTTTCTAATCATCAATGAGCCTTTCACCACCATTAGCGAACACAATGTAGCATTAGAACACAGGAGTGATGGTTGCTGGAAATGTTCCTCTGTACCCCTATGGAGATATTCTATTAAAAATCAGTCATTTCCAGCTAGAATAGTCATTTACACATTAACAATGTAAAGACTGTATTTGTGATTAATGTAATGTCACCTTGATTGAAAAAAGGCTTTGCTTTGAAAAATAAGGACAATTCTAAGTGACCCCAAACTTTTGAACGGTTGTGTATGATGCTGGAATCAGATCATTTTTACTTTTTGTCTTAAAACAAAGTACCCAAACTGATTATCTGAATAGCTGGTGATTGATTTAATAGTTGGCAGTTGATCGATTAATCATTGCAGCTCTAGAATATAAAGTATAGAAATCACTGGTAACTAAAGGAATTTTCAAAGACTGTAACTTGTTATGTAATTTGTTCCTTTCCTTGTTGCATGTTCATAATAGGGCAAACAGGAGCTGCAAGCAATCAATGAATCCCTCTTACATTGTTTTGCTGCTCCTCACATGGTACTACTTGGTGATTTAGTCGTCACATTTTGTTACAGTCAAAGAAGAAGGGACTGAGTTTGGAGGAGAAGAGGACTCGCATGATGGAGATTTTCTTTGAATCTGTGAGTTTTTCATTTCAGATGACCTATCTGTGATGACTGTCTTCATGCCCCCTTTCTGCTATCTCAGTTATATTCTGCCTGCATGTGTTTAAAAGCTGTTCACATCAGTCAGTATTGTTATGTCATTTTCAAAACTCATTCTGAAGAAACAGTGTTGCTTTAAAGTGGCTGATATCGATTTAGGCCACCCACTTTGTGGAAGGAGACAAAAGCTAACAAGACACCTGCAACTGAAACATAAATGGGCACAGAGGAGGTTTTGTGTTCGAACTTTCAAACCTGCCACAGATACAAAACAGGTTGTTGTCAGCACTTTGTGGTTGTCTTTATCTTTACTGCACACACATCATACATAAAGACTTTACACATATAAACAGCCCGGCAGAGTAAGACGAGACAGTCCTAAGATCTGATTATTGTATTTTGAATGTAAAATAATTTCTTTCAAATTTTGAATCCCTAAACTTTTGACTTTTCCAGAAAGCCTGAATAGAGTACAGCCAAAGAGATCTAGAAGCAGAAACAGATGTAGATGGTTGTTCAATAGTTGCTTTCTTTGACAACAATTCTTTGAACGTATTCTCTTCCTCTCTTTCCAGAAAGATGTGTTTCAGCTGAAGGACATTGAGAAGATTGCCCCGAAGACAAAGGGCATAAGTGAGTAATAGTTGACAGTTTTACCAAAAAAACCCAAAACATCATTAACTCTGATTTTTCAGTGTTCAACTGCACTGCCTGCATGTAAAAAAGTACAGTCCTTTTTATCATGTTTTCCAACTAGTTGAACAAATTAAACCAATCTTAGCATTCATAGATGCGTCACTCTATTTTTAGAAAAGATAACTTATTTTAATAGATCATGCTGTTATTTAATTAGGTTTACATGTTTTAGAGCCAGTTACCACACTGGCCAAAGAAAATAAAGAAATAAAACCTTCAAACCTTGTAAAATAGGCGTACATGTTAGTACGCAGCAGTAGGCTTTCTGGTAGTTTCATTTTTCATCTCAACGGGTAGCTAATAATAGAACAGTCAGAGAGAGCTATAAGACTAAGGTTAGCCATCAATTGACATAAGTGCTTCTTCAAATAGAATACAGTTAGCATATTTACAGACGGCGTCAACGAGCATCGCACCCATGCATTCTTGAAAACACTGTGGTGATGTGCTTTACGGGATTGCCATGACAACCAGGACTTGCTGTTGCAATTTTAACTGTATACAGTCAGTATAAGCAGAACCAGACCTATCAATAGCAGTAATCTCACAGTGCAGGGGGCTGCTGAAAGCGTTCCGTTGTTAAGTGAAGTATGTTCCCTCAACGTCAGCTCGACATTATGAGCATCGTGGGAACGTTTATAAAAATGCAAACGTGGGTTTTTAAGTGCCCAGACGAACCAAAAACTGTGTCGAGAGCGTCTGAACTGCGGAGCGATTTGTTTCAAAGTGGACAAAATGTTAATCTGGAGAAACCGGATCTTGTTGCTGTGATTAAAAGCACATGTTTCTGACCCCCGTACTCGGGCATAACGTAGTTACTGAGTGATGGGGGGAAGGGGGCAACAAGAGATCTGCATTGTGGGCACATTTTGCTGTAAAAGGAGAGAAAATGTGAGAAAAGGGAGAAAAGTTTTGTTTTTTTAATAAAAAAAAAAAGAAGCCATACTGGTAACCATTAAAATGGCAGTTTGAAGTTTAAAAAAGGAGAACAAAAGCTGAGAAGAGAGAATGCACACATACAGTTTGTTTAATCCATCCAGTGTGTTTTTCATTTTCGATCCTCGTTGCCAATCCTATTTTTTGATGCTGTTCAACATCCTCTTGGCAGATCAGCTCTTTCAGTTTCACAGCGGACCGGCTGAGCTAAGCGTGTGGGAGTATCACATTTCACCACTGACACTGTTCAAGATGTAGCTTCTGCTCGATTACATCCTCTCATGCAGTGTTCTCTCAGATAAGTAGAAAACGGCCAGAAAGGCTGCAGATGTGTGGGTTTAGGTTTGTGAACATTTGAGCAGCACATCTTGCCAACAGATTAACAAAAAAAAGAAAGAGAGAGAGACCTGACGATGACTTGTGCTTTTTAAACCTTGAGTAGGATGCAATATTTTTATTTCCAAACAGATCTGGAGACTGCTGAGCTACACAAACCGAATCATACATGGCTTTAACTAAGCAATAAAATGATGGAAAATGAATGATTTTAATGTGCAAACTTGTACTTATTTTCCTTTAAGCTCCCATGAGTGTAAAAGAAGTGCTGCAGAGCCTGGTTGATGACAACATGGTGGACAGTGAAAGAGTTGGTACGTCCAACTACTACTGGGCCTTTCCCAGTAAGGCCTTAAACGCTCGCAAGCACAAACTGGAAGAGCTGCAAAAGCAGGTGAGCAGATCCACACAAATAACATCATGTGTACATTTTAGGAAGGGAGAAGATGCATTTTGGGTTGACAGAGGTTGTTTACAGTAATAATTTCAGCAACAGAAAACGCTTCTGCTCACAGAGAGTGAAAACACAAATGAGCTGCTGAGTGTGTCAAACAATAGCATTTAGACACTACCATTCAAAAGCTTGGGGACATTTAGAAATGTGCTTATTTTTGAAAGAAAGAAAGACAGTTTTTATCAATGAAGATAGCATTAAATGAATCAGAAATCCAGTGTCGACATTGTTAATGTGGTAAATGACTATTCTAGTTGGAAACGGCTGATTTTTAATGGAATATCTACATAGAGGTACAGAGGAACATTACTTGCTCTACATTTGTACATATATGTATCCCTATTTGTTTTATTTATGCTGGTTATCTTTAATTCCTTGTTTTCTACTCAATTTCGTACGTCATTTTTGCACTGAATTTCTACGTGCCTTTTTAATTGCCACCTGTGGACAATTGAAGTTTTCTGAACCTGAAAAAAGAAGAAGCTTGAACTAGCATTGAAAATGTCTTTCGTACGTTTGTGAGAGATTTTGTTGTCAAAGGAAGTTACTCTGCTCATCCCTTGAATGTCAGCGATGACCCACTTCCCTCCCCTGTTACATGGCGGACAGATGGTGTGAGGGTGGCGCCTCCTCAGAGAACATTAGCCACCAGATTTCTGGGGCAGAAGTTAAAAACAGCAAGCTCTCATTAAATATCGATTGTACCATACGAGTGACAACAGACAGCCGTCATTATTGTCATCCATTTTATACAGATTCAAGAGTTTTTATTTGTCAACATGCTTATACTGTGCAGTGAAATGCAAAGTGACTGACTGTTCTCAAGGCTGTGAAATACTAATAAAAAGGACAAATCTGCAGAAAATTATAGAAAATGAGAGAAAACTGACAGTGTCATAAATAATGAGATAAAGGTCTCAAACTAAAGTGAAAGAGTTGTTGTTTAAAGGTAGCATCTATTAAAAATAACCTGTGACACAGCTGCATCATCCGTCCATTGTTCTGTTATAACACTGACCACTGTGTTTTATGAACTTTGTCAGAGAGCTTCAAGTATATATTTACTAATACTGAAGTATTTATTGACACTGTCATAAATAATGAGATAAAGATCTTAAACTCAAGTGCAAGAGTGTGTGTGTGTGCGTGCATAGACCTCAATGTTATTTACATCTTGAGCAATAGAAATTTGTGTGCTTTACATCAGGACAAAAGGAAAGAATCTGTATAGGACTTTGCAACCTATATACACATTACAATAAAGCCTCTTCTTACTCAAGCATTTTTCATATTATATGCTTGAACAGTGCAATTAACAGCATTGTAATTTTGTATCAATGCCGATGAATTATTAGTGTCTGATACAGTGGTGAGCTGTTATGAGAATTTTTACTTTTTTGCTTAAAAAAGTACCCAAACCCTTTAATGCTGATTGTCGCAAATTCGCATCATACCACTTTCATTCAGACTGCAGCCAAGATAAGCGTATGCATTATCCAGTGCCCATTTCTGCACATTCAATACGTACCTAGGAACCTTTTGCAAGCACTGGTTTCTCATAGGACCGGTCAGAGTGGGACCTAAATTATTATATAGCTGTTATTATTATTAGAAATCTATTCTATGTGCTACAGACAAATTAACAATCTCAACTTAATTTATGCTATTTTTATATAATTGTAAATAAATTCAGGTATCAAGGGGTTAATAGTTGACAACTGCTTGATTGATCGTTGCAGCTCTAGAATATACAGCATAGAAATCACTGGTCGGATCACTGGTCAACATGCCAAATGGATATTTCAAAGTGCTGCAATTTGTTTTTAATAATAATAACAGAAATTTACTACAAACGGGAGGTGAAAACAATCAATCAGTCTCTCGTACATTGTTTTATTCCCCCTCACATGGTACTGCTTTGTGATTTAGTCGTCACATTACAGGTTTGGCTGCTTCATGTTAAGACAAGAAAAAAGAATGCCTGAAGGATTTAGCAATACAGTCTAATCTTACTGACAAATTTATTATATTGTATGCTTGAACAGCGCAATTAACAGCATTGTAATTTTGTCTAAATGCAGATGAATGGTTAGCGTCTGATACAGTGGTGAGCTGTTATGTTCCATCGTCCGTTCATTTTTTGTGTTTGGCCTTTTCTCAACTGCTGCCTTTATTTGTATGATTTTACTGTGTTTTTACAAGATCTTACTGTTTTTTTGTTTTTTTTTTAAAATTGTGTTATTTTGTAGTATTCATTTTTACCATAAAGCACTGTGTAACTGTGTGTTTTGAAAGGTGCCATACAAATAAAGTTATTATTATTATCATTATTATTAACACAATCCACTATAGTCAAAGGTTACAAAAGCCAGGTTTGCTCTTGTGGATTTGTTTCAAGAGATTATTTGTTGGTCTCATTTTTTTAAAGTTGATTTTGGTTCAGGACGGCATTGAAATATCAGGTGATGTCGACTTTAATGTAACTATGTTATACGTTCAAGATTTCTGAAACAAAGCAGCGGAAAACGTCTTTACAGAAAGCGGTTGAAAAGGCCAAAGTTGGACGTGAAGATACGGTAAGAACATGCTCGCCTGCTGGCACAAATTGAAATACATGAAATAAAACGAGCGGTACGTCGCAAAATGCTGTGTTTGTGTCTGTGTAGAAAGAAAGAAGCTCTCTGCTGAAGGAGCTCGGGGCTCTGAGAGAAGAGCGAACACAGCTGCAGGCTGAGCTGGAGAAATATCGAGAGTGTGACCCAGAAGTGGTGGAGGAGATGAGTGAGTAACCATGACACCTGAAAGTTTGGTTTTTTTCCAGGAACTTTTTGTCAACAACGTCATGTACAGTTGCTGACTGACAGTATGTTGATTTAAGTCTGTGTTGCCCGTTTCCGTTTCATGACAGATTTTATGTTGCAGGAGTATTGCATTACACTATACAAAGGTTTCTATTTTTCTGGTTACTCCGAATTTAATGTTGAGTGTTATACAAGCCCTTATTTGGGTAAAAAATTAATTTTTTTAGCAAGATCTAATCAACTCTCTGTCTCTCTGTGATGAAAAGCTGAGCTCAGGATTTATTCCTCGTGTCAATATTACCATCCAGGTGTTAATAAGCCTCAAGCTGCACCGTGAGCCATTGTAGTTAAAAGCTTTGATCTGTGCTGCAAGAGAAAATTAGACTCTCGAGAGAACAAGACGGAGAGCCGAATTGTAACATCAGGTGGCTATTCAGTGCAGATGGTTTTGTTTTGCAACCGGTGAGGATCTCTGATTAAAAGGCGAGGCAGAGCAGCGAGTTGGGCAGCATCCAAGCATTTGACAGGCTGGAATAAGTGGTTTCACACCAGATAACAAACACAATTGTGCAGTAGGAGCTGGATTATTTTGGCGTAACCTCCCACATGATGGGGGATACAAATGCAGTGGATTGACTTGAAAAAATTCACCCTCTGTTTTAGCCGTTGAGCACAAAGACTGTTACTTTAATGAAAATGAAACACCAGAGAACTCCTCCAGTAAACAGTCCTGCACTTAACTTGGCCTGCTATCAAAAAACACCTACTCATAGTTAAACATAAGCAAGATGTGGCAAAGCATATTTTACACCCTCATGTTTCCTCCTCAGTCATTCTACTGAGAGCTGTGCTGGATGTTCAGGTTGCTCGAAATAAGGCGTGAAATGCATTTAGGGATAACTTTTAAAGCCTACATACGACCACACATGTATGTACAATAAAGGCCAAACATTTGGAAGCAACTTCAAATTTCTGTTCACAATGTTTTTCTTACAAACCAGTATGAATTCTTGGATTTTGGGATGTATTTACTGCATGTTCAGACTTTGCTTTCATTGATACACACCATTTTTCATATACATTGATGTTACCAGGCAATTGCTGAATAAATATTAACAAAAGAAAGGAAGGGCTTAGTTTTAGAGTTGAGAAGGTTTACAAGAGTCAACTTCAGTGTGCAAAAGTAAAAAACACATCACAGTTTGCATTATTCACTTTAGCTCTTTGGCTTTTGAGAGTTTACGTACAAAATCCTAATTAATCTAAACTATATTTCTGTAACTACCACAGAAATGACTGTAAAGAAACAAGAATATAAATACCTGATCATTATAGTAAAAATGTATTCTGATGAGTGACTCTATATGATAATCATGTTTGTGTTGTTGCACCAATGCAACTATGATCTTTTTGTTGTACAAACTTGATCTTGCTTCCAAACTTTTAGCCTGTGGCGTAATGATGAATACAAATGCCCGACAGCAAGATTTTACAGTGTGCATGTCATTGTGTGTCCTCTCTAAATCGCAGCAGCAGGGTCACACATTCTCATGGCTAAAAATCAAACGTGAGGAAGCGAAACCTGACCACAAGTCGCTCGGCGTGCATCTGAGATGTTAGAAAATGTCAGCTTCAACCACAAAGTAGTTGACATAGATACAAGACTGTGTATCTTCTGGTCTCGTGACTCACATGTCAGTTTTAATTGCGAGCTAAATCAACCTCCGACCTCTCGGCTTACTGGGATGGTGCTGTAGACTTTTAAAATCACCAAGACAAGGCCACAGGACGTGACTCGTTTACTGGCTGTTGCGCACCTCGTCCACAATGCGCACGGCTAACGGCATCACAAAAATCTTGGACTGCTTTGTGTTCAAGTTACAGTTGACCTGTGGTATAGGGGGTGTGTTACTTTATCTGCCCATGTGACATACGTGGTGTCATAAAAATATCTGGTCTGTTTACCTGCACCTCCTGATGTTGCACCAGCCCTGCTTTCAGTGTGCACACAATTCACTTGGGTTTTTTCCACTCCATTGTGACCATATTGTCTCTTCTAATGACAGTCACATGGACACCCAGGCAGAAGATCTGTGAATAATCTACAAATTTAGACTTTTTGTCACTGAAGTTTAAAAAAAAAAAAAAAAAAAAAAAGGCTTCTGCAATTACCTGTGACCTAAAGGGTTAAGAGTCCTGTTATGTTGCAGGTCAGATTGACCCATTTTAAAGTAAAAATGGTTCATTTCACATATTTGTAGACCCATCCTGAATGGAAGAGGTGTCTCATGTTAATTTATCGACATCACTCCAGACATAGAAAAAAATTCAAAATGTGAATAAAAAAATAATAATTTAAAAAAATCAATATCATGTAAAACTATTGTATTTTATATGTAGGTCTTTCCAGTGTACATTAGAAAGGTTTCAAATTATGCATTTTTTTTTTAAAATGAAAAATGAGTACATTATCCTCATTGAACCATATGTGAGAGGTAAAGAACAGCATGGCACTAAATATTGATTGAAATGATGATAATGAGATTTAAACTATGTTTATTGGGATTTTTTAATTAAACAGTCCTCGGATCAAATTGACATCATTGCTGTTCCTTAGAAATTAACATAACAGGAGGGTTAAACATCTTGTAATTATACCAAAGAAAGAATATCAAATCCATTCACACATTCTAGCTGCTCATATCTGATTATTTGATGTCTTCGATGTGAGAAGTGAGCGTCTTTGGGTTTTCTGACATTTTATAGACTAAATGATTAACTGGTGATAAAAATAACTGTTAGTTGCAGCAGTAAATTAAATCAAGGTCAGATTCCCTATGAAGAGCCTCTGTCATCTAGAATAGAACAGAGGCTCCTATAGAAGTACATCTTGTTTTAGAACACATCCAGTATTTAACATGGTGCATATTCCAGTTTATTAGACACACCTATCTAAAGCTAATGCTGTCTAATACAGCAGTGGAATGATTTCTACCTTCATAAAGGTTATATATGTTTTTATTGCATATATAATGAAGTTGGGGCTGTTTTTAGAGAAGTGTTGATTTAACTGTCCAGTGATTTCCGAGGCTGCACTTTGTGGAACTGTATTGCGTTACACTGACAGGTGTTTCTTTTATTTTGTCCACCCTATTTATATCACCGAGTGTAGGCTAAATAACAGAAATGCCTTGCAGTATATAATCTCATTCAGCAGCACATCCTTCAGAGAGACTGTACAGTTGCATCCTCACCTCTCTGCGACAAACTTAACCTTCATGAAAGGAGGATTAAGACTGAGGGTTTATCATCAAAGCAAATTTCTCACAGACTCTCAGCGTCTCTGCTGGAAAGGCATGGAGTCTAGTGGAGCTTTGACATTCGTTTTTTTGAGTAGGAGATAGAAACATTTTTAAAATATCTAATTTTTTTATTTTCCTTTCGGCTCCTCCCTTCAGGGGTCACCACTGCGAATCATCTGCTTCCATCTAACCCTATCCTCTGCATCCTTTTCTCTCACACCAGCTAACTTCATGTCCTTGAAAGTATTTTTACTCCGTCTGCTTTTGCATCACATTTATCTCTGATATGAAGTCTGGTCCATAAATATTTGGACCTGACTGGTTTTTCTAGTCCAGGGAAAGGATCCACCACACTTGTTTTCTTGGTCTTTTGTGTCTTTTGGTGTTGCTGTGCTCACCAGGTCGTTCTTTCCTTTTAAGAATGTACCAAACAGTTGATTTGGCCACACCTCGTGTTTTTCTATCTCTCTGATGGGGTTGTTCTGATTTTTCATGATGTCTTGCTTCACTGATAGTGACGCTCTTCGGACCTCATACTGAGAGTTGACCTCACCAGATTCCAGATACCACACTTGAAATGAACTCTAGACCTTTTATCTTTTTTTCCTTTCTGCTTTCCCCTTCAGGGGTCACCACAGTGAATCATCTGCTTCCATCTAACCCTATCCTCTGCATCCTCTTCTCTCACACCAGCTAACTGTCCTCTTTCACTACATCCATAAACCTCCTCTCTGGTCTTCCACTAGACCTCCTGACTGGCCGTTCAGAACTCAGCATCCTTCTACCGATATATTCACTCTCCCTCCTCTGTACATGTCCAAACCATCTCAGTCTGGCCTCTCTGGCTTCACCTCCTGAACATCTAACATGTTCTGTCCCTCTGATGTAGTCATTCCTGATCCTATCCATCCTGGTCACTCTCAAAGAGAACCTCAGCATTTTAGTCTCTGCTACCTCCAGCTCTGCCTCCTGTATTTTCCTCAGTGTTATTTTTGTGTTAGTACATATCCTAATTTCAGAAACCTGAGTAAGTCCTAAAGCCAGGTTCAGATGGACCTTACAGTTACAGAATGGTTGGTGAATTGTCCTTTTGAATCCAAACAGAGGGATAAAAACCTGATTTAGGCAGATGAAAGAAAACAAAACACATTTTTCAGGAAAAATCACTTGTATTAACATCATCCATCCATTATCTGTACAACACAGAATCCTCTGTTGAATTTTAGCTTAATTTCTGTTCACTGTATTTTTGCAGGCCGCCTTGCAGCGAGAAGATCCCTGGTTCACGTCCCAGCTCGGACCTGGGATCTTTCTGCATGGAGTTTGCATGTTCTCCCTGTGCATGCGTGGGTTTTCTCCGGGTACTCCGGCTTCCTTCCACAGTCCAAAAACATGCTGAGGTTAATTGATGATTCTAAATTGCCCGTAGGTGTGAATGTGAGAGTGATTGTTTGTCTGTATATGTAGCCCTGCGACAGACTGGCGACCTGTCTAGGGTGTCCCCTGCCTTCGCCCGAGTCAGCTGGGATAGGCTCCAGCCCCCCCGCGACCCTAGTGAGGATTAAGCGGTGCATAGATAATGGATGTATTTTTGCATGCCTTTTATTATGTGGATACTGCTGGGACTTATGAATTTCCCCACAGGGAGCAGTAAAGTATCTGTCTAATCTAATCTAATCTAGCTGTGAGGCAGCAATATTAACCACCGCACTGTTTTTATCATTTTATAATTATTGACATTATTTTAGTTTTGATTTTTGTCTCATTTTTGTGAAGCACTTTGTCATTTTGTATCTGTGGAAGGTGCTACACAAATACATTTTACTTACTGTTAACAGCATAATGTTACTACAAACTTCCTCTTTAAGTTATATTTTTCTTAAAGTCACACAACAATCCTTTTTATTCGCTTGGCAACAAAAAGGAGACGAAATGAGTAATTTAACAACCACCTATCAGAAACGACGTACATAAACTTCAACCGCAATCTGTTAAAGAGGATTTTAAGTAACAACTAAGCATGAGGATTTGTTGGCTTCTGTAAAATTTTAAGTCCAAGCTCCTATTTATCAATTAGTCCAAGAGCACATAAAGTTATAAAAACACTTCTTACATTTGTGTCAACAAGAAGATCACGCCTGGTTTTAATTATTCTGCACATTAAAAACATGAACTAATGTTATTTTAAACACTTGCAAAGGCTGTCTGAACAATGGTGTCGTTTTACAGAAGTAACTTTACTCAGTCCAAGAAAAATGATGTATGTTCTTCACATTTTTACATTTGCAGAGTAAATAACTGTTTTCTGTATGCGCCATGATAGACATTGCCATGCAATTGTCTGTTGTTGTTATCATCCCTGAAATTCCACATTGGTAATAAAAAAATGTGATGCAACCAAATTCTACACATAAATCATTCTTAAAGGATCAGTGAGACGGAAAGAACAGGCCTGCTTTTACTTTCAAAGTCTTTGTTTTCACGTTACAACTGACTCTGCATGCCTGCGGGTCTTATTTTGTTCTTTCTCACAGATAACCATCTGCGCTCTCTGAAGCTCGGATTGTACTCTGAGAGCTGTATGTGCTGACTGTATGACATTATGTTATGTCTGTCGCTGACAGGGGTTAGACTGAACTTGCAGAATGGGCTCAGACCTGTTCCTGCTTATAGGAAAGCTGTACACATGATACTCTGAGGTTCAGCGTCTGTTAAGGTTTCTCTGTATACAGCATTATTATAGCAATAAGTACTGAATTTTTTTAATTTTCTGGAAGGATGTAAAGGAATATCCAAATTACTCAGTTAAATAGTTAAAAACTGTGTCTGTCAGGTGTAGAGTAGCTTCTAGGAAGACTTAGAATAAAATAGAACATCCTTTATTAGTCGAGAAATTAATGAGAAATTTGTATCATTACAGCAGCAAAGTGACAGTAAGAAAAGCAAGAAAACGCAACTATAAATCAAAGAGATGAGGTATACACACTATATAAACAATATAAACAAGAAAAGCAGTCACAGAGCGTAGTACTCTGCCAAGGCTGCTCAGATGTATCATTATCGATAGATGAGTCCACAGCGTTCTATTTGTAGTAGGATCGCAATCATCTGATCATCAGCCAGCAACTGACGTAGTGTTCACTTGTTGTCATAGTTACAGTGACGCCATGTCACTATCTTGCAATGATACAGACATTTTTATGAAATTCGTGGATCCAGACTATAAGCTGCATCACCTGCCAAATCTAATGGGGTGGTCCTTGTGTCATTTCTGACCTTCACTGAAAATTTCATCCAAATCCGTTATTCCGTTGTTGAGTAATGTTGAGCACAGACAGACTAACAGACGGACAAACGTACGCCGATCTTCACATAACTCCGCCATGTTTCTTGGCGGCGTAATAAGAAAAACAGAAGAACACAAGGATACTAGGAACACAAATTTAAGAATATTTACATGAATGAATTTCACTTGGGTTACTTGGACTTACTTCCTACACTGTGTCTTTGTTCATATTAAAGCACAGAAACATTACAGTTTATTATGGACTAGTTGCTGGTTTATTTCACAAATGACCTACACACTTTTCTACTTATTCACTTAAAAGGATAACAAACATCATTCATCATTCGTAAGGTCTGTACCTTACTATACAAAGCGCTGTGAGATTACATGTTATGAATCTGTGCTACAGTAAATAAAACTGAACTGAAATTAAAAAAACACGTAGGTGCAAACAATAAGCATAATCTCCAAAATCAAGACAAACTAAACTGTGATGTGTGTATTATCTTCACATCTTCTTTCCTATCTATCTCTGAGTAAATGGCTGCCACACCCATAGAGGCCTATAAACTGTTGTGGCAACAGGTGGGATGGAAACCATCAAACAGTCAAAGACAAAAATCAATATTTAATTACACCTGTGGATGGGAGTCACTGTGTAATTTCTCTAATTAGATCAGATGCAAAGTAGTTTTAAAAACACTGCCATGATTACTGTAATTACCACTGGAAAAAACAAGCTTTGGTGCATGCGACAAAGCAGACGGACGAGGTTATGATTTAGAATAACCAGGTCAAAATGTTGGCCAATACTTGCCACGCCTTTAAGCCTTCTTGTAAGGCGGGGTTAAAAACAGCAGATGTGGGTAGGACAAAAAAAAAAGAAAAAATCAAAGCATGGTTGTGCATGACACTTTGAAAAGGAGACACATAAAGGTGGATTTTATTCATAATCATATCAAATGGTAGCAATTAAAGTACAGATTGGGTGCATATGTCAATACTTTGTTTGAGAAAGGAACAAAACAGTACTTTCAGTGCTTGAGACTATGAGGTTACCTCACCAGTTAGATACTGAACATAAGATAGCGACTGCAAAAAAAATGTTTTCCCTTCTAAACAAGCTGTGGATGTATTTTAATAGATCAGGTTAGACAGCACGAAATACACTACAGGCCAAATTTTGGAAGCGAGATCAAATTTGTACAACAAAAGATCATAGCTTCATTGGCAGACTGTACGACAAATTAAACATGATTATCCTATAAAGAGTCGCACATCAGAATACATTTTGACTCTAATTATCAGGTATTTGCATCTGTACTCTTGCTACTTTACTCAGCTGTTTCTTCCCAGTCATTTCTTAGGTAGTTATAGATACAGTTAAGATTTGTTGGGATTTTTGTTTGCAAACTGTAAAAAGTCAAAGCGCTAAAGTGAATAATGCAAATTATGATATGTTTTTTACTTTTGCACTGAAGTTGTTACTCTTGTAGACCTCCTCAACTCTAAAACTAAGCCTTTCTTTTCTTTAGTTGACATTTATTCAACAGTTGTCTGGTAACATCATTGTATACGTGAAACGGTGCTTATCAAGGAAAGCAAAGTCTGATCATGCAGTAAATACATCCCAAAATCAACAGAATTCATACTGGTTTGTAAGAAAGACATTGTGAACAGAAACTTGAAGTTGCTTCCAAATGTTAACCTGTAGTGTACTTCTTCATTGTGCATTGAAATAGTGTAATATTCAGTCTTAAATTATTTGTTTACCAATGAAAAACTAATTATCTTCTCTTTGCTGTTTGTTGTCCATTGTTATGTATGTATATATTGCTTAATTCAATGTTTAGGCTGCTTTTTTTCGCAGATGAAAACCAGCATCCTAGGTTAACCTTAATTTAGAGTTTGTTCATGTAATCAATGATCGTTGTCTCTGCCAAATATATAATCATCATTTGGGCAGATAAGCAAATGCACAGACAAAGATCAGTGAGTCGTGACAGTTTGCAAGTCTTGATGGAAGGTGAAAAGGCTTTTTAGAAATAAATCATTTGTCTTCACTGTTACGTTATCAATATATGCTGAAAACAACAGGCTTGTGCAATGCATGTCACATATTCCGACAATCCTACCAGATATTCCAACAACAGCGCTGGACCTTTTCTAGTTTTCATAAAGGACAAATCATAGAGAAATGCTCCAATCCTGCTGCAAACCCCGCCTGAAATAGTTTCTACTGGCTGCATGTACGGCTGCCATGGCCTGGCAGCCGCCAAACCAACGTCTGTGGATAGTTTTTATGGAATTAACAAAAGGTTATTTTTAACTCTCGGTAAAAGGTAAAGTGATTATTCGAGGTGCCTTAAGACTTATTGGTGTTATCTGCTGTTGTTTTAGGATCAGTTTTAAGGGTCACCAGATGTTTGACTCAGAAATAGATCCATTTCCTGCACATTGTTCAGCTCTATTTCAGGTTTCTATAGTCGAGGAGCTGTTTTGACTCGCTGAAGAGAGGCTAAAGTGTCCACTTTCATTTAGTGGGAAATCACCACTTGTTCATACAGCGTGATTGTAGCTACCCAACCATCACATCACTGTACTTTACCCCTTAAAGACTGTTTGCTGCCAATATATTGTTATGTCTGTATTGCCAGTATTTTGTCCCTTTTGTTTTCAGCGTTTTGTAACAGTTTTATGTATTTTTTCCCCAATCTGCTCGACTTATTTCAGCTTCTCTGGAGCCGTCAACTTTGTTTTTACTTGTCTGACCTGTTTTGCATATGCGCTAAATGCATTAAAGAAACAAAGCATTGGAAATGAAGCTCATCACAATGCATGATTGATGTTTGTCATATGTAACGGGACACTTTTCATAATGTTTTCACAGTATAATCAAGCAGATCTCTTCATTTTAACGGGGATGTTATTGTTGGTCTGAACAACAGCATTTTCCCTTGTTCAGCCTGCTGCTACCGTCTGATTGAGATAAACAAATGGAGGAACTTTATATAATGCACATATTTATCATGAATTCTGTTTTACAGGAAAATCAAATGTCGTAGCGAAAGAAGCTGTGTCCAGGTGGACAGGTGAGTCGTGTTACCTTTTTATGTACTGGCACATGTAGGAAGTTTGAATTCAAGCAGCAATAATTTTAAAAAATACAATAGTAACATCTTTTTTCTGAAAACATTTAGTACTTTAGTTCCATGTTTTCTCCATTTGTAGATAATGTTTGTCACTGTGGTTCTCTGGAGTCCCAGCGCCTCAGCAATGGCTTTATAACCCTGGCACCATTAGATGGGTTAGGGGGGCAAATACTTTTTTACAGCACTGCATATCAAAAACAATGTCCAGTCGCAGCCCCACTCTGGATTTACTGCTGTAGAGAACAGGGGCCTCTGAATACAGAGGTTAAAAATAACTGCAGACTGACAGTGGCAGAGCTTATGCCTTTAATTCCCCTTGTAGATGTACAAATTGAAAGCTGTACGGACACATTGAGTCCAACCGCTACCTCCCAGGAGTCCACGCTTCTGCATTTGTTGACCCAAGCAGTAACCCTGGACACAGCTGACCTCTGAGGATAAAGGCAACTAACAATGCCTGTAGTCTATTGACCCTTCAGGTCAGCGTTGCCTGTAGCTGTTCAACAAAGTCACGTTGACACATTTTTGCTTCGCTGTCATGGAATTGAACTCACTTGAAGCAACTGAGTCATATCTGCCTCTTCTACAACTTGCACTTCCCTCTTCTTCTCATCACTGTGTCATCTCAGAACAAGAACGATGCCATGTTCTTTGCTGTTCTTGTTCTCCTCTTATGTGGAGAAAAATCTGGATTTTACAGAATATAGTTGAGATATTTTGAGAAAAGTTGTTAAAAAAGTAATCTGGTAATCTAATTAGAAATTGTACAAGAAAAAAATGAATTCCATGATTAAATATCTAATTTAAAACATTAAGTTGAATTATTTTGATGATTTTTTTTTTTTTAAAGAGAACTGTAATATTTATAGAATATGATCGTAAAAAAAATCCCAACAAAAAACAAAAACAAGTCTTCACTTCAATTCTGCAAACCTTTTAGGTTTGGGAGTTGCTGCTGCTTTTGTGTACTTTCTGCATTAATGTTTTATGTTGTTTCTGCAAATTTAAACCTCAATCCTGCTTCACGTTTCGAATTTTCTGTAGCTGCAGTTTGTCTTGTAGAACCTCAAGCTTAGGGAAATGATTTGCATGTAGCTACTCAACACTGAGACACACCTACACAAGTCCGGACACATTCATTCACTGTACTTATCAAAAGAGGAGTTCAGGACTGAAGTGAAAGCCAGTGGCGTGAGTCAGAGTTTATTGGCTTAAGCTGCTGATAGTAAAGGCGTTAGTCAACACGAATATATTTGATTAGCTTGTTAATCCGGTGACAAAACTTTCACCTTGTGTCGTGAATCACGTCGAAAACATTTTCCTTTAGAGTCCACACATTTATTTAGAAAATTTGAATTTTTTTTTTTTCTGTTAAATTAATTGTACTTTTATGTGCTTTTTGACTGTTTTAAGTTTGATCATCATCATAAATTCAACATCATAAGTCACCAGATTCAAGATATCTGATTCATTATTACAGTTAATACTGCAGTCAACTGTCAAAAATTAAATAGAATCACACTGTGGGATCATGAGCATTCATGATAGATGAATCCTTATATTATTGTGAAGTTATGCAGATATTTAGTCTTTCTACTTATGTACAATCTGCACAATAATAGTACTCTATCACTATTTCTATTCATCAAAAAATCCGTGCAATACCACTGATATATGCAATTATGTTTTTTTGTTGTTTTTATATCTAGAGCTTACTAAATTTTGGGTTATTTTAGTTTTTTATACTTCATTCCTTAAATGTTTGCACTATCTTAGCTACTGTAACACTGCAAATTTCCTCACTGTGCATTTAATTAAAGGTTTTCATATCTCTTATCTTCTACCTCAGGATGATGCAAAATAAAAAGAACCAGAAGACTGAATAAACTCAATAAAAATGCAATCACATCTCAGAACACGTCTAGATGATTGCTACAGTTTCATCTCACGCACATCCTCCAGAAAAATAAATAATACTAATTTTGCGCTCATTAGGATCTGTTTGCAAAATAATCGTGCACTTGTGTCAACAGCCTGTTTCACAAATTGCAGCATGAAGCTCATAGAGTGCCTCACCTTCATTAAGGTCCTCATTAAGACCCGTCAGATTCCCCTCCATCACCCAGATGGTTTCCAGCCGCCACAGATCTTCTGTGGTGGGAAATGTCCGCTGGGCTCAGGAAGTAATAATCAATTCTTCTGCCAAACAACTCAACTTTCACCAAACTGTCATAGAAACAAATGCCTTGGAACAACAGAGCAGATGGTTTGGTCCTTGGACTCGACCGTCATCCTTGAGTCCAAGAGTGTGTTTCTATTCCCAGACTGTAAATCTGTGTTAGTGTGTTTCATCTAATCAAGTGTTCCTGTTTTCAGACAATGTGTTTGCCATCAAGTCATGGACAAAGAAGAAGTTTTCCTTCGATGACAGCCGCATTAATAAAGCCTTTGGTATCCCCGAGGACTTCGACTACATGGACTGACTGCCAGCATTTCTACCAATTAATGGGAAAATGTGTTTTGAAGCTTCTGTTTGAAGTCTCTGTACCTGGTCCCTGCATTACTAGTTTCTGTTCTATGCATTCAAGTGAAAATTGCACCAAGAATCACATTTATGACCTGTGGTGGGTTTTGAATAAGGGCAGATGTCGGTGATTTTGCAGCGGCAGATGGACTTTATCAGCAAATATGTTCCTTCGGTGCAACCAGAGAAGAGACCGAACGACCCATTAGTGCCTGTTAGGGGTGACAGGTTTCTGTGATAAACACAACTTAGCAGCTGGCTTTTGGGACACCTGTTTGCATGAAAACTGAGAGCTCCAAGTTGATGATGGAAAGGACTCAACACTTAACACATCTGTGCTGCCAGTGAGTGTTTTTGTATGGCTTAACCAGATGGTTTGGAACCAAATACTTGGGCACTTTTTCCTTCAACATTTTCTTTCTTTTTTTACTTCCAGTAATCTTGAATAACAGAAAGTGCACTAGAGCTGATGGCAGAGTACAGAGAATATGTTTAGGTTATGTTTTGTGTACAATGCTGTTTATAAAATACATTTTCTCTCTGTTGAACTGATTTTTTTAGTACAAAGAAACTGGCCCTCTGAGTTTTACAGCTGTGATTCTACAGCTATACTACTTCCAAAAGTCTTTTTGCAGTATCTGACTATCTTTCAATGTTAACTTCTTTATAAATTACCACCAGAACGTAGCAAAATCCATCGTAAAAGCAACCATTTATTTCAGGCCTGCACACTCACTTTCTGTATGAACAAAAAAAAGGAACACTGCTGTCGTGACATGTCCAGAATGACTATCGCCCTGTTTTTTTCCTCCCTTTTTTAGGTAGTTGTACGTTCCGAGTTTACTCAGTGACCTACTTGACAAAGCCATTGTGTCTGGGTTTGTTCATTTAAATGTTAAATGTGCGTTGCGCTTGTCTTATTTTGCTCGTCCATTTGGTTTTCTTTCCAGTCAATGAGGTCGATGCAAATATGTTGATTTGCAAGTTCTCAGCCCAAGTTACATTTTCTGTAAGCTGTTAAAGAATATGTTCACAGTGAACTCCATTTTTTTCTGATTAAAGGTTCGTTTTTGTTATTCCTACTGTTGCTGTTTCATTACTGCAAGTTTCATCGCATTCTTGCATGTTCTGCATTTATTTATTTTGGCAATCTTAAGCTCCTTGTCGAAGTGCACTGATGACTGTAGCAACACTGATCCAGCCAACAACAAAAATAAGGAAATATTCTAAACGCTGAGCTGCAGTTTGTTTGAACTGACACACCCACAGAAAAGCAACCTGAATGAGGATTCATGTGCGTACCTGCCCGACCAGTCCTGTGATTCATGAGTCTGACATGCTGAATGTCAAGGCCCTGCTCGAAGACGGAACAGTTTAAGCTCATTTAGAGTCCTACTAATTGCAGCTTGTTTGTTCTGTTTTGTTCTCCAAATAGATCTACAATGCAGTACTTCAGCTGACGAAAGACTTTCACGTAACCTAAATACAGCCCCCACAGACTAATATACAACATCAAACTGCTGCATAAAGAGCGCAGATCGCATGTATTTTTAAGTGTTTCTGTGAAGTAGATTTAGAACTGGTTTTTACTCATTTCAAGTGTAATAGTAGGCGTTTCCACATGCTTCTCAGTAGTGTCAGTGGTGACTTACTGAAGTAACAGTACAAATGTGTACTACTTTCTTGTGTAAATTGAAGAAATATCATCAAAAAGTCCTGGTTCTGCCACAAAATGTTCCCTGTGATGGAGAAATTACTGTAAAATGTGTTAATAGATTGTTGATAATGCAGCCTTTTACTGGTGAAGCTGATGTGTAATAATAATTTTAGATTTTCCGTAGCTGTTCTAAGAGGTCACAAGTTAAAAAGATCAGAAACCTTTAGTTTAATTTCAATCAGTGCCTCATATTTTATAAGCTTTATCTTTTTTTCACTGTAAAAACCTTAAAGTAGCTATTGCATATACAGTTGGAACCATATGTTTACATACACTGTATAAAAAGACACATAACCTTTATTTTTTCTCATTGTCTGACATTAAATCAGACTAACCTTTTCCTGTTTTAGGTCAGTTAGGATTACCGAAATAATTTGTATTTGTTAAATGCCAGAATAATGAGAGAGAGACTTTTTAGAACATTTTTTATTTTCTTCGAAGTCACAAGTTTACATACATCTCCTTAGTATTTAGTAGCTTTGCCTACTACTACTAGTCTATGACTTGGGTCAGATGTTTTGGGTATCCTTCAACAAGCTTCTCACAATAGTTTGCTGGAATTTTGGCACATTCCTTCTGACAGAACTGGTGTAACTGAGTCAGGTTGGCTATTTGATTGATGATTAACTCAATACATGATGATCTTTATAAATGTTATAATGCTGTTATTAATACATGAGTTATTTCCTTCTGCATCAATAAGTGAGTAGACTTTTAATGGTGTAGTTGGTTGAGGTGAAGATAACTTTAACAGTTTTATCTACTGTTGAGCTTCATAAACCAACTGACAAACATGTTTTTCTATGTAAATCTTAGTCTGTAAAGTTAAAATAATAATAACAGCTAAGTTATTAGTTTAGGTAGGTTTAACTGTTGTATCTACTGTTGAGCTTCATAAACCAACTGACAAATGTGTTTTTCTCTGTAAATCTTCGTCTGTAAAGATAAAAGTGATTATAGCTATCAAAAAAGTTACAAAATGTATTTTTAATTTGTTGTACAGTAGAACTACACTGTTGAGTTTTATAACTCAACAATATATTTAGGGACTGTAGATGGAATTTACATCAATGCATCAAATGGCAACATTTATGTTTAATATTGTACATGGTCCCTTTTTAAATAAACTGATAATAATAATAATAATAATAATAATAATAATAATAATAATAATAATAATAATAATAATAATAATAAACCAAATAATAATAATAACTACCAAATGAACGTCGTAAAAATACAAAATGTCTTTTTTATTTGTTGTACAGTAGAAGTACACTCCTGCTGAGCCACAGTATTCAACTCCTCTGCATCACTTTATGCTTGTTAATCTTTTCATTTGTCTAGAACAATATCTAGACTGTATTTGTGATTAATTTAATATGCTGTCCTCATTGAAAAAAAATGCTTTTGCACAAAAATAAGGACATTTCTAAGTGACTTCAAACTTTTGAACGGTAGTATTATATGTATTATAGTATTATAGTATATATATATAGTCTATATTATAGTATAGTATTCTAGTATTTTTTTATTTTTATATATATATATATATACATATATACATATATATACATATTCACATAATTATGTTATAATGCTGTTATTTATATATTTTATATATTGTGTGTTGTCATTCTTGATGCATTATTAAGTGTTCAAGTAAGTTTAACTGTTTAATGTACTGTTGCTTCATAAACCACCTGACAAACATTTTTTCTATGTTAATCTGGAAGGTAAAAGTAAATGTAGCTACCAAATGAATGGAGCATTTTTTATTTTTTGTACAGTAGAACTATACTCATGCTGAGCCACAGCATTCAACTCCACTGCGTCACTTTATGCATGTTAATCTTTGCATTTTGTCTTTTTTTGTTGTTGTTGAATTTGTGGGGTTTACCTTGTCCAGCAGCTCCTGTGGAAGCGGCTCCGGTGTGATCCCTCCCCGTCCGCTGAGAGGAGCAGGCGGGGCGGGACGGACGGAGGGAGGGAGCCGCTGCTGGAGCTGCCGCTGCTGGAGCTGCTGCTGAGGGGAAGAAAGAGCGACGCAGCGACACACAAGGCGAGCTGCTAGCTGAGAGGGCAGCATGGCGGGGCTTCAGGACTTCCACCAAGGCAGCCACTGTCACAGGAAAACGTGGATCAACATACTACTAGGAATACTACAATTACTTTTACCCTGCGTACAGCACGGAGGGGCTCAGCTGCAAGGTTGGTGCTCACCTTTATTCTCGTCTTCGGGGGGCGAACACGACGGGAAAAAATGTACGTTAAGTTAGCTAGGCTGACTTGACAGCAAACACTGGGAAACGAGTCACCAGTGATTCTCCCACTGTCTAAATATGTGGGGAATATTCTGAATAAATGCTCAAATGGTGGTGTTTAAGGCGTATTTTAATGTTTTTTCCAACTTGGAAGGCGGTTGTAGCTTAATGTTTTATCAGCCTGCTAGTGTTAGTTTATGCTAGCTGTCCGTGCTGTTTATTTTTTTTTAACTAACTTACTCAGACGGGGGAAGTAGCGGATAATTAGAGGGTTTAAATTGGACACTTAATGGCTGTCGGTGTGATAAATGTAAACATCGTTGAAAGCTTGATGATAACACAGCCGTGTTTACCGCAGCAGCAGCACTGGAAAGGTGTTTGCCAAGTTCGTTAGCCGCCGAGCTAACGTGCTAAACAAACGGCTAGCAAACAGCCTTTGTCAGTCCAGGCTGCCGAGGCGAAGTCATTTCCTCACTTGTCTGTGCGATTATCTTGCACCCCGTTGCGGTTTATTCATTTGTAATAACCAGTGATGTTTCCAAAGGGGTTGCTATGTTGTTATTCTATCGTCTGCTTGAGTATCATGCAGTGTTTTTCTTATGCAATGTGCAGTAGTCTAACTGTTTGTTGCTCCCCACAAAGCCCTGAGTCAGATGTCCACCAGCGTGGTCGAAGTCTGGCAGCCAGAGGATGCAGACCCATTAGTCCCACTCCAGGTAATCACACTTTCTGTCTTTCTTTCTTTTTTGGGTGTGCTTGTACTGAGAATATTTATTGAACCGCTCTCAAATGCAGCCATATGAATGAACACGTGTGTGGCTCAGAGCATCACCACTGGCTTCACTCAGCGGACACTAGAGTTGTGCTCCATTGTGTGATGTTATCCAAGATTTTTGTCTGCAAGAGTCATGCACGAATCTCTCAGTTATTTTTGCTAGAAAGCGCAGTTTAACTCTGGAATGAAGGCAGAAATCGGGAGGCCACCTGCCATGTGGCTCCTCCTCATTTTCTTTTGTACATAGTGTCCATGGTGGAGTTCAATCAGCAGAACACTGAGAGCATGTCAGGAACAAGTCTGTGCAGTTTTTTCACCTTTTCACGCAGCTTCTGTGGTTTGCACATTTTCAAGTTAGTTGTGCAGTTTTTTTTAAGGATCTACAATACAGTTTTCTGATAATTTCTAGGTAGACGTTTGTGGTGATTACGTAATGGTGGAGCAAGAGGCGTGCAAACAGCAGGAGTTGACTGTTTACTGAAAACCTGTCATGAGGCCACCAGCTGACTTGTCATGCTACCTGAGGGGAGGTGTGGCATTTTTCTGCAAGACTTTGCACAAAAACAGATAACTGAAGTGCTTTTCAATGGTCACCTTTTTCTGCATTGAGATTGGAGCCTTTTCGTGCATCTTGACAAACAGTGTAAATAGTAGAAACAGGAATTTGCCAGTGTATTTAATAAGATCTTAAAGGCTTTCCGCTGCAGTCTGCAACCTGATAGAATCAATATAAACACGCAGAGGTTAGCGATAACACAGATACCATTGAAGTTAATACTCCATGTTAGCCAGATAAACTGCTCAATCATTAATGCTGGAGGGAGCGCATCATTGTTTGGATGTGCTTTTTTTGTTTACTCATCCCTACCTTGGAGATCAATTGGCAGATGCCAGAATTGTTAACATTGTTAGGTGTCATGTTTAGCAGTGAATGGAGCGACTGTCTCAGTTACATGGGCTGTGTGAAACAGAGCATGACATCTTCTATACTCTGCTGGTGGTCAGCTGGTTAAGTAGTGGGTCTGAACAGTTAATTGATTTAAAGTCAAAAGGGATAAACAAAATTATCAAATTGCAAAGGCTGCCATTTAGGATGCAGAAAGTGTAGCTATTAGATAATCAGGCTAATGCTGTTATTCAATATTTTGTACTTCAAGCAGATTAAAACTTTTTTTCACTGACACAAGTCCAGTCTTGTTATTAAACAGTACGTCTCAGTTTAAGCTGTTGTTGTGAGACAGTTATGCTTTTTGATGGTGCCTTGTGTGCTAAAGTTGATCACATTTCAAGCACCTATACAAAAAATATGTATCGCAAATTGCAACATCTGTCAGAAAAAGTGCAATTAGACATTTTGTAATGTGTGCTGCTTTGGGCTTATTGAAGTAGTGATCCAGGCAGTGCTGTGTCATGTGCCTTATTTAATGATAAAAGTCAAATATGGGCAGTAGATATCAAAACTGAGCAGATAATGTGTGCATTAGTAGAATTATGAGTTTGTAATGGCTGTCATTTTCCTCTCCTGGGATTTTTACAACCATTGAGTTATGTTTTAGATTGGCCTCAAGACTAAGCAGGTTGATCCAGTCCTAGAGGAACTCCAAAAATAGTCGAGGTTTTATCTCCGTCCTCTTCCCTTTCAGTTTTGTGTGTCGTATACAAACCATTGTCATAAATATTTAAACTGTCGCATTCATCTTCAAATCCCTGCAACCAGAATCCACTTCATTTACAAATTCTGCCGTTCTGCTTTTGACTGTTCCTCGTCATAGTTTAATAGCCCACCTGCTGCAGTGAGCAGCATTAGAAGTGTTATTTCATTGTTGTGCTTACTCAGCAGGAAAATTGGTTTTGTCACGTTCAGTTAAGCCATTAATGTACCAAGCTTCAAATGTGCTGGAGGCATCACAGATAGAACGCACAATGAAAAAAAGGCTGCGGCAACTGCAGGTTTTCAAGCTGTAGCTTGTAATTGCTGCCATGTTTAGCAGATGAGATTATGTCAATACTAGTGTATTTATTAGTATTTTGCAATATGAGATACAGTAAATTAGTTGCAAATATACCTAAGAAGCATTTTACAAATACACTAACTAGATGAGAATTGAGGTAATTGCATACCTGAAAAACTGAGGTGCATTATTCCATTGCTGCAGAAATCCTATAAATCCAGTATAGTTATAAAGCTGCACTACTATTGGATTTGCAGCAATTCCCTTGGAGACAAATAAAAATGTACCTACCTGAGTATAAAATTCTTTCACATTTTGGGTCATCTTCTTAAGTTCTTGTCAACATTTGTTCACAATACAGCAAGAATGATAGTATTTAATGAAAGGATTTGGTGTAGCAGAGTAGTTTACAAACATGAGAGAGAGGATATGAAGTTCTGTATGAGTTATAATAAACCATCGCCATTGCAGTGTGCACATGCGCAGTAGTGTCATTGCACTTCCTGCAGTACAAGGCAAGCACATGCTACAACACTTTTTGCTGCATGATCCAAGAAACAGGACTCACACGGTTCTCATTTGCCAAAACTAATCTACAAGAGAAGTCTTTTTGATGTAACATAATTTACTCCAATTTAAAGTTTCTTGGCTTGACTGAGTAGTCTGTATGTACAGCAAACGGAGCAAGAGACAGGTGAGAAACACTGGAAAGGAAAATTTGAATGTTAAAATTCAACAATGAGTTGCAGGGCTGGAAAATGAATGCAGTAACAATCACCATCCTGATTTTGGCTTTCCTCAATTAAATTAACTTGCATCAAATGCCATTGTGACATTCAAAGTGTGTGCTCTTCTCAGAGAAAGCTCCACTTACAGAAAACTACAAATGTAGATAAAATCACCTGGTTTCAATTTGGGTAAATTACAACACCTTTTTTCACTCTTTGAAAATAATTTGTGGTCGTACATCTGTCTGAGATAAATGAAAAGACACTGTGAAATAAAAGAAGGAAATTACTGTACTATAATATGTTCATACATTTTTAATATCCAAAAATTAAAGTTCTACCAATATAGTTATGATTTGTAGTAGGTGTGCAGTTGAGTTGTTCTGTGATTGGGGAAAAAAATGCATAATTTGAAGTCGTCTTTCAGATTTAAAGAAAGAAAACATCAAGATATTAGTTGACAGCAGTTGTAAACAACAGTTATCAAGGAAGTTTTCAAGAAAAGGAGCTGCTTCAGCACACAGGATGTAGTTTTTGATCAACAGATGGACACTGTCATCCGTAGAGCAACAACAGTAGGTTGTACAAAAAACAACAAAAAAGCATCAGATATTATAGTCTGACTCCACACAGTCCATTCCTCTGATAGTGTGGTGGTGAGTGTAGAAGGCCAGCTCAGCTCTTCACTTTTCTTGAGCTCACGTCCATTACTAAGAGTAAAGTAAAGTGCAATGAAACATTTTTGTTCCTGAAGTCAACATATGATTGAGATAAATGGATTGCTCATGATCTTAATAGTTGTGATTATCATTTTGGCCATAGTCATGCAGCCCTAGTCAGTTATATGGAAATATTCAGGCTACAGAAAGGATGATGCTGATTAAACACTGCTATACTTTCAACAGTGTCTTGCGATGTTCGCACTAAATGAGGCAAGTCGACTAATTTATTCTGCCATTTAATTCAGTGCCACAAGGCTCTGTATGATGAGTGCAAAGCCAGATCTGAATGCCGTCCTAATCCAAAAACTATTTCAGATGTCTTTGCCAGTTTCTCACCATATGAGAAAGGCTCCAAACTGTTCGCACTCAAAGTCATGTTTCAGCATTTTAAAATTAATTAAAGTTTCTTTGGACCACAAATTATTCTAGAGGGCTTAATTATTCTCTAATAAAACTCCTGTGCCTTTTAACAATCGTCTATATAGCAAATAAACAAAATATCTCAGCGTCAGTTATTTCCAGTTTCATGCAGCCCTAGCATAACCGTTCAGGAACCATGGCAACATTTCATAAAGACTGAACTTGCATATGTCCTAAACTGGTGTTGTTATACAGCTATAGGCCCCAAACTGTTTTCAAGGAAACTGTTTTCTGTGTTTGGAGAGACCAGAGCTTATCTCTACAGACCATGCATGGCAATCATAAAGTACTACACTGTAGTTAACTGTCTGCTGTTTGCTGTCATGCAAACAGAACTGCTGTATGGTTATGTTTCCCTAAGTCTCATTGAATTAAAGTAACTCATACTATTGACCTTGAAAGGATTTTGTTAGGTCATGGTGACTCTGGGCTTTTATTTTGCAGAAAACCAGCTAACTACCCACTGATATAAGTAAAATTTCTCCTCAAGTAGGGTTAACTAAATTTCTACATATGTGATAATTGTATGAATTCAAGGCAGTATGCGAACCTATTAGTGCTTATTAGTAAATAGAAAACTTGAAGGATTATGTCATTTTTCATACTGATTTTTAGGATTTTACTCATTTGCTTGTAAACCTTTAAATTAGACTAATATATGCATGGCTAAAAATGTATGGTATCAAGAAATCTTTAGTCACTGCTCAGCAATTTTGCATCAGTGACATCGTAATCTTGCATGTACATGGTGAGAACATGTTAGTGGACTAGCTGGATGTGCATTTTTTTCCCTCTTGAGAGCTACAGTATACTGTGCCAGGACTGGCAGAATCACTGCCTGCTGTCTAATTTAGAGTCCCGATGCAAAGGATTTAATGCCAGTTTTATTCTCCTGAAGCAAATCCAGTTTTTTTCTTGGGTTTCCTGGTTCACAGTGTACAGCGAAATCGTATTTTATGCAAAAAATGGAGCATTTCAAGAAGGTGTAAAGTGGAGCAGAGCAGTTAGTCCTGTATCAATGTACAGTAAACCTCTCATGCATGAAAATCACCCAGTTGTAGTCAGGTGGCAGATTAGCACATACCAATAAGCATATTTATATCTCCCCGACTCCTTTAAATATGATTTCTTCAAGTCTGCAGTGTTGCTGTTGAATAAAAGAGTTTAAGTTTACTGCTCTGACCTTACTAACATGTCTTTTCTTTTATCATCAGGTGGAGAAAGAGCGAAGAAAAGATGGTCTTCCACTAGAAGACAGGTAAGATTTTTTCGTTTATTCTCTGCACACGGCTTGAGACTGAAACCCTTCTGTGGGTTCTTTTCACACGTTTGTAATGCATTACACATGCATAACAGTCAGCAGCCCCGGATGAAAAGGTGCAAGAGACGTTCTAACCTGCCTACTTTGCTAGTTCAAACACTGGTCATAGAAAGTCACACATATGTTCAACGAATTTAAGTGGTCGATGAAGGGTTTCCACCTGTGTGCCAGATTGTATCATACAAAGGTGTTTCTCTTCCACAGCGCAGATTAGAGTTGTATCGTGCTGTATTGTGAATTTGGTTTGTGCGCAGCCCAGTGGAAAAACTGTTGTGTGATTTAGCGCACAAAAGAAGTGGTGTTTAGAAAAAGGTGCAACGTATTCACTAACATTAGAAGGGCTCTGTTAAATGGTTTGCTTAATATGTGGCATGTTTTTGTATTCAGACTGATAAATGACGCGGTGTGGTTTCACAGTAACGAGCTGGCGTAGAGGGACCTTTTAAAAGTCTCGCCCTGTATGCAGGCTATGTTGTTTATGTTGGTGAGTGAGGGGGTGTGTGACGGAGAGAGAGTTTTGGGGGCGTGTGTTACAGAGGCACAGAACCAAATTCCTGACTAATTTTAGAACTCCTTGATAGAAAAAGGAGGAGACGGTCTGTCTTTCCCAGCTGTTTTTAATCCTGCAGAAAATAGTTTGGGGAATAAATCTTTTCAACGTAATATGAACATTATACATGATATATAGTGATAGGCTGGTGGTGTCAATGTCTGCTCAGAAACACAGCAGTTTCAGTGATGTTTCATATTTTTTACATCATGCACATATTCTAGCTTTTCCTTCTGCTCTGTGGTTGTCTCTGGAAAGTGAATGTAAAGACTGCAGCCTGTCATAGGCCGAAACAGGCAAAGTGCGATGCACACGTTGTGATCGTTTGTACCATTACATCTCTCTGCAAGATGTTTGTATTGTGTTGCATAACCCAGCTTGACTGGACCATGCAGTTGTGGCAACATTATGACATTAATATGATGTCTGAATTTGAAAAAACAAATCTCTCTAATGCAGTCTAGTAAAAATAAATATCCACTACAAATGTCTCTAGGAGCTCACGCTAACATTAAATAGTAATGAGCTGAAGTATGCCATAGTTTTAATACTCTATTTGATATTGTAGTACATACATCTTATGGTTGGTAGGTGGGGAATTGAAGAAACCAATAATGTATTAAACAGAATATGCAGAAATAAGAGAAGAGCACACAAAAACTAAAAAATATAGAAGTATAATTATGTACAAAATGTACATAATTACATATACTAAAACTAAAAACTGTGTAGATTGTGTGCAAATAGGCAGTAATGTAGTGAAAGTATGTTTAAGGGCCACCAGTTTTATAGAATGTATTCTGTAATGTGACTATTACTCCCATGTGTCTGTTTTTTATGTTTTCTGTGACTTTGGAGGAAATTTTCCAAAATCTGGATAAAATAACCCTAACAATGACATAGTGATGCCATCAGGGTTGTCGTATTTTGAGTTTGGAGATTACAGATTCATAAAACAAAGCCTACAAGAAGTGGCTGTCTGTCAGGTGGCATCGGTTTAATGAAAAAAATCCTGTTATGTTGGAATTTTGAAAATAAGTCAGATGTCTTAGTGGAGTACTCCTCTTTAAAAGGACAAGCTTCCAAGTTTAATGTGAAGTTCATTCGGTGCACATGCGGCCGACAGTTGCTGAACTGTGTGGGAATATGGCTATTTTTAAATCCGGAGAGGTGAGAAGCAGAAGAGGCTTTGCAGTGCTGCTTGACCTCAAGACCCTCAGAGCTGTGGGCGGCGAGGCCTCTCGTGCCTGGGTTATCAGGCACTTGTCAGACCTGCCATCACTCTCCCTCAGCCTGAGGAGCAAAGTAGAAGGCTGAGACAGAGGTTAACGATATCTTTATGTATGCAGTCTAGTGTAAAAAGGTCTTATCTCATCTCCTTGTCTTTTTTAGCTCTTTATCCCTCAGTTATTTCTTATGATATCCTTTACAACATCCTTCTTGCATGAACTGACTCCTCACTGCAGTGTGCTGTTAATACTCTGGCATGTGGTTTTGATTTCACTGTTTCCCTGTCTACTGTAAACATGTCTGTGAACAATAGTTAACCTAAACTCTTGTCTGGTCCTGACCTCTCCCCGGGACCACGGCTGAGGTCACTGCTGACACTGACTTTATTTGAGTTAGATCCAGGGGATCAAATAGCACCAGACATAACTTGTTATTTTTGTACTGTGGCGGCGGAGAGAACCCTTGGACTATAGCTCAGTGGTTCACTTGTTGAGAGGCTGGGTTTGTCTTCAACGGCAGCTGCTGTTTAATTTACAGAAAATACTAATTTCGTAATACGAATGACACGGTAAATACATTATAAAGAAGTACAGGAGAACCTCACACGACCAACTATTAAAGAGAGTGCAGTATGTTTCCCACTTTGTGTTTTAACCTTCCTGTTATGTTCGTTTCCCAGGAACAGCAATGATGTTCCTGCATCAGTCTGACCTGAGGCATGTTTAATTATCAAAAAAAGTAAGAAACCAAAACAATCCCAATAAACATAGTTTATATCTCATTATTTACTCCATTACTAACCATTTCTATAAATATTTAGTGCAGTGGTGTTCTTTACCTCTCACAGATCATGGTTCCAGGAGGATAATTCACTCATTTTTCATAAAATGCATGTTAAAACCTTCTGTAATGTACATTAGAAAAGAAATACAGTAGTTTTACATGGCATTGATTTATTTATTTATTTTTCTTACATTTGAATTTTTTTCTGTTAGTGGAGTGATGTTGATAAATTTACACAAGACCCCTTTTCTGCTCAGGGTGGGTTTGCAAATATGCGAAATGAGCCATTTTCATTAGGGCTGGACGCGAACATCCGAATATTCGGTCGTTAAGGTGGTATCCGAATATTTATTTTGAGATCAGAATATTCGGATCCTCTCCCCCCTCCCCTCGTCCCTTCGTCTTTCCCCCACTGGACGATGTCACATGATCGGTATTTGACTCATCCCTTCTTTCATTTTATATGTTGATTACACTTATTCAGCCAAGCAGAAGAAGTTTCATATTCAAAAAAAACTTTATAATTTTTTGGAATTTCTTTGCTTTAAAATGGCTCAATTTGACCTGCAACACAACAGGAGGGTTAACATTAAATCTGACTTGTGCCTGTTGACACAAGTTCATTTTGCATCTGCATTTGTCAGCATATGTACCTTATTACGTCGTGGTTTCCGTGTTTTTTTTCCCTCAGGTTGTCATAGTAGTGTGCTTTCAATTAGATAAATGGTCATGTATGTTGAAATTGCTGACGTTCAGACAACAAGGCTCACTCTATGTGCACTCTGCATCACACCAGACTCTTCTGCAGGGCCAGGCGACATCATTTCCCTCTCACATTTGACCCCTCATACGCTCACCCACACACAGTTTTCCACTCCGAGTAACACTGTTTGAAGTTACACCGTTTGACAGGCAATGAATTAACAAACAATTAGAACTGTACAGAGAGAGAGAGAGAGAAGCACTTGTTATATAACACAGAAGACAGTGTTCCTCTCATCACGTTATAACCCTGTGTTTCCTTGTGTTATATTATTACTCAACCTGCAGTATAATCAAACGAGGAAACATTTTATCGCTCAAAACAATGAAGCTTTAGGCCACTCAGTCCTTCAGTGCAGGTGAATGAGTGGTCACAACTGAAAAGCAGAAAATTATCATTACTGCTAACAGTATGCTGCAGCATCTGCCGCATAAATCTACAAATTAACATCAACTTATGAACAGCTTTCTGGTGTAAAGTAAATGGAAAATAAAGAAGTATAATCTCTGAAAGAGAGAGAGAGAGAGCAAACAAATAAGACACTGAGTGCTGACCTGGCACTGCGCTTATGTTTTATTAGATGGTAACCTTCTGTTAAACATCTTGTTAATATCACAACATAAGAAGAGTGAAGTATTTAGTTTAGTTGTTTTTTGTTTTTGGCAAAGGTGTTGGACATTCACTTTGCATGTAATTTACATGGTTTCCTTTGTGACACATTCGTTTGCATGGTGATGTTACTTTTTTCCATTTGAAATTTCTGCATAAAAAAACTTACAGTAAGTTCATCCAGTTTTGAAAGGAACAAGAGTTTTTCACCGTTAAAAACTGGAAATGCATGCTTGTAAATAAAGCAATATTAGCATGCTTGTGTGATCTAGGAGTGTCAGACAGGTTGTTCCTATTTTTCATCCTTATAAAATTAGATTCTTAACGGGTTTTAATCATGAATTCTTCAGTAATTAGAGTTCGTTTGATCAAAGTGTATATCCCTGCATGTGCACTCATTGGATGACTACTGACAGCACGCATGTTTCTGCAGGGAGTGTACGTATTTCCATTCTTATGCCATTTCTGTACCATCTATTCTGTCATTCCAGTCCGGCATCCCGTTTTCTTCCTACCTATTTAATTGTCAACAGACTTCTGTTATCATAACATCAGATTCTGACAAGGAAAATAGCACACAGCGTGTAGCAATGTAGTTGTGGATATTTGAACTGTGTTGCAAGCTCCCAATACTCGTTGCGAATAATTAGTCCAGAGCACGTCCACCCTTTTTTTTAAATTTTCCCTCTTTTTCATGCTTTTTAGGGCACAACAGCAAAAATCATCTCCTATTAATTGGCCATAGAGGAAGGAAGATGAAGAGGTTTTCGTATTTGTTAGTAATCATTTTCATTTCAGCTATTTTTCCGATTTATTCCATTTGGAATTGATGTAGTTCAGCAGAGTTTTGGCACGGGTGGCTAGTGACAGCGTTTCTGGGCCTGAGTGTAAAGTCATTTATCAGTGTTTTTCAGCAGCTCCATTTGTCAAGTTTGTAGTTTCCCCTCCCAGCAGTAAACAGTCTTCTGTTAAGCACTAAAACAAAAGATACAGAGCTGTACAGCACCCTCAGATCTTTCTGTAAACTGTTCACTGTGGTGACAGCCACAGTTTACTCATTAACTTCACATGCACAGTTTTTCATAAAATTTGTGCAGGAGTGGCCTCAGCAGCACTCAGTTCGTCCTTGACATTACTTTAACTTCTGTAATGTTTTTACTTCAGGATGTGATAATACTAGAAATGTGGTTGTCAGCACCAACCCCACTTTAATTTCATGATTCCAAATATCGAATTCAACACAAACATTAATCAAAACAAATTATTATGTAATGATTATGGGATTCAGCATAAACTGCATCACACATAACGCTCTAACATGGGCATGCTCAGTGCCACATTTTGACACGAATGATAACACACTCAACTAAAGTTATAAACAAATCCAACAAGTTATGAGCTATTGCTCTGTTAGCTTAAACAAGATAAAGTTAGCCTTTGTGAATGTTGTGTGCGGAGCAGTGCTGAAACTTGTTCACTGTGAATACGGTCTTTGGTGTTTAGATTAGTTTGAGGAGTTTCTTCCTTTGCATTCATTTGCATTCTGGCTTTTGATGGTCTATATTTGTCCCTGATCATCTGATGCATAATGTCCCCATTCATGACACCTGTTGCTACACCTGCATTGGCTGCTACCATTCCACATGTTGGTGTTTTTGTCTAGTATCTCCAGCACCTATGGCATCTTCAGTGCTTTCAGTACCATAGAAGCACATCACATTATTAGTCTTTTGACTTTTACAGAAGTATTGGTTCTTGTGACATTGTTAATTATACTCTAAGAAAGAAATTATATTATTGTCAAGCTGCAGTGCATGCATGAATCAGCCACAACATTAAAACCTCCTGATTAATATTATGTAGGTCCTCCTCAAGCTGCATAAACAGCTTCGACCCCTGAAACCGGTGCCCTGTGGGATCAAGTACCAAGACGTTCACAGCAGATTCTTTGTATCATACAGATGCTTGACCAGATTGAGATCTGCAGAGTTTAGAGGACGAAGCTACACTTTCATCTTCCTCAAACCGTTCCTGAAGAGTTTTTGCAATGTGGCTTATACTGCTGAAGAAGGCCGCACGTCAGGAAAAATGATTGACATCAAGTGGTGTATGTGACTGCATTGCCAAAGTATCATCTACATGAATGCTAGTAACCAAGGCTTTCCTCCTCCTATTGGTGCATCCTGCTGCTATCTCTTCTCCAAGCAAACAATGCACACATATCCACATGATGTAACAAACCGACACTGACTCAGACCAAGCCACCTTTTCCATGCTCCATGATCCAGTTCCAACACTCTGAGATTGTGTCATATCAACCCATGTACTGTGTTTAGTGAGCCGTGGTATGCATAATTATCATTAGAAGACTGTTTTTTTGGTGTTTTTCTTCCTTTATAACATTGATTCTAGCACATTAGTAGAACATTGAGTGTTTCTGACATGAGCCTCAGTTTGCAGTTTACTTTCAGCCCAGAAGGGTGTTTTTGGTTTAGTTCCAAAATTATTTTATGTACTTTTCACCAGCAGCAGCAAACTAAGAATTATCACTGCTGGCAAAAAAAACCCCTGCTTCCAATCACCTTTTAAGTAGGAGTTGTTCCAACAGCAGCATGACAGTTGTTCTTTTTTTCCCTGCTCTAATGACAGATGCTTCATTTCTCTTTTAGAATATTGCAAATCTCACAGTTGCGTCCTTCCAGTTATTTGGATGAGATATGCCCCAGCAGTGAGAAACTGTCAGCAATTATTTTATGTTACCGTACCCCACCACGCAACCCATATGGGTCGTCATTCATGGTGGAAACGTCGCCTTAGTTGTAAAAGTCTTTATAATAATAATCAAATTCCAAATTTGCAAATGTGAGACTGCTCTCCTCCTTTTACGTTTATTCGCACAACTGCACATTGTTTAAAGTCATTTTTTAAAAAAATAATCACTTGATCAAAGAAATGCTGTCAGATGTCAATACAGAAAATTTTGTGTTTTAAGCAGTTAGTATTTGACAATAGTCAGGATGTAAAGCAATGTTGCAGATGTGTCAGGACAGAGTTAATATCCGAAATGCTTAATCAGAGTAGTGAAGGGAGGCCCCTGGGGGCAAGCTTTGTATTCGATGTGAAATTCTTTTGTAACTCATGCTGTGTTTTCAAATTACGCAAGATTGCAAGACTAAGCCAGCATATCGTGCTTTTGCTGTCGTCAGATGCACAGGTGTGTGCATGCATGCAACAGATGTGTCAAGTGAACCTGCGCTGCTTCCAAACTGATTTTTATCTGAAGTTTGTCTGTTGACTCAGGTTAGTGTCAGCTAGGGGTGTCAAACACTTTAGTTCAGGGGCCACATGTAGCCCAGTTTGATCACAAGTGGGCCGCACCAGTAAAATCTGAGCATAATGGTCTATAAATAACGACAGCTCCAAACATTTCCCTTTGTTTCAGTGCCAAAAAGTACATTCTGAAAATATTTACATTTAGTGAACTATCATTTTACAAAACATGAATTTTCTTAAGAAAGATAAGTTATATTTCAACAACATTATGCCTCAGTTTATCATTTGCACATTACAACTTATAGATCATAGAATATCTACAAAGGCACAACACATTCAGTCACAGGTACCTGGAACTGAACAATATAGTATTTAACTTTATAATCAAAACAACTTGTCAAGATCAAGAAATTATTTTAATTTTATATTCATTTCCACATCTGTGTAGAATCCTCACCACATGGGCGAACACACTATAGAAAATAAATGGGAACTATTAAGGAACTCGGTTAAGTTATCCCTCTTCCTTGTAAATGTATAAAATTTAAACTTAAAAAAATACATAAAAAATTGTGGCAGTACAGTGGACAAATTTAATATAGCAATTTTATTGAAAATTTGTAGTTAATGCTGTCTATGTAATTATTACACTTTGCAAAATGGATTGGACCCTCTGGTGGGCTGGTTTTGGCCCGCGGGTCGTAGGTTTGACATCCCTGGTGTAGATGGAAACATCTTGCTCATATGCAGTCAAAATGTCAACCACCTTCAGTCTTGTCTCGAAACTTGCACTGTGACCACAATATCAGTCACTTCCTCTTCTGTATCCATGCCTGCCCTCTACAGCAGACCCCATAAAGATGTAAAAAGAGGGCTTTCATAACGAGGAACTGTTATTAATGTGAATAATAGCCAGTTTTAACTAGCTATAATGGCCAGGAGAATATGTTAGCTGAAGAGAATTAAAACCACTCCCTGCTTTTTTTTTTATAGCTTAATGTATTTCACTGAGCCTGCTTGTGTTTGTTTTAAGGAAGTGACAGTGAGAGAAGAGTAGTTATTGTATAAACTGCAAGCGGCAGATGAACTTTAGAGTATTCGCCCCTCCTCGTGCTGTTCAATCTGTACTTTACATCCCATTTTTCATTGGTACATTCATTATGAGCTAGCAGCAACATTTTTGCTGTATTTTAGCGCAGTGTGATTTGTTTGAAATACGTCTTTGTTATACAATGAGCTTGAACTGAACTGGAGAATGCAGCAAGCACTGGAGGAGCAATGGAAAATGTCCAGAGACATCCCATGGTCTGTAAAAATAACAGAAGCTCTCACCTAGCATATCGCTCTTGATGAGCAGCAGTTGTCGATAATGTGATATTTTGTCCTTAGTGTCCAAGAGCTCAAGTATTAGATTCCCAGCTGTTACTACATCAGAGAATCTGATGCATAACTTCCTGAAAAAGCACGTCAGTGGCTTGTGGCAGGACATTTTGGCCTTCAGCGTCACTACTGATATTTGGACTAGCAGTAGCTTCGAGGTTTGCATGCTAGCCAAGTCATATCAGATGCATTTGACGATAGAACACCTCATTATTAGAACTGTCATGTTATTATTAAGAATACAAATCGAAGTGCTTGTACTTGGTCTGACAGAAAGTGATGTCAGTACATCCCTTGTGATTTTATTTGCTGTCATGCTTTGACCCAGTCGTACTGATCCTGCAGTATTTGTGTCATTAAGCCATGAATCTAATCTGACTTTAACTATGGGAATGTTTAGCTTTCTGCCAGACAATTTTGAAAGAAGTCTCCAGTTTATCACACACCCGTTCATATCAGTTGTCTGTACTGATTCCTGATATTTTATGATTTTGACGCACCACTTTCCATACCATCACATTCCTTCAGGTTTTGTTTCACAGTCTTGGGTCCACAAACCAGGGATTCTTCTTGTGCAATTATAAAATTTAATCTGCACTGTCTCTCAGGCTGGTTTGACAAATTCACGAACAATTTAAGATGATGGTTGTTCCTATATAGAGATAACATTTCAAGATCCAAATTTACTCATTTTAACTTAGTTTGATGATTATTTAAGTCAAGGAATGTTTACATTTTTCTAAGCTTTAAAAAAAATGGTTTGATGTTAGATTGAATGGCTTCTACAGAATAACAAAAGTATCGATTTTTATGTAGAAAGTCCTGAATGATTACGTAAGAGTCGTGCTACTTTTCCTATTATGCAATATTGTTTTATTCAGTTTTGTGATGTATTACTAATTTTTGGTCACTGTATCAAATGTAGTTAATCTAAACCTTTTACCAATCTTGAGGGGGATGTGTAATGATTTCCATGCACAAAGACTTCATTCAAATTGATCCATGACTTTCAGTCTTTGCATGATGATTTTTCCCCTTTCAATGCTGCTATGAGTCAGTAATATTTTTTTTTACAGTGAACTGCTCTGTTGGAACAGAAATAAGAGTGTTATTGTCCTAAGTTGTGCAGTAAAATGTACAAAAATGGATGATTTTGTCTTGTTTTTCTATCCAACAGCTCTTCTCCATATACACGGGAGAATGGGAGGCCCTTGCATTTTCAGCCCCCAGCGCTGGAGTTTGGGACACAGTAAGTGCTGCTCTCACTTTATGCTTTAATATGATATGTCTTAACAAGCACTGATTGTACTCATTTTGCAGTAAAAATGACAAACTCCCTCAGATGAACGTCCAACCACATTCTGCAAGGACGAAATGTACTTTTTTTGCCATCTCATAGGCTTCAGTGATGTATATTTATTCATTTAAACCAGAAGCAGAGTGAAAATACTACAGTGGCATCACACTGAGTGACCTGTTGATGTGGTGAATGCTACAGAAATGCATTGTGTCATAAAGCAGGGGGCCCTTCATCGTTTAAAAACAGGCAGGATGTCCAAGTATGGCATTTTTCAGCATTCAGACTCCAGTGCAAAGGGTTAAGAACTTTACTGTTTGCCTAAAACAGACAGACTTTCAAGCATAACACTGTGCCTGGACAGCAGTCTGCGTTGCTCCTGTTAAAAATAAACTGTCTCAAGCAGAATTTGTTTAGTCATATTTTACATCATATATTTGGAATCAGGAAGCAAGCAAATAGCCAAAAGATTCCAGTGGAAATATGAAATAACTACTTGAGGGAATTTGCACTTGCGATTAAAGTGAGACTGTGCGACTGGAGTCCCACACATCATTTTGTGGTTTTCCTTTTTTCTATGCGTGAACTGTGGGAACAGTTGTAATTATACTGTTGAGCTCTGCAAGTAGTACCGACTCCCAAAGATGAGATTCAAGAAAATTAGTGTTGCAGTGTATTGGAAAAGCACTTTGGCACAACAAAACAATAACCCAGAACCAAAATAAACATGTAGGAAAGGGATAGTAAAGCTAAATTGACAAGGGGAGCTGCAAATGAGCCAAAGCACAATGCATTATCTGTGTTGCAGCTTAAATGTGTTTGCTCGTGCAGTTGATGATTTTACAGGTGAAATGTGTTTGTCGGGCAGAAACTCAGGGGTCCAGTTAATCCAAAACACTGCATATTTTATCAAATTGATAGCTGGAAAGACAAAGTAGTGACTATCTAATAAAATCACTCTGTCTCCTGATTTGAATTCTGTTGCACGTGCTCTTCAGTCGCCTAAAGTGAAAGTAAAGTCACATTCACTGACAAACAGGAAGTGAAAAAAGTGTCAGTAGAGGCTTGAAAAAATGTCTCAAATGACTCTGGGTGTAATGTGTTGTAGATATGCTGCTTTTTAAGAGTTAAGTTTTATCAAATTATTTTAGATTTTATAAATGAAAGGCCGGATGGGATGGTTGCTTCATCCTCATCTGCGTGATTATAGATGATTATTTTGCAAGCTGCAAAGTTCTATTTTGCTCCGCCCTTTTTAAATGGCTTTATCTTTATTATTAATACTCCATAATGCCTATATTGTGTATAACTTTGAATAGTTTAATAGATGACTAGGCAGAACCTTTTAAGGCGCCTGTTTTTGTCTGCACTTTGTCCTTATTAGGAAATGCAATAAAGATGTGCATGTCTTGTTCCATTTACAGCTGAAATAAATGTTAAATTGTAATTAATATAATTATCTGTAATCCATGCATCTTACTCTGAAATGAGTACAAAGCAGTAAAGATGCTGCCTTTGTGTTCTTAGTTTTATTCTGTAAAGAAGCAGTCATGTATATAGACCAACCACTGATGCCACTCTAATTGTTCGGAGTCTCTCCTCAGCTGAATTCCAAGTGCTACTTGGCATCCATTGTTTCTATCTATGTTTAAATACAGCAGCCTTGCTTTTTGCCTGATCCTAATTACGTATGGCTCTGTGCATTGACCAAACAGAGAACATTGTGTAGATATAATGTGTAATATCAACAGTAAAGAGTCCAGCAAAAGCCCACCATATGTATTTATCAGTTAGAGATACAATACAAAAGCTATTTTTCTAAATAAACATGTTTTTCACATCACATTCTAATGCATACTAACTAAAATATTTGTTGTTACAGCAGTTCAAACAGTGCAGATGTTAGAAAACCTTCAGTGATGAGTATGTTCAAGTTCTTGGAAAACTTTTTGTCACTTAACTGGTAAAAGGTGCAGATTGGAATAATCTGTTCTTCTGCTGGTGTTTCTAGGCATTTGTTGTTGCATTCCAAGAACAGTTCATGCTGCACTAATTTCTGTTGTGACAGCAGACAAAAGTATTAACAATTCTCTGCCTGTATGGACAGCATTTTCCCAAAACGTAGATATCAACATAAACATTCCTCAAAAATGGTTGTCAAAGCACAACAAATTCAATAATTTTAGATTAAATCAATTTAGAATACAGAGTCATCTAAAGCAACGTAACAACATAACCTGCGACATCGAAATACAGCATGCAAATGAACCAGAACCTTTCCAGCACAAACTAAGACTGTGTGGTAGTATTTATGGTAGTTTATTGGAATGCACAATATTGTACACAAGTTATTATTATCACCCTACTGTGTATATCCACGTAAATTTAAACTGTAATGGCATTAAGTCATACACGGACTTAAACTGCCTAATGCAGGATTACCTGTAAGACCCCGTTAAATGGTAATTTATCCCACAGCTCAAAATAATTGTTAATCAGGGCGCCCGTATAACTCAACGGATTAAGCGGGCGAACCATGTACAGGGGCTGGTCCCCGAGCGGGTTCGATTCCCGCTCGCGGCCCTTTACTGCATGTCTTCTCCCTACTTTCCTGTCTGCCTCTCCAACTGTACCTATCAATAAAGCTGAAAAAGGCCAAAAAAATAACTTTTAAAAAAAGAAAAATGGTTAATGCACCGTTCTTCATGATGGTCAAACCCAGAGAGCTAATCTTTGTGCTGATGTAACCCTAATCCTTTTCTTAGCTCTCCTCATGTCCTTATTTGTGTATGTGGCTTTACTTCTCACACGAGTGGCTTTTTCAAATTAAAAATAAAGGCCAGTACTTACTGCTCATCTCTTTGATGCAAATGACTGATTTCCCTCACAGCTTTTTCATATATTGACATAATGCAAACACAAGCTATTAAAAGACTTACAACACTGACAGAAATACAAGACTCATCTCATAGTGTGTAATAAATTGTAAACAGCATACAACAGGAATATTATTACATCAGGTATGAAGGGTCAAAGAGGCAGCAAAGTGATCTTATTAAGTGAAGAGGCTTCATGATTAAGCTTACTGATAGATGGATTTATGTGTGTTTAGCTTAGACTTGATTCTGACAGAATGGTGTGCCACAGATGAGTAGCTGAAGAACTGCCAGAAAGTATAAAATCTAAGGATTGTTTCTGTTTTTATGCTCTCTGGCTCTGATAAATAGTGTAAGGAGGCGAGGCGAATATTAGGATCGGTTCGTATAGTAACGTCCGACTGGGGGACACGTTGGACGAATTCACAAAACGAATACCAATCGCGCGACATGGTCTGACTTGCGGGGGGATTGGGGTTCGGTTGGGGGTGGGGAGGGGTTGGGGTCCGAATATTCGGATCTCAAAATAAATATTCGGATACCACCGTCACGACCGAATATTCGGATATTCGGGTCCAGCCTATATATATATATATATATATATATATATTGCTCTTCTGTTTGTCTTTACAGGCCACTGGGGCTGCCGAGAGCTGAAACCATATATATACACAACCCCAGCCAGGAAGTTCCTGTGACACTGCTGTCCATGTTTACATCCAGCAGACATTTTTACATACCTTCCTTTCACAGAAGAGTAAGTGTGGGCAACATATTCACAAGTAATGATGTTTACAATTGACTGTGATCATGTAAATTGTTTGTCTTGTTTAAATAACCTATTATCTTATGTTTTCTCTCTGTCCTAGGTGATCCCACCCAGGGGGAAGGCATCTTTTAAACTAATTTTCCTCCCGTCTGAGGAGGGCAATGTAGAAAACACATTATTTATAAACACATCGGCCCATGGGCTGCTGTCATACCAGGTTAGTTTACATAAATACACTTCCTGATGTGTAGTTGCAGACCACGTTATCTGGGGATATAATTGAAATTCAACATCAACTTTTATCTCCAGATAGCAGAGTGAACTATCCTCACTAATTACCATTATACACCAATCAGCCACAACTTTAAAACCGCCGGGATTCTTTATGCAACCAAAACAGTTCTGACATCAGGGCAAAGATACAGGATCTCTGGTGGTGTCCTGTGGTGTCCAGCAGACATCAGGAAGCTAGCAGATTGTTTGGTTCCCTTGGGTTGCAGGGTTTGACTTCAACCTTGATGGATTGGACTTGTTCTGAAGCATCCCATTGATGATCGACTGGATTGGGATTAAGGGAGTTTGGAGGCTGTGAGCTCTTGGTTGTGTTCCTCGAGTTCTTCTTGATCAGTTTTTGAGGTGTAGTGGAGCACATTGTCTTACTTGGGGGACTGTTGCTACCCAAAAGGAGTGTTCTTGGGTGTGGAACATTGTTTAGGTAAAATCTATGCCGTATATTTTAGTTGTCCATGGTTTTGATGTTGTGGCTGATATACTTGGTATGAGTTTACAAACAGACTTAGCCACGTTATATTTGTTTTTTCTTTGCATTTTGTGATCTAAAATAGCAGTTGACCAGACTGCTGGTGACTGTTGCTCAGAACGTCTAGCATCCATAATGTTTGTTTTCACTCTCGTCCCACGTTCTCACATACTCATAAACCAAGAAAAAAAAAACGGTTTACTCTATTCGAACAATGGTCACCCTAATCACATTGGGAACTTTGCTTCAAAAATAACTTGCATTGCTTAACTGGGGCCACATCAATTTAAAAAAAACAAACAAAAAAAAAAAACCGTTTGGTAACTATTAGAGTATCAGACACTTTATTCTCAGTTTGTCAAGTACTGTACTTTTGCCTCAAGCTAGAAAACACCCTAGTTTCACAAAATCAGTGCATTTTGTTCTTAAAGTTTTATTTTTTTCTCAGGCCTACGTTTATGCGCCACTGAAGTACTAAAAGTACAGTCTCAGAATGTACATTCCCATGCTTTCAACTGCATATCCTCCAGACATAGTTGCTCTTTAGTCTGTTTTGTCGTTGCAACCAAACTGGTTCTGCTGCTACCTCAGGGTTTGTCTGCTCACAGCTTGCTTAAGTTGTACAGACTTTGTTAGTTTTGTTAGTGATATTTATTGTGTTTATCTCTCAAGATTCAGTTCAAGTAAAGTTTGTGACACTTGTGTAAGTGCATTAGGTTATAATGTTTGTTCTTGCAAGCTAGATTTCAGACAGAACTGGGTTTTACTCAACCACACTGAAACCAAAGCAAGTAGGAATTAGTTGCAGAAATTCACCCCAAACACGCTGAAAGTGTACATTATGTTGTGAAAATTGCCCGCCTCATGTTAAGCCTGCATCAGTGTAGCTTATTAGTGGCGAGCAAACGCACAACAGCGACGCCCTTCACATGTTTTTGAGACATGTAAATGATTTTGTTATTTTTAGGATTCTGTGATTCCCAGCAATGCAGATCTTTTTTTCATATTATCCTGAAAAACTCGTATGTTGATTTTTTTTTTTGCTAACGTTGTATATCTGCTGTCTATTTTCTGTAAAATGAAAAAAGGTACCATCAAAATGTATATATGAAAGTGAACGTTGTGCTTCGTACACAAAAAATAATGGTAAGAAGATGAACCAACGTTAGCTCAGTGGCAAACAATTCAATCGTCATTTATTTATTATTTTTATTTATTCATCAAGTGAATATCTTGAAAATAGTGAAGCTTGGAAGTAGTAGTTGAACATTTTGGTTTGTTACTATCACTTTTCACCTGTTATACTTAGTCACTAGTTAGCTTTTTAAAAAATTATTTGCCAGTGCTGACTTTTATCCAGCTCTTCAACATTATGAAAATGTTTGAGTGAGTTTGTTTGAACTAAACTGAATCATCTCAAAAAGGCTTCATCCCTCATGATGCTAAATTATTAATCAGCTTTTTAGATTTTTTTATTCATGACTATAAAACATTACAAGTTGCGATAATAGACGCCTTAATATAATGCATGCAGTAGTTGAGAATCTCTATAAATGTTAACTGTTTCTTTTTCAGGTGTTTGGTGTGGGAGGCCACCAGGGTTCATTAAAATCTATCCAAAGAAAGGATAGTTTGCTAATATTCCCTCACATCCAGAGCATTAAACTGACCCAAACTCAGGTATGTATTTAAATGTCTGTGTGCTTGTTTTGTGCAGTAGTGAATGACAGCCCATCATTAGAAACAGCTGATTTCTACTTTCCTTCCAGCCCTGATGAACAGAAATAGACACAGGACATTTGTGGTGCACACTGACAAGCACTCGCTGTCATTCAGTTATTGAGTCAATCAGCATGAAGGATGTTTCCTAACAATCTTTTTTTCTTTTACTTGAAAATGTAACGTTTACTTCCACTATAACCACAGACACTCCATTTAAAATACTAGCCACTTACAAGTATTCAGTTGTACGAATTTCATATTTTCCCATGCAAAAGTTCGAAAAGACGGCAGACTGCTGCATAGTTTTAGAAACAGGCCACGGCAGTGAAAGTGTGTGTGTGTGCGTGTGCGTGTGTAGCATCTGCAAGGACTCCTCGCCTCCACAACAGGAAGTGGGGTGGCAGTTGCAAAATGTCAGCTTGGCCATGTGCAGACAGACTTGAGCTCTCATAATCACTGAGACTTCTGCTTATGCAGAACACATGATTGCACGTTTTTATCTCAAAAGGTTCCCAATGTTTCATCATATGAAAATTTCAACTTTGTCCATTTATGTGTTCAACTTCTGTCGTCTTTTCTTATCAAAGCCAAGCTCCAAATTTACATTTTATCCCTTTACATGTTTGTACAGTTTAAACCGTTTCTACATGTGATGTTTAGAAAAAACAGTTAAAATTGCAAAGTTTTTCCGTATTTTCCTCATTTCAGTGATGAATTTCTTAAGCATTGAACATGTCCAGACTTCCATTATTAAGCTGTTAACAAGCTGCTTTAAGTTTAGCATTGTTATGTTTAGTTTCATAAATCCATACACAGCTTGATTTAATGTCCATTTTAGGGATGTTAAGGATGTACCCTAAACTTTAGTATTGCATTCGATAATTATTCAATTAAAAGTGTGCTAATCAATAAGGCCAGAAGATGAGGGATATGTATGTTGCTGTCAAACTTTGTTTCACTACCAGGTGGATCTCTTCCTGTTAATTTCTTTAGCAACATGTGGAGGCGATTGCTCAGACTACAATATGGTGTTGGCAAGCAGGGAGCATTGTGGAGGTTTAGATGGCAAAGGGCCACCACGACAAAGACTTCTGTGATGCTTCATGGCCACAAGTCACTACAAGGATAGAAATTCTACACCCTAGTGAAACATTTAACTGAGCTGCGTTGAATAAACAGCAATATCAGCATGTCAAGTGATAACCACACTCAAGTCATGCTTTTGATCCCTAGTGCCTTCTCTCATTCATGTATTGTAAAGTCTAACATAATAAGATAAGATAGTCCTTTATTACTCCCCACGTCAGGGGAAATTTCCATTGTTACAGCAGCAAAAATCTTTCAGAGCAGCACTAACCATATATACAGTAAAGATAATTATAATAACAATAATACATACAAGAATGAAGGATGAAAAATGAATAAATAGAGTATTACTACACTATAAATAATGACATCAGCATAAAGTGGCTTGTGGAATAAATGTAGCTGTACAAGTGCAGAAAATGCCAGTCTAATCTACACTGAAAATTACTGATTACATGACTGCATTCCAAGGAACGTGTTAAAAAAAAAAAAAAAAACATTTGTTTTTAGATACACACCAACGCATTTTGGTGCAATCAAGTATTTTACAATGCAACTTGCAGCTCTCTTTTCTGATAGCGTGGGCGAGTCTTTTTTTTACTATGTATTGCACCCCTCCACAGAGCCCTCGGAAGGTCATATTTCATTACACCAGTCATAGTTGTTTGGCAGTTGCGACGCTCATGTTGAGAGGTTAGACGTCCTCTCCCGACACACAAGGTTGGCACTGTATCACTGAGTCATTCTAACAAGTCAGCTCTTCCTTGCTTCATGCAAGCAGGTTGTGCTGGTGAGATACTCTGCTCATGCTATCGGAGAACAGAGCTTACAATCATAGCTTTAAGTTCTCTTTGAAGCGTGTTCACCTCCGTATAGAGGGTCCCTCAAAACCGCTGTGCTCAATTTTCCTTAAAACAGCAATAAATGTATATGTATAATTTAAATATACAGGTTAAGACACTTGAATATCATATCAAAAAACAAATAAGGAAGCTATTTAACCACTGATTGTTATTGCTCCTGCAGGAAGATGCCTCCAACATCACTATACTGGGTCTACTCCTGGAGTGCAGCTTACCGAAGAGTTTGTTGAACAATCCTCAGGTACTTCTTCTCCTGTTTCAGCAGTTGCCAGGCATTTTACCTAGTTTAGTCACATTTTTACTCGTCGAAAGGCTACATGACGCTGGATTTAAGGACCTTGAATAAAAAGGTTCGATCTAAAGATCCCTGGTTTGATCAGTTTAACACCGACATTCAAAATTTCTGTTACTTAAAATAGCTTTTAACACCATGAAATCCCTGAATTTGTCTGAATAACATACATGTTGTTAATTTGCAGGCAGTTTCTTGTGGAAAAGCAAGATGGCATGAGAAGGAGACCATAGGGCAGGCTTTAGTGGAAAACACAGGATTTAATTGAAAGGCAGTTGCTCGTGTACTTTATTTTTTATGAAGTGTGATTCCTATGCTGTTTATAGTTGGCTCCTACTTTGCAAATCCGGAGCTGAGCCTCTGCTTTCGTCAGGCCCACTCCTCTTGAGCAGAAGGCCGGCTAGTCAAAAACTTCAACAGGCAGCAGGCCTTGTCATCGGAGCGCCTTCTGTTTTCTCCAGAACCCCTGAGGAGGGAGATCTCTTGCCAGACTTTTAATTGCTTTCTCAAGAGACTCTATAATTGACGCAGGGCTCTTGGTACTCATGTGGTGCAATACACATGAAGCAAGAGACGGCGGCAGACATCCTAACTACATTGTCATAATTATTCTAACTGAAATCGTCCTTCCAGTCTGTTGCACGAGTGTCCCAGCCGTGACCTTTAGCTCGTATACAAGATCAACACCTGCTCCTCGGTTCTTTTTCAAGTCTTCACCAGCAAAATCGAGAAATGGCCCTTGGTCACAGTCGATGCTGCACACAGACTAAATGAGCCTAACAGGAAGTTAGCAGCAGCCTTGGTTTCAAGGGATTACATTTGGTATTGCGGGTCTTGAGCCCCCAGTGGCACCAAGCCAGGGCATCTGTCTACAGGTTGTCAAGTGGTGATTCACCCGCCGAGACAATCTCTGGTTTGCAGTGAGATTTGCACTCTCCCAACACTGATCTGTCAGCTTTGAGAGGGTGTTAGTCACAGGGTGGAGTCGACTGGCGGAGGGTGGGGGGTAGGACTTGTTTTCAGTCCCCCAATGTATAGAATGCTTCGGGCAAAAAAAATAAATAAACATGAAGTCAGAATTTGTCAACACAGTTTGTTTATTTGTATGTCTGTTTTAAAACCAGATTGTCTTTTTCACTTGCTTTGCTTCTTTATCTTCGTCTCTGTTCCTATATGCTGAGTTTCCCAAATCTGAAATGACTCCTCATTGTTCTCATGCTTCTCCTCTTGTCCTTCTGCCTGGTGCATGACTGGTATGCCTTTCCTGTCCCATCCCAGGGGTCCTGCTTCCAGAGCGAGGAGCGCCTCAGTCTGCAGATTAATCTGTCTGCGGGTGGCGACCGGCCTGCTGACCTGGACAAGCTCAAGCCCTACGTCATTGAGCACATTTTGGTCCTGCTGGTCGCCCCTAGTGCTGGACAGGCTGCGTTAGGTGGGTGTTTATGACCTCTGTGACCCAGTGTCTGGAGGCAGATTCACTGTGGGAGTGACACAGATTAACTGCAGTCCACCATGAAGTTTGATTCTGAATAAAATATGGAAGGAAAAACATTCACTAGCCACCACTTAAATGGTCTCATTCAATGTTTTATCTTTCGGGCTAGTTTCTGTGGTCGAGCGCTATCAAAGGAAAAGTTCAAAAGGTTAAAATGAGTGTTTACATTTTGACGTTAGATGCAGACCTAATAAGGTTTCTGAATTTCCTGTGGGTGTTTTCCCCCCTTTTCCTTTGACTTGTGTTTAGTTGGACTCTAGGGAAAGAATGTATTTAGAAAATGTGAAGATAATGTTGCTGTTTGGAAAGAACTGTCAGATGAGAGGCAAGAGAGATGTGAGAAGACATCAGCTGTGATTTCTTGGCCTCACTTAACATCATATAGCCATGGCTGAAAACCAAATGAAAGTTGTGCACACAGCATTTTCATTAGTGTACAATAACTCTGAATAGACATATCTTTGATTCTCAACGCTGGTTTCCATCAACACAAGGCTTAGCTGCGTCTTTCTTTAGCCTCTTGTTGCATTAACGTTTATGTTTTAACATAAATAAATTGTAATTTTGCTCAGTCTGTTCTGTTTTTACACATGAACCAGAATTGTGAATTGCTGTTACACAGCTGTACATACATAGTATACTCTGATGAACATTGTTGTGGTATTTTTTCCAAATATCTTCCAACAGGAGAATCTAAAATTGGAGTTTATATATTAAATTCTGGAGGGAAGAAGCTCTATGTAAAGGTAAGCATTTGTTTTTGTTTTGAATTTTTGCATCCTCCCAAGTAGAATCTTTCCAGCTCTGACGAGATGTTTTATGTCCCCAGGATATGCAGGTGCTATCAAAAGTGGAGGCCAGCCTAGACTTCAATCAGGTTCTTCTCAGACCGGAAGCAAAAAACTTCACTGAAGTGGCTACCCTAGCATGCAGAGGTGAATACTAACAGATCATTTCATCTCAGGTGATATAGTTATTTGCATTTTAGCCAAAAGACTTCAAGAAATTTTTGTTTCTTGTCAGGGTCATTGCCAGGCCATGGACAGAAATGCATTAGTCATATCGGTTTAAAAATTATGGGAAACAGGACAACCTACAGCTTTCCAGGACTACATATCGCACACAGGTAAAAGATAGGAAATTACCATTTTCACACATGAACTATAACAAGTCTTGCGGATCATAGCCAAGTCAAACAGTAATCTGATGAAAAAATGTCCCAGCAGTTGTAAATACATAAAACTGTAATGGTACATTTATCTAATTTAGTTTTTCTTCCTGCAGATTGAGTGTGGGGAACTTGTTCAGCCTGTTCCAGGTGAAACAAAGTGATGCCGATCAGGTGGACCTGTGGCTCACAAACCCCTCCCCCCTGCCGCTCACTGTGTTTAATGCCAGCCTCTCAGAGAAACTACAGGGAGTGATGAAGGTATAAACAATGCCGTCAAGCAGATCTTTTCACAAAATTCACATATTTCACATTATGGCTTATAGATTCGATTAAATTCAGTTTTATTTACATTGCTGAGATTCACAGCATATGTCATCTCACAGCGCTCAACATAGTTGGGTACACCGCTTACGAATTTTAAACAGAGAACAGAAAACCCGACAATTCAAAATTGCCTTTGAGCGACAGTTGGAAGGAATAAAAAAAAAAAAAACTAAAATAGGCAGAGTTGAAAAAAAATCTCCGACAGAACCAGGCTCAGGCAAGGCGGCCATCTGCCTCGACCGGTTGGGTGAGAGTGGGGAGGAGGGGGGTCAGGATAGCAGGTGGTGAAGCCAGAAGCTGCAGATCAGAGACGTGTAGCTCCAGGACCAGAGAACAAACACAGGACCTCGGGGGAAGCTCTGAGCTAGAGAATGTAATGATGATTCACACTTGAACTTCTTTTATGGCTCTTATCCAGGTTGTTTTCTCCTGACTAGACTAACTTGTTTTGTATCTACTCTCAGATGTACATTGCTTTAAAAGCGTGTGCTAAATGAAACTATAGAAATTGTAAATTGTTGATGTACACCAATCAGGCAAAACATTATGACCACCTACCGAATATTGTGTTGGTCTCCTTTATGCTGCTAAAACTCCTGTGACCCAGTGGCACACAGGACCTCTAGGGATGGCCTGTGGCACCAGAATGGTAGCAGTGAATTCTATGGGTCCTGTGGGTTGCAGAGTGGGGCCTAACTAGATCAGGCTTATCCTGGAACATCCCACAGATGATAAATAATATTTGGATCTGGGGATAGCTCTCACTCCTGAGCAGTTTTTGCAGTGGTTCAGGGTGCCTTGTCCTGCTGAGGGTGGCAACTGTCATCAAGGACTGCTGTCACCATGGGGGGTCAGTGGGTTTGCTTGACCTGCAGTGTTTAGGTAGCTGGTACATGTCAGACATCCACATAAATGTCAAGGTTTCCCAGCAGAACGTTGCATTGTAACAAGATGATCGATGTTATGCACTTCACCTGTCAGTGGTCATAATGATGTGGCTGAACAGTATGTAACAGTATAGAGAGGAGCCCAGTGCATCATGGGAATCCCCCAGCAGTCTAAACTTATAGCAGCATAACTAAATCGGGTGATCCCGAGCAGCCCTAACTATAAACTTTATCAAATAGGAACGTTTTAAGCCTTATCTTAAAAGTAGAGAAGGTGTCTTCCTCCTGAGCCCAAACTGGGAGTCCACAGATTCTGTCATGGAACACATTCTTCATTTGTCAATGGGTCCCAAGCTGGGAACAAGATTTGACATGCTATCTCTGCTGCCCCCTGTCTGTCAGCTGATGAACTTCAGCAGTCCACTGACGGTTCCTCAGGGCTGCTGGCGTCTTCTGTCTCTCCAGCTGCTCAGCAGAGTCCTTCCCATCAACCAGATGTCCACCCTGAGTTTGGATACCAGCCTGGGCACAGCCCTGCACGTTCCCCTCTACTTTCATTTCACTTCTTCTAAGGTAAAATACCTGCTCCAGTGGAAATGTGGAGATGTGTTGAAAATCAAATATGGTAATTGATTTTGTGTCTGCCAGCAGGGGGAAGTTGTTTTTGAGGCTGAAAGAGAGTGTGGACGTCCTTGCCCTCTTAAATTATCTGAAACAGGTGAAGCTCATGATTCCTTTTCGTGTGAGGAAAAAATACCAAATCAGATTTTGTTTTGTGTGTGTGTCTGTGTACATACATTGATTTTTCTCCCCTGTATTGTCCCGTCAGGTCATTCAGAGTGGCAGCGTTCTCTCCTTCCAGACTTTTCCTCCTCATCCTGGAGTGTAGACAACAAACTGGCAGCTGAACTCTGCTCTCGATGGCAGAGTCACAAAGACAAACTGCCTTGCAGGTCATTCTTGGATGCAACAAGATGCCTTTTTTGCCCTGTAATCCATCATTACTCTGCATTAGCATCACTAATCGTGTAAATCCTTCTGTCTTCTCAGATGGCCCAGGCTGCCTGTAGAGACGTCCTCTCCTCTGGAATTTGGTGCTACACCTGTCAATGAGAGCAAGGTGGGCAACGCTTAATGATTGTTTACTAAAACTTATGTTTGTCGTTTTAAAATGTGTGATCTTAACACAATAAATCTTTTTCTTTGTTCCAGGTGAAGACTTTCATGCTGAAGAATCCTTCGGCTTCTGTGGTTTCTGTCGAGATTCGAATCCTGTCCCTGTACCCTGCTCCCCTGGACGCTCTGGACCTTCTCACTAAATGGTAACCTGTCAAGAATATGCTTTGTATTGCAGAGAAATGATTCAGCTGTTGTTAATTTGTGCCTCCTCTGTTTGGAGACATGATGCTACATCTCTCTGACAGTGTTTTCTTTGTTTTCATTGGCAGGTTCAATATTAGCCCCCTCTCTGTCAACATCAGCACAACAGAGTTTTCGTTGTTGGCTTCTCCTCCCAAGGTAAATCTTAAAACGCTCCTAGATATAACATTGATAAATCTTTTAGTAATTACTCATTGCTTTTTGGTTGCCAACATGCAAGCCCTTATCAGTATTTTTACCTACCACATGGAAACTGCTTGTGTTGCTTCCCCTGAAAGTTTTATTCTGTGTACTTCTGTAAAGATGGGTGAGAAGATGGGGGACATTAAAGGAGAGGGCGTCCTACGGCTGTTGCTGCAGCCCTGGGAAGCCAGAGAGGTTGCTGTTGTCTTTACTCCTTCTGAACACAAACCCACCACCACCATTCTCATCATCAGGTACTGATTTATATTAGTAAGATGCATTTTGTTCATGTCTTCTGGATGTATGTGGTGTTCAGACATTTGCAAGGCCCAGTAAAAGCCACTGAAGAATACTTAAAAATGCAGCTTTGATTTAGGTGACTTTGACTGTTGTGTTGGTTCATAAATCTCTTTTGTTCAGGTGTTACTTAAGGCCTCACTTTCTGTGGTTTTCAGGAACAACTTGACAGTGTTCGACATGATGACGGTACAGGGCCACGGGGCCAAAGAGCTGCTAAGAGTCGGAGGCAAACTACCGGGTCCAGGAGCTTCTCTACGCTTCAATGTTCCTCAGTCAACTCTAATGGAGTGTCGTGATGGTGAGATGTCTAAACCTGATGTAGCATTACCCCTAACATTTCACTTTCATTTTGAATGTGAGACCAATCTCACAAATGAGTAATATTACTGTATGTCTCTCACAGGTCTGCGCACCAATAAGCCTCTGTTCGCCATCACAAAGAGTTTCAAGGTGGAGAATGCAGGAGAACTTCCTCTGACAGTCATGTCGATGAATATAAATGGTTATAAGTGTCAGGGGTTTGGCTTCGAGGTGCTACAGTGTCGTTCCTTCAGCCTCGACCACAACACCTCCTCTGAGATCACCATTGCGTAAGTGGAATTTAAGATCCTTTTAAAAGCTCATTTGTGTCCCTTAATATTCCAAAGTAATGTAAAATAATGAGTGAGTTAGGTGATCATAGTTGGAGATAGGTAACGATACTACTACTTTGACCGATACTGGTTATCGATTCGGTAGTTTAACTGTATTCTTATCTGTGCTTTTTCATTGTTTTGTTTTTAAAGACAAAAAATGGAAAATAATTAAGATCACAATGAAATTAGCTTTATTTTCTCATACATACTGTATTTAAATTAAAATGTATATAGACACTAATGTTGTGATCAGAGCACTGTGGACAGTGGACTTTTATTACACTGTCCAGGATTATATCACAATCAAAACCTCTATGTTGAATAGATATTAGGTAAATGTCAGTACATAGTGCTCAAAAAACCTGTTTAAATCTTTCACTTTTGAGTATAAAATTAGTGCAGGACTTAGTGTCATATTAGAAGTGTAGTGAATAAAACAGTTTAAGGGCTTCTTCTACCTCCAACACCAACATTCAGTCCAAGACACAGTGAAAATAAAGACAGAGTTCATCTGCAGCCCTCAAATCACTAAATCCTGCTGTTGTGTCCCTTTAAAAGTGAAACTAAAATTCTGACTCACAGTTCAGGTGATGCTGAACTGAATTTATGACCACGGCCACAGTTAATTTTGGTAATATCGGTAGTCCGATATTTTAAAATTTCGCCTCAGGGCTTGATCCACATCCTTAGTTGTAGTTTTTATATTCATGGCTGTACAGTACAGCCAGAGCACAGCTATTTATTTCACAGTGTAACAAACTTTTCTAAAAACATGTTTGCGTTATGAGATTTGCGAGATACAGTGTCCATAGTTGATAAAAAAAAAATACAACTTCATGTATTTGATGCGACTTGAGCGCCATCCACTGGTGGCCAAATAAATTACAACAAAAATAGTAAGATTAGAAAGTGTGCATCAGTTTATAGTATCTAAATTCTCTATTATTTACAAGCAGTTTAGTGAAAAACAATCTTCTTAATATACAGATATTGTTAGTCTAACTACAACAGATTAAAACTCTCAATCACATTGTACAGTGATTAACTGTACAGTGTGATTTAATGTTAGTATAACAGTAACTTGGTTACTCATCTGCAAGCACATCTCCCACTTACTTTCTCCTGTCTCTTCCTCTTTCACATCCTTCTGCAATATGCTTGAATTATACTTCCCACTTTTCTTTTTTGTCTTCTTGTTCCGTGTTCTTATTCCCTCTCTTTCGTTACCTGTCTGTGTCCTCAGGTTCACCCCAGACTTCACCTCATCCTGGGTGATCCGGGACCTCACCCTGGTGACGTCACGTGGCACCTCCTTCCCTTTTACCCTCAATGTGACGCTGCCCCACCACATGTTGCCTCTCTGTGCCCAGGTGGTTCCTGGTCCCAGCTGGGAGGAAACTTTCTGGGTGGTCACCCTCATCTTCACATGGTTAGTAGATTATATTTTATGTTAGCGAAAAGAAAGAGTCCTCAGGTGACTTATTTACAGTGCATATATTTAGCTTTTAAATGTGCCTGTCTGATATCACGCGTGTCTCCTTTTGTTGCAGCTTCTCCTTGTTTGGTGTTTGTCTGATGGCATTTCATCAGGCGCAGTATATCCTGAATGAGTTCTCCACACCTAGCATCCGAAGCAACCACAACTCTGTCCTGTCCCGCGACAACGGCTCAGTCAATAATATCACACCCAATGGAGTAAAGTATGTCAAGAGGGTTTTTTTCTAGAATTTCTATGCAACGTTCACAGCAAGTGGATTTTTTGGTGTTACAATGCTATAAATTGTATTTTTTTGTGTCTGTCTGTGCAGTAAAACAAAGGGCAGCTGTAAGACCTACGTGGACACCTGTCACACGTCTGACAAAGGTAAAGGGCGTGGCTCTCCAGCTTTGGCCAACAGCCCCGCCCCTCGTCCTCAATCCTCAAAGAAAGGCTCGTCAACCACCCCGTCCCAACAACAGAAGAAACACAAAGTTTCGCTGTATTACACCAAATTCAAGTCCAGCTCATCCACAGCCACAGCTGGTGCCGTGACAATGGACGAAGAGCACGAAGACCTGACACCAGACCCTCCCCTCACCCCAGACCTCGACGTCTGCAACAACAACCAACCAGATTTCATCAGTGAGCTGGATAAAAAGACATCAGCAGACTATAAAGAAGACCTCCAGAGCACTATAGAAGACAGAGTTCCAGCAGCAGTTATGTTTCCCATGGAAATGCCTGCTGGTTTCCCAGCTGATGTCACATTGAGTCCAGGACCAAGACCAGGCCTGTTACTGTGCAGTCCTGTAGAAAAAAGCTGCACGGAGCACTATGCAGAGAAGATGGACTCTGACAAAAGGGACAGTTCTGAGCTGGAGGTAAGAAACATATTGTAGTTTACTATGCCAGCAGTGATTATTCAGATACTTGTACAGATTGATTCAGACACTCAGCAAGGTTCTGAGAGAGAAGTAACCGTCATCACTGTTTTTTTTTTTTTTTTGCTACTCCAGCTGAGAGAAGATGGCAAAGGCCAGAAAAAGAAAGCACAGAGCACCGAGACTGGCGCTGCACCAGGGAATAATAAGGGAAAGAGGAGTCGCAGGAAGACAGAAAATGTCTCCAGGTAACACACACACACACTTGACTGTATCAACCATTCACTTTGGTTCTGATGAAAGAAATTAACTTTACACCTGTAGTTTAATGGGTAGTGTCAAAAAAGACACATCAAATGACAAAAAACACTAAATAACATTACATTGTGTTGTCATTGTTCTTGTCTGATTGCTGCTGTAGTGCTCCTGAGCACAATGTGCTAGTGATGCCAGAGAGGGAGAACGAACCTGACGGGAAAACAGGCGACTATAACATCAGTGGAACCCGCAGCAGGAACCGATGCTGCAACGGCACCAAGCTAGAAGCTCTAAAACCTGGACAGGGTGCTGAGAGCCCCCTCAAACAGAACGGTGGGCACTACTCTGTGAAATCCCGTCACTTTGAACTGCCACAGTGCTTGGCTTCAACAGTAACGTGACACAAGATGCTGAATTTTAACACCTCTGGCCTTTTGTTGGTCCTTGGCAGGTGTGTGTCCTGCTCGCATTCGGAGAAAGTGTGCTACAGAGCGGCGTCTAGGCGGAGTGTGCGAGTCAGGCTCGGACTCTGGCAGCTCGTCGGGCAGCGTGAGGGCGAGCAGAGGAAGCTGGGGCAGCTGGAGCAGCGCCAGCAGCATGGAGGGCGACAAGGACGCCAATGCCCGAACACATGCCTGCACTACCTCATCTAGAAAAAGTATGAAGCACTTACACACTGCCCTCTCTTGGAAGACTTAGTGCTGCAGTCCGTCTCTTTTTGGGATGAGAGGGGGACTGTTCTATCAAGTGGTTATACAGTAGCAGTCAAAAGTTTGGACACACCTTCTCATTCAATTCTTTTTGTTTATTATTTCCTACATTGTAGATTAATGCAGAAGACATCACAACTATGAAAGAACATAGTTGACAGCCTAATTCCAGAATTAGGCTGTCAATAAAAAAAGTGTTAAACAAACCAGAATATGTTTTATATTTTAGATTCTTTCAAGTAGCTCCTCTCATTCAGCTTCATGAGGTCGTCTCCTGGGTTGGTTTTGCATTAACAGGTGTGCCTTGTCAAGAGTCAGTTTGTGGCATTTCTTGCCTTCTTAATGTGTTTGAAACCATCAATTGTGTTGTACAGAGGTAGGGTTAGCACACAGTGGATAGCGCTATTTGACTGCTGTTGTAATCCATAGTATGGCAAGAACCACTCGACTCTGTAAAGAGAAACAACAGTCCCTCGTTACTTTAAGACATGAAGGTCAGTAAAGTCAGAACATTTCAAGTACTTTGAATGTATCCCCAAGTAGTTTTGATGTCTTCAATATTGATCCGCAATGTAGGAAATAATTTAAATGAATAAAAACCATTCAGTGAGAAGGTGTGTCCAAACATTTGACTGGTAGTGTACATAATGTGGAAAAATGGACATTAACTTTAATTTTATCCCAGCGTTTTGACTTTAGCCTTGTTGTTTTTTTCCAGGGGACTCCATGCAGTACAGCGTTTACCCAGCAGAGAGAGACTGCTACCAGACCATACCTGCAAACTACAAGGCTCTAAGGTCCTTCAGTAAACAAACTCACCCTACTACATACAAGAACTAGTTCTGAGAAACATAGAGAAATTTAAAAAACAGTGTGATAGTTGAATCTCAGAATGTTCTAAAATATGTAAATCTATCTGTGCATTCTACTGACCGCTCTTATAGTTCGATAAAAAAAAAATATTAGGCATTGAGCTAAGAACTTTTAAGATGCGATTATTCAAATTGTACACTAAGGTTTTTCAGGAATTTTAGAGTTCTTGCTACCTGGAACCAGATGAAATTCTACTCAAATCAGTCCATAAAACAGCTTTACCCAACCACTGGACCGCACAGAAAGAATCAAAACTTTTAATTTTATTTCCAGTGAAGTCTGCAGGGTGTTTTAGTTTGATCAATGACTAGATCGTCTTCCTGTCACTTCCATCTGTACTCGTTTCCTGCCTTTTGTTAGTGTTCATGACCAGCTGTTAAATGAGACCTGACCTCTGCTGAAATTAATAAAAAACAGACATCTCAGGAGAGCTTCTGTAAAAAGAGGGAGAGACCAAAGAAAAAGATAAATATATTTAGCAATTAAAAGTAATTTGATTCGTTTAGATCACTTTTTAAAAGTAAAAATTGTCTTACTTTGCACCCAGAGAGCTCAACTGGCTGAGCGGGCGACTCATAAACGGAGGCTATACTCCCCGATGTGGCGACGTGGGTTCGAATCCAACCCATGGACATTTACTGCATGTCTTTCCCCCACTCTTCTACCCACGATTCCTGTCTCTCTCTGCTGTCCTATATAATAAAGGCAAAAAGGCCCCAAAAAAATAACTAAAAAAATCGTCTTTCTTGAAACCTGTCCATGGTGCAAAAAAGATTGGAGACCGCTGACTCAAGAATACACACTGTGAAATTTCAAAAATTAGAAAACAGATATTTTTACATTTTTATCCCACCAAAAATTTGCAAAATACATGAATAAATGAAAAAAACAAAACAAAAAAAATGTATTTATCTGTGACAGAATAGAAAACAACCTTAGAAAACAGCTTTTAGATCAAGATTTCATAGTTTTCATGCCGGGCCGTTAAAGTTAATAAAAAACAGACTTCTCTGGAGCTGCTTTGAAAAGAGGGAGAGACAGGAGATTAAAAAAAAAATAAATACATATTTAGCAATTACAAGTAATTTTATTCATTTAGGACACTTCTTTATAATAAAAAAAAGATTATTATTAATTGTTGTGTGTGCAATGACCGGTCCGTAGAAAATTGTCTTGCTTGAAACCAATCCATGGTGCATAAAGGTTGGAAACCAATGCTGTAAAAGAATTTTTTAAAAAAAGCTGTTGTGTCTTCTGGAAAATGCACAGTTCTGTTTTTATTCATTCCTTGTGTACTTTTTGCCTGTTTAGCATGAATAGCCTGTACCATAAAGACCTGTGCCAAAGCCCCGACCCCACAGCGTCCAGCTTCACCCCCAGTTTTGCTGCCGTCGCTGCAGGGATGGACAGGAACATGGGTAAAAGAAGACACCTTCATACTAAACGCACACATCATGAAAGAGATTTGTCGTTACTTCTGGTTTCTAAAGGAGCTGCTCTTCCCTCAGACCTGACAGGCCAGTATCAGCCTGAGGAGACGTGGTCAGCTCCATCCATCCCCCTCACCAACGAGTTCAGATACAACACCACCGAAGCTCTGCCCTACATACCTCAACCAGCAGCCAGCGCACCATACAACGGGTAGGAGGTTGAAAATATGAAATCTCCTCAAATTATTAAACATCTGTAGTGAAAAACATGAAGCAAATGAATATGTTTCAGGACTTATTGGAGACCAAAACAGAGCTAATGTTTACAATACACGAGAGGAAACTCCACATAAATGCTCATTTTGCTCTGTTTTCTGGATGTTACAGGGAGAAATAGTTTTGTAGTATTACCGACAGCAGCTTTCTGTCTTTCTGTGAGGGACAAAAACAGTAAATAAACACAGATTTAAAGCTGTCAGTTGTTTTTTTTAGGCTAAATTAGTAGACATTTCATGCTAAGTTGATAAGATAAGATCTAGCAGCATCTAACTATTTATTAGTATGCTCACAGATCCTGTGTCCTGTTTTATAGTTCAAATAACATCTTCACAGTTTTGTCTGTTAAAATCATTGAAATGTTTCCTTGTCTCCTGCAGGTTTACTTGGAGTAATGCCAACAGCCATTGCAACAATCCCTACACCTACTGTGAGGAAAGGAACTACATAGGTACAAGCTCACGATGTGCACTTTACTCATGTATTCATATCACACATCATGTAAGAGAAAACGTATCATGTGAACCTTTTACAGCAGCCAGCAAACAATTATTGACTCAGCATCCTTGAAGTTTCTGTGGGTTGTAGTTCAGCGTTCGTTTGCTGTGATCATTTTGCAGGTAATGGAATGTTTCCGACTGGTTTTCCCTGCCACGAGGGCCAGAAGGCGCATGGCAATCAGAGCAGCTGGAGCGAGGAGCAGCCTCAGGAATCACCTTCAACCTGGGACAGAGCGGCCTGCGTGGGCAGCAAGGTGACGCCTCACAATACCAAACTCAAATGGCTTAGACCAGTGCTTCTCAAATAGGGGGGGGCGGGCAACGGGGAGGAAAAGGTCCGTCTACGTGGAACTAATTAGGTGAACTATTGTTTTAACATCGGCCTGTTTTTCACGACGCACAAACTGCGCTGGCCGTTGTGCAAGTCCATACTTGCTTACTTGGCAAATACGGACTCCCGAGAACGGGAGAACGTATCGTTAATATGCAATTAGAGTACCGGCGTACTTGGTCACGCCACCACCTCGTCTCATCTGCTCCGATTATTTCTACCAGGGGTGTCAAACATGCGGCCCGCGGTCCAAAACTGGCCGGCCACATGGTCCGCGGGACGACTTTACAAAGGGTAAAAATTACAGAGAAGACATTAACTGTAAATTGTAAATCTGTAAAACTGTAAATTTTAAATAATTTCTAGACCTTGACAAGTTGTTTAGATCATAAAGTAAAATACTAGATTGTTCAGTTCCAGATACCTGTGACTAAATGTTGTGTTCCTTTGTCGATAGACTGTGAAATGATCAACTGAGGCATAATATTGTTGAAACTGAACTTGCTTTTCTAAAGAAATTTCAGGATGTTCATAATGTTTTATAAAAAAGATAGTTCATTAAATGTGAACATTTTCAGAATGTAGTTTTTTGAACTAAAACAAAGGGAAAAAAGTTGGAGTTGCGGTTATTTATAGGTTGTTATTGCTCTGATTTTACTGGTCCGGTCCACTGGAGATCAAACTGGGCTGAATGTGGAACCTGGACTGAAATGAGGTTGACACCCCTGATCTTTACTGTGGAAAACAAAATGGAATCAGATAAAATAACACAGTCCTGCATATTCACGTTTTAATGTAAAAACAGTACATATATATATGTAAAGTTATTGGGGGGCACGGAAGCTTTTTGTCCTTCAAAGGGAGGCCACATATTTGGTTTTGTCTAAGCCAGGCCCGGCTTAGACAAAACCAAATATGTCCTGTTTGCATCAAACGTTACACTTTTATACCTCTTTTGAAACTCCCGAACACATTTACTTTTCCACATTATTGTATTTTTCAAGCAGTCTTTTTTTTAATTGTTTTATTGTTGTACTCATTTTGACTGTTCCATAAGTTTACCCCACATATTGAACCTCTGCTCTTCATGGTGCTATAAGCAAATGGCTTTTTAAATTGGAAATTTCTTCTTAATTCAGAATTTTTTGAGATTTCACTTCTGAACAGTTGTAATCAGGGAGGAAGTTGTTGCTTACTTCTTCTTCATTATTGCCTAGCTGGCTGGCTGGCTGGATGGATGGATGGATGGATGGATGGATGGATGGATGGATGGATGGATGGATGGATGATGGATGGATGGATGGATGGATGGATAGATAGATAGATAGATAGATAGATAGATAGATAGATAGATAGACAGACAGACAGACAGACAGACAGACAGACAGACAGACAGACAGACAGACAGACAGATAGACAGATAGACAGATAGACAGATAGATAGATAGATAGATAGATAGATAGATAGATAGATAGATAGATAGACAGATAGATAGATAGATAGAGGAACAATGTACAAATGAGCCTGCAATTAGTGTGCTAATTGTGCCAGTCAAAGAAACAGCTGTAAGGTGACTCAAAAATATATTATAAATAATTTTCTCCATTAATTATTTTGGCTCAAAAGTATCAGAAAATAGTACACACGATTATGTACTCAAATGTCTTGTTTAGTCCAATTAACAGTCCAAAATCTGGTTTAAATCTAATCTAATGACATATTTTTTGGTGTAGAAATCGCCACAATTATCCCACAAGAATGTAACCAAGTGGTTTTCTTTTTTATCTCTAACAGAAAAATCTTCACTGTTTTGTCATTGTATATTTAACTTATCATAACAGGAATCTTTTTTTTATAAGATACAACCCCACATGATCGGAATTCAGTCAAAAATATGTCACATTTTCAATGTTGCCCAACTCTAGCCGTATAAATAAACCAAGAGAAGTTGACAGGAGAAGTATATTTTAAATAACAACTGCACAGTTTTACTTCCCGTTATTTGGAAATTGATGAAAAAATGAAGTCTAATGATGGTAAAAATCATCATGTACATACAGTAACATGAATAGCACAAATTATTACCTTGTTTATCTGAGCTGTTGTAAGGTGCAGATTATGAGAGGCTTACAGATTTCTCATACAGCTGATGAGATGTGCAGGGATTTGAGTGTAGCTACAACCTGTGTGTGTTGACACAGTAGTACTTTTGTATGGCGTTACACAAAAAGTTTCAGAAAAGAAACTTTGGGAAATCATGCACACACTGCATATACCAATAAGCATCAAGCTTTCCGAGATGAATCTTCTACCTTAGGAACCTTCTACATCAACTTAAATGCTCAAATACCTGCAACGCTCAAGTTAACACACAGACATGGTGTCTGATTGTAGGTTTAAATTGAAGTTCAAACAGTATAAATACACAGAAATGGAAAACAACACCGACTTCTCTGACTTTAGACGAAGTTGTCAGCTCTCGTACGTTCTTTAATCCACTTTCGTATCTGAGCAGAAATAAGGAATGATTGTTAAACATCTGGTTTAATGGACTTTTAATCATCATCTTTTTTTGTTTGCTGCTTCTGCTTTTTGCACAGACGTCGCTTTCATCTTGTGCCCTTTACGTGCAGTTTTTACACTCAACTGCCCAAAACGTTTCAGCGCAACGTTCCAGTGGGGTTTTCAGACTTTATAAGTAGATCACTTTATTTGCAAAGCATTTGCATACAATATGTGCATGTTAATAAGTTTACTTTCACCAGCAACAGTTTTACTCTCAAACGTCACATCAGTTTAAACCTCAAAATAAGCAGTGAAAATGAGGGGAAACTTACCAAAAATGCTACGTTACACTGTTATTTAATATTCTATATAACACATATTTAACATTCTTTATTACTTTGTAAGATTAGTGAAGGTCAGAAAAGTATAAAATGAAAAAATGCCGATATATCATCGGATTATTTAATTTCAGGTATTAACTTGTTGCTCTTGAACCTCAAAAAGCAGCCTCAAAAATTCCCGTCTCTATGAACTGTAAGCTGATGTCAGTTTAGCCCATAGTTAAATCGTGTGCTGATGTTTGTTTAAAAAAAAAAAAAAAAAAAAAGACATGAGATGATGCAGAATTGTATTTTATATAAGCAGAGTTAGGTGAAAGTTGGCTGCACAGCAAACAGTAGATTATACAATTTAAAATAGAGCCATAAAACTATGACTCTTAAAGCTCTTGAGATGCAAAATCATAATGATGAAATATAATTTTATTTAAATAAACTATATAAATGTCAATTTCATGGATCTGCTTGTAGTTTCTGGACAACACATGTATACTTTTGGGATCCTTGTATGATTGCGTCAGGTACAGTAGTCAAGGCTTCTTTAGATTAAAACCTAAAATACGTCTTGAAGATGTACCCCTTAATGTCAAACCCTTAAGGTCAACTCAATACCTTGGGCGATTGTCCTGTTCCTCAAGATGTTTCTGATTGGTTGATGGTTTTGTGATGTGGTGGGGTTCATTTTCCTGCGGGGGTAGACCACTGACATCCAGGATTTCCATTTGCATGAAGGAGTGTGTTTCTTCTGGGTTTATTTTGGTGTCTAAGTCTCATCAACACGGTCGCCAGAATCCATGGTTTTCCAGCAGAACACCACATAGAACCAATATGATCAATGTTTTTCACTTCACCTGTCAGTGGTTTTAATGTTGTGGCTGATCGGTGTATGTTTGACACCCCTGCTTTAGACATGTTGTGCTGAAGCTCCTCTAAACCTACAGGAGCTCCAGAGCTAAACTTCCTCCTCCCTTCCTCTCCTGCAGCCATACTTCTCGGGGACCCGCAGCCTCTCCCCCATGTCCAGCCTATTTGGATCCATCTGGACGCCCCAGAGCGAGCCCTACCAGAGCCACTTCCAACCGGAGCGATCGGCCCCGATGTCCCCCGTGTCCCCCATCACCCCCATCACCCCCATCACGCCTCCCCACTCCCCCTTCAGCCGTGAGCCGGGGGGAACTTGCGGGCCGACTCAGTACTCCAGCTTCAACCCCTTCGGCCCGCACATGAACCTGGACATTTGGAACTCTTCGTCCAACCGCAGCTCCAACTCCCAGCTGTCCAACGACTCTGGCTACTGCGGAGATGTTTGAAATCCGAGAGAAGAAAAAGAAACATGCCCTTAACAATAATTGCAAACATATAAAACATTGACATGTAAAAGAAAGGAAATAAACATTGAATGTTCTTTTATCATAATTGGGGAAAATGTGAATATTTCTTTTCTTTTATGTTCTCATTTTCAGATGTTAAATGTTGTGAAAGGTTAAGCATTTGTTGTATATTTTTCTAGGTGTTTTGCAGTTTTGAACATAGAAAAATTAAAAAAAAAAGGTTTTGTACTTGGATGACATTAGTCTTCTTTTCAGACACAGAATGTTCTTTTTTTGGATTTTCTATGATGTCACTTCAATCAGAAGTTTGTTGCATTTTCTGAAAATATGAAACACATTTTAGACGACTGCATTGTTTTCAAAGACACAAAACTAAAAAGCTCCAAAACTGTAGATGTGAGATATTTGGCTGCATATTTGAACATCTATAAAGACATAACACAAACTTTAGCTACATCTTAACTGTGAACTTCACCCTCAGAAATGCTTGAAGTAATTTAAGTGAACCAGTTCTTCAACTCTCACTGAGGTGCCGTTCATTAAACGGATGCGTCAGGGATTTAGCGTTGCACTTTTCAAAAAAAATGCTTACAAAATGCAGATTTTAAAGATAACTGGTCCTGCAGAAGCTGATGTATCCTGTCTTTTCATCCCTGCTACAGGCCAAACAAAACACACTGAATCCTTCGTTTAATTTGACTTGATTCTGTCATATATCTACTTTTTTTTGCAGAGAAGGAGGATGATGAAGATGATTACCTTTAACATCTTTAAGTTCAGGTGTCTTTCTAGTGAACCCAAGTGAGGGATGTTTCTACCGGGTTGCAGAGGAGAAATGCCTGGAGGGTTTCGTTTGTATGAGGTATTTGACATTCGTCTTTTGCTCTAAAGGTTTTCAAGAAGGTGGATAAAAGTAGAAGGAGTGACAAGAGTGACATGGTCATTCTTATGAGCTTTAGTGTCCCAAATGAAGGAAGTGGATGGCTGAATCAAAATAAAACAAGAAAAGCACTCAGAGCGCGCAGTACTCCGCCAAGACCGCTCAGTCATATCATTTCGGACGAATAAGTCCGCAGTGGTCGGTTTGTAGTAGGATCGCAATTATGATCGTCAGCATACAGTTGACACAGCGTTCACGTGTTGTCATAGTTACAGTGACGCCATGCCGCTATCTCGCAATGATACAGAAATCTTTAACAAATCCATGGATCCAGACTATGAGCCGCATCACTGCCAAGATCTAATGAGGTGGTCCTTGTGTCATTTCTGACCTTCCCTGAAAATTTCATCCAAATCCGTGAGTACGGTTTTGAGTAATGTGAAAAGACAGACGGAAGGACAAATGTACGCTGATCGTCACATAACTCCGCCGCGTTCCTTGGTGGAGTTATAACCGTGCTGATTAAAAAAACAACCCAAATTACACACCGCTGTGTCCTTACATACTGGTCAGGCTTGTGTCCATAGTTAAATTTAAAAAACATTTAAGATTCAAGCAACTTTTAAATGTATGTTCTGCTCTAGTAATATCTTTGCCAGTTCATTCAAATGTAATAAACATTTAGCTTCCTCTCTGAACGTGTATGTTCACTAATTTGGATTGACCGGTCTGAGGTGTTTTCTGAATAGAGTGCCCTTAATCTTAATGAGAAACTCTATTTTTAATGAGTGGTCTTTAAGCACGGTGTGATTAGAAGTGACTGCCACTTTTCAGGACCAAATTACAACCTTGACAAGATGTTTTCCTTGTCAGCTGTCCCATAGAATCTACATATTGCCCTTTTATGGCTAGAGAGTCCCCAGAGTACATTTGTGAGTAATATGCCATGGTTTTGTTTATTTAGTTCAGATGTGTTAGATTTGACTGATTTGGATTCATTCTTGAAAAATGGTTTGTTAGACGCAGATGCAAAAGTAGATTTACATGCCATGTTGCATGTTTATAAGTCACGATTTAGGGTTACTAGGTTATGGCAGGTTCTTATATTATTATCACAACTTATGCTTGGAACAAGAAATGTGTGTGTGCTCTGTGATATTTCCAAAAAAAGTTCATGTACAAACAAAATCTGGTTCCTGATAATGTGCAATTCTGTCCCTAAAACATGAGTTATTATGTAAAAAGATGTTGTAGAAGTGAGTTGTAACTACAATCAGAGACTGTTATGTTGGCAACAATATGCTAATGATACGTTACTGAGATCTCAATCTTAGTTTTATTTTTTTGGCGGAAAAAAAATAGCGCTTTCCTTGGAAAATTGTTCAAACATGTTTGGTGCTTTTCATTAATCTACAGAATGACTGTAGCTACAGATCTACTCTTAATCCAAAACATATGTAGCCATCAGTTTTTCACCAGTTTCTTCCACCTTACACTGGACCAGAGATGTGGTTCATAGCTGCAATGTCTTTCTCAGCGTTTCAACAAACGAAATTCACATTCAGGCCCACAGACCGTTCAGAGTTTTCCTCATTCATCTGGTTTGACAAATGACTCATTTTGTCTTTGTTCACGTTTCTGTCATTTGGCATCGGACAGTAAATATTTTCTTTTCAACGGAAGATAAAAGAACGTCCATTAGTTGTGCAGCAACCAGAAAGAAAAAGGCCTCATAGCAGGAGCAGAAGTGCTTTGTGTGGTTTCTGGATTTTGCATCTATGAACTAATGATCTTTGAAATGGAACCACTGAGTGTCCGTCCTCTTACCGGCAGTCCTGAAGCTGTCGCTCTATTTCTGGCACTGTACTTCCTAATGTGACAAAACAAATAATATGCGACATGGGGAAATAATTTTGCTATAAATTAGAGAAGTGATACAGAGCACTTAGGAATCAGAGTATTAATCTTTCCGTTGTGATATGACTTCGCCAAAGAGGGACGAGAAACTTCAGCTGTAGGCAAAACACCAAGACCCGCAAAGGTAATTTCACTTCATTTTTTATTCTCTGCTTCACAGACTGTAGAATATATTGGACTGATATTCTCTTTGTGTGTGTGCATATATTTGTAGATAAAGTGGGAGGTTTTTAGAAAAATATTACGAATGAATTGGTTTAATATTGTGTACTCTAAATGATGCATCGAAACATTCATAAAACGAGTAAAATTTAAAATCCCTTTTAACATAATTTTGCAATTGCTTTTTTAAATTTGCATTTTGTTTCATTGTCTTGCTAAAAAACAAAAAAACCCATTTAGCATTACATGCTAATTCAGTGAGTGAATTATTTCTCTAGTCCGCTGAGAACTTTTATTATTAGCTGCTATTATTTGTGCAACCAGTCAAGTAAAATAGATTTAAACCAACATTTTTTTCAGCTTCTGAGATGTTTGCATAATTCTGTCCATGCAACCTGACCATGACATGTCAGAAATAGTTTGTTACTCAAAATGGATGTGACAATTTCAACACAACTCATTTCAACTTCACTTTACATAATAAGGCCAAACTTTTCTTACATTGTAGAGAAACTGGACATCCCTCTTGAGCAACATTTTGTCACACAAATTAAAAGTGAAGTGAGTTTATAACTACATTGAGAGACTCTCATGCTGGCAACAATATGCTAACGATACACTTCTTAGAGCGCAATCTTAGTTTTATGCTGTTGACAGAAAACAAACTGTGTTTTGCTCTTAAAATTGTTCATATATGTTTGGTTTTGCTATCTATACTGGACATACTGTGCTTCATCAGTTCAGGTTCAACAGAAGATGGTGCTTTTTCCACCTCACACTGGACCACAGATATCATATCCCATTGTCTAGACCACTTCTTGTTAAAATTACCTTTTAACAGGAAGTAACCTCAGAAGGAACCAGACTCAGGGTGGGCTGCTGTCTACCTCTACACCTGGTCAAAACTCTGTAGGCCTTTCTCTGGAGACATTTTATCTCATTACAGTAGAACAAGGAGTGAAAACTGACAATAATAAAAATACAGATGGCAGATTTGACTTGTTATCACACTGTTAAGATTTATCAGGAAACTTGCGTTTTGGTAATTTCTGCTTTAACAAGTCATAATTTTTTCCCTTAAAATGACTTCTATGTTCGTGATAAGTAATCATAAATGCAGCTATATTTCCCAGAAAAAATCCCAGCATTTCTCTGTTATAATTATCCAGCTCATTTTTAGGAGTCAGGTGGCATCTGTTTTAATCACTTGCGTCTATTTGCGCTTTTTGTCCATGTCAGCTTCTTGGCTGTGGTTAACATTCATATCTTTAGCTGCTGCAGGGATGTCAGGATTTTTCAGTCCACCACTTTGATTCATGCAGAAATATACTCAAGAGATTGTCACCGAATGTTCAGATAATCCAGACAATGAAAGACTTTGATGATCCCCCAAGTTTCAGGTTTGATAGGTGAAATGTCTATTGATTACATTGCCATTATATTTGGTTCAGACATTTACAGTGATGTGCAAAAGCATTTGCCCCCATACAGAAATCTGCTATTTTTTTTGCATATTTGCCACATGTAAATGTTTCAGATCATCAAACAAATTTTAATATATGACAGAGATAGCAAAAGAAAACACAAAATTCAGTTTTTAGATGATGGTTTCATTTTTTGAAAAAACAATGCTGCTCTATTTGAAAAAGTAATTGCCTCCTTAGCTACCAATCTACCAAATCACCAAATTCATTTAACAGTTGGGTTCATTTTCACCATCCACACTCACATATGATTACTGCCAGGCTTGTTGAATCCAAACATCACTAAATAGAACCTGTCTGGCATTGAGAAGTAGCTAAAGAGTCTGAAAAAGCAGCACATGATGCCACGTTTTGAAGAGATTCAAGAGCAGATGAGAAACAAAGTCATTGACATTCATCAGTCTGGAGGGTTACAAAGCCATTGCTGAGGCTCTGGGACTCCAGAGAACCACAGTGAGAGACATTATCCACAGATGGAGAAACACGGAACAGTGGAGAACCTTCCTAGGAGTGGACCAAAGACCAACATTTCTCCAAGAGAGTCAACATCTAATCCAGGAGGTCACAAAAGAACCCAGACAAACATCTAAAGATCTGCAGACCTCACTGGCCTCAGTTAAGGTCCGTCTACATGATTCCACAATAAGGAAGACTCTGGGAGAAAATGAATCCATGGGATAGTTGCAAGGATCAAACCACTACTGACCATAAAGAACATAAAGGTTCATCTGTTTTTTTACAAAAAAAATATCTGGATGAGCTCCAAGACCTTTGGGATAACATCCTGCGGACTGATGAGTCAAAGGTGGAACTTTCTGGAAGACATAGGTCTGTTACATCTGGTGTAAAGCTAATACTTGGCAGCTAAAACACGAGTTTTGTTTGTTATTCCTGTCTAATATTAAATAAATGTGAATATTAGTTTGATGATCTGGAACATTTAAGTGTGACAAATATGCATAAATAGAAGATTTCTGTAGAGGGACAAATACTTTTTCATGGTGCTGTATGTTCCTCCCAGAGTGAGATGTACTGACTTCAGTGAACCTCTTGTCTTCCACCAACAGGTTAATGTTTTTCATTGGTACTTTAACATCGAGAAAAAGCTTTAACAGAACTGCCAGCATGGATGTAAAGTCTTGTTTATTATCAAACTGCTTCACGCAACCATTTGAAAGAAAAAGCTTGATGGATGTTTTCTGTTCTTTTGTGTTTTACAGAAATCAGAATCATGATGTCTCTCGTGTTTGTTCTTTTGCTGGTATCTCAGAGCTTCTCATTGTCCAGACCACAATGTCTCCGCTGTGATCAAAAGTCATGCAACTGCTCGAGACAAAACCTGACGGAAATCCCTGAAGCACCATCGGAGCTCATCGCTGGACTTGATCTCTCTTTCAACCAACTGGAGAGAATCATGAAAGATGACTTTCTTGCATTTGCCAGTTTGAGGTCTTTGATTGTGAATAACAACAGAATCAAAACCATCCATGAAGACGCATTTGTCCCGCTGATTAATTTGGAGAAGCTGGACTTGTCCTTAAACCAGCTGGATGCGCTGTCCTCGACGTGGTTTAAGACTCTTTTTTCGCTTAAGTACTTAAATCTTTTGGGAAACAAATACACAACACTGGGTCAAGGTAATCTTTTCCAGCCACTGAAGAGATTGAAGACTTTACATTTCGGAGGACCTTTCCTTCACTCCATCAGTAAACATGATTTTTCAGGTCTCTTTGGTCTTGAAGAGTTGTTTTTTGATGGAAAGAATCTGCGAGTCTATGCAGAAGGAAGTTTGAGACAAATTGGGCCTATTAGCCACATAACGCTTGGTCTAAATGATGGGTTTCAGAGGAATCGAGCACTTGTACAAACCATACTGTCAGAAGTCGTGCATGCAAACACAACACTAGCATTCACTGATACTCTGTTCTTCACAGAGAACCAAGTGGTCCCTCTAATGGTGGCCTTCAACCTTGGTGTTCAAAGTCTTAGTTTTAAAAACGTCAACATGTCAGTTGAAGCTTGTTTAAAATTTCTAAATTTGATGGAAGACTCTGATGTAACTGTATTGGCACTTGAAGATGCAAAATTCTTGGTACCAACTAGGATTCCCGTTTTAGGTTCCCTCAACCTGGAAAACTTAGAGGCTGTTTTGTTAAAAAATATTGATATCACTTGGTTCTATCGTTTCCCAGCCCTCAATTTCATGGAACCGCTGATTAGCGCAGTGCGAAAGGCATCCGTGATAAATGCCACGTTGTTTGTCATTCCCTGTGAAACCTCTGCCAAGCTCACAAAACTGGAGTTTTTGGACATCAGTGACAACTTTGTCAGTGATATTGCTCTCAGTGAAATGCTGTGTAACAGGAACGGTTTCCTTCAGACCCTGCAGACGTTCAATGTCAGCAAAAACCTACTCCAGACAATCAACAGCCGCCTCTTCACCAAACTAGAAAGGCTTCAGAACATTGACATGAGTCAAAACGTGTTTAACACTATGCCTGATAGCTGTTACTGGCCAGCAAATCTCCAGTTCCTAAACCTTTCTTCAAGCCATCTAACAACGGTGACTCGCTGTCTGCCAGAGAGTTTGCACATCCTCGATCTATCCAACAATGATCTGACTGTGTTCGATATCAAGCTGCCGTTTCTCACAGAGTTACACATCTCTGGCAACAAGATGACATATTTACCTGCAGGGGGTTTGTACCCTCAACTAACCTTTCTTTCCATCCAAAACAACAACTTACAGATGTTCACCAGCAATGATCTAGACAGTTACAAGCAGCTGAACAGTCTGGAGGCCGGCAGAAACTCTTATGTCTGCTCATGTGACTTTGTGGCTTTAATGTCGGGTGGCTTGATGAATCAGCGAGTCTCAGTCAGAGATGAGGCGACATCTTACATCTGCGAATCCCCCGATGCAGTGAGAGGGAAGATCGTAGCAGATGTGAGGCTGTCGGTGTTTGAGTGTCACGCGATTCTAGCATTTTCTTTACTCTGCTCAGGCATCCTGGCGCTGTGTCTCCTCAGTGCAGCTCTGTGCTATAAGTTCAGCGTTTTGTGGTACATGAGGATGACCTGGGCCTGGCTCAGAGCAAAGAGGAAGCCAAAGCTGAGGAAGGGACAGCTCGAGTTTGATGCCTTTGTGTCCTACAGTGAAATGGACTCCGGCTGGGTGGAGGCACATCTGCTGTTGGCGCTGGAGCAAACCGAACCTCAGCTCAAACTCTGCCTCCACAAGAGAGACTTTGTTCCTGGCGGCTGGATCCTGGACAACATCATGGACGCCATAGAAAAGAGCCACAGAACCATTTTTATCCTTTCTCGGCATTTTGTCCGGAGCGAATGGTGCAAGTACGAACTGGACTACACCCATTTTAGACTGTTTGATCAAAATGACGACAGGGTTGTGCTGATTCTGCTGGAGCCCATCGATGCAAAAAACATCCCCAAAAGGTTCTCCAGGCTGCGCAGAGTCATGAACTCCAGGACGTACCTGGAGTGGCCCTACGATGAGAATCAGATCCCTATTTTCTGGGAAAGTTTGAGAACAGCGATTACAAGACCTGAGACTGTCAATGAAGTCAAGGAAAATGAGATCCGTATGTAGATTTAGGATTTAGTTTTGATCTTTTTATGCTACTATTCCATACATTTGGCAAAAAATTATGTTGTTAAAGTACCTGTGGTCAAGTCTTTGTTCATAATTAGGTCAGATGTTTTATACCAACCGTATTTTGTAAGAAACTTTAATACTGCCTTGATTGTTTTTTCAGTTTTTCTTGCAGCTATTTGTTGGTGCACAAGCGTTGGGGATAATTTCGCAGCTATTGAACTGTCACATGTTGTAACTACAGTCAGTAAAGATGAAGGTGTCAAAACAAAGCATCAGAATTTCATTGACTTTTCTTGTTTCAGTTTTTGTGGAATTGTTGTATGAAAGCGCAGGTAGCATGAAAAGGGAAGTAAAATAAATAAATCAGTCTACAGAACAAATCACAAAAAGGTCACGCTGATGATATTTATGATGATATAACATTGTTCTCGTTTATTAATTGATAAATATTCATTATTCATCATGTCAAAAAGAGTTGAATGTTTTTGTTCAAACCTTAAATATGCAACTTATGCATGATGATTCATCTATTTCTATTATAGTCTACTTCAAAGATTGAGAAACTATGTGAAAACACACATTCACACCTTTACTTAATTATAACAAAGATTTAAAAGACTTCAAAGTTCAACTTTTCTATTGAGGAAAATACAACACATTTATGCACAAGAAATTAAATTTATCTAATTTGATGTGATGCAGAAAAACTCCCAAATATTTAGTTTACATATAAAAGGACATGTTTAACAAATACAAATACAAACTATTGACCGTAGTTTGAAAAAGTTTTAATTTACATGATAAATTCAACATATATGTCAAAATCTAGGTTTTTGTCTGTGTGTGTGTGTGTGTGTGTGTGTGTGTGTGTGTGTGTGTGTGTGTGTGAAGATAACCCAAATACATATTTGTTTGTAATAGGCAGGTTTGTCAGGTCTTCTGGTTGTGGTGAGCCAACATTCTGAGATAAATGTCAGCAAAAGCGTCTCTTTGTGTTATGTGAACACATTTCCCATATCATGTTATTAACATGCAACCTTATTTTGAGTTAAACTGTGTTGGAAATCTGACACATTTTACTGATTTTTACAGGCAGTGTACATACATGTGCCTGTGCTTCTGTTTAAATGTGTGTGTGTGTGTGTGTGTGTGTGTGTGTGTGTGTGTGTGTGTGTGTGTGTGTGTGTGTGTGTGTGTGTGTGTGTGTGTGTGTGTGTGTGTGTGTGTGTGTGTGTGTGTGTGTGTGTGTGTGTGTGTGTGTGTGTGTGTGTGTGTGTGTGTGTGTGTGTTATCAGGACACCCTGACTCCCCTGGCCTGCCTGTCATCAGTATCCAGGCTTCTGTGTTGGTTTTAGGACTAAAGATCAATAGCGGCAATATGTCAGCTCTCAAGAGCCTGACAAAGAATTACACACGCTGGCAGGATAAAAATACAAAGAAGCAGCTGGCGGCTCCGTGTTGCTGCACCGAGGACAGCAGTGCTTTAAGCTAAGTGCATATTCACAGTAACAATGAAAGGAATGCCAACATGCAGGGCTTAGTGGGCATCATGCTCTCCATGGTTGTCACTTTATTTCAGCTCATTTGCATGATAACATTTGCTAATAAAACACACCAAATATATCTAATAAGCAGTGATGGAAGAAGTATTAGATTCTAAAACTGAAAGTATCAGGAAAATGCACTTAGAGGATAAAAAGTAAAAAGATGTGATGCAGACAAATGACTCCTGTGACTGACATACTGTCATATATTATTAGACTGACATTGTTGGTGAATTAACATGTTTACGGCATTTTACTGTTGTGGTTTAATAGTTTTTAATAGTTTTTAATAAGACAGCAACTACTGAGTCATTTCACAATGGATGAATCTGTTTATCATAAATCAGTTAATTGGTGTGTGAAAATTCAGGTAACGTTGAGAAATGTCCTCACAGCCCAAAGTCACACATTATTAGTTTGTTGGTCCAAACTTGGCAATAAATGGTAACTATTAAAATAATTTAAAGAGTAAAGGAAGCATTTTCTCCATTTTAAGGAGCTGCAATCATGAAATGTGTATTTTTCTAATGATTTTCAAAATATTAATATTAATTTTCTGTCAGTCAACAAATTAATTGCCTAATAGCTTCACCTGTACTGCACTGTTTGGTAGCAATGTTCCAGTAAGTTCTAATGTTTTGTTTGCTAAAATCTCTCATTTGTAAAGTAATTTGGGACTAAAGATGCCAAACAGTGTACTAAAAAGTACGGTGGCCGAGAGGTGCAAACCAAATTTACATAATGCAAAACACTTTTACAAAGCTTGAGACAAATTTACATTTAGGAAAACATTTTTACATATCATAAAACAAAATTACAAGTTCTGTAACAAATTTACATTTTAGAAAAACAATTTCACAAGATGCAAAACACTTTTACAACCTCCAAGACAAATTTACAAGCGACAAAACACTTTCACAAATCCAAAAACAAATTTACAAATTAAATGTAACCGGAAAGGGAATGTCCCAACTCCGGGGTTGAACCGGAAGTGACAACGAGGAGCGGCTAATGCAACTTTTGGTTGTTGTTGATGGTGAACCAAGATGGACAGCGAGCGGGTGATGTCTTGCCCGTTTTGTGGGGAACATATGACCCGCTCGTTGTCCATCTTGGTTCACCATCAACAACAACCAAAAGTCACATTAAAAAAAAATAATGTAAAAAGTTGTCTGAGAAGCACACATTTTGTCTGATTCGACATATGACAATGGTATATTGTACGTAAATATACAACTGGGGTCACAGATAACCTCACATGGTCGCTTGAACATTAGGCCCCCTTATCTTAAGTCCAAACCGTGTGTGTGTGTGTGTGTGTGTGTGTGTGTGTGTGTGTGTGTGTGTGTGTGTGTGCGTGTGCGTGCGCGTGCGTGTGCGTGTGTGTGTGAGAGACAGAGATCAGACCATCACATTGTTTGTTGATACTAAAACCAGTCTACATTCAGAGCCTTTAAAAATAATAGCATTTAAAATGGAAGCTTGGAAGCTGAAGCACCAACAATGTTTAAATCACCTCATAACCTCTTGTGTAAAAGCAATAGATCTACTGCAGCATTGCAGATTGTGCAATGAAATTGTTACTTGAGCTTCAGACCTTTATGACTCGAGCTGTACATCATAGTTGATAATTATCATAAGACACCAGAGAGCATTTTAACATTTTAAGGGCTTCCTTAAACTCTTAATGTGCATTATATTGCATGAATAATGCACAGTAAATAGCTCCAATAAAGTGCAGAGTTTGGATGTACACAAAGTTAAACCAAGTTTTTAATTTCAATTCTGAGTATTATATGACTGTAAAAGTTTTATGGCTTTGAAAGACATTTTCAACTGGAGCATAAAAACTGGAACTACCACAGACACTTTAGTCCAGAGAGGTTACTTCAGGTCAGATTTTCTTTTGTGAGAGACATGAATGCAATTTATTGGAGTTGTGTGAAACACAGATTCTGCGATCAAACTGCGATTCTGTTGGTGTACGTATTTAACTTAAATGAATTTATTTATCTAGATTCAGCACTGACTAAAGCATTTCAGGATTTTACTGCTGTCTCATGGTCTCCTTGAAACATTTTCCTTTGAAGTGTCTTTTTGTGTTTCCATCACCCCTCGCTCCTCTCTATTTCCCTTGTAAAAGCCTTCCTGCTAATAATGGGGTAATGGCTCTAAGGAGAGCGCTGCCAGAGAGCTGCTGGGTGATTCAGATCCGAGGCAGGGGAGGAGGTACATGGCAGTGCCAGACACAGCTCCTCGCTCCGCTGGCTTTATTTTATCTTGCTGCGAAGGTCATGAGTTGAGCAAAGACAAGCAGATTCAGGTCTGTGCAAATGAGGTAAAATCTTGTCTTCAGCCAGCAGAGCAGGCCAGTCAATGGAGGACAGAGGGAGGGAGAGTTTTTCAGAACATGATTTCAACTTTTAATGACAAACTCTGAAGTCTGCTCACATTCTGTTCAGCTGCTGCAGAGTTGGTTTTGTTTAGTCCATGTGTGTAGGAGCACCATGATGGTATTTCTCAGAGTGGGTTCAGTCAATCAGTCACTGTCTGCTTGTTTTCTCCTTTGCGTTGCTGGCAATGGATTTCTGTAAATAATTGCTGTAGCAGGTTATAATTTATATCTGTAGGAAATCACCAGGAAGACTGAAGTTCTTGAGCTGAAAGGTGACCTGAAAGGCTAACGCTGCACCAAACTATTTGTATAAAGGAAGGGATTCAACAGCATTTAAAGGATTTCAAATACAGAATTGAAATGCCTATGAAATCTAAATCTTTTCTTTGCAAATCTTCAGAGATTCAGTTCACCAAATGCAACAAAATCTCAAAAGTTTCATCTGTGTGTGGCTGAAACGGCAAAAATGTTACAGTCTTTAGCGGTAGTCTGATTAATGTCCACAACCTGCAGCTACAACCTGAAAATGAGATGGACAGCATGATATATAAAATGTAAATGCAAGTAACACATTAAAGGCACAGCTGCAATGCACCAAAAATCCCTGAATGTTTCACGCATTTGGTTTTGTTAATAATAAAAAAGAACAAGCAATATTAATAATTGCAAGCATCCGATTTTACTACTACTACAACTCTTTTAATGGCAGTATACTGGTTTACAGTGCTGCACCTCCAGTATTTTTGTAATATTCCATCCCAGTAAAAACAAGGTCAAGGTTTTCTGGAGGACGTACGTTTCTCCTCAGGCAGATATACAGCCAGAAAATAAAATGCTTCTTCACTCTGACTTATCTCTCAATCAAAGGCTAATTTAGTCGTTTGGTTTTCAGAGCCAGAGAAGGCAGCTGACAGGGCGATCCTCGAGGAGACGGATAAAGTTTCTTCACTGATCCAGGCCCTGATCTGCCCTAATGCTCACTCTGGGCAAAAGAACAAAATGCCGGTTCCTAAACACCCGCCCCAGGTCAGAGCTCTTATCTGCTCGCTGCACTGTGTGGTGCTGAGCTGGGAAAAAGAAAACTGATTTCTGGTCAATTCACGGACTCCTTTGGTGTCAGTTTCAGCTTTGAGGAGTCTATGTAGTGCTGCCAAAGAACTACAGAATGTGTGGGTTATGTGAGGATATTCATGCTTGAATAAATTAAGAGTCTCATTTGCCAAACACTGACTGTTCTGTACAAGATGATCTCACCTGGTGTCCTTATTTCATCGGCTTTTATTTTAAGTCAGGAAGTTTTTCTTTGTCCCAAAGGTTGTTCTTCTTGGGGCATCCTGAGGTATTCTGAGGTCAGACGGGATGCAGTATGTAATCCACTCAGCATGTTTTGGGTTTTTTCCTAAGTTCACAGCGATGATCAAATGCCTGAACTACTTCAGCTGACTCTACATAAAAGAACAGTGAAGGAGCTGTGCAGCTTCCCCCAAGCTTCTGTCATTTAAGGTTGAATTAGGATTCTGCAAATAAATGCAAACATGATGCAGAATAATTCTACTACAACTCATAAACTTTCTGCACACCCAGTAAGTCATTATTCATTCTAGTGTCTAGAATATACTCTAAATTGTACACAAGTCAAATTAAATCCAAAATTCCTAAATGCTCAGTTTTGCGGTGTGTGTATCTGTATATACACACTTCTACATAATCAACACTAAAGGTCAAGAGCTTCATATAAAGCCTCAGTAAGTAGCTTTTCTCCTCCAGGCAGCCCAGTGAGCTTCAGGTGGCTACATATCCGTCATGGCCAAGCAATTTACGACCGTGACAGACATCTAGCAAACTGTGACCCTGTGCTGTAGCTTTAGGGTTGAAAGGTGGTGATCGATATGAAGTCATACAGCTGAAAACTATTCTCTTTTTTAAGGAGAGCTGAGGAAAGTAATTTTCTATTAGAAGGCCAAGATTTCTTGCTCATGTGTGGCTTCAGCATAGACAAGTAGATCATAACAAAACCACTCACTTGACATAAAGTGGATGTTTTTTTCCACTGTCTTTCACAATCAAACAGCTGCAGGTAGCTGGTTCCTGACATGCAACAGGTTCTGAAGAAGCAGCAGGCGAATCTGATGCAAAAGCAAAGCAACGCTGAGTTGCGTGACCAAACTCAACAACTTGTATGTACAAGCAAACAGATATGGTGCCCATTTCCTCCACATCTATCCTTAATGTTTGAACTACTCTCTCTCTCAGGTTCAGACTTCATGATGTTTGTGTCTGATAAAACGCAAAGATTATAGTGATGAGTTCTTGCTGTGACTTGTCTGAATTACATGAGAGACTCTGCGTTGGCCACCAACCAGACAGAGCCCGACAACTTTTCATGACCTGTGTGATATCATCAGGAACCAGGTGCTATAGACCCACCTACTGGAAACAAGAATGTGAACAAAAAAATGACACAAATGATTTTTGCTTTGTTGTGTTCTGTAAAGATTAAAAGGGTAAGGGGAAAAAACGACTGTGGATGTGTCCATGGATACAGCAAGAATGGATCTTTCACTTCATCATGTTGTGTGCGAAAAGAGCACTTCAGGGTCTCATTGGTCAACATCACAGACATGTTGTGGAAGTTGTTGCACAACAGGAGACCAGGTGAGAAGGAAATTGACATGACTTGTTGTTGGGTTTTGCTGCCAGCTATAATACGTTAGGATACAGGGACTACTTGTCTTGCCTTTTGCTCATTTTCAGCTCCACCAACTCGTAACTGCTTGGAACATTTGTGCATTCAGTTTGTTGTGTATCCCAGGCAGTGTGTCACCAGAGTTAATAGGAGGCATTTCAACCTGTGTCACACTTCTGCAGTTTGGTCAGGACAATCCCTGGAACCAAATTAAATACTACAATAGTCACAATGACAAAACCAGCATGCTGAACTTTAGAAGCTAAAAGAGTCACCGTGTTGCTTTAGTAAACTGGCAATACTACTAATTACCACAAAAACACAAAGTACATTTAAACTGATGCCATTTATTTAGCAGGTATTTGGTCACAAAAGAGAGTATTGGACAAAGTGAAATTTTGACCAAAGGATTGTGCTAGACTAAATGTAAGGGGATGGATGTACAGGTGAACATGAATATATATATAAATAAATAAAATGGCAATCTATCCCATAGTTGACAAAACTTTTTTTTTTTTTTTTTAATGAAATTAATTAAAAAGTCCACATGCTGGGGTTGCTCAAAGAAGGTTCAGGGGATCATCAAGTCAGTAGGACAGATTGTTTGGGAACCAAAATCAGTGCCATTCCGTCAACTAGGTCTTGTGATTTTAGAGTAAGAGTTGATTAAATTCTAAGTTGTCAACACTAGAGGGAAATTCATGAGGATCAAATAATTGTCGAGATATTTCACCTTGAACCATAAATGTTCACCTCATGTTGGCTCCAAAGGAAAAAGTCAGGATGGAGGAAGTCAGTAGGACACATTTTCCGAGGGTCATGAAAGTTCCTATGAACCAAACAGATACAACCAAAAGTCCATTAACATCGAAGTACTTAAAATGAGAGACAAAAATTGTATGTACATTAACAGAAACTGCTACCTCCTTAAATAAATTATGAATATGTTGCATTGCCCTGATGGACGTTTTTTTACATTGATTTATTTCATACTTAGGAGTATCTACATCAGAATCAGAATCAGAATGAGTTTTATTGCCATTGTTTATGAGGTTCACAAACGAGGAATTTGACTCGGTGCAATGCTGCTACATTAAACATTTAACAAATAGTAGAGATAAAAATAAAGTAAATACAATAATAAAAGCTAACATCTATATTAAAAATAAAAATAAAGTAAATACTAAAATAAAAACTAACATCTAAGTACACTGTACAACAAAAAAGTGACTAAGTGACATCAACAAAGTGACAGAGTGACATCAACAAAGTGACAGAGTGACATTGTCTTGGGGATGGTTAAAGTGACCAGTAGCAGCAGGTGGTGGGGGCCACCACATAGTGCATCAAAATCTTGTCTTGCTGAAGTGGGAGTTCTCCAACTGTTACACATGGTTTGGGTTGTGGTTGGTTAGGGATACATTTAACGGTTGTGAAATCCCCACTCATGTTCTGCAGAGGTTCCTTGCTCTCTAAATGTCCTGCTGAGGCTTTTACAAAGCTGAACTACCCACAACAATGGCAGTGTCCGCAGTAAACAAAGATACACTTACACACACATACCAGCCCACAGGTATTCCTTTAGTCATGCACACACTTACGCAGACATGCACACACAGAATGACAAACTGTCTGGCCCCATTTTTTTAGGCTCCAAATTACAGACTTGCTTGCCCTGGTTAGCCTGACCCCACCCCGTGCTTTTCTGAGAAGCTGCACACACACACACACACACACACACACACACACACACACACACACACACACACACACACACACACACACACACACACACACACACACACACACACACACACACACACACACACAGCACCATGCAATACAGGAGCAACACCGATCCTTTCCGCCCAAGGCCTTCTGTAATCTTTGCCATCCAGCTCTGCAGCAGCTATCCAGAGTTTTCCATCTGCAGGTGGTTTATATGAGTTATTCTCATTAACGCTGACACACAGGGCCTCAGGCTCAACCCTGCCGCATTTCTCTATAATTATTTTGGTATTTCTGCTGATTTTTGTACTCTGTAGAGACTTTTGGAAAAAAAAAATACTGTAGGAGAGATGGGCTCACCAACTAATGTGCTGCCCGACGGATGTTGTGCAGTATGGGTTATGTATTCATTTTAACCCTTTTTTTAACCAGCTGAAAAAAAAATGAAGATCATTAGTGTTGCACTGAAGCATTAGTATGACTCTTAACTCCAAGGTTACAAAAACGAAGATTGAGTGATGTCAGGCACAAAGTAACAAATTACTTGGGAGTAGGTCAGGCTGTTTATTTACACTGTGATTGCCCCACAAAAACAACGGAGAAGTGAAAGCCTTTCACTGAAAGGGATGGTGTTTGGTCCATGTATATTTTGGCAATTGGATTTCCGTTCTGAAACGGGTATTGAAAAACAAAAAAAACAGTGGTTATTTGATTTTAGTTTTAAAATACAAAAATTAGAATTGAAATACAAGCCATTTTTCCTTTTCGTGATCAAAAAGGGATATACGAAATTTTAAAAATGCTTTGATTTTCATTTTATATTTAGAATAACAAAAAAGTAAAATCACTGATACAGAAACGAAAAAAGGTCCGTTTTTTCATTTTCTGAGACCGGAAGTGGTCATCAGCAAGTGTGGAGCCAAACAGAGTACGGTGCATAGACTGGATATAATTTTTTTCGTTAGTTTTCATGGTCAAAATGAGAGATCAGGTGGCCGATCTTAAAATAAATCAATATTGATTTTTTTTATAGAGCGTTAAAGCTTTGTGAAGCCAGGGGGCGGGGCTACTTGTTTGACAGTCTGGTCTGGAATGATTGACAGGTCCTATGGAGGAGGCAGCAGAGACTCTGCTCTCCTCGTTTGGATTCATTCTGATATAATAACTGTTGGTTTATTTATCGGTGGAGCAGCAGAACCTTCTCCACAGACAGTTTTCCTGCCCGTTGGCTTGTTTTAACCAGTTTTCTGCCTTCGGCTGATTCTACCAGCAGACACTGAAAGGACTCTGATAGTTCCGTAAGTTAATGTTTATTTTCATTTCGGTGCCGCTTTTAATGCACTTCATATGCAGCTGTAGTGTCAGATATAATATGTGCCATGAACTTCAGATGTTGGTGGCGTTTATTTCTGTGTGTGTTGACCAGAGAAGAGAGTTAGCATCTGTTAAATATTAGTTTTAATGTTAGCGATGCTAACCGAGCTAGCTGCTCAGTTGTAGGCTGATTAAAGCTAACGTAGCATTAAGCTAACGTAGCATTAAGCTAACGATGTTTGTGTTGAGTTTCATGTAAACAGCTGAAGTGTGTCGTGTTAGTGTAATGTGGAACATTTAGTTAATAAAACTGTTCATGGAGACGCTGGTTCACATTAATGTAATGTTTAGAAAACCTAAATGTGATTAAAACAGTGAGGTTAAGGTTCAATGTTGTCAGTAGTCCTGAATATCTGCTGAGCAATTAAATGTTCATCAGTGATTTATCTTCAGTGTGAAACTTTTACTTTGCACTTATATTTTTTTTTTGTAGGTCATTTTAAGGTGAGACATTGAAGGATGGTTTTCTTAGGTAAATGAATTTAAGGTTTAATTGACTGAAATCTTTTAGTCAATGTTGTGTTTCTTTCAATTTGAAATATCTGGATTTCATTAATACAGCTCAGTCAGTTACATTTTATAATATTAAGAATTCTTATTCAGTTTAACACTAGATGACGTATCAGTTCATTGAGTATTTCAGAGCCATTTTTTTCTTTTCAATTATCTGTATATAAAGTGATATTATTAAAATATAATTGCAATGAAACAACAGCAACATAAGAAACGACCAAATATAAAAAGGAAGTGCAGCTAAAGTTAAGTTAGCAAAACTACAGATAAGTAACTTTTCCTTTTACTTCCAGAAAAATAAAACCCTCATATTTGCTATTTATTAAAAAAAATCACTAAAAGCAACACTTCCACCAAGTTTGTTTTAGTTTGTTGGTATTTATCGGTGGAGCAGCGGCACATTTTCCACAGACAGTTTTACTGTCCTTCGTCTTAATCAGTTTTCAGTTCAGTAATTCAGTCCTTCAGCTGATTGGACCAACAGACAGTGAAGGACTCTGACAGCTGGTCGGTAATAAATGATAATTTACTGATCGGTGCCGGTTTTAGTGAACTTTATGTTCAACTTCAGAGTCAGATATAATGTGAGCAGTGAACCCCAGGGGTTGGTGGAGTTTATTTGTGTGTGTTGACCAGAGAAGAGAGTTAGCATCCAGTGAATATTAGCTTTAATGTGAATTAGCAATGCTTACCGAGCTAGCTGACCAGTCCTGATTAGCAGCTAAATGTAACATCAACCTAACGATGCTTGTGTTGTTTCCTGTCAGCAGCTGAAGTGTGTTGTGTTCCTGTAATGTGGTTCATTAAGTTCATAAAACTGTGGCTGGTTGACGTTAATGTGATTAAAACAGTAACTTTAATGTTCTAGTTGTCAGTAATCAGCTTTAATTTGACACTAAAACAGACTCTGATAGTTTTAATGACATCAGTTTCATGAATTTGTTGACAGTTGTCTCATTTGTTGTTGTGATGTGGCTGCTGATTCATTAAAACCAGATGATCCATGTTGAAGACACGTTTAGTTCTAGTATCAGATGTACAAGAAGGAAAATGGAAGTTTAGTTCTGCTACATCAAAGATTTCAGGAATAAAATAACTAAATGAGTCTTTATGCCTCAAACTTTATTTTACAATAATGAAATAATCACAGATATGAATAGCAGAGAAAACCTGAGAGAATAATTTCCTGAAAAGTCTGTGAAGGAAAAGCAGCTTTTTATCCTGAAAGATCAGAATCAGTTCCAACATCTGCATCTGACAGCATCAAGTCAACCAGAAAGGAAAGCAAAAAGAAAATGACTTCTTTCTGATCACATCTGTTCTGCTGCTCATAGGCTGCTGCTGCTCACATTCTTCACATTTATTGTCCACTTTTAAAATTTCAGCAGACAGGTGCTCTGCTTTGGAGTGTGACGATGTCGTCAGTGATGTGGAGAGTGAAGTTTCCGTTTCACCCACAGCGTGCTTTAGGGTCGGACCTGATGTTTGAAATACTGACCGACAGCTCAGATTTAACTGTCTGTAGTTCTGTTTTGATGGATGTTAAACTTTCACTCAAAGCCGCCAGGAGCTGGGTCTTTAAAATAACCGCCTTCTCGTTACAGAGTGAAAGTAGCAGTTCCTCCTGAAGGTCAGAGATTGCAGCATCTGAGGGCCTCTTCAAAAGAAGACGTAGTTGATGAAGGCGTTCTGGAACAGGACCAGAAAGACCACGACCAAGCAGCCTTGAGATCTTCGGCAGCGTCTCCCTCAGGTGGGTGTCAGTGGTGTTCATGGTCAGGTCTGTGGTAATCCCATTAAAAAACAAAACAGAAAAAAATCTAGATCATAAATCAACATGTAACCAAAGCACTCTGTGTATAACGCCATAGTATAGGAAATAGTTCTGAAAATGTCAAAGTGTAGTATACTTTTCAAGAATAACATAGTATGGCCTGTAGTTCATAGTACAGCATGTCAGCAAAAAAAAAAAACATAGATTATTATGTGGTTCAAAGAGTGCAAAATGATAGGATGTTGCCTAAAATTGTCATGTATGATATGTGTTTCAAAAAATGTCATAGTGCAGTATATTGTCAAAATAGTACGTTATTCAAGAAAACAGAGTATATGATGTCGTCTAAAAAATGTCATAGAATAATATTTCATTGCACAAGTGAAAGTATACTAATTTTTAAAACTGTTCAGATTCTTAAAACATGTTGCTAAGAAACAACAAAAAAAACTAAAACAAAAAAACGTCAGTAATATGTCAATTTAAAAAGCCTATATTATAGAGTGTCGCCCAACAAACGTCATCGTATAGCATGTCGTCCAAAAAACGTCATAGTATAGCATGTCGCTCTAAAAACATCATAGTATAGCATGTCGCTCTAAAAACATCATAGTATAGCATGTCACTCAAAAAACATCATAGTATAGCATGTCGCTCAAAAAACATCATAGTATAGCATGTCGCTCTTAAAACGTCATAGCATGTCGCTCTTAAAAAGTCATAGTATAGCATGTTGCTCAAAAAGCATCATAGTAGAGCATGTCGCTCTTAAAACGTCATAGTATAGCATGTCGCTCTTAAAACGTCATAGTATAGCATGTTGCTCTTAAAATGTCATAGTATAGCATGTCGCTCTTAAAACGTCATAGTATAGCATGTTACTCTTAAAATGTCATAGTATAGCATGTCGCTCAAAAAGCATCATAGTATAGCATGTCGCTCTTAAAACGTCATAGTATAGCATGTCGCTCTAAAAACGTCATAGTATAGCATGTCGCTCTAAAAACATCATAGTATAGCATGTCGCTCTTAAAACGTCATAGTATAGCATGTCGCTCTTAAAACGTCATAGTATAGCATGTTGCTCTTAAAATGTCATAGTATAGCATGTCACTCTTAAAAAGTCATAGTATAGCCTTTAGTCCACAAAACGTTGTTATGTCCCGGCTGTTAGAGGGTTAGACGAGGATTTATTTGAAAGAGTAAGTTTACAACAACACAACATCTGAGGGGGTTAAAAGCAAATGGGTGTTAGTAAAATAAAAATAAATAAACCGAACTAAAAGTGAACTTCAAGTTGACATTGATGGGCATTCCAACCAGGAACAAAGTCAAATATAATCAATGTGAAAACAACTCTTCCTGTTCACCTCTTAAAACCCAAAAACACACCACAGTAGCACCCTAAACTAAATCTACCAATGGGTTCCCTGTTTTCCTTTGTGAACAATTCAAAGGTCCCTCTCTATCTCCCCACACATCCACCAACCACTGGAACACATCTCCAAAGTTCTGCCGGGCCAGCTCAGCTTCCCCTCAGAAGAAGTGCCGCCACCTGCCAGATGAAGGAGCCTTTTGAGAGGCAGCTGGCATCGTGATTGGACTGTACTTTGGTCTGTTCCAATCCAGCTTCAGCTCCAGAGACGGCAGGCGGGACGAGTCAACGGAGGCTGGGTGGACGAAGGCATGAAGCTGAGTGGGAAGAAAGGTTTTCTTTGAAAAAAAAATCATTATGAATTTTGGCGCAAAAAAAACGCCTTACTATACTATGTCGAAAAAAAAATGCGATTTTTCAACATGTTGTAAAAACGTGCCATATGATGAATTAATGCAAAGGAGGCCGTGAAAAGCACTCCAGAAAGGTTTTCTTTGAAAAAAGAATCATCATGAATTTTGGCGCAAAAAAATCGCCTTACTATACTATGTCGAAAAAAAATGCAATTTTCCAAACATGTTGTAAAAACGTGCCATATGATGAAATAATGTAAAGGAGGCCGTGAACAACACTGCAGAAAGGTTTTCTTTGAAAAAAAATCAACATGAATTTTGCCGCAAAAAAAACACCTTACTATACTATGTCGAAAAAAAAATGTGATTTTTCAAACATGTTGTAAAAACGTGTCATATGATGAAATAATGTAAAGGAGGACGTGAAAAACACACCAGAAAGGTTTTCTTGGAAAAAAAATCATTATGAATTTTGGCGCAAAAAAAACGCCTTACTATACTATGTCGAAAAAAAATGCGATTTTTGAAACATGTTGTAAAAACATGCCATATGATGAAATAATGTAAAGGAGGCCGTGAAAAACACTGCAGAAAGGTTTTCTTGGAAAAAAAATCATTATGAATTTTGGCGCAAAAAAAACGCCTTACTATACTATGTCGAAAAAAAATGCGATTTTTCAAACATGTTGTAAAAACATGCCATATGATGAAATAATGTAAAGGAGGCCGTGAAAAACACCGCAGAAAGGTTTTCTTTGAAAAAAAATCAACATGAATTTTGCCGCAAAAAAAACGCCTTACTATACTATGTCGAAAAAAAAATGCGATTTTTGAAACATGTTGTAAAAACATGCCATATGATGAAATAATGTAAAGGAGGCCGTGAAAAACACTGCAGAAAGGTTTTCTTGGAAAAAAAATCATTATGAATTTTGGCGCAAAAAAAACGCCTTACTATACTATGTCGAAAAAAAAATGCGATTTTTCAAGCATGTTGTAAAAACATGTCATATGATGAAATAATGTAAAGGAGGCCGTGAAAAACACACCAGAAAGGTTTTCTTTGAAAAAAAATCAACATGAATTTTGCCGCAAAAAAAACGCCTTACTATACTGTCGAAAAAAAATGCAAATTTTCAACATGTTGTAAAAACGTGCCATATGATGAATTAATGCAAAGGAGGCCGTGAAAAGCACTCCAGAAAGGTTTTCTTTGAAAAAAGAATCATCATGAATTTTGGCGCAAAAAAAACGCCTTACTATACTATGTCGAAAAAAAATGCAATTTTTCAAACATGTTGTAAAAACGTGCCATATGATGAAATAATGTAAAGGAGGCCGTGAAAAACACTCCAGAAAGGTTTTCTTTGAAAAAAAAATCATCATGAATTTTGGCGCAAAAAAAACGCCTTACTATACTATGTCGAAAAAAAAATGCGATTTTTCAAACATGTTGTAAAAACGTGCCATATGATGAAATAATGTAAAGGAGGCCGTGAAAAACACTCCAGAAAGGTTTTCTTTGAAAAAAAATCATCATGAATTTTGGCGCAAAAAAAACGCCTTACTATACTATGTCGAAAAAAAATGCGATTTTTCAAACATGTTGTAAAAACGTGCCATATGATGAAATAATGTAAAGGAGGCCGTGAAAAACACTCCAGAAAGGTTTTCTTTGAAAAAAAAATCATCATGAATTTTGGCGCAAAAAAAACGCCTTACTATACTATGTCGAAAAAAAATGCGATTTTTCAAACATGTTGTAAAAACGTGCCATATGATGAAATAATGTAAAGGAGGCCGTGAAAAACACTCCAGAAAGGTTTTCTTTGAAAAAAAAATCATCATGAATTTTGGCGCAAAAAAAACGCCTTACTATACTATGTCGAAAAAAAATGCAATTTTTCAAACATGTTGTAAAAACGTGCCATATGATGAAATAATGTAAAGGAGGCCGTGAAAAACACTCCAGAAAGGTTTTCTTTGAAAAAAAAATCATCATGAATTTTGGCGCAAAAAAAACGCCTTACTATACTATGTCGAAAAAAAAATGCGATTTTTCAAACATGTTGTAAAAACGTGCCATATGATGAAATAATGTAAAGGAGGCGTGAAAAACACTCCAGAAAGGTTTTCTTTGAAAAAAAATCATCATGAATTTTGGCGCAAAAAAAACGCCTTACTATACTATGTCGAAAAAAAATGCAATTTTTCAAACATGTTGTAAAAACGTGCCATATGATGAAATAATGTAAAGGAGGCCGTGAAAAACACTCCAGAAAGGTTTTCTTTGAAAAAAAAATCATCATGAATTTTGGCGCAAAAAAAACGCCTTACTATACTATGTCGAAAAAAAATGCGATTTTTCAAACATGTTGTAAAAACGTGCCATATGATGAAATAATGTAAAGGAGGCCGTGAAAAACACTCCAGAAAGGTTTTCTTTGAAAAAAAATCATCATGAATTTTGGCGCAAAAAAAACGCCTTACTATACTATGTCGAAAAAAAATGCAATTTTTCAAACATGTTGTAAAAACGTGCCATATGATGAAATAATGTAAAGGAGGCCGTGAAAAACACCCAGAAAGGTTTTCTTTGAAAAAAAAATCATCATGAATTTTGGCGCAAAAAAAACGCCTTACTATACTATGTCGAAAAAAAATGCGATTTTTCAAACATGTTGTAAAAACGTGCCATATGATGAAATAATGTAAAGGAGGCGTGAAAAACACTCCAGAAAGGTTTTCTTTGAAAAAAAATCATCATGAATTTTGGCGCAAAAAAAACGCCTTACTATACTATGTCGAAAAAAAATGCATTTTTCAAACATGTTGTAAAAACGTGCCATATGATGAAATAATGTAAAGGAGGCCGTGAAAAACACTCCAGAAAGGTTTTCTTTGAAAAAAAAATCATCATGAATTTTGGCGCAAAAAAAACGCCTTACTATACTATGTCGAAAAAAAATGCGATTTTTCAAACATGTTGTAAAAACGTGCCATATGATGAAATAATGTAAAGGAGGCCGTGAAAAACACTCCAGAAAGGTTTTCTTTGAAAAAAAAATCATCATGAATTTTGGCGCAAAAAAAACGCCTTACTATACTATGTCGAAAAAAAAATGCGATTTTTCAAACATGTTGTAAAAACGTGCCATATGATGAAATAATGTAAAGGAGGCCGTGAAAAACACTCCAGAAAGGTTTTCTTTGAAAAAAAAATCATCATGAATTTTGGCGCAAAAAAAACGCCTTACTATACTATGTCGAAAAAAAAATGCGATTTTTCAAACATGTTGTAAAAACGTGCCATATGATGAAATAATGTAAAGGAGGCCGTGAAAAACACTCCAGAAAGGTTTTCTTTGAAAAAAAAATCATCATGAATTTTGGCGCAAAAAAAACGCCTTACTATACTATGTCGAAAAAAAAATGCGATTTTTCAAACATGTTGTAAAAACGTGCCATATGATGAAATAATGTAAAGGAGGCCGTGAAAAACACTCCAGAAAGGTTTTCTTTGAAAAAAAAATCATCATGAATTTTGGCGCAAAAAAAACGCCTTACTATACTATGTCGAAAAAAAATGCGATTTTTCAAACATGTTGTAAAAACGTGCCATATGATGAAATAATGTAAAGGAGGCCGTGAAAAACACTCCAGAAAGGTTTTCTTTGAAAAAAAAATCATCATGAATTTTGGCGCAAAAAAAACGCCTTACTATACTATGTCGAAAAAAAATGCGATTTTTCAAACATGTTGTAAAAACGTGCCATATGATGAAATAATGTAAAGGAGGCCGTGAAAAACACTCCAGAAAGGTTTTCTTTGAAAAAAAATCATCATGAATTTTGGCGCAAAAAAAACGCCTTACTATACTATGTCGAAAAAAAATGCGATTTTTCAAACATGTTGTAAAAACGTGCCATATGATGAAATAATGTAAAGGAGGCCGTGAAAAACACTCCAGAAAGGTTTTCTTTGAAAAAAAAATCATCATGAATTTTGGCGCAAAAAAAACGCCTTACTATACTATGTCGAAAAAAAATGCGATTTTTCAAACATGTTGTAAAAACGTGCCATATGATGAAATAATGTAAAGGAGGCCGTGAAAAACACTCCAGAAAGGTTTTCTTTGAAAAAAAAATCATCATGAATTTTGGCGCAAAAAAAACGCCTTACTATACTATGTCGAAAAAAAATGCGATTTTTCAAACATGTTGTAAAAACGTGCCATATGATGAAATAATGTAAAGGAGGCCGTGAAAAACACTCCAGAAAGGTTTTCTTTGAAAAAAAAATCATCATGAATTTTGGCGCAAAAAAAACGCCTTACTATACTATGTCGAAAAAAAATGCGATTTTTCAAACATGTTGTAAAAACGTGCCATATGATGAAATAATGTAAAGGAGGCCGTGAAAAACACTCCAGAAAGGTTTTCTTTGAAAAAAAAATCATCATGAATTTTGGCGCAAAAAAAACGCCTTACTATACTATGTCGAAAAAAAATGCGATTTTTCAAACATGTTGTAAAAACGTGCCATATGATGAAATAATGTAAAGGAGGCCGTGAAAAACACTCCAGAAAGGTTTTCTTTGAAAAAAAAATCATCATGAATTTTGGCGCAAAAAAAACGCCTTACTATACTATGTCGAAAAAAAATGCGATTTTTCAAACATGTTGTAAAAACGTGCCATATGATGAAATAATGTAAAGGAGGCCGTGAAAAACACTCCAGAAAGGTTTTCTTTGAAAAAAAAATCATCATGAATTTTGGCGCAAAAAAAACGCCTTACTATACTATGTCGAAAAAAAATGCATTTTTCAAACATGTTGTAAAAACGTGCCATATGATGAAATAATGTAAAGGAGGCCGTGAAAAACACTCCAGAAAGGTTTTCTTTGAAAAAAAAATCATCATGAATTTTGGCGCAAAAAAAACGCCTTACTATACTATGTCGAAAAAAAATGCGATTTTTCAAACATGTTGTAAAAACGTGCCATATGATGAAATAATGTAAAGGAGGCGTGAAAAACACTCCAGAAAGGTTTTCTTTGAAAAAAAATCATCATGAATTTTGGCGCAAAAAAAACGCCTTACTATACTATGTCGAAAAAAAATGCGATTTTTCAAACATGTTGTAAAAACGTGCCATATGATGAAATAATGTAAAGGAGGCCGTGAAAAACACTCCAGAAAGGTTTTCTTTGAAAAAAAATCATCATGAATTTTGGCGCAAAAAAAACGCCTTACTATACTATGTCGAAAAAAAATGCGATTTTTCAAACATGTTGTAAAAACGTGCCATATGATGAAATAATGTAAAGGAGGCCGTGAAAAACACTCCAGAAAGGTTTTCTTTGAAAAAAAAATCATCATGAATTTTGGCGCAAAAAAAACGCCTTACTATACTATGTCGAAAAAAAATGCGATTTTTCAAACATGTTGTAAAAACGTGCCATATGATGAAATAATGTAAAGGAGGCCGTGAAAAACACTCCAGAAAGGTTTTCTTTGAAAAAAAAATCATCATGAATTTTGGCGCAAAAAAAACGCCTTACTATACTATGTCGAAAAAAAATGCGATTTTTCAAACATGTTGTAAAAACGTGCCATATGATGAAATAATGTAAAGGAGGCCGTGAAAAACACTCCAGAAAGGTTTTCTTTGAAAAAAAAATCATCATGAATTTTGGCGCAAAAAAAACGCCTTACTATACTATGTCGAAAAAAAATGCGATTTTTCAAACATGTTGTAAAAACGTGCCATATGATGAAATAATGTAAAGGAGGCCGTGAAAAACACTCCAGAAAGGTTTTCTTTGAAAAAAAAATCATCATGAATTTTGGCGCAAAAAAAACGCCTTACTATACTATGTCGAAAAAAAATGCAATTTTTCAAACATGTTGTAAAAACGTGCCATATGATGAAATAATGTAAAGGAGGCCGTGAAAAACACTCCAGAAAGGTTTTCTTTGAAAAAAAAATCATCATGAATTTTGGCGCAAAAAAAACGCCTTACTATACTATGTCGAAAAAAAATGCGATTTTTCAAACATGTTGTAAAAACGTGCCATATGATGAAATAATGTAAAGGAGGCGTGAAAAACACTCCAGAAAGGTTTTCTTTGAAAAAAAAATCATCATGAATTTTGGCGCAAAAAAAACGCCTTACTATACTATGTCGAAAAAAAATGCGATTTTTCAAACATGTTGTAAAAACGTGCCATATGATGAAATAATGTAAAGGAGGCCGTGAAAAACACTCCAGAAAGGTTTTCTTTGAAAAAAAAATCATCATGAATTTTGGCGCAAAAAAAACGCCTTACTATACTATGTCGAAAAAAAATGCGATTTTTCAAACATGTTGTAAAAACGTGCCATATGATGAAATAATGTAAAGGAGGCCGTGAAAAACACTCCAGAAAGGTTTTCTTTGAAAAAAAAATCATCATGAATTTTGGCGCAAAAAAAACGCCTTACTATACTATGTCGAAAAAAAATGCAATTTTTCAAACATGTTGTAAAAACGTGCCATATGATGAAATAATGTAAAGGAGGCCGTGAAAAACACTCCAGAAAGGTTTTCTTTGAAAAAAAAATCATCATGAATTTTGGCGCAAAAAAAACGCCTTACTATACTATGTCGAAAAAAAATGCGATTTTTCAAACATGTTGTAAAAACGTGCCATATGATGAAATAATGTAAAGGAGGCCGTGAAAAACACTCCAGAAAGGTTTTCTTTGAAAAAAAATCATCATGAATTTTGGCGCAAAAAAAACGCCTTACTATACTATGTCGAAAAAAAATGCATTTTTCAAACATGTTGTAAAAACGTGCCATATGATGAAATAATGTAAAGGAGGCCGTGAAAAACACTCCAGAAAGGTTTTCTTTGAAAAAAAAATCATCATGAATTTTGGCGCAAAAAAAACGCCTTACTATACTATGTCGAAAAAAAATGCGATTTTTCAAACATGTTGTAAAAACGTGCCATATGATGAAATAATGTAAAGGAGGCCGTGAAAAACACTCCAGAAAGGTTTTCTTTGAAAAAAAAATCATCATGAATTTTGGCGCAAAAAAAACGCCTTACTATACTATGTCGAAAAAAAATGCGATTTTTCAAACATGTTGTAAAAACGTGCCATATGATGAAATAATGTAAAGGAGGCCGTGAAAAACACTCCAGAAAGGTTTTCTTTGAAAAAAAAATCATCATGAATTTTGGCGCAAAAAAAACGCCTTACTATACTATGTCGAAAAAAAATGCGATTTTTCAAACATGTTGTAAAAACGTGCCATATGATGAAATAATGTAAAGGAGGCCGTGAAAAACACTCCAGAAAGGTTTTCTTTGAAAAAAAAATCATCATGAATTTTGGCGCAAAAAAAACGCCTTACTATACTATGTCGAAAAAAAAATGCGATTTTTCAAACATGTTGTAAAAACGTGCCATATGATGAAATAATGTAAAGGAGGCCGTGAAAAACACTCCAGAAAGGTTTTCTTTGAAAAAAAATCATCATGAATTTTGGCGCAAAAAAAACGCCTTACTATACTATGTCGAAAAAAAATGCCATTTTTCAAACATGTTGTAAAAACGTGCCATATGATGAAATAATGTAAAGGAGGCCGTGAAAAACACTCCAGAAAGGTTTTCTTTGAAAAAAAAATCATCATGAATTTTGGCGCAAAAAAAACGCCTTACTATACTATGTCGAAAAAAAATGCGATTTTTCAAACATGTTGTAAAAACGTGCCATATGATGAAATAATGTAAAGGAGGCCGTGAAAAACACTCCAGAAAGGTTTTCTTTGAAAAAAAAATCATCATGAATTTTGGCGCAAAAAAAACGCCTTACTATACTATGTCGAAAAAAAATGCGATTTTTCAAACATGTTGTAAAAACGTGCCATATGATGAAATAATGTAAAGGAGGCCGTGAAAAACACTCCAGAAAGGTTTTCTTTGAAAAAAAAATCATCATGAATTTTGGCGCAAAAAAAACGCCTTACTATACTATGTCGAAAAAAAATGCGATTTTTCAAACATGTTGTAAAAACGTGCCATATGATGAAATAATGTAAAGGAGGCCGTGAAAAACACTCCAGAAAGGTTTTCTTTGAAAAAAAAATCATCATGAATTTTGGCGCAAAAAAAACGCCTTACTATACTATGTCGAAAAAAAATGCGATTTTTCAAACATGTTGTAAAAACGTGCCATATGATGAAATAATGTAAAGGAGGCCGTGAAAAACACTCCAGAAAGGTTTTCTTTGAAAAAAAATCATCATGAATTTTGGCGCAAAAAAAACGCCTTACTATACTATGTCGAAAAAAAATGCGATTTTTCAAACATGTTGTAAAAACGTGCCATATGATGAAATAATGTAAAGGAGGCCGTGAAAAACACTCCAGAAAGGTTTTCTTTGAAAAAAAAATCATCATGAATTTTGGCGCAAAAAAAACGCCTTACTATACTATGTCGAAAAAAAATGCGATTTTTCAAACATGTTGTAAAAACGTGCCATATGATGAAATAATGTAAAGGAGGCCGTGAAAAACACTCCAGAAAGGTTTTCTTTGAAAAAAAAATCATCATGAATTTTGGCGCAAAAAAAACGCCTTACTATACTATGTCGAAAAAAAATGCAATTTTTCAAACATGTTGTAAAAACGTGCCATATGATGAAATAATGTAAAGGAGGCCGTGAAAAACACTCCAGAAAGGTTTTCTTTGAAAAAAAAATCATCATGAATTTTGGCGCAAAAAAAACGCCTTACTATACTATGTCGAAAAAAAATGCGATTTTTCAAACATGTTGTAAAAACGTGCCATATGATGAAATAATGTAAAGGAGGCCGTGAAAAACACTCCAGAAAGGTTTTCTTTGAAAAAAAAATCATCATGAATTTTGGCGCAAAAAAAACGCCTTACTATACTATGTCGAAAAAAAATGCCATTTTTCAAACATGTTGTAAAAACGTGCCATATGATGAAATAATGTAAAGGAGGCCGTGAAAAACACTCCAGAAAGGTTTTCTTTGAAAAAAAAATCATCATGAATTTTGGCGCAAAAAAAACGCCTTACTATACTATGTCGAAAAAAAATGCGATTTTTCAAACATGTTGTAAAAACGTGCCATATGATGAAATAATGTAAAGGAGGCCGTGAAAAACACTCCAGAAAGGTTTTCTTTGAAAAAAAAATCATCATGAATTTTGGCGCAAAAAAAACGCCTTACTATACTATGTCGAAAAAAAATGCGATTTTTCAAACATGTTGTAAAAACGTGCCATATGATGAAATAATGTAAAGGAGGCCGTGAAAAACACTCCAGAAAGGTTTTCTTTGAAAAAAAAATCATCATGAATTTTGGCGCAAAAAAAACGCCTTACTATACTATGTCGAAAAAAAATGCGATTTTTCAAACATGTTGTAAAAACGTGCCATATGATGAAATAATGTAAAGGAGGCCGTGAAAAACACTCCAGAAAGGTTTTCTTTGAAAAAAAAATCATCATGAATTTTGGCGCAAAAAAAACGCCTTACTATACTATGTCGAAAAAAAATGCGATTTTTCAAACATGTTGTAAAAACGTGCCATATGATGAAATAATGTAAAGGAGGCCGTGAAAAACACTCCAGAAAGGTTTTCTTTGAAAAAAAAATCATCATGAATTTTGGCGCAAAAAAAACGCCTTACTATACTATGTCGAAAAAAAATGCATTTTTCAAACATGTTGTAAAAACGTGCCATATGATGAAATAATGTAAAGGAGGCCGTGAAAAACACTCCAGAAAGGTTTTCTTTGAAAAAAAAATCATCATGAATTTTGGCGCAAAAAAAACGCCTTACTATACTATGTCGAAAAAAAATGCGATTTTTCAAACATGTTGTAAAAACGTGCCATATGATGAAATAATGTAAAGGAGGCCGTGAAAAACACTCCAGAAAGGTTTTCTTTGAAAAAAAAATCATCATGAATTTTGGCGCAAAAAAAACGCCTTACTATACTATGTCGAAAAAAAATGCATTTTTCAAACATGTTGTAAAAACGTGCCATATGATGAAATAATGTAAAGGAGGCCGTGAAAAACACTCCAGAAAGGTTTTCTTTGAAAAAAAAATCATCATGAATTTTGGCGCAAAAAAAACGCCTTACTATACTATGTCGAAAAAAAATGCGATTTTTCAAACATGTTGTAAAAACGTGCCATATGATGAAATAATGTAAAGGAGGCCGTGAAAAACACTCCAGAAAGGTTTTCTTTGAAAAAAAAATCATCATGAATTTTGGCGCAAAAAAAACGCCTTACTATACTATGTCGAAAAAAAATGCGATTTTTCAAACATGTTGTAAAAACGTGCCATATGATGAAATAATGTAAAGGAGGCCGTGAAAAACACTCCAGAAAGGTTTTCTTTGAAAAAAAAATCATCATGAATTTTGGCGCAAAAAAAACGCCTTACTATACTATGTCGAAAAAAAATGCGATTTTTCAAACATGTTGTAAAAACGTGCCATATGATGAAATAATGTAAAGGAGGCCGTGAAAAACACTCCAGAAAGGTTTTCTTTGAAAAAAAAATCATCATGAATTTTGGCGCAAAAAAAACGCCTTACTATACTATGTCGAAAAAAAATGCGATTTTTCAAACATGTTGTAAAAACGTGCCATATGATGAAATAATGTAAAGGAGGCCGTGAAAAACACTCCAGAAAGGTTTTCTTTGAAAAAAAAATCATCATGAATTTTGGCGCAAAAAAAACGCCTTACTATACTATGTCGAAAAAAAATGCGATTTTTCAAACATGTTGTAAAAACGTGCCATATGATGAAATAATGTAAAGGAGGCCGTGAAAAACACTCCAGAAAGGTTTTCTTTGAAAAAAAAATCATCATGAATTTTGGCGCAAAAAAAACGCCTTACTATACTATGTCGAAAAAAAATGCGATTTTTCAAACATGTTGTAAAAACGTGCCATATGATGAAATAATGTAAAGGAGGCCGTGAAAAACACTCCAGAAAGGTTTTCTTTGAAAAAAAAATCATCATGAATTTTGGCGCAAAAAAAACGCCTTACTATACTATGTCGAAAAAAAATGTGATTTTTCAAACATGTTGTAAAAACGTGCCATATGATGAAATAATGTAAAGGAGGCCGTGAAAAACACCCCAGAAAGGTTTTCTTTGAAAAAAAAAATCATCATGAATTTTGGCGCAAAAAAACGCCTTACTATACTATGTCGAAAAAAAATGTGATTTTTCAAACATGTTGTAAAAACGTGCCATATGATGAAATAATGTAAAGGAGGCCGTGAAAAACACTCCAGAAAGGTTTTCTTTGAAAAAAAAATCATCATGAATTTTGGCGCAAAAAAAACGCCTTACTATACTATGTCGAAAAAAAATGCGATTTTTCAAACATGTTGTA